>CM045769.1:115146329-115765485 GCA_025200525.1 Camellia lanceoleosa | reverse complement strand
CTTGGTTCTTTTCCCATTTTCGGCGGCCACAGATGGAGCCCGAGACTCCTGAGGAGGCGGAGCAGTATGCCCGCGGTTTCCTTATGTACCTCCTTGGCACCACCTTATTTGCCGATAGGGGGAACATGGTAGGATTACATCTCCTGAGCGCTCTGGTAGACCTCTCACAGGTCGGCCAGTATGATTGGGGCGGCGCTGCTACCCTCAGATCGTTACATGAGCGCATCTCGCACACGAGGGACTTACTCTACGGCCATCGGAGAGCCCGGGAGGTACATTCTGCCCTCTTGATTTACATTTCGCCTCATTACTTGTTCACTGCACACACGGCGACTTTGCATTCTCAGATTCTCGCTTTTTAGCACTTTGTACTCACATTCCAAGATCGCTTTCTCATTTATGGGTATATGCATATTTCCCCACATTAGCTCCAGAGATGGAGGTGGCAGGACCTCCCATGACCCCATTTTCATTGATGTTTGAGGGTGAGCACTTATCGAGGCCCCGAGAGACTCTCTTCCATCTACGACAGTACTTTGACACTGTTCGGGCTACAGAGGTATTTCAGAACTCTCAGCTCTTTTCATTTTCATCTTTGGTCTACTTTGCACCTTTTGATTTCTGTTTGATTTACATACTGGCTATCCACAGATCACCTGGCAGCCTTGGGCAGTGTTTGGCGATGACCTCGAGAACCAGTATCCAGGAGGATCGACCAGCTCTCAGTATAGGTTCCTGCTCGAGGGACCAACAAGTGGCTTGGTTTTTGGGAACGCTCAAATACGTGTGGGGGTGTGATTCCCAGACCTCCCCGCCAGGCCTCCGACACCATGCATCGCCGATAGATTATCCCCTGAGGAGGTTAGTAGTGCTATGCAGGGCAGTGATGCTTTATTACATCTTCTTGATGGAAACTACGCCACCTATCACCGCATATACCTGATGCCCCCTCTGACGGGAGTACGGGCTCAGCCACGGAGGCCCACTGGCGCACCATCTTCGAGTCGCGCCCGTGCTACAGATATCCTTTCTTCTAGCGGGGCTGGTACGTCTAGAGGTAGAGGCAGTTCGATTCCCCCGATCCCTCCGACTCTTGATCACCCCGATGGCCGAGATGCCGATCGAGTTGACGGTTGGCGATGGGACCACTTCTCCGATTCCGATCCCTATGGAGCCTCCGATGCCTGGCCACAGATATGTCAGTGATCCTGACTCACCACCGGTATATTCTACCGCTCTCGTTCGTCGCACAGACATTTTGGTAGTTGCTTATTTATTGATGAGTTGAGCTTGTGTCTGCAGCCACCTCGGGATTACATAGACCAGATGCTCGGGGTAGTGGCATCACTTGAGGGGATGGTCCTCACGAGAGAGGCACAGATGTCCATCATGGGCTTCCAGGTACCCTTCATCTTTCTTGCATTTATCATATTTCTGTTAATGCCCTGGCTTTGAACATTCCATTGCACTGATAGGCTGTGTAGAACACATCTGGCACACACCTCACTCACATACTGTACTTGCACCTGCTTTTCATGTTTGAACTGACGCATTGCACTTTGCATTTTCAGATGCCTCCAGTATATGCTCCACCGCGAGGTGGGCCTCCCGGGCCTTTTCAGAGAGGTCGAGGCGCTAGACCTGCTCAAGGTACAGGGACTCAAAGAGCTGGGCCATCCAGGCCTTACCGAGGAGCTCGAGGAGCAGGGTCGTCTCGCAGACGCAGGGCACCCATTGTCGAGGATGACGAGGAGGAGGTCGCAGATCATGTGTCAGAGGCATCTCCTGGAGAGGGAGGCCCTGGTCTTGGTTCCGGGAGCGGAGACGAGCCTGAGGAGGATCCGGAGGATGACAGCTCCGATCCAGATGGTGATGAAGATGCAGAGATTATCCCGCAGAAGAGGATGAGAGGGCCTCCCTATTCCCGTTCCCGAGGACACTGATGTTATTTCCTGCTTTATTCTACTTTTTTAGCTAGTAGTTTGTAGCACTTTGCACATTGTTAGGCAGTTTTAATTTTCTGTAAAACTGGTACCTTTATTTGTGTTGTAAAACATGATGAATGAAACAGCTTTTGAAAAGATGTTGTATTTGAAATTCTTAACATCGCATCGCATCATTTTGCACAAAATGGAATTGAATGGAAACGTGCCTCATGTATTTATCGGGTCAGGTAGTGAACCGACGCAACAAATCAAAACAAACCGACCCGCTAAGAAATAACAGAATCTTAGCAGGTTTACAACTCGATAAGCAAAGTACAACAAGGTTAATGACTCAATAAACAAGACTTAATAAAATTGTGTAACCAAAGGGTAACAACTCAGAACACAAAATGCGACAGCTCGACAAACTTACAACTCGATAATCAAAACAACAACTCGATAAGCAAAAACACGACAAAATGTATTTCAGACAGACGATCTGGATGATGGGACGTACCCAAAACTGATAGAAATGGAGGCCTTCGACATTCCCGATGCACGAAAGTGCCTCAAACTTCCTTCCGGCGGGCAAAACAGGACCAACACGAGGTCAAGGCATTTTGTACCGAACCAAAGAGTGGCCGGCCTACTAGGATAGGTGGCCGCCCGGCCACCCTTCCCTTGACCACCAAAATGTTGACAAGTGTCCCGTGAATAGTGTTTTGGCCTCCTATAAAAGCCCCAATCTTGGAACTCATTCATTTCATCACATTCTCTCAAAATGGAAGCATTTCTCACGAAAATCTCACATCTTGGATTTCTTCTTTAGATGGCTCGAGAAGTTGAATTTTCGGTTTCGCTTGAATGCACTCTTCACGCTAAGCCGGCCTCCACTGCATCTTCCTTTCTTCCATGCCGCGGCAAGGTTTTGGAACCCGGTGACGCACGTCTTTAGCTTTGGCGGGCAAGAGGTATGTCCTACTTTTGAAGATTTTCAAGCCTTAATGGAGTCTGACCGTTCAGAAGAGATCTTGCCTCAGTCTTGTTTTGGCCATGCCCAAGCTTTAGGGCTTAATGTGCGGTCTCGACGCATAATGCTCGATCTCGATTGGTAATGGGATGTTGGACATCCCGAGTCCGATGATCGATTCTCCGATGCAAGAACCGCAACGACCACCATTGGCAGTTTCCGACAAGATGCCCTTTGCTTGTGCATGCTATCTCATTTTCGCTCGCTCGCCCGAGGAGCCAACATCCGCTTGATCGAAGTCGCCAAGGCTTGAGGGAGAGAAAGAGTCAGACGCTATGACTTTGGCCGAGACATTGATGGGTCTAGATGCCTTCTACCGTCAGAGATGCCAGTTTATGGGAGTCCACTATCGCTACAGTAATGTTTCCCACCCAAGCTCACATGTATATTTGCTCGCATCACTCGGCCCTCGGGCTCAATTTTTCCTCACAAAACCCTATCTTACTTTTCTCTCCTCGTACATCTCTCTATTCTTTAATCTCTCATTTTTCATCCCTCCCCAGATATGGTTAATGGATAAATTGCAAGTTGTGGACTCTTGTCCTGCTTATTCAGCCCGCGGCTACTTCTTTCGTCAACGCCTGGTTGACGCCCTTGATGAGGGATGGTGGTATGACTGGATGTGCAACTTGTCGGCAGATCGCATCGCGTGGCGTTGTCCTTGGCTTAACCTTCCGGCGATGAGTTATAGCATGTTTCAGATACTGGGATTCGGTTGGTCGGCTTGGCTCATCGTATTTTACTTCCCATTCCGCATTCTCGCCGGGCCATATAATCGACTTGCCCTCCGAGGGGATTGAGTATCCGCCACATTTCCAATTGAGGCGCGACCTTGCCCGTCGTACTACGGCCTGGAGCACCAGAGAGCTCCTATCCCCCGCTTCTACTTTTAGTTGCACTTTATCTGACGAGTGTTGGGATTGGCTCAACGAAGAAGCCTGTGTTGGGCCTAGGCCGCATCGAGGCTTCAACTAGCTCGAAGGGGACGCAGAACACCGACCGACTATGCCCCATTTATTGCTTTATTAGTACTTTCAAGTTTTCGTTATGAGTGTAATAAAAAGCAACTTCAATTGTATCAGAGCAAAAGAACTTTGTTTTGAAATCAATGAAATTGAAGATTGTGGTACTGAAAATTCTCCACTTTTGGTCCAAAAATGGTCTTAGTTGTGAAAAGATTACTTTGAGCAAAGTCAACTTTTATTAAAACCTTTCAAAACTATTTTCGATATGGATCGAACCGACACGCCGAGATCATCCGAGATGTACAACTCCGAATCCTAGCAACTGAAAAGTTGCCCCTAGTCTGAAAAAGGGGCCTCGGCAAAGTGTGGCAACGGAAAGTTGCCCCTAGTCTGAATGATGCCAGAACACTTCAATGCAACGGAAAGTTGCCCCTAGCCTGAATAGCACTGTACCGGAGATCACGATAAATGCTGATGAATAGAGATGACTGAGATGATCAGAATGGACAAAGTTGATCGGGGAAAAGATTATGACTGAACTTCAGGATGAAGCTGCCTACGTATCCCAAGATGGGAATCAAGTCTTACGTAGTTCAGGGTCAGGTTCACTCGAGTATTTTTGCTCTCCTTTTGCGCTCTAACTTTTGCCAAGGCCGTCCTTTACGGGTTTTCAACCTTATGAGCTCGGGCTTTTGTAATTTCAAATTTTCTATGCTCTGAGTTTTGCCTAGGTCGCCCTTTCGGGTTTTCGGCCTAGCGAGCCTCTCAAGGGTAGTATTTCTTCAACTTGTCCATATTGATCGGTTGGGAAAACTCCAAGCCATCTAGATCCATCAGAACCACAGCTCCACCTGACCAGATTGACTTGATAATGTAAGGACCAGTCCAATTGGGTCTGAACTTGCCCCTTGGGTCGTGAATGGGAGCTCGGTTGTCCTTGAGTACCAAATCTCCTTCTTTCAAGTTCCTGGACTTAACTTTCTTGTTAAAAGCCCGGGCGATTCTGCGTTGATAACCTTGGACGTGATACAGTGCTTTCAACCTTCTTTCATCAAAGAGCATGAGTTCTTCAAACCTGTTTTGTTGCCAATCCGCTTCGGCTATCCGCATTCGCCAATACTGCAATGACGGACCTCAATCTCAATTGGTAGAACGGCCTCCATCCCATAGACTAATGAGTACGAGTCGCCCAGAGAAGTTCTCGATCAAGTCCTCAGAGCCCCACAGAGCAAACGGCTTATCCGCCACCCTGGAGGTTTCCACCATCTTCTGTAATATGCGCTTGATATTCTTGTTGGCGGCCTCAACTGCTCCGTTGGTTTGCGGCCGGTAAGTAGATGACTTATGAAAAGCCACATTGTATTTCTCCAACAAGTCAATCACCTCCTTCTTGAAGTGGGAACCATTGTCTGAAACAATCTCACTTTGGACCTCAGAGCGAGATGATGTTGTTTCTGATGAATTTTGCAACGTGTGAAGCTTTCAACACTGCATAAGATTGGGCCTCAACCCACTTTGTGAAATAATCTATCGCTACAAGGATGAACTCATGCCCATTCGACCCTTTCGGCGTGACGGCCCCGATCACATCAATTCCCCAGACTGAAAATGGCCATGGCGAAGTCATGTTGTACAGCTTCGACGGCGGAATATTCATGCGATTTGCATGAATCTGACATTTGTGGCATCGCCGAACAAAACCGATACAATCCTCCTCATGGTGGACCAATAATAACCTTGTCTAAGGATCTTCCGCGCCAACATCACCCCATTCATATGCGTACCACATTCACCCCCGTGGATGGCTTCCATCAGACGCTTGACTCTTCAAAGATCAACACACGCTTTATGCATTCCAGATGACCCTTCTATACAATTTACCGCAGATGATGAACCGAACGCCAACCTTCTTATTGCCCTCTTGTCTTTGGCATTTACCGGCGGTATGTTTCGCCTCTAAAAGTTCCGGATGTCGTAATACCAGGGGTGTTCGTCCTTAACTTCATCTATGGTCGCAATCGACTCATAGGCAAAAGCGACTTCGTCAATAATGACCGGACGATTCGACTCCACGGGATGTCTATCATGGATGATAGAGTTGTTAAAGCGCGAACTTGTTGTTCTCTTAGTAGATGAGTAAAACTTAACTTTTCAAACCGAGGAATCAAGAAATCCAAGGTTTGGTGATACATCATCATATTTTCCTCTTTTACTTTCCATCTCCTTTAGCTTGAGACACAACAAGATTCGAATCCCCAATGACGCCCAAATTGCCTTGCCTCTAATTCCGTGGTCGCTTCCATACCAAAGAATGCACGCTTAGATTCTCGCTTCGTTATTTGAGACTTTGAAACGAGTTTGAAGGCTAGAGGATACGGAATTGTCGGTGCTATCAAGAACACTCTATCCCGCACCCATGTTGATTTGACGCCCGCCAAAGTACATTGTCCAACTTTCCTCGCCGATATGCGTAATTGCTTCATCCGGGAATAGGTACTCAACTGCTTCATCCCCCTCAACCGGATGGTCGGCAAGGAACTCTGCCACTGCTCTTCCTTTTACTGACTTGCGCGTCACATATGTAAGATCAAATTCGGAGAGCAACAGCAACCAACGAGCTAGCCTACCCGTAAGCGCTGGTTTCTCGAAAAGATATTTGATGGGATCGAGACGCGAAACCAGCATTACCGAGTGAGCTAACAGGTAGTGCCGCAGCTTCCTGGTAGCCCATACCAGAGCTAGACAAGCCTTCTCCAGCGGCGTATACCGGGTCTCATATTCCAGCATTTTCTTGCTCAAATAATAGATGGCTCTTTCCACCCTATCTTCTGATTCTTGCGCAAGCATGCAGCCCATCGTGGTCTCCGTCACTGACAGATACAAAATCAACGGTTTCCCTGGTTTCGCTGGTGATAAAACGGGTGGGTTCTGTAGATATTCTTTAACTGCTCAAACGCAGCTTGACACCGCCGCCCCATTGGAACTTCTTGCCTTTCTTCAAGACCAAAAAGTGGTTCACAAGTCAAGGTTAGTTTTGAAATAAACCGCCTTATGAATTGCACTTTACCCGTAAAGCCTCGCACTTCTTTTTCGCCTTTGGTGGTGGCATTTCTAAGATGGCCTTGATTTTGGAAGGGTCGACCTCGATGCCCCTTTGTGTAATCAAACCCCAAAGATTTTTCCCCAGAACACCAAACGACATTTCGAGGGTTTAGCGAACCGAATTCTCGATCCTTTGGAAAACTTGTGCAAGGCGGTGTAGTGGCCCTCTTTCTTTGGACTTGACAATCATGTCGCCCACGACACCTCAACCTCTTTGTGGATCATATCATGTAGTATTGTGGTCGCACTGCTGATAAGTAGCCCCAGCCGTTCTTCAACCCAAACGGCATGACCCGAGCGATGTTCTACGGGTAGTGAATGCGATTTTTCTCTGCCTTCCGGCGCCATCACTATCCGACATTCTCGAGAAGCCATCCATGAATGAGAGCAATGCATGCCCCGCAGTGAAGTCCACTAGTTCATCAATGTGGCAAGGAAAGTCGTCATTCGGACTAGCTCTGTTCAAATCCCTGAAGTCTACACACACCCGGATTTTGCCATCTTTCTTCGGCACCGGAACAATGTTGGCCAACCAAGTCGGATATTCTGATACTAGCAGGAAACCTGCGGCAATTTGCTTGGTGACCTCTTCCTTAATCTTGAGAGCCCAATCCGGGCGGATCCTTCTGAGCTTCGCTTGATGTGTCGAGCCTCGGGTCAAGGGGATCCGATGTCGCATAATCTCAGATCGATTCTGCATGTCTTCATAGGACCACGCGAAAACATCTTTGAAATCTTTTAATAAAGCGACTAAGCGCCGCTCCTCCGAAGACAACGTGGACCCGATCCGACCACCGGGTCCTCCTCAAGACTAATATTCACGTAAATGATTTCATCCATTAATGGCTTAACAAATCTCTTGCTCTTGCTCAATTAGACGTTGTAAACCGAGGAACTTTGTCCTCGCTGCTTTGATCAAAATTTTGAAAGTCCGAATTAATGCAATAAATTAGGAACGTAAAAGTACTGAAACCACATTCACCTCATTCTCATTAAGTTCATCCAAATCGCCCGATTCATCGGTTACAACAGACTCAAATGAAAAGGAAAAAAGACTGGACAGACTCGCATCCCGTTATCATCCTCAGAGTACCAGACTCAGACTACGGTCGAATCGATTCCGACTCACAAGACTCGGTGGAATCGATTCCGCCACCACCGACTTAATCGCTGGATAAGAATCCTCCTCAGATCGCCAAATGAGAGAGGGTGCGATGGATGCATCCAAGATAGTCGGTTGGCTCGCACTGCTTTCATCCCCAATCATGGAGACCATGAAGTTATTCCCCAAGCAATCTTGGTCGATCGGAGGATCAGAGAGGAGACATGCCAGTGCTACCCCCATTTCCAATTCCGTGCCTCGTAATCCTCGCCTTTATTCTCGGCCAATTCGCTTGTTGGGTCTGCGCTCTGCAAAGAACGCTATCCCCAGATAGTTGCAGTCAAGAAGATTTCAAACCTCGCACGCTTCCTCTCCGCGTTAAACCATGGCTCTGGGAAGCCGCAGAATAGAAAATCTTCCCCTTCCCGGACGAAGCGTCCGTTCAGGGTACCCCAGATGGGCCTATGCATTAGATCAAAAGGCTTCCCAGCCTGCTTCGCTCGGGCCCTGCTGGCCATTTCCTTTCCTTTCCTCGCCCAGTCTTCTTTGGTAGGCAGATAACCTAATCCAAAGGTATGTGGATTATGTGGCACTTCGGCCAACGTTGCGACTCCTTTCCTGCCGCTTCTTCCCAATCCCATCCCGGGGATATGTTGTAGCTTGTTCATGAGGTAGACAGATTGAGCACTAACGTACATACCCTCATTCACAGCCATAATGTTTTGCACCACCCGGGCCTCAGCCAATGTAAATCCCGATATGAACATATCTTCCATGCCGTGTTCGATCTCAGATCGGCGAGATACCTCCGGAGGGGATGGATTGATGAATTCCCAAAAACAATGGCTACTCCCTTTCCATAGGGTATTTCACCATTTGATGTAGCGTAGATGAGACAAATTTTCACCTGATGCAACCAGGGTCGCCCCAAAAGCATGTTAAAAGATGCAGGGACCTCCAAGACATGAAAATCTACCTCTTGTTGTCCAGGCCCAATCTTGGTTTGGATTTTTACCGTCCACAGGACATCCCTGCTTGTATTATCATAGGCTCGATCACTTGAGTAGTCGGTGTGAAGTCCGCAGTTTTAACCCAATTGCATACGCCGTCTGGCCGGCAGACATTAATAGCGGATCCCAGATCAACCAAGACCACCGAATCCATTTATCCTTGCATTCTCTGAGAGATGTAGAGAGGTCCGCTATGATCCACGCCTCAGCGGCAATTCTTATCCGAAAAGGTCAATGCCGGGAACCTCCTCCGGAAAGACCAAACCAACTAGCTGCTCGCGTAGTTTCAATGGAAAGCTTGGCTTTGTCCATAGCGTAAAGGATGCACTGTCTGTACCGAAGCCATAAGCGCCCCGATGGAGATGTCCGCTTGTATTTTCTTTAGCCGCTTCAAGATGTCCTCTTCAACCTCCCTCTGCTTCTCCGCTTCTTTATCTTTCCCTGATGCCTCGGGTTGATCAAGGTGTGGGGGCTTGAAATACCGCCCACTTCTAGTCATATGGTCCACTTCTTCAAGGTACCAGGTGCTGTCTGGTTGGCCACCCGCCCAATCTTCGTCTGTGTGGGCGAGATATAAATCGTCATCCTCCCACCACATTCCATTAGCGTCTAACAGGCACCTGTCCGGTTCTGGTTTGTTTGTGTTCTCGGCATTTTCCTCCCTCATGTTCGCAGCGTGTTCAGTTTTCGTGCCCACAGCACTCTCAATTTCCTCATGGTTCTTCGCTTTTCGGGCTCTCTCAGAAACCCATCTCTCTTCTTGTTCCTCCAGCGTTAGTTGTTCGGTTTTCAAAATGTCTTGGTCCCGAGCGAAATTCTTCAAGACCGGCGCCTCCCATGATTCACTCGACCTTCGCCCTTCCACAATTGGTACAATGTCAGGCTGATCATCCAACCCCCCGACGACTTCCGCTGACTCCTCGTAGTCGAACCAGTTAATTGATGCATCACCGATTCCCGATCGTTGAAAATTGATGGTTGGCGGCCTTCTTCGCCGCAACAAATCATCCTCACGATTCAAGTTTATCCCCGGATCATACACAACTCACCTTCTCCGCAACCCCATACTCGGCCTAGGTTGGCTCATTGACAAGATATACCCACTCGGATCATAAGCTCTGCCAGCTAAATTCTCAGATTGCTCCACCCTAGACTCAACAATTTTGCTCTCCTCGGAAGCCTGCCCCGTTCCGTTCTCGGTGGTCACCACCTTTGGCTCAGGTTGGGTTGTGGAGGTGTCCACCATGCACAAGTCAGTGCTATCAGGGAGGATCACCTCCGGCTTGGGTAGGTGGGAGGGGGTAATGTAGATACTAGGGTCGTAAGATACGTCCCCAGTTTGGATATGATTGATTCTTTTGGGTGGATCTTGGTTATGTGTCGGGAGTGGGTTGGTTGTAACATTGGGTCGCTCGGGAGGTAAAATGATGTTTTTGTCAATGAGATCTTGAACCTCATGACGCAGCCTGTAACACTGGTCGGTGTCGTGACCATGCTGCTGGTGGTATTTGCAATATTTGGCTGGGTTATGGGAAGGGGGGAGTGGATTTGGTGGGGGCCTCGGTTCCAAGGGTTTCAGATGCCCTTTTCTGACTAGAACCCCGAGGACTTTGGATAAAGGCATATGTAGTGGAGAGAAGGTTCGTTGACCCCTGGGTTGGTACCTTGAAGCTTGGCTACTGCTCCCAGAGGCATCAGAAAAAGGTGTGGCCGCTGCGGGCCTTGGTTGGGAAGGGGGATTGGTGGTGACCATTCCGACCTCTGAAGTTCTTGTATTGGCAGAGCCACTCGGGCCTGCATTGGTATTCCGATTAAATGTTCTTCGGGGCTGATCCCGATCTTGGTCAAACAGACCTTGCTTCATTGCGTCCACTATTTGCATCCCCATATCATGTAGATCTGCGAAAGTGGGGAAAGGGACTACGATCATCTTCTTCATTAACGCCGGCTGGAGATTGCGCACAATCATCCGTATCTGATCTCTGTCTGTTGGCCTTAAGGTCATCATCGATGCCTTCGCCCTCCACCGTGTTACAAAGTCAGAAAAAGATTCTTTAGGCTCCTGCCTCGATGACTCGAGATCACGAGTGGTAATCTCGATCGTGTGTTATATGAATATTGTGCAACGAAGGCCTCTACCATCTCATCCATTTATTTTCACCGATCTTCCAAATTGAATACCAAGTGGATGCCACACCCGACAGGTTCGACCGAACAAAGAGAGCTTTTTGCGGCCCGTTAGGCCCATTGGTCTTAAGACGTCTGAAACAATGGAGGTGGACCATAGGGTCCCGGATCCATCAAAGCGATTGATCTGGGGCATCTTAAATCTGTCCGAACGCCACGGCCACATCAAGATAGCCGTTTCAATGTCCGGATGGCCTTCACCTGTGATTTCTTGAAGAGTTTTTCCAACTTGCTCAATTTCAGAGTTGTGTGGTCTACCTCGAACTCAAATGGAGCGTCCGGTAGTTAGGTGTAATGTTTTTGGACAACAGGTAGAAGCGGGGCGAGCTGCCAGATTGGAAGACCCGTGTCCTCTTGGGTGTTTTGTGGGTTTGGCGTAACATTTTGTGGATTTGGGAGGGTAGCTTGGGTATCCTGCAGATTTGGAGGGCATTCGCCCAAGAGATATCTGCTCGTAATGGGGCCCCGTGGTGGAGGAACTCTTTGTGCCCCTCGTGGAGGAGGGACTCGTGAAGCAGATGCGTTCATTGTTGTAACTGTGATCAACTCGCATCGTTGGGCCATGACAATGGCTGTTGTTTGGAAAATTTCGCTGGCGGATAGCATCATCTTGCATTTGCTTCATGCTTTCACTCATCTCGCGATCATCGCCTATTCTTTGTTTCGTTGTTCCATCTGAAAATCGCAAGTGTGTCTCTATAGTGGAAATAGGAATCTCAACTCGATCGTCGACACTAAAGTAGACCGCTGTTCGGTGATCCGTGCTCGACACCTCGTGCCTTTTCGCCTTCTCGGTGATCGGGTAAAGAGTGGAACACTGGATGTCCGTCAACTAGATCCTCGGATCGGTTGAGTCGGCGACCTCGTGTCCAAATTGCTTGGGGAGTATCGACTGGCTCGGAAGCAATCGTGCTACAAACCCTGTCCTAGCAAAAAGAAAATAAAGCAAAAAGAAATAAATGACCAGAAAACGGACAGCATAACGGCTTAATTTAAATACACACAACACACAGTCGGGCATACAACACGCAGCTAATAAGCTGGAAATACATTGTCCTCAACCACTGATCACTATTCCTGTATTACTGTTCCCCAAAACTGAATCTGATATCCGCAGACAACTGATTCTCAAATAACTGACTGATGCTCGCAGGCGTAACGTGCCAACTCAAAACTGATGCCCGCAGGCCTGATGCCCAAACTCATACTGATACATGCATTCCCTGTAGAGACACACTCTAGCAAGCACATAGCAGATTAGTGAGAGCCAAAACACCCCTATGTTGGGGTAGGGTTTCCCTGTCCTATTTTGTCAGGAACTAGGGTTTCACTACGCACGCAGCGGCTTCAAGCAACCTATAAACGGGCATGCAACCTGTCCTAGTTTGGATTGGTCACTATGGATCCGAATATGCACTAGGTCGAATGGTCAAAAAGGGTGCCCCGGTAAAACCGGGGTTTGTGTTCCCATACTGGCAGAGCCCGTAACCGATCAGCCTTATGGACATGCCTTGACAAGACAAGCCTCCAAGAAACCGCCAGAATAGCAGATGGCAAACACGGTGTCCTAGGCGCACTAATGCAAATGCAATGCAAAGAAACACACAAGTGTAGTCAAAACTAGATATCATGAGTTCGAGTCAAGTTCTCTACATCCCCAATGAGTCGCAGAATCAGAATAAGCCCGGGGACCTCGCTACGCTTCGACTCGATTTTGTTGCGGTTCCAAATCTTGAACCAAAGAGTCCAAATCCGCAAATCGCTTTTGAAGAAAAACAGATTTTTGAAAGAAGTGCCAAACATGGACTGCTTTGCGGATATGAGTCGCCACCTAAATATTTTAAAATGGGAAATTTAGGAAACCCCGACTCGGTGCCAAAAGGCCACGTGTCCGCTATCACCAAAGTTGGCTCGAACTTGGGTACGATTGGGGAAGGTCACATCGTGAGCACTCTCGCCGGCCAAAGACCGCCTCTACTAACCATGATATCTGCTTTTGAAAACATTGTGAGTTCTTATTCCGTTTATTTAGCCTAGGTTACTATGTGATGCGACAAGAAACAAGTATAGATCGGGCCGTCTCAATTGGAACAAGACATTTCATGTTTGTTTGTTTGAAAATGGTGTGATGGTGCTGCCCGCAGTAGGCTAAAATCGGATTTGCCACCCTCGTGGGCTTAGAAAACATGATTTTGCCACTATCTAGTGGGCTTAAAACAAACAATAACGATTGTCCCAATTCAAATAACTCAACCTCCACCCACAGCATTCAAGGCGCTTATATCACATAAGCACATAGCCTCATGGCAAGCATGCTATCATGGCAACACTCACGCATGCAAGGATGCTAAAGCATAACCGCTACCAGTACTCAAGCCAAAACAAAAGCTCATTAGAAATCCATGCGTGATCCTAAGAATGCAGAGATGCCTAATGCAACACATGCAAAGATGTAATTATAGCAGGCTCGGCTATTCTAAAGATGGCATGTGAGATGCAACAGCTATCATATATTCAACTTGGAATTGAAATACAGATGCAGTTTGTATGATGCGCCGAGCCCGGTGCGTGCAAAACAGATGAATGATGCAAACATGCTATCATGCTGTATGCTAATTGAAATATGCCCTATATCTAACCATCGTAAGCGGGTAAATAAAAGGGAGAAAGAAATGGGGGTTGGAAGACATACATCACACTCACACACCCTTATTACAATTATGCCCTCGCACAGAGGGTTCGAATAAAATACTAATACAGACCCGAATAAAAGAATATACAATCCGGAAATAAATATACAAATTTCTAATTAATTGACAAATTAATTAATAAAAGCGAATCGGGCGTGCAAGCGTGGACCGCCTTTGCTTCGATAGATGCCGTCATTGGCCGCTTTGGTAAAATCCACTAGGATGCCCCGATTAGCCTCTGTTTGCATTGTTTCTCGAAATGCGCGCCGGATTCTTGAAAAGTTGTTGATCCTCGATTTTGCTGTGACAGAGAGCAGGAAAAGGGCATAACAATGTATTTCACAAATATATGCATGCCTCGATCCTCGTGCCACCAATCGCGCATACCAATGCATGATGGCCGAGGAGCCGAATTGCACAACTCAATATAGGGATGAATGTTAGTAAATGCTACAACAAAACCGAACTCCATCATGGGTAATCTGGAGTGTTGGTGACTTGGGAATTGAGACCTGTTCCGTTACTAGAGTACGAACGTGCCTCGCTTTCCCAAGAATATGCATGAAATGCAACTATGATACAACCTAGTATGCACAATCGATGAAAATGAGATGAAATGAACGCCCGAAAAGTGTGCGCGCACGCAAAACCGAGGCGATGATGAAATGGAAATTGGATACAACCGGCAAGCCAAACGCTGCACCCACGCACGCAAACCGAGGCGATGATAAAATGAAAATCGGATAAAATCGGTGCCTCAAACGCTGCGTGCCTCCAGCGCGCCAAATCGAGGCGGCGATGAAAGAATGAAAATCGATAAAAGCAAAGTGCCTCGAAATGCAGCGTGCCCACAAAAGCGCAAATCGAGGCAAAGATGAAAATCGGATAAAAGAAGTGCCTCGGCAGCGTGCCTACAGCGCCGCAATCGAGGCGGCGATGAAAGATGAAAATCGGATAAAATCGGCAGCCAAACGCTGCCTCACAGCGCCGCAAATCGAGGCGATGATAAAAGAATGAAAATCGGAGAAAACCGAAGTGCCTCGAAATGCGTGCCCATAGGCACGCAAACCGAGGCTATGATAAAATGAGAAATGAAATGGCACACGGAATGCCGCGATGGGCTTACACCAACATGGGAGAGCCTCAGCTCACTCACGTAGGAGGCCGTCGGATAAAACGGAGGTGCCTCGAAGTGCGTGCCCATAGACACGCAAACCGAGGTGATGCATTAAGGCATAAAATGACATGGGAAATGATATGCAAGCATGCAAGACAAATTTCAACACTCACAAATGATGTAAAACAGCCCCGAAATGATACGAAATGACAACCGAAGCATGCAATCATCCCGAAAATATGAAATTAAGCCCCGAAATGGCCTATAGCCATGCTATACATGCAAAATATGATTATGGCAGCAAGAACAGTAGCAAGGCAGTCCCAAATATGGCATTTTTCAGTAACAAACATGTCCAAAATGCTAGCATAGGTATGGCAACATTATCATGCAAGATTAGTGGCCCAAAAGAGGATTTCAAGGGAGATGGCATATAGAAAACTCAAATGAACAAACTTTCTTCTACAACATTGAAGAGGGCATAAAAATAACCACATTTTCAGTTTATGGAAACCCCAAAATCAGAATAAAATCATGCTAACAATTCCATGCAAAATGGAGCTCAAAAAAGGCTATAACAAGAGACATGCAAAGAACACACCAAATGACAAAATTTTCTTAATGAGACATGTAAAGGGGGTCAAAATAAGACCAAAGTCAGTAGTGGTCGAAGTCCCAAAAACAAATAGAAATAGGTCAAAAATTGCATACAAAATGTGGCACATTTGATGAAATTTGAAGGAGGTGGTATATACAATGGCCAAATGGGGTTGAGCCCTTCTACAATGTTGTATAGGGGCTCAAAATGAGCATTAAAACCATTAGGGTCGGACCCTAAAACAAACACAAATAGGTCAATTTTAGCATGCAAAAATGTGACAAATCTGATGAATATTGAAGGAACTAGTATATATAAGCACCAAATGAAGTTGAGCCCTTCTACAATGTTGTAGAGGGGCTCAATATGAGCACAAAATCAGTAGGGGTCGGAGCCCCAATTCTCAACCAATTGGAGTAGAGAAATGAATCAAGAAAAGCCCTAAAAGTTGGTTTTGAAGACATACCCTTGAAGACTTGTCTTTCTTTGCTTCTTGGCTTGGATTTGGAGCCTCTTGACCTCTGAAGAACACTTCCTTGCTGCTGGAATCGAAGTTGGAATGGTGAGGCTAGGTGTTGGTGAAGAAATCAAGCAAGACTTGAAGCTTTTTGAAGGTTTGGCTATGGAGATTAGGGTTTTGCTTAAGTGTTCTTGAAGACAATTTTGTAACCTTGAGGAAGGAGCCGATGGTCCTTTAAATAGGCAAAACAAGGTGTAAAGGGAAGGCAAAGCATCCAAGCTTTCCTCCCAAAATATCCCCTGATGGGGTGATATTTCAGCAAAAATATCCTGACAATCTATGGAAAGCAAGAAGCCGGCGGCTGTAACTTTGGGAGGTGGCGGCAGCCACCCCACTTGGTCGGCCACACTCACCATGGCCGGCCACCCCAAAAAAATGGACTCAAGAATTGTCGGTCGACCACCATGCGGTGGTGTCCTCCCATGTGTGTAGATCAAGGCCCCAAGGTCGAATCGCAACTCAAGCAGAGCCACAACATAGAGCTTGAAGGAGAGCCTCAAAAATGAAATGCACAATTTCTGGCCGACCATATACCCTTGGTGTCCTCCCAGATGTGTGGAACAAGGTTCCAAGGTTGGAATTTGGCAACACTGAAGAAGGAGCCACAACATAGAGCTTGAAGGAGGGGCCCAAAAATGAACTTCCAATTTTCTGGCCGACCATGCTTGTTTAGGGTCCTCCCATGTCCCCTGATCACAGATATGTGGCTTTGGTTGGAAGAAGATACCCCCAAGGTGTTCAACATTGGCCCGGAAGTGAGAAAAACGGGCTCCGGAGGAGCGAAACTGGCTATCTGGGATAATTGCTGGCCTCCCACCCCCCAGTGATCTTCCTGATGTTAAAACAGAGGTACCTGCCAAATTTGAACAAAAACTAATGAGAAATGAACGCTCGGAGCCAAAACCGAGCAATTCGGGATCCCGAAAATGGGCTGCAGGTGCCGGAAGTGGTGTTCAGCAGCGAAGTGGGCATCTGCAACCCCAGTGTCCCTTGGAATGACAAAACAGAGGTTCCTGCCAAAAATCAGAGAAAACGGATGCGAAATGAATGCGCGGGGCCAAAACCGCGTGGTTCGGGATCCCGAAAATGGGCTGCCGCACCGAAGTGGTGTTTGGTCAAGGGTCTCAGAGACCGCAGTGTTCCTGAACTATAAAACAAGGTGCAAGCCAAAACCCGGAGAACTCGGAGATGGTTGGGCGGTCCCGAGCCGAGGCATCGCCTAACGGTCCGAAAACCGAACCGCTCCGAATGGGCAAATGGCCTCGGCCATGAAAAGTAGCTCACGGCCACCGGAGATAATCTACGGACCACTCTTCCTCAGGAAAGAAAACAGAGAAAACCGAGTCTGGTTCGCAAACCGAGACAAGGCACGAAAGAGAATTCGGAAGTCCGGAGGCAGGGCGCGCGGCCACGACTCTGAGACTTCTGAACGAGCACAGTATGCAACATCACCGAGCGCTCAATCGGTGACGTCTGAGTCTTAAGGTCGGTCAAAAATGGGGTGTCTACAGAAGGCTGTGCACTTAAGAGAGGTACTAAGTGCCCAACCTACCATTAAGAAGGGGAAGACAGAGGCCACGAACGTCATGTCTTTTTCAGATAAAGACTTGGCAAGGATTTATTGCCCTCACAATAATGCCCTGGTTGTCACTCTCCGAGTCAAGGATTTTAACGTCAAGCGGATTTTGATAGACCAAGGCAGTTCATGTGAAATAATGTACTATGACACCTTCAAACAATTAAAGCTACAAGACAAAGACTTGGCACCTGCCGTGTCTCCCTTGATTGGATTCAACTAGATGCCGGAATGGCCAGTCGGCAAAATCATCCTTCCAGTTAGAGCAGGAAGTGTGACGAAACAAGTGGAGTTCTGGGTATTGAAAGTCCCCTCCACTTACAACATCATCTTGGGAAGAACATGGCTGCATGCCATGCGATTGGTGGCGTCATCCTACTACCAAGTAATGTGGTTCCCCAACGAAACAGGGGTAATTGAAGAGGTCTATGGAGATCAGATCATATCAAAGCAATGCTTTGTCACGGTGAATGGTAGCCGCGCTGCCAAGGGATATGTTCATTCGGTGGAAAAACGTGAGAGTAATGAACTGTTCGCTGATGTTGGCAAAGCGGCTAATCAAAAAGCGGTGGAAGACTTGGTAGAAGTAAGAATAGATGAAAAGAACCCGGATAAGTTCTTTTTGCTCGGTTCGTCGTTGTCCAGTACTGAGAGATTAGAGGTCTTGGAATTCTTGACCTCTAACATCGGCGTTCGCTCGACACCATACGACATGCCAGGCATTGATCCCAACTTCATCTGTCACCAACTCAATGTCCACCCATCCGCCAGACCAATCATTCAACGCACACGCAGATCGGCACTCCATCACGCCGAGATAGTGGCAGAAGAAGTAGGAAACCTGCTGGAGGCGGGAGCAATCAGAGAGGTGCACTACCCAAGATGGATCTCCAACACAGTCGTAGTACGAAAAAAGAATGGCAAGTGGCGGGTCTGTGTCGACTACAAAACAGTCAACAAAGTGTGCCCAAAAGACAACTTTCATCTACCACGGATAGATCAACTGGTAGACCTAACGGCGGGGCACAACCGACTTAGCTTTCTGGATGCGTACAGAGGCTACCATCAAATCGCCATGTATAAACCGGACCAGGAGGTCATGTCCTTTACAACTCCAAGAGGACTATACTGTTACAAGGTCATGCCCTTTGGCCTAAAGAACGCAGGGGCGACATTCCAACGGATGGTCACCAAGATATTTGAGCCATTGTTAGGCAGAACAATGGAAGCTTACATCGCCGACATGGTGGTCAAGAGCAAGGATGAGAATGACCATCTCAAGGACTTAGGTGAGATGTTTGAGGTCCTAAAGAAGCACAAGTTATGCCTCAATGCGTCTAAGTGTGCGTTCGGAGTAGGATCTGGCAAATTCTTAGGCTTCCTAGTGACCAACCAGGGTATTGAGGCAGACCCCTCTCAAATCAAGGCAATTCAAGACCTGGAGAGGCCAAATTCAGCAAAGGAAGTGCAAAGATCTCACCGCATGGCAATACACTCAATCGGTTCATAAGTCGGTCGCCGATAGATCATGACCATTTTTTCTTGCTTTAAAGGCCAAATTTGAGTGGGACGAAGAATGCGACCGCGCTCTGGAAAGCTTAAAAGAATACATGTCTTCTCCACCACTAATGGTAACCTTGATACCTGGAGAAGAACTCTTCCTGTACTTGGCAGTCTCACAGCACGCAATTAGCACAGTGTTGGTCCGTGCGGAAGGAATCCAACATCTGCCAATTTTTTATGTCAGCAAGACATTACTAGGCGCCGAAACAAGGTACTTGCTACTGGAAAAACTGGCATTGGCCTTGATGATGGCCTTAAGGAAGTTGACGCACTACTTTCACGCCCACACCATAGTCGTCCTCACAGCTTTCCCATTAAAAGCTTTGTTTGAAAGGGCAAATTTCTCTGGGCGAATTTTGAAGTGGGCAGTAGAGTTGGGACAATATGACATCAAGTTCCAACCCAGAACCGCGATAAAGGCTCAAGCTTTGGCAGACTTTGTTGCAGAATTCACCCCAGGAAGTCATCATATCTACCCAATCGACTTGACTAAAACAATCGAACTAGGGATGGAAGTTGACGTCAGAATAACACAACCCCTGGTGCAAGTTACCCAGTCAGGTCCCATGGCAGACCAGAGCAAAGTAAGGGAGGAAGAAGCAAACCATGCTACACCAAGTCAAGACTCACCAACAAATAAAGACTTGGCACAATCAAATTGCGAGGGGCATACAGTAGGCAAGGATAATTAAGAAGACACTAGCAATACGGAAGACCCCAAGGCATCATCTGATCCCTCCACTTACTGGAAGTTGTTCGTCGGAGAGATGTGGAAGCTCTTCGTGGATGGAGCATCCAACTGGCATGGAGCAGGACTTGGCATAGTCCTCATCTCTCCAGACGGTCTAGTAGTGGAACAAGTAGTCAATCTAGGCTTCCCAGCATCAAACAACGAAGCGGAGTATGAAGCGCTTCTTGCAGGCCTCAAAACCGCATTCTACATGAAGGCCACCGAACTAATGGTTTACAATGACTCACAGCTAGTGGTAAACCAAATATCCGCGATCACGAAGCAAGGATGATGAGAATGGCCAAATACCAAGAATTGGCCAGAACAGAGATCAAGAAATTTGAAGTGGTGTGGATAGAACAGATCGGCAGGGAGGAAAACAGCAGAGCAGACGAACTAGTAGGCTTTGCCTCAATGGCAGATACTTTTATCCCTCATCCATTACTAATTGACTACCTACCTAGACCAAGCATTGAAGACCCCGAAGCAGAAGAGGTATGTTGCGCGGAGCTAGGCCCTTCTTGGATGGATCCCATCACCCTGTTCTTAAAAGAAGGCATCTTACCAGAAGGGAAGAAAGAAGCCAACAGAATAAGAGTGAAGTCGCAGCGATTTTGGCTCTCCCCATCTCTAGCATTGTACAAAAAGTCATTCTCAGGACCCTACCTAAAGTGTGTTCATCCCAGCAAAGTAGAAGCATTCCTGTTCGAAATACACGAGGGCGTATGCGGAAGCCATCAAGGAGAAAGATCACTAGCATACAGAGCAATTTCGCAGGGATATTGGTGGCCATACAAGCAGCCAGACTCAGAAAAATACGTCAAAAAGTGCAAAAAATGTTAGAAGTTCGCACACCAAATACACCAACCTGCCAAAGAACTTCTATCTCTAACTAGCCCATGGCCCTTCGCAATGTGGGGATTGGATATAGTAGGACCACTTCCAATAGCACCAGGCAACAGGAAATTCTTTATTGCGGCAACCGACTACTTCACAAAATGGGTGGAGGCAGAAGCATTGGCATCAATCAAGGAAAAAGACGTAAAGAAATTTGTTTGGCAGAACATCATCACTCGGTTTGGCATACCAAAAGCCCTAATATCCGACAACGGCACACAGTTCGACGGCAGAATCTTTAGAGGCTTTTGCGAAGAGTACAAGATAGAGTTCTACAATTCTACATCGGTATATCCCCAAGCAAATGGTCAGGTGGAAGCATCAAACAAGGTAGTCTTGGATGGATTGAAGAAAAAATTAGAGAAAGCCAAAGGCAAGTGGGCAGAAGAGCTCCCTCATGTTTTATGGTCTTACCGCACCACACCTCGGTGGTCAACAGGAGAAACTCCATTCTCCTTAGCCTATGGTATGGAAGCAATAATCCCACTAGAAATTGGCCTCCCCACAATTCGAAGTGAGAATTTTGATCCAGACTTGAATGGCGAAGCTATAGCATTGGAGCTCGACCTTGCAGAGGAAAGAAGAGATAGAGCGTTGATTCACATTGCCTCATACCAACAAGAGTTATCCAGAAAATACAACAAAATAGTACATCCAAGGCAATTCAAGATCGGGGATTGGGTGCTGCACAAAGTGATAGGAAACAACTTGGTACCAGGAGATGGCAAGTTAGGGCCTAATTGGGAAGGCCCTTACAAAGTGGTTGGATTAGCAGGCAAAGGGGCATACCAGTTAGAAGATGAGGACGGCAAGGCAATTCCTAGGCCATGGAATACTGCCAACCTCAAGTTATTTTATTTTTAGGTTTTTTCTTTTTTTAAAGTATGTGTAATTTTCTCATTTCTCAATAAAACAAGTAACTTTCTTTCCAGTATGGACGTTTTCTTCTATAAAAGTTTGTTTTACTGAGTTAGGTGAGCTAGGGGCATTAAAAAAACAGTTGGCCGAAATACCCAATTGCGAACCTTCCTAAGCCCAGGATTAGGATCCAGGCTGTAGGATGTTTGGTTGGAATAACCAAACATTTTTTCTAGGTTGACTGGAAAAACCAACTTAGAGGTTGGCCAGATTAAACCGACACCCCTCCTAAGCCCAAGATTAGGATCCAGGCTGTAGGACGTTTGGTCGGAATAACCAAACATTTTATTCTAGGTTGGCTGGAAAAACCAACTTAGAGGTTGGCTAGATTAAACCAACACCCCTCCTAAGCCCAGGATAAGGATCCAGGTTGCAGGACCTTTGGTTGGAAAAACCAACTCTTATTACTCTTCAGCCGAAGTAAGGGTATAGGCTGAAGAGTGGTTGGCTGGATTAAACCAACTCTTGGTACTCTTCAGCTGAAGTAAGTATATAGGCTGAAGAGTGGTTGGTCGATTAAACTAACTTGGTACTCTTCAAACAAGTAAGTATATCTACCAAGAGTGGTTGGCTAGTAAGCTCAAGAAGAATGCTCACTAAGACCGAATAAAGTATCTCGCCAAAAAAATGTTGTGTTTTGTCCAAATTACGCTAGAAAGCAATCACAAACAAGAAGTTAAACCGAGATAACAGTTGGAGTAAAAGCACTCGTTGAAAATGCATTACAAGTGCAAGCATACAAGTCAAACCGGAGTAAATGTTGAATACAACAGAAGATTTTCATTGATCAAATAAAAAGCAAAATACAAAGGAGGGGCCCCCAGCTCGGTTACAAGTACAAAAAAAAAAAAAAAATTACAAAATCAGTTGAACAAGTCATCAAGATCAGCATCGATATTAACCCTAAGACCGGTTTCAGACGGCAGTCCGGTCTCGGTTGAGAGCTCGGTGTCTACTAGAAGCACGGTATTAGTCGGCAGCTCCTCAGTCAGGTCTTCAACCATTGGCTCCAACCGAGCTGGTTGATTAGCTGGATCATTGACGACCGGGGTATCAGTTGGCTCATTTTCTTCATCATTGTCGGAACTCTAAAGAAACTGTTATTGAACGGATGCAGCGTACTCCGCCAATGAGCTCGGTATGAAGTACTGAGGAGGATTGTATACCTCGGTCTTAGGTTCACAACCGAGCTGCACTACCGCTGTCCTCCAACCGCACTTGAAGAACAAATCTTCGGCGGCCTCACATTGCGGAATATAGAGGGCCTCCTCCTCCTTGAAACCTTCGGCGTCAGATCGTCGCCTTTTTCTTCGCGCGATCTCTGCGTTTTCTTCCCTTCGAGCTTGGCTAGCTCGCGCAGATATTTGTCTTTGATCAAAGCTGCAACCTTCTGCTTCTCCGCTTCAGCCGAGCTAACGAGTTCGGTCAGACGACTGTTCTCGGATTTTAGCTCGGCTAACTGCTTCTTGGCTTCTTCTAGCTCGACAGTTTTTTCAGCTACTTCGGCTAGCGCCTGCCTTGTGGTCTTGCAAAGCTCAAGCACTCGCTTATGAGCGATGTGGCTCTTCTGCATAGCTTGTAAAAAGAGGGCAGACTTGTAATCAAACCGAGATGGAAGTTGTATAAAATTAGAAAGGTTAAATAGGAGAGGTTACTTACAAGCACCATGGATTTTGTGGCCGAACAGATGGCTCTTAGTTCGGCCGATCGGTGGTGCTCCATGTCTGCTGGGAGGCACATACTCTTGGCGAGGTTAAAGGCCATCAGGTGATCTTTTTGAGTGACAACTGAGTCAGTGTCATGAATATCTCGATTTTGGAAGGTAAGTTTGGGTGCCCATTTGGAGGTGCTGGCTCGGTCGGAGCGCTCCGGCTGAGGGCTCGGTGGAGGACTTGGTGGCAGAATTGTTTCGTTTTTGTCAATAAGGCGTAGCTCGGTTGGTGTAGTCCGAGCACGCTTACTGGGGCGAAATGAGGAGGGTTGTTGAGAAAGAAGCGCCACCACAGTTTCCTGGGTTTGGCTCGATGGTGGTACCTCAGCGTGGTTTGTCTCGGTCAAAAGGGCCCTTACTCTGTTTCTTTTGGCCATTTCTTCTTCTTCAGTAGTACAGATGAGGTTAATTTGTGGCAAGGTTGGATCCGGTTTAGGGGCGTCCTCTAGCAAAAAATCAGTTACTCTGGCTTTGTGTCGGCTGCTATATCGGTATGTCGGTTCAAAATTCAGTAACTTGGCCCAGTTTCTTTCTGGAAATCGTAGTGCGGCACGGAGAGTGTTCAGATTGGGGTAGCTGTAAAGAGATTGAAGATGGGCTGAATCTGCAAAAAGAATACAACTGTTAGTTTAGTTGTGAAATTAGAAACCGAAGTAAAACAGAAGCAGGTAATTGGGCTGAAGTTATTATACCGGGTGCTCCTTTATTCCTGTTTATACTACGGCCTGGGATCTGGGCTTGGTGGTCTTCAAAATTCCCAGATATCTAGAAAAAATCATCGTCATTTAAGTCTGTCCGGTGTATCTTTTATTATTTTCTCTCGGTGGCGGCGTATTCTTAAATGGTAAACCCACCCGTCCTCTTTTGAGCCTATAGAATATTAGTGGAATAGTTCGGCTAAGCCAAGGTTAATGCCAGCTCGGCGGTTTAGTTCGACTATACCATTTATTATACGGTATGAGTTTGTAGAAAGCTGGGTTGGGCATATTCTGGTTTGCCTAAGGAATTCACAGAGCAAGGGTTGAACAGGGAATCTTAATCCGGTCTTTACTATGGAAAGGAGGGTGAAGGGAACAAAACCAGGGTTTCCCTAAGGAACGATATCTTGTTCGGCTAAGGTAAGATGGACATCGTCAGGGATGTTGTACTCCCGTCGGAATTCGGCCAAACCACCAGGTGTCTCTACTAAGAATCTATACTTCTCCATTTATGTTTTAAGTTATAAATAAATAAATGCCGAATAATTAGATCGGTCGAAGATTTGTGCTCAGTAGCTCGGTTGAGCGCTCAAAGGAGTGCCTGGGCAACCTAAGTCTGTAAAGTGAAAAACAGAAGTGTTAAGCACAGATCTTTTTGACCGTGCTAAAGAGAAATAAAGGCAAGATATATCAAAAACTTAGCTCGGCTATGTGAAATGCTACAAATCCTATCTCGGTTTCAGCAAGATGTTTGGTAGCTCGGTTTTTAGCAAGGGATTTATTAGCCCGGTTGAGCCTCTAGGGGCAATATTCTCAGTTTGGTCTGAACTAAAAAGGCTGGTTTAACCCTTAGTTGTAGCTTGGTCATGGTTGAGACTTTCAAGCACACTTACAGACCTAGTATGGTTTTCTAGCTCGGCTAAGTTGAATCACAAGATGGTGACTTATTGAAACTATTGGTATGTACACAAGTACTAGTTCGGTTGGATAGTATGGCCTAAACTACAAATTTTCTAGTCCGTCACATCATGATTCCGAATCTAAACTAGTGTTTCTCAAGATATTATGTGAATTCAAATGTTCTATTGCTAAGTTTTTCCAGAAATATACAGGGCAAGCAGAAATGGAAACAAAAATATGTTTTGCAAAAAACAAAAACAGAATGCTATGGATTAAGCAAATATGAAGACAAAACAAAAACAAGGCAAATCTGAATAGCTTACCAGTTTAATGTAGAAGAAATGATGATGAAAGTAGCATTGGAAGGAAGCACGAGCTTGGCAATTGCAAGATGAAGGAACAATGGAGGCTCGAAGAGAGAGAGGGAGGTAAATGGTGTGAGAATGATTCAAAATGCAAGAGTATTGTTTTGTGAAGTAGGAAGGACAAAAAAAGAGTGGGACTGTTCAAATTTTGCGATATACGAGGGCGGCGTGACAGCTGCAGTAGGCCAATGCCAGCATGCCACGTGTCATGGGAAGGAGAAGCGATTCAGTTGCTATGATTGAAGAGACGTTTTGACCAGATAAGGATAGCTCGGCTGGAAAGGCTAAAAGTTTTTAGCTCAGCTGGATAGGCTAAGGAGAGTTTTAGCTCGGCTGATAGACAGGTAATCCCTATCATGCTACGCAGATGGAATTAAGGAGCAATTGAGAGGGTAATTTATGTGAAAAATTGGGCCGAGCTGGGCAATGGGCCGATATGGGCCATAATACGAAAGGCTGAATAAAAAAAAGGCTTTGAAGTTAGTCCGGTCCCAAAGCCGTGATGATTAGTCCGGTCCTAGAAGGCTTTATGTTTTAGTCCGGTTCAGAAGAATACTACGGATGGTTCGGTCACCAGAGCTAGTTCGGTTATGGCATATGGAACCGAGGTATGCTGAGCCCTCTTCAGGACTTGGTTTTTGGGTTAGTTCGGCCTATCTCTTCTATGGATAGCTCGGTCTTAGCATGTGAAGTCGAGGTAGGAGAAAGGCAAGGAAGAGCCGAACTTAAAGTTAGGTCGGTCACTCCAGTTAGTCTAGCATGGCAATGTTATTTCAGTCGTATGGTAGTCCGTCCATGGTAAACTATCTTACTTGGTTTAAGTAGTGAGGGGCGTGTTGAAGGATAAGCATTATCTTTCAAGAGTATGAATCCTAGGAGGACTCTGCATGGAGGAGTAAAAGTCCTACTAGGATTGTGCCACGTGGAACCTATAAAAGATCACAAACATCACCTTTGGAGAGGTAACACAACTTTGATTTCCAAATACACAGAGCTTTTGTCTATTTGTCTAGCTTGCTGACTTAGGCATCGGAGAGGTTTCCGGTACACACCGCCGGTTAGCTCACGTTTGTGTTTTCAGGGAATAAAACGACGACGTACGGAGGAGCGCAGACTTGATCAACAGGATTATACGAGAAAGTTAATTTCTTTCCCGTACATTCTATATTATGTTTGATTGAAAAATTTGAAAAATAAAAGCAAAAAGTGTGTGAAATTAAGTGAAATGTATATATTTTATTAAAATTTCATTTACATTTCTCTTTCACTTTTTAAACCTCTTTCCAAATCTCCTAATCAAATAAAGCGCTAAACTATTTAATAATTTTTGTTTTCAATTTAAAGGTAAAGTGATGAGTACATGTTGGATGTGAGTGGTGGTATTATTTTCAAAATGAACATTTTTAATTTACAATAGAGATCACAATATTATTAAGGGAAATTCAACTTACACAATACATTCATCTCTTTACATCTTTCATTTGAGATTTTTTTCTCCCTCAATTTTATCTATATGTGAAATTACTTTTAAGGACAAGAGGTAAAAATTAAATAGATTTAATTATCTATTTACACCCATTACACTTTTGTCCCTACTTTTATTCATTTCTCATTTCTTCTTCTCTACTATATATCTATTTTCAAAAAAGTGAGAATTATAATATTTTGATCATAAAAAAAACAATGGATGAATAAATGGTGATGAAGGATTAGCAAACAAAAAAAAAAAAAATGGTGAGTTTTTTATTTTTTATGTTTTCGTTTCATCTTTTAGGAGGGTTGTTCGACTTTTGTTTGGTGTATTAGAACGAACAAAGTCAAATAGTCCGAAATCACACTGCTGAACAAAAAATATATATTCGGTAACTTATTGTCAAACAAAAAATACATGTTCAATAACCTATTGTCGAACAAAAAGTAAATGTCCGATAATTCATTACTAAACATTTTTAGTTTCTTTTTTCTAACTTTTTTTTTTTTTTTGGAAAGATTATACTTCTATTCATTGTAATAAGGCTAATAATGCATTATTCATGGACTACAGTCATGAATTAATTACAGACGAGATTTGTTAGATTTATCTGCTTTCTAATTATCCATTACTTCCGAAAAGCGATGAATTAAATTAGTTTTCATCACCCGTGTGCTAATGGATGGGAGAAAGTATATACTGACTGTATTACTTAATTTCATACACTTGTTAGCTCTGATATAGTAATTACCGAAACAATCAACATAGATGGATGGTGAAAACATTTTAGTGTGTTTTTATAAATGTTTGTATTGATACATTTAAAAATATTTGTATTGACAAATTTTATGAATGTTTTTATGGATGTTTGTAGACTTCATATTTTTATGGATGCTTGATATTTTTTAAAAAATGAATCTATAAATGTGTGGCAATAGATAGCTGGACAAATTTAGTTTGTTCGGCAAATGACACCAGAATAATCTGCATTGTTTGATAATGTATAATTGAACAGGCCCATCATAAATTTAGAAAAGCAAATTAATGTTTTAAGGAAAGTGAATCTGTAAACGTGCAGTAACAGATAGTTGGACAAATATAGTTTGTTCAGTAACATAATACTAGAGCAATTTCAAAGGAATAGGTTCAAGAAAAATGCTTTGGAGCTCTAATTTTTGAACTCTAAAGGTAGCTCTAATGAGTTCGCAGTGGGCTTCACCCACACTGATGTGATGTTTTGGTCTTGGTTTGTTTTTATTATATTTTTTTTTTGTTCATTGCCATGTCATTAGTGCTCCATTATAGTACCAAAATTAGTAGTCTAAATCATTGCTGTAGGTTTAATGAGAAAAATCTATGGGGATTTTGAAAATGGTTTAATTCAGGGTTAGTTTTGGTATTATGAAGGCTGTAATGAGAATTTCAATTATTTCTTAAAGGTGTAATGAGAAATAGGTGTAAAGAGGTTACATTGTGATGTAAGTAGAATTTCCCTATTATTAAATCAGTAGGAGACTAATAGCTGACGCGTATTTTTAAAATGAAAAATTAATTTTTAGTCTTGATATTTTATGTGTAAAAAATTGTAACAATTGAAAGCCAAATGCAAATAGATTTGACAAAGGTTGGTGAAAATTTTGTCATCAGATGTGATCTTATATAAAATAGGCTCATAAAAATAATTTCTTTCAAAGTTTTAAAAAAAAAAGATTTGTTCTTAACGTGATATTAAATTCTCATTTGTGTTAATCAAATTTACAAAAGATCATGAATAACACTTGTATCAAAATATTTTTTTCTGAAAAAAATAAAAACAATGGAAAATTCTATAATGTACAAATTCTGACTTGGTTATAACTCATGGTATATTATTTTAGTTATTAATTGAAAAGGTATTTGCTAATTTCTTATATTTTTTGTTATATCTAAAGTGGTGCATCGGATATTTAATTATACTTCAAGTGGAGTTTGATTATGATTTATTATAATATTTTTATATGATAATATTTAAGTATTTTATTATAGAAAAAAGTAATTAAGGTGGGTTGACTCAAATGTAGGATTTATACTTATATTAGTAATATCGTAAAACTATTCACATTGATGCATAAAAAATTATAAATTCAATTCATAAATAGTGTCCCCAAAGGGAATCAGACACAAAATCTATATAACTTTAATAATTTCAGTTCTTAAATGGAATCTGATTAATTATGTGACATTTCACAATAACCGCAAAATTTTTATTCTAGCTAAATTATTTTTGCATATCTTTTCTGGCAGAGCTCATGAATGTGCATTATCAGTAATACTATAAATTCAAAAATTTTATTTAAAAATTATTTAAGAAACATCAATAGTTGCCTTAAATATACACAATCATTTTCAATGAATCATTATTCGTTAATAATACTCTACACTATTTGTCATTTGACATTTGTCAATTTATCTTCTAAAAACTTAACAAAAAAAAAAGTATTGAGTTCTATTATTTTAATCAATCAATATCAAATTAGCCACCACACATATGTAAATCACTTATAGAAATATGATATTTGACATAAAATAACAATGAACTTAACTTTAATTAATGTAATGATATTTTATACTATGATATGTGCTACAAAAAATATTTTTAATTTTTAATTTAAATTATTTATTTTAATAATTTTAAATACTAATAAATAATAAATTTAGTTAAATTATTTGTTTATTTTGATAATTTTAGTTCTATTGTGCTATAAAATTGTAATTATCATATAATAATTTTATATGATATATATTAAATTATAAGATAGTAAAATAAATACTCATTTTGATATTAAAAAGAGAATTAATAATATAAAATTAAAAGTGATGCTAATTATTTAATTTTAATTTTATATTTATTTAGAAAATAAAAATATGTGGAAATAGAACTACACAAAGTTTATTTAAAAGATTAAATATAAATGTATTATGATTAGATTAAAAAGAAAATATATAAATTAATTATGTAGAGTATTGATTTTTTTTGTCAATATTCTTTTTGAATTATTCATACATATTGTATATAGGTATACAAATTTAAATTAAATATAAATATTTTGTAATAAATAATTTCATGTTAAATAAAAAAAATTAAATATCAATTAATATTAAGGCATCAATACGATAGACGAACAATAAAAAAATATAAAAGAAAATTAATTTGATCCGTACAATACACATAATGAAGCACATTTTGTCTTATTTATTTATTTGTATATCAAGATAAAAAAAAATTCAAATATTATAATAATTAAATTAAATTAAATTAAAATATAAACTATATAAAAAAAATCTGACAACAACAAAACTAAATACACAATGAAAAATATATGAAAAATAAGTATTTCTCAAATAGAGTTTATATAAAATTGGTTATTATAATTGAAATTGTTTGTGTACAATTTTATATGTAAAATGTGATTTTTTTTTTATTTTAAAAAGTAAGCCTTAGAATGTTCCACCTAAGTAAGAAAAAAACACTATTTATATGTCTATATAATATGGTAGGACGGTTTTTAAAAGTGTCTCAAAATGTATTAACGGTTCAGATTATTTCATCTAACCATTTAAGGGTCAAGATGATTTCTTTCCTTTTGCTTTTTCTCCCAAAATCTCTCTCTCTCTCTCTCTCTCTCTCTCTTCCTCTCACTCTCTCCTTTCTTTTTTGAGTCTTTTCCCAAATTTCAAGTGTAGTGCACTACTTTCTCCAATGCAATTGTCTTCTTCATATTTAACATCACCATCTAAAACTTTGCACCCACTCAACCTTCCTCTTTCTCTTTCATGTCTCATCTCATTCTCTCTCTAAACTTTCCTATCTCTCTTTCTCTCAAATTTCACTTTCCAGATTTTAATATTTAAAACACATATTCACTCCCTCTTTCCCCCCACACTCTTCTCACACTCTCTCTAAATTCTTTTATCTCTCTTAAGGCTATTAGTCTTAGCTCTTCCCGTCCAAGCCCAACAACCCGGTGGCGTCGACGAACAAGCCTTCGTTGTTGTGACCGCATCCGAGAGCAACGATAGGAACTTTGATCCTCTGAAACGTCAACATGTCGGTTGAGAAATCGCTCACCATGAACGAACCGTTGCCATACGATACTTGGTAGAGACACATCTGACAGTTGTTGCAGCCCGACGAGTCGATTTGGTTAGACCGAAGATCAAGTCGGTCTGAGTATAGTGTTTTCAGCACAGGGAGCATTGGATCCAAATGAATTGTCGTCGTACGATACCTGTTGAAGTCGTGGCCGGCGGTAGTGTTGCTGTAGATAGTCGCGAATAAGGTTTTGGCTCTACGTCGTCGCATTGGAGGCGACATGGAAGAGGCGTTTTGAGGTGACAGTGAGAGTGGTTTCGGAGAGGGTTGTTGTCGGTGAGGGTGGTGTAATTGTACAAAGAGGGTGATTTCGGATTCTGATTCGACAGTGAGGGTTTTTGAATCTTGGGTTGTTGTCCATGAAAGGGGCTGTGGTTTTGAAGAAATTGTAGGTGGGTGGTTTGGAATTGGAGAGGTTGGGAGAGAGAGGTAGAGAAAGGAAGAGGAGTGAGAGACCAAACATTATTTTTATTTTATTTTATTTTTTTCTATAACTCGGGCATGTCCTAGATTTATGGGTTTATATGTTTTATGCTCTTATAAGTGAAGAGCATGCCTTAGATTTATGGGGTTTTTTTTTTTTTTTCTTCTGCATTTGCTTTGTGGCTAGTGCTGGCTAGTGCTGCTTGGTTTGATTATGGTTATGTTAAAAAATGTTTGTGAATTTTTTTAGTTTAGAAAGTTGAAACTAAAATTTAAATAAATAAAAAAAATTGAAGTTGCTTAGTTATTAAAAGACGAAACATCATTAAAAATATTTATGTTTAATGATGAGATTAAAATATAATTGGAAGATGGTTTTTTGGAAAATGTTTTTTTCTTTGGTGAACGAATTTGAATTTAAAATTTAAATTGGGTTCTGTTAACAAAAAAAAAAAAAGAAAAAAAAGTGATTTAGTTTTACTATTAAAATGTAATATTTTCGCAAGGAGAGATAAGGAAGATAATGTGGGTGGTGTGATTTGTTTAAAGATTGAAAAAGTTCACAAAGATAACATATTTTTATTTTTGGATAACTAACCGGACATATATTTATATTTTAATCTCAAATTTTTAGAAAATATATTTATTTAGATTATTTCAATAATTCTTAATTAATTAATTAATTTATTATTAAGAAACCAATTTTGATTTAAAATATTAAATTAACAGCTCTAAAAATATCACTAATGAACTGACAAGTGTAGAGAAAAAAACAAAAAAAGATTAAACTATTACATTAATAATGAAACTCACATGATACCATCTCATTAATAATATTGAATTAGTGATACGAAGTATTTTAAGAATTTGTGTGCACTCACGTCACCTGTTTTGCCTTATTAGTCAATCCATGTGATGATTTCAAGGTATTTGTTCTGGCCTTTTAGGCATTCCACGTTGGGATAGCATGTGGTGTGCATCGTGCGCACCATTATGGTTGATGTTATCACTAAGTGCCCGTTTGCGAATTTTGATTTTTAATCAAAAATTAAAAAATTGGTGCAAGTTGTTAAATTCTTTATTTTAATTTTTATATATTTTTATTTTAAAAAAATGCATTTTAAAAATCAATTCCCAAGCACTCCCTAAATGGTAGACTCATGAATTGGATTGGATCAACGGCGAGTCTAAGCTTTTGAGTCAGATATAAACTTTCTTTTTATAGACTGCGTAAATAAATTTAAAAAAATTTATTAGTGGGCGTCCTTCTCAAGGACTATTTAATGATAAAATGTTGGAAAAAGAAGACGAGAGAATATTGATGTAATTCATAGATTTATATAGAACTCTTCATTTGTATATGGTGGTGATTTTGCTAACCCTTTCTCAATAATGAATCAGCACGTGTAGTAGTATCTTAGAGCAAGTTCAATGGTTGATAGCTAATGGTTAATAGCTAAAATGAATAACTAAAGTTATAATTTAGTAATGAATAGTATAAAATAGTTATAAAATAGCAATGTTACTCTAATGATTATATTATTATTTTCTGCAAAATTGAGCAAAACTTTTACCAAGTAATCGACCATCTGGTTATCCATCGGGTCTATCATTGACCTTCCAAAATTGTTGTTGAATAATTTTTACTGTATTTTAAAAAATAAATTCTGTTTGTTTACTTAATGACAAACGGAATATAGAAGAAATAAAAGAAATGAGAAAGTTTGTTTGATTAAAAAAATCAAACTAGAAAATAAAATAAAATAAATAAAAGAGATTTTTATTTTGTTACAAAAATAAAATCAAAATCTGAAACAGAAAAAATAATAAAACAGAAAAGTAAATTAATTACTTATCAAATTAATTTATTGAACAAAATTTTTTGATCAAGTCCAGTGTTTAACACTGTGTCCTTAAGATAGATTCGTCTTCTCCACGGTATTTTCAGATTGTGGACGTCTATCTCTCATGATAAAATGATCAACAGTGAATAGTAACAACACTACACATTATTCACACAACGAACACACTTTGTGTATACACTCTTTCTCACAGAAAATTAATGTAATTAAAGCAGCAAAATGCAGAAATGAATGGTAGCAGAGAAGAACGAAAATTGGAGTGAAAAATTAAGTGAGGGACTAGTCTATTTATAGGAGAATTTGTAGCTGTTAGATTTGAATTACACATATGCAAACCTGTTTGAACAGGTATGGTTTGAATTTAAATAGGTAAGGCACTGTTTCAACAGATACAAACTGTTTGGGTTTGAAATTTAAACATATTTGAATATGTCCGAGTGGGGAAAAAACTGGAGCCAATTTTGAAATTAATTTTTGAAATTCAAATTCCAAAAAATTAGAATTTAATTTTAGAAAAATAAAATTCAAATGTTTTTTGCTAAAAAATATAGATATTGGGTCGAACAAGCCCAACCCAACCATACACCCCTGCCCGGATGGACGGCAGCGCGCGTGCGCGTGTTTATTTTGGGTCCAATAGATCTAGTATACTTTGCCCATAACCTCTCCCTCTACAAAACTTGGGTGCCCCTTGGGGCCTATCCCAAGTTCCAAACTCAAGCATTATAAATCCACTCAAAGTATGCCCACCAAATCAATGTTGGACAAGTCTTAAACCAAGCCTTTAAGAAATTTCCACAAAAACACCATTTCTATAGAGCTCACTTTGGTTTCAAATTCCTATTCACCTGGTAATGGTTTTGAGCAACCAAATATACTACGTGAATCACAATGCGACATAAAACACATTACCACTTAGACCCGCCAACTTTGGCTCATGAGTCCCACCTAAAAAATAGACCAAAGTTGAGGAAAAATCTGATTTTTTCCAAAACTTCCAAAATCATTTCTAACAATCCCCTACATGAATGGAATTTGATGACAACGGAAATGCAACAATATGCAGAATTTGTCGAAAGAGTATAAATCGAAAATATCTTACATCAGGATTTGTAGCTTTCGGCCTTGAACCTTCCCTAGTGATAACCTATCGGACTTACTAGTTAACCAATGGACGCGATGCCTTGAATTGTTCAGCCATTTGTGTAAGCCAAGACAATAGATTTCACACTAAATATCTTCTGACACATCATGATTCTCACGGTTGTGTTCATTTTGGCCTTGAACGCTCCTGGTTGTTCATGAGTGCTTTTAGAGAATTAGTCTCTTCATTCTCTCAGAACGGACCCCAGTTCGATACTCATATAGGTGATTCTTATTGTGAGTATCTCTTTTATACTCGTCTTGATTTTTATGCCTAAATCAAGATATAAATAATCATTAAAAGTAAAGTTTATCCTTAAACCCCTGCATACAACACATGTTGCAGATATCACTCTCACCATAGAAATGAATAGGAAATTTTAATCCCTTGGTGATTTCTAGTGAGCCACACATAATTGTTGTAACGCCCCCAAAATAATACAATAAAGATAACTCATATGAGGAATAAATATGAGAAACAACATACTTTCATACATCAGAGTCTATTGTTTAACAAACAATTAAATGCCATGTAGGCTTACATCTTTTCAAGTCATTGCTTGGTCACACAAATTGAGTCTCGCTCATTACATCTTAAGCCCTTGGCTTTACAAATAACAAACATACACACATAAGGCATAAATAAGAAGCTCTTGCTTCTCGAAAATTCATCCATGCTATTGCCTTGGAGGTAACATCTCACCTACACCTGAAAATGATATTCTCGTATAGGGTGAGCCAACAACCCAGTAGAAATAATCTAACACAATTTATGAGGTTTAGCAAAGGTATAAATACCACGTACATAAACAATACTGATACAGAAGCATCCACAAGGCCTGCATATTCATATGCCACTAAGGCCAATCTTAATCCATTTTCCTTCAATTCATTTCCAGTTCATATATATACTACTCAATTCATGAGTTAAATTCATTATCTTTCAATAATCAAAATGAGACTACAACTTAATGGTTTTCCAATTATGCAAAACATACATAAACACTTCAAACTTCGCCATTTTACGGATATTTCGTCTAAAGGAACCGACACCCATTTATATAAGAGATTTCGAGTCTTTCATCTAGGACACTCAGGCCAACTTGCTTCAAATGGAGTCCATCCCCTTTTTCCTCCCTAAACAAATATACATATGCAATGCATTTATAACATAATCATATATGGAGTACACTCCTTTTCTCCTCCCAATAAATATACATATACAATGTATTTATGACATCATCAATTATGGAGTACATCTCCTTTCTCCTCCCAATAAACATACATATATAATGTATTTATAACATGGTCATATTCAATGACAACCAACAATAGTTAGCATCATATCGCCTAATCCTCATATAATTTCTACAACAATCATAACTATCCTCCACCGATAGCCCAATGCAATTATTTCCAATTAATGTTCAATTTCAGAATAAATAGTTTATTCAAAACTTCCATAGGTGAGATAATACATATCCAATATCACCATCTATATCAATAACCATCCAATTTAACATATTCAATGTTAAGTCCAATTATTTATACAAAATAATCATTTTATCAAATTAGGGAAAAAATTCCCCCTTTTCCAATATTAACCCAAACACCCAAAATCAACTATTTTGGTACACCAAGATCTTATATTCAAACCCCATACTCATTTATCTCTTATACATCAAAAACCCCTATTTTCATTTCACACCCAAATCTTAGATTTGTTTAAACCACAACCAAATCTCATCATTTATGCACAATAGCAAATAACTAAACTAAAAACCATACTAAAGTGTAGAAAATACCTATCTCAAGAAGAGAAGACGAGCAAAGCAAGGTTGAACTCCAAAAATGACGAAACCCACTTTCACTTAGATCAATACGAAGCTCTTGAAGCCCTTTACCTTATTCTCAAAGACACTAGGGTCAAGAATACAATGAATTTAGATGAAATCTTAGAGAGAATGTGAGTTTCTAGAGAGAGAAGCTCAAGATCTGAAAATTTGGACACTTTTAGAGAAAGAGAGAAAGCAAAAAATTAAATGAAATGTCACTTTCACGATATGATAAAGCGCGGTCCACTCGAGCGTGGAAAGCCCCGTTTGAATGTAAGACACATACTCTCGCTCGAGCGTGAAACCCTACGCTCGAGCGTGAAATATGCCCTTCCAATATTTTTGCAGACACAGTCCCCGCTCGAGCGTGGAGCAAAATTCGTGAAGCTCGCTCGAGCGCAAGAATGCCCGCTCGAGCGGAAGAGCCAAATTTTGGACAACAAAGGCTTGGAAAATCAAGCAACCAACCTGTTCCAAACACACAACTACGACCCAATAATCAACATTAAGGGGAAGACAAGAGAAACAAGACATAAACCACCATCCACACCATACAAACCCAAGTCCGGAACGCCATAAGAAACGGGTCAAAACCAGGGTCGCTATAACTTAGTTGTCCCTTTGAACTTAGTTCTTGGGATCTCCAATCATATAAGTAGGGTTACTATTATAATGACTCTTATGTAATAGGCTTTCATCCCATCACTTTTGATGAACTATACACTTGCTCTTTAGTCAAACCTTTTGTTAACGGATCCGCAATATTCTCTTTAGATTTTATATAAGCTATAGAGATTATTCCATTTGAGAGCAATTGCCTTACGGTATTATGTCGACGACGGATATGTCGTGACTTATCATTATACATATGATTCTGTGCCCTGCCTATTGCAGATTGACTACCACAATGAATGTAAATAGCTGACACAGGTTTAGGCCACATTGGAATGTCTTCTAAGAAGTAGCGAAGCCATTCTGCTTCTTCTCCTGCTTTGTCTAAAGCAATGAACTCAGATTCCATTGTGAATCGTGCGATGCATGTTTGTTTAATGGATTTCCAAGAAACAGTAGTGCCTCCCAGCGTAAAGACATATCCACTAGTAGATTTTGAATCTTTAGTATCTGATATCCAATTGGCATCACAATAATCTTTGAGTACTACAGGATATCACGTAAAGCTCAAATCATGATCACGGGTAAATCTTAGATATCTAAGAACCCAAATGATCGTTTTCCAATGGTCTTCTCCGGAGTTACTAGTGTACCTACTCAATTTATTAACAGTATAAGCTATATTAGAACGAGTACAATTCATTAGGTACATTTGGCTTCCAATGATTTGAGAGTATTTTAACTGAGACACCGCATCACATTTATTTTTCGATAAATAAAAACCGATGTCTACAGGTGTTCTAGTTACATTCATATCATCATTGATAAATTTACCAAGAATTTTCTTAATATAATGTGATTGAGATAATACATATCCGTCAGATATTTTAGTAATTTTCATTCCTAATATTACATCTGCGACCCCCATATCTTTCATATCAATTCTTTTGTTCAACATTTGCTTAGTTAATTTGATCATGTTTTGACTGCTTCCAATGATAAACATGTCATCCACATAAAGACAAACTATGACATATCCTTGGTCAGTATTTTTAATATATATGCACTTGTCACATTCGTTTATCTTAAACCCATTAGTAAGCATAGCATGATCAAATTTTTCATGCCATTGTTTAGGTGCTTGTTTTAATCCATGAAGATATTTTACAAGCCGACAATCTTTCTTTTCTTGCCTTGGCGCTACAAATCCTTCAGGTTGCTCCATATAAATCTTTTCATTTAGATTACCATTTAAGAAAGCTGTCTTGACATCCATTTGATGTATTTCTAAATTATACAACGCTGCTATAGCAATAAGCATGCGAATGGATGTCATTCTTGTCACAGGGGAATATGTGTCAAAATAGTCCAGACCTTCATTTTGTCTGTAACCTTTTACTACAAGTTTTGCTTTATACTTATGTATTGAACCATCTACTTTTATTTTTCTCTTGAATATCCATTTATATCCAAGAGGTTTAGAATTGGGTGGAAGATCCAGCAATTCCCAAGTATGATTTTGCATAATGGATTCAATTTCATTATTAACAACCTCTTTCCACAATTGTGCTTTTGGACTTGTCATTGCTTCCTTAAAGCTTTAAGGTTCATTTTCTAACAAGTATGTTAGAAAATTTGGACGAAAGGATTTTGATGTTCTTACTCTCTTACTTCGTCTTGATTCATCATCAGTTAAATCCTGCTGGTCGAGACCATTACTAGTCTCTTATGTTTGATTGTCATTAGTCTCTTGACTTTGTGTACAATCATAAGTTTTTTTTTGTGAACTTAATTCCTATCCTTTCTTGTAAGGAAAGACATGTTCAAAAAATACAGCATTCCTTGACTCTATAATAGTGTTCACATTTATATCAGGTATTTCTGATTTATAAGTCAGAAACCGATATGCACTACTATTTTGAACATAACTAATAAACACACAATTGACTATTATTGGTCATATCTTTGTCTTTTTCGGAACAAGAACTTCAATTTTTGCCAAATACCGCCACACTTTTAAGTATTTATAGGAAGGTGGTCGACCTTTCCATAATTCATAAGGAGTGTTGTTAGTTTTCTTGTGGGGTATTTTGTTAAGAACATAATTAGCAGACAATATTGCTTCCCCTCACAAGTTCTGCAGTAAGCCTGAACTTAGTAACATGGCATTCATCATTTCTTTAAGGGTTCTATTATTCCTTTCAACAATTCCATTTTGTTGTGGAGAATGGGGTGTTGTAGTTTGGTGAATAATGCCATGTCGTGCACAAAATTCATTTAATGGTGCATCATATTCACCACCCCTATCATTTCTAACCATTTTAATGGTATTACCAAGTTGATTTTCAACTTCAGTTTAGTAGAGTTTAAACATTTTTAAGGCTTCATCTTTACTTCTAAGTAAGTATATATAACAGTATCATGTGCAATCATCGATAAATGTTATGAAATACTTCTTGCCTCCTCTAGTTTGAACAAATTTGAGATCACACACATCAGTATGAATTAATTCTAGAGGTTCAGATTTTCTTTCAACCGATTTAAATGGAGCCTTAGTTAGTTTCGCTACTACACAAATCTCATATTTGTGATTAGAATCAATTTCAAACTTTGGTATATAATCCAAACCAATTAATCTACGCAAAGCATCAAAATTTTCATGTCCTAATCTACCATGCCATAAATTTGACTCAAGAATATAAGCAAAAGATGTGTTATTCTTATTAATAGCAAGTTTTGGTACAACCGTCATTACATTTAACTTGAAGAGACCATCATTCATGTATCCCTTACCAACATACATACCACTCTTTGTTAATATAAATTTATCAGGCTTAAATACAAGCCTAAAACTATTTTTACTTAATAAAAAACCAAAAACTAAATTCTTTCGGATGTCTGGTACATGCAGTACGTTTTTTAGGGTAAGTTCTTTCCCTGATGTCATCTTCAAATCACCTTTCCTTGTCCAGTCATAGTAGAAGTAAAAGAATTTCCCATGAAAAGTTGTTTGCCATTTGCAGCCTCATTGTAAGTAGTGAACATCTTCTTGTCTACGCAAATGTGTCAAGTTGCCCCAGTATCAATCCACTATTTCTTGGGATTTCCAACCAAATTAGCTTCAGACACCACAATAGAGAGATTGATGTCATTTACTCCGCCAGAGATGTAATCAAGTTCTGACACATTGGCTTGATTGGTGGTCTTTTTGCTTGTACTTCTGAGATCCTTCTTAGGGCGGTAGCAATCAGAAGCTCGATGTTCGGTCTTGCCATAATTATAGCATTTACCTTTGAACTTTTTATTGCCATTGTTGTCGCCTTATTTAGGACCATCTCCGGTGAACTTCCTCTTTTTGTTATGTGGTTTGTGCACTTGTTCAACCACATAGCCTTGGACTCAATGAGATTTTTACCATTCCTTTTTTTCAGCCTTCCGGTTATCTTCCTCAATTCTCAGTTTTACAATAAGTTCATCCATGGTCATCTTTTTACGTTTATGTTTTAAATAATTTTTGAAATCTTTCCGAGCTAGTGGTAACTTTTCCACTAAAGCAGGGACTTGGAAAGACTCGCTAAGAGACATACCTTCAAAATGAATATCATGTAAAATTAATTGAAAACTTTGAACTTGAGAAATTTCCATCTGGGAGTCTACCATAACGAAGTCCAGAAATTTACCGACAACAAATTTCTTTGTGCCGGCATCCTCTGTCTTGTATTTTTTCTCCAAAGAATCCCACAATTCTTTTGTTGTTTTTAGAGGACTGTAAACATTATACAACATGTTGTCTAGGCCATTAAAAATGTAGTTTATGTACAGAAATCAGAATGTTTCCAAGCGTCTATAACGGCAACAACTTGTCGATCACTTTCACCCTCTTTAAGTACTGGAGCCTCTTCACGGAGAAACAAGGCAAGATTAAGAGTTGTCAAATAAAACAACATTTTCTGCTGCCATCTCTTAAACTCAGTGCCATTAATTTTTTTCGGTTTTTCTCCATGATTATCGGAACTTGAACATGGTTCTGGATATGGATCGGAGTCGTTGTAACGATCGAATTTGAAGTACTACTTTCAGTAGCCATAATATCTAATTACAAAAATCAGAAAAAAAACCAAAATACAAATTAATTTTCTAGTTACTAAAACTAGAAAATAAATTATAACACAAAATAATTTTATTTTCCTTGTTACTAAAACTAGAAAAATAAAATATCACAATAATTTTCTGTATCATAAATTAATATTCTGCAATTGTTAATGACACTAGTATATTACTACTATTTGTCAAATAGTATATTAATAATATTTATATTTTCTAACCAGAATATCACTTTGTGAAAGTACAGAAAAATAAATACAATGAAGACACCAAAAATAATATGTCTTAAGATTGTTGGACAATCTTTACTGTATTTTAAAAAATAAATTTTGTTTGTGTACTTAACGACAAACAAAATATAGAAAAAATAAAGGAAAGGAGAGAGTTTGTTTCATTACAAAAATCAAAATAGAAAATAAAGTAAAATAAATAAAAGAGATTTTTATTTTGTTACAAAAATAAAATCAAAATCTAAAACAGAAACAGAAAAGTAAATTAATTACTTACCAAATTAATTTGTTGAACAAAATTTTCTAATCAAGTCTAGTGTTTAACACTGTATCCTTAAGACATATTCGTCTTCTCCACGGTGCTTTCAGATTATGGACGTCTATCTCCCAAGATAAAATGATCAACAGTGAATAGTAGCAGCACTACACACTATTCACACAACAAACATACTTTGTGTATACACTATTTCTCACAAAAAATTAATATAATTAACGTAGCAAAATGCAGACATGAATGGCAGCAAAGAAGAACGAAAATTGGAGTGAAAAACTAAGTGAGGAACTAGTCTATTTATAGGAGAATTTGTGGCTGTTAGGTTTGAATTAAACAGGTGCAAACCTGTTTGAACAGGTTTGGTTGGAATTTAAATCGGTAAGGCACTGTTTCAACATATACGAACTGTTTGGGTTTGAAATTTAAACAGATTTGAATATGTTCGGGTGGGGAAAAAATCGGAGCCAATTTTGAAATTATTTTTCAAAATTCAAATTCCAAAAAATTAGAATTTAATTTTAGAAAAATAAAATTCAAAATTTTTTGGCCCAAAAAGATAGATATTGGGCTGGACAAGCCCAACCCAACCAAACACTCACGCCCAAGCCAAGTCCAGCTTACCCGACCGGTCGGACTGAAAGCGGCGCGCGCGCGTGTTTATTTTGGGTCCAATGAGTCTAGCCTACTTTGCCCATAACCTCCCCCTCTACAAAACTTGGGTGCCCCTTGGGGCGTACCCCAAGTTCCAAACTCAAGCCTTATAAACCCATTCAAAGTATGCCCATCAAATCAATGTGAGACAAGCCTTAAACCAAACCTTTAAGAAATTTCCACCAAAACTCTATTTTCATAGAGCTCACTTTGGCTTTAATTTTCCATTGACCTGATAATGATTTTGAACAACCAAATATACTACGTGAATCACAACGCAACATAGAACGCGTTACCACTTAGACCCGCCAACTTTGGTGCATGGGTCTCACCTAAAAAATAAACCAAAGTTGAGGAAAAATATGATTTTTTCCAAAATTTCCAAAACCATTTCTAACAATTGCGTTGACAGCTTTAACTATAGGTAAAACTGGTGTCAAATTTGATAAAAGATTTGTTAAAAATATAATTTAACAAGTCTGAAAATTCATCGTTAGAGATGAAAAAAGTAAATTCCATATTATTTTAAAACAATAACAATTTCAATACTTTACCGTTAGAGTTGCTTTTAAGATGTGCATAATAATACTAGTGATACTAGTTCATGTCTCCTTTTGATCCGACAGTAATTACAGGTGGAAGGAATTACTTGTGCATAATAATACTAGTGATACTAGTTCATGTCTCCTTTTGATCCGACAGTAATTACAAGTGGAAGGAATTACTTGTGTCACATTATTTACTTATGGAGGGTGTATTAAGTATGATATGCGCTTGTCTCATTATGATTAGTGTAAAAGCTGACTTAAGTAATCAAGTAGTCGTCTTCAACCAACTTAACTTACAGGGGCGGAAGGAGAGGGTCCTGGCCCCTCTAAGGTTTTACAAATTTCGAGTTTTTGTATGTATGTTATTTCAATTTTTTTTTTGTTTTTTTTTGTATATTACATAATGGCCCTCCTAAAATTCAATATAACACTTAAAAAATTTGGAAATTTCATAATATATTAGAGTTGCCTTTTAAAAAATTTAATAACTCGTGTAATTGTCCTCTAAATTTTTACAGCAATACTGCGATGACCATAATTTGTTCTTATGTTTTGTTTATCATCTTGTATGTCGACATTACATTGGTACCAAACATAAGTAATGAAAGCTATTAAATCAATATAGTGTTGACACAAAAGGTGATAAAAAAATTATTATAAAAAAAGATGATCATCCTAACATTATTAAAAAATTAAATTTGGGCCATGTTCAAAGGCTATTGGTAATCACATGTTAAAAAAAACTTGCTATAAATAAATAACATAATTTAGAGTTAATTGGTGATAAATCCAATATAAAGAGAGTATAAGTGTTGGCTTTTTGGCTTTCGAAGGTTAGTATTGTAATTTTAAGCGTGCCGAAGGATCAATTAGTTCTTCTGAAGATTAATTACCAACCAATTATCAGACGATTGTGTTTTAGTTCTTTCTGCCTCAATAAAGAGGACTTTTATTGGTGGCTTGTTTAGGAGAATTTAGTAAACAACAATTAAGTAAAGAATAATTGCAGCATTTCATTAAGTAAAAATGAAAAACTTACAATGACTTGACCCAAATTTTGTAGAGGTTTCTGACAACAAGCTATTTGAAACTACTCCTATGAATGAAGTGCAATAGAGGAATTCAAAGTACAGAAATGTAAAGAACTGTAAAAACTGGAAGGAAAATAAAGTAGATAAAACTGATTTTTGGATTTGAGTCTTGGTCTCTACTCTGGAGCCTTTTTTGCTATTTATACTGTTCCATAGTAACCGTTGAAGTGGGCTTCCAATCGTCAAACAGTCCTCCCATGATTGCTGAACATGCCGTCTCATAGTCAATGCCACTACGCCACCTTTTACAGTTAAGCTTCCCACCTGATTTTGAATTTAAATGTATAAGTAACCGTTAAGCCACGTCATCTTGCATCTCTTCGCTGATCTAGTGTTATGTAGATCCACAATAACCAATGCTAACTGCCACGTGTATGATTGCGATTAGAGATTTGAATTAACTTCCCGTATTGCCCTCATCTTGCCATGTGTTAAACTACGATTGGCCTGTACAAAATATGTTGCTAACATTACCCTCCGCACTAATATACCCAATACTTTATGATATTAGTGGATCAAGGCATTTTATCCACGTCTTAGGACGTGCATGGGCTTTGCATCTTTTCAGAAATGCAACCATCATTCATCAATGAAGCATTTGCATCACATTAAATTCTCTTTTATTCCTTGAATATTTCCCTCTATCTGAGTATTCGAAAAGACTGATACAGCTCTCATGGCCAAGCAAACCTTTTCTTACATTGATCAAACATACGAAGAGTTGTTTGATAATGATGTTCATCCTCGAAAGAACCTTCATGCATTGATTAGCCACCCTTATCCGCTTCCATTTATACAAGTCATGGAAGCTTTTGCAAATCGTCGACCTTTGAACCAAGAACCTATTGCTTACAATTCTTTGGACCAAAAATTTGCAACCATGGAAATTGAAAGCACTTCTTCTGCAGCAAAGCCTTCCATATGGGATGAGGCGGCTGCTTTTTCTTCTTCTAAGACTTCTGGCTGGGGGACTTGGCCTACCCCTACTCAACTTCAGATGAGGGAGCACATTCATCATCGATTTCATGAATTTGATGATCCTCTTGCAGTCCCCCATTCCAGACGCAGTTCTGTAGTATACCCATATGTTCATTTTGACCGTTTACGTAGTCTTGAGGATAATTTGCTTTTAGCATGGTATACTTCTACTTTGCCATCCCGAATGGTGCGAAGTGCCCCCCGTCCTGATAAAGCTTTAGGGATCAATCCTGTACATTTAGCCAAAAAAGAAAAACTTTGTTCCTCTGATTGGCTGGAGTGTGTGACTAGACCTAAGTTCCCCGCTTCGTTCAGGGAAATTCCATCTGCTCCTCCTCTGCCTTCCAATCCAAATTGGATTGACGAATTGAGGGTCTCTCTTTCTGAAAGCCAATACTTTACTCCTTACCAAGTTCCAGTGCCTCCAATCGCTTATCAGCAATATAGGGCTCAGACCCTGCTTGCTGCTTTCTCCCACTTATCCTTTGAAGTTCTTCGAAGTAACATTTCCCACAAAAACTTTCTATAGGTTTGTGACATTATGTCTCGAAGTTATCTTCTCAACCCTGTGGCTCAAATAGAGCTTTATACCTTTTTGGACCAACTTCCCCTTCTACTCAACTAGCATCTCAATGCTTCTATTACCAGTGAAGTTCTGGATGAAGCCTTCTCTGCTTGAATTCAGGTTTAGTATGAGGCAGAGAACTTTCTTAATGAGTATGAGATCTTCAGGAACCAGGATTCCGAGCATGGGGAGGATGCTACTATGGATGAAGTGTATGGAGAAGAGGAGATGGATGCAATAGAGAAAGCTCTAAAACAGACAAAATTTGAAATGAAGGCCCAACAACTCTTTTTCCAATTAAGGGCTCACAATTTAGATAAATCGAACATAGACAGGATAGAGGATAGAGTAGGAAAAGAGTATTCATTTATTGAATTTTGTTGGATTAAGTTCCATGATCTTGTAACTTTGTCCATTCCATATTTTTATAAAATTGAGAATGTAATCAAATGATTCCCAATGTAAATATTACCTATCAATAAAACCAGGCTTTCTAAATTGCATTTTCTCTGGCTTTATATTCCAATTGTAAGCTTGACTGTATGGTTGATGTGCTCTAACTCCTTATTATGTTCAAAGAAAACTTTGAATCAACCAATTTTGTCCTGAAACCTGACTCAAATACTTCTAAAATGTGGAATTTTCTCTTAAGAAAGACAATATTTGCTTTACATTCCAATTCTATGGCTAACAGAACCTGTTCTTGTTTAGCTAACAGCTTCGAATTAATCAACTTTGCTTCAAAACACAGCCCGCGTGCTTTAAAGTGTGGAATGTTTTCTTAGAAGTCCGAATTACTTATCCAAATATTGGTTTTGTAATGTTTGCCTACTTCAAAGTCTAACATAACAGACATGAACCATATTTAGATTACAGAATATGTTAGAGACTCCTTCATATACAGCCTAAAAGCACGCTTTTGAGTCCTTTAAACCACACCAATCCCAGTTACTCTTGAATTTGGGATATAACACTTGTTTCGAAGTTGATTACTTGCTTTAAACGTTTAATTATCAAGCTTCGAAGTCAACTTCTTACTTTAAAGACGGCTTCGAAGCCAACCACATGCTTCCAAAGCCGAGCTGAGTTTTCAACTCATCTTTCCCTTCAAAAGCTTTCTCTTGAACAGAGACTCTTTCTTTTGGGACACTGTCACGACCCAAACCCGCCCCTATAGGTTTGGCGACGTAACCGGCCAGTAATCCGTGGATTACCTACGGCCTCCAAACAGAATAACAAATAATAAGGGGCTGCGGAATCAAATACAGAAAGTAAACAAGGTCCAATGAGCTGTGATGACGTACATGAGACAGAAGATTTAAAACTTATTCATATACATAACATGCTAGTCAAAGTACACCAATATGTACAACATATTTACATAAGTACATCCCAAGATCCGACTGTTCAAACGCAACCCTTAACTAGCATGAAGTGCAAGACTGCCCAGACATCAGGCTTCAAGCGGAACCTCCTCGGGGCGCGGAGATGGCTTGACCAAAACAAAAGCAAGCAGAGGGCCATCAACTCGGCGGGGTCTTGTGTCGGCTCACCTACATATATATAGTAAACTGTGAGCGAAAGCCCAGTGAATAATAACAGAGTAAAAAGTTTAATGAATAATGTCCATCACAAGGGTTAGAAATCAGAGTTCATAACAGAAACACAATCTTATAAAAACAGCGTCTTATGCATATTCAGATTCCAAATCAGGAACAGATTTAGATACATGTTCATATTCATATTCATATTCATATTCAGATTTAGGTTTCGCATAAGATCATATGTGGTACACCCATTAGCTAACAGATCAGATAGGTCCAAAGACCACGAACAGAGTTGGTACCAACAACCATAAAGGTCCATATCTTACGCGCAAGTAGCCACGGTATTATATCCCCCGGGCGAGGGCCTCATGCCACGGTATTGTATCCCCCGGGCGAGGGCCTCATGCCACGGTATTGTATCCCCCGGGCGAGGGCCTTATGCCATGGTATTATATCCCCCAAGCGAGGGCCTCATGCCACGGTATTGTATCCCCCGGGCGAGGGCCTCATGCCACGGCATTGTATCCCCCGGGCGAGGGCCTTATGAACTAAGGGTGCCACAATACATTTCAGAAAATTGGACATTCATTCATAACTCATAAAGTAGCATTTCGGAAGAACAGTTCATATTATATCAGTCAAAAAATACTTAAAGCTGAACATAACTTTACAAGGTTATTACTCACAGTGGGCGTTAGGCGATAGGTGAAGCCAAACGATCAAACCAACTACGGCATACGACCTACATAATCACATAATGGGTACACACTTGAAATACGCATTTCTAATTGTACAAAACTCACATCCATGATTCTAAGTGTGTACCTAACCCCTTACCCTTAGTATGGAGTCTTAATCATGGCCTAGGAATGCCTAGGATGGAATGTGGATGCAAAAATGCCTTTGAAAACATTTTACAAAAGTTGCTGAAAACAGGGGCCTCGCTCGAGCGAGCTCCCAAAATCAAAGGGTTCGCTCGAGCGAACATTCCCTCGCTCGAGCGGTCTGATGAAACAGTAAAAATACTGGATGTTGAAATTCTTCGTGCGATGGTCGCTCGATGCTCGCTCGAACGAGATCACCAAAATCAAAGGCTTCGCTCGAGCGAGCCTTCCCTCGCTCAGCGATCGATGAAACGATAAAAATCTTGGTTCTTTGAAATCTACGCGCGATGGTCGCTCGAGCGAGGAATCCTTTGCTCGAGCGAGGAAGCCAAATCTGGAATTTCCAGATTTGTCTCCCAAGTTCGAACCAAGTATTCAATCACCCAAAACTCAACCTCTTGGGCCCAAAATCTGGGAAAACACTTGAAACACATATTACATCAAGTTTCAAAAGCCAATTTGACAAATCATTGCCCAAGAGTGAGTCCATGTGAGCACCATTACCATAAATTTCCAAGAACCAAGTTGTAATCCAACATTCTTGAATTCAAATGTATTTTAAAGCTTCAAAACATGATCCAATGGTAAATTTTCTGGAGAAACATGATGAATACATGGACTTTAATAAAAATATGAACATGCATGTAAGTTTCCATGGACAACAACTTCAAAATCTAAGAACAAGTGCATGCATGTATGAGCTAAGTTCTATTTCAACATATTAACCCATAACTTGGTTCAAAACTTCAAAATGAACATGAATTATGCAAGACACTACTCAAGATCAACATTAAGGAGAGGAATTCACTACCTTAGACCTTGAATGCAAGAAGTATGAGGTTGGAAATGCAAGACTCCTTCAATCTTCCTAATGTCTAAGCAATTCCTTTAGCAAACCAAGATGAAATCAATCTCCCCTCACCCTCTCTCTCTCTAGCCGAATTTGAGACTCAACATAGGCTGAAGGAAAGTGTTTTGTTGAAGTGTATGAACTCAAGAGTAAAATTAAACAATGGCCACCCAATGGCAATTCTGTAATTAAGCTAGGCTCATTATTAAAATGTTATTTAATTAGTTTTAAATATCCCAAATCGAGTTTTAATTGAGCCTTCTATAAATTTACATAAAATCTAACTAGTCCAAAACACTAATCAATTTCGAAATCGGGCGCCGATAAGGCTTCCAATTTGCAGTTTAAAGTTTAAAACACGAACAGATATTCCGACACCGAACAGATAAAAAAAACACATAAGTCATGCAAATAAACTCCAGATTTTTCCCTTAATCATTACTAGGCATAATTACGTTCTAATTAGCGTTAATCAGAGTCGGGGTTATTACAGACACTTCTATGTTTTATACTAAGGATTTTGATTCCACGTGGATTCAAATAATATCATAATCCTTTGGGATCCACCTGACCCACTAAACTTGTTCGGGTAACTTTTAGACAAAAGGTTTAAAACCCTTCTTCTTCGTGTCTGCTTATTCACTCTGCTCACCTTCATTGTTGTCGATTCTCAAACCCTTAATATTTTCACACTCCACTTTCTTATTGTTCCTTACTAATGGAGTCTTCTTCCTTGAAAGTACCGGCTATTGAACGTGTAAGCCCAACAATAGCTTTGAAGAGATGTATTGAGGAAGAAGTTGCTAAATTTAAAGCTGGTGGCCCAAGTACCACAGATGGACGCCTCTTTATTCCACGCCACAACGAAAAATAAGAATACGTCTTAGGTCTGCTCAACTTCCCGCTTTATACCCTCGTTTGGAGGATCACTTTCTTCTCTATGAAGGGGGTGCTTGACTGGGGAAATTGGAGAATGAATCGACCTCACTGTTGCTAGCCAACATTGAGGGTTGAGTGGGAGGAATTGTATGACAAGGTAGTGCCTGCCAGAGAATGGGACCTACAAGAGCTCTGTATTCTCGATGCCCTTCGTCTTTTCAGGTTTATCATTCCTGAAGATCCTTTTTTAATTCCTGCCGCTCTTTGTTTTTGGAATATGGCCTTTAATTTTTTCTAGTTTCGGTGTGGTATGATGGCTCCCACCGTTCTTGATATTTGCCATCTCTTAGGGCTCTCCCCACTTGGTACTTCCTTTACACCTAGCTATCCAGACCTTTCAGTTGATTTTTCTCTTCCACCTTTGAATTTTTCCTTTAGTGACTTCATAAAAGTTGAAAGTAAGAAGGAGGGCCTTGTGAGTGACCAAGAGCTTTTCTCCTTCATTTTATATTGGTTGTGTAAATTTCTCTTTTGTATATCATCTCAACGAATCATGCCTGAGTTTGCCCCACTCCCCAAGGCTCTTGTTTTGAAGAAGCAGATAGCCTTGGCCCCTTATATTTTAGGCCATGTCTATAGAGCCTGTTCCCAATTCTGTGAGAAACCTCTTGATGTTAACCAGGGAGGTCTCCTCTGGGTACTTTAACGCTGGCTCTTTGCATACTTCACTGGTTTACATTCCAAGTGTTTGAAGTTCTTAGTTCAAGATCCTAGCACTTATGGGGAAAAGTATGCTAGAATTGCCCTTTATCCTGCTTCTTTTGCCTACTATCTTACTCTCTTTCACCAGTTTCTTATTTTCCCATTTGCCATCTTCTTTTACCCCTTCGATGCCAATAAAGGACCAACTTGGCTAAAGACATTTTTGGCTGATAGGTAGTGTTCCAATCCATTACACAAGGATATGTGGGCCTGTTTCTTGTTACCGAGGGAACTTTTCATTAGTACTTTAAACGTTCGAGCTTATAAGTGCATATTTGAGGTATACTGTCTCTCCTAGTTTGCCTGGCAATTTGGGCTTACTCAAGGAATTCCTATTCCACTCTGCAGTCTTTCAAATACCTATCTTACAGTCAGAGACTTGAGGGTACCCAAACCTATACTGGAGGAGGCAACATTTAAACTGTTGGAAGATTTGAGTGAGTTTAAATTTACTCCCTTCTTCCACTCTGGCTCAGTTTTAAAAAGATTTCAAAATTGGTGGACAACCAATATGAAAGTACATCTAGCAATACATCCTTATGATTTACTAGTAGAGCTAGGTGTGCATTCTCAGGTTCAATCTAAAGAAACTGGGACCACCCCTTCTCATTCTATTGCTACTAAGACTATTCCTGTAGTCCCACTTCTTCCTTCCAGAGTTACTAGAGCTGTTTCGAATAAGGGTATGCATTTTTAGGCTTCCTTTCTTTCATAATATTCTGTTTGTTTCTCTCATATTCATACTACTTGGTGTAGGGTCTCCACAAGAAGAATCTCCCAAGAGAGCTACAGCTCTGGCTATTCTTAAAGACAAACACCAGCAGAGAAAGAAAAGAAAACTACTACTCATTCCTAAAGAGTTTGAGTCTCAGATTGCAAAGGAAGAGACAGAGAAAGAGCAAGAAACACCACTGTAAAGGAAGAAGAAAAAGAAGACAACAGTCTCTCCTTCTGACTTGGCTAGGGATCCTACTCATGAGGCAGTTGCCAAAGCAGTGGAGAAGGAACACTCTAAAGAGATCATTGTTTTCCAGAGGGCTGAGAAAAAGAGACAGTAGCAAATACTAAGGGATGGAGCTGTTACTGCTGATGCAATCCAAAAAGAAACTGCAAGAAGGCAACAAACTGTCGGGCATTATACCTTTCGCAATTCTCCAACCATTGCTACCTTTTCTGAAACTGGTAATTTCCTTTTGTGTCTCTAATTTCTTTTCTCAAGTTTTCAATACTGAAACTTAACCTTGCTTTGTATTTCTTCTTTTGCAGCAACAATGACTCTTTCTCCTCCTTCAATAAAGGTTTCTCCAATCTTGTCTGAAGTCAAAAGACCATTAGAAACACTCTCGAAAAGGAGAAAGGAAATTGACACTAGAATGTCTTTACACGTAGAATCCATTCAGGCAATACTCCCACTTCCTCATTCTACATTTTCCACAGTTTTTTTGAGACAAGGCATTCCTATATCTTTATCCTTTAGCCTAACTATGTATCTTCCCCATCTAACCTTTAATTCAGCCCAATTTTCTTTCCCTACAATCTTTGCTACTCTTTCTCCTTTTGAAGAGATCCCAGTTACTACTCCACCTCTAGTGATAACTGATCCCCTCAGATAAGATACTGATAGTTCACCAATTCTTTGTCTACCATCACTATCTAGCTCCAGCCCTTCTTCTCTTGACCTACTGGTAGCCAAGACTATGGAAACTGCTAGGGACATTTCTTCCTCCTATCTTATCCCTATGCAGCCATCTTTTCCTTCCACTAGAGCCTTCTCTGCACCACTAATGTCAATAGAAGAGATGGGCATTTTCGAAGCTAGACTGGCTAACCTTTTTTACATGTCTTCTACCATTCCAATAGCAAGTAATGAAACTGAGCCATTGGTTTTGGCTAATTCTCTTTTAGAAATTTTTGACAGCTCCTCAACCATTAGTAAGGCTTCTTCACTTTCACTTGATTTGGGCATCTGTTTGGAGTTGCTGACTTTGTTCTTGAGGATCGCATTCGAAGCCTTGCAAAGACCTATTATCAAAAATGATTTCCTCTAGTGCTGCGAAGCTGTCAAGACCCAAACCTGCTCCTAAGGGTTTAGTATCGTAACCGGCTAGTAATCCGTGATTACCAAAGGCCTGCTTAACAGTAAAGACAATAATACAGTATAAAGGGGCTGGCGGAAGCCAATCAGTAATAAAAGGATGTCCAATGAGCTGTGGGAACCTGAATGTAAAAGACTTTATGGACAAAACCACATTCATAACCATAAACATATATACTTATCAGGTATGCATAACAAACAGGTTAGGGACCTAGTCCTTTCACCATAACTGTACAGTCAAGTCATAAACAGTCGATACATAACAAAGACAAAAGGGTGAATCTGAACACCCCAAAAACAGCCTTGGCTTGAGCAGACTCGAAACCTCGAAGTGAGGCACAACGGTTAGCTAGACAAAGCACGAGCTTAACTCGACGCTTCTAGCTTCGGTCCAGTGCTTGGCCACCTACATACATATATAAACAGTGAGCTAAAGCCCAATGAATAACAATTGTGTAAAGGTGTTAAGAATGAATGTCCTTTCAGTAATTAAAACAGTCATTTACATCAGTAGATTAGTTATTCAGTCAGTGACTCATATTTCATGTCGTATCAGTCATTTAGAAATCATAGTAATCACACGTGGTACATCCAATAGTAGAGTAGTACAGTAGGTCTTAATAGACCGAACAGTCAGTTGATGGCCATTGAAACAGTATACAGTATTGGTTCCAAATATTAGAACTAACAAAGATCTCGTAATAATGTGATATGAATAAGAATATGATATGAATACTTGATATGATGAATAAGTTGCTATGGATGCCACAAGTATAATTCATAAAATAGGACAAACATTCATTCAATAAACAATGTCACTTCAGAAAGCAGTACAATCGATCGTTCAAAAAATAATTATAGTTGAACATATCTTTACAACATTTTTACTCACAGATTGCTGGGCTATAGGCAGGCTAATCAACGTCCTCGGGTCCTAACCCTACACAGTTGCAGAACGAACACACACCAAGTTGCACATTCAGGATTAATAACTTAGCCCCTATCTTGACTTGGTTTGGTTCTATGACATCATCCTCATTAAGATGCCTTAAACATGGCCTAGGAATGCCTAGGATGGAATGAGGATGCAAAAAGGCACTTGACAACATTTTTCAAAACTTACTGAAAACAGGGGTCTCGCTCGAGCGTAGCTTTCCCCGCTTGAGTGAGCTTACCGAAACAGAGGCGTCGCTAGAGTGTAGACTCTCTCGCTCGAGTGGTCTGTAAAAACAAGAAAAGTACTGGTTGCTGAAATTCTCCGCTTGATGCTCGCTCGAGCGTGAGACACAGTTCCTCACTTGAGCATAGGTCTCGTCGCTCGAGCGTGCGTCTGCACACGCAGAAACCTGAGAGCTTGCAATTTACGCTCGAGCTAGCATTCCGTCGTTTGAGCGGAGCTCTGAACACAAAGGTGGTCGCTCGAGCGTGGAAGCCAAAATCTGGGTTTTCCAAATTTGCTCCCAAAGCTCAAACCAAGAATCAAACATGCCAAAACTCATCCTTTTAGGCCAATTTTCTAGAAAACACTTAGAAACCCATAATACAACATATTTTAAAGATCATTTCATAAAATCAAGCCCAAAGGTGTGACAATTAAACACAATCTTTAATGTAAACTTGAAGAACAATGCAAGAACATAACATGCATGAGTTCCTAAGAACTCTAATGCTCCAAAACATGATCAAATGCAAGATTGAACTCAAAAACATGATAAATTCTAGAGTACAACCATAATATGGGCATGCATGTCTGAATCCCATGAAAACAACTTCAAAATTCCCTTGATATGATCATGCATGTATGGATGGACTCTCAAATCAACACTTTAAGCTAATTCTTGACTCTAATCACCAATTTTCCATGAATCATACATGTAACAACTTAAATTCATAATTAAGAGGGTGAATTTCCTACCTTAAGTCTTGAATTCCAAGTGTGGTAGCTCAAATATGCAATTCTTCTCAATCTCCCCTAAGTCTCAAGCAACTCTTGTTGAATTCAATTTTTCTTCCAATTCTCTCTCTCTCTCTCTCTCTCTCTCTCTCTCTCATGTTTTTTGTCAAGAAGATGGATGAAGAATGATGTATCAAACAATGGTTTTGAAGGTGGCCCACTCAAGGGCAGTTATGTAAATAACTTACAATCAATTAATTTAGCATTATTTAATCTAATTTAATCATTCCAAATCGAATTTAAATTAAACCTACCATAAAATTCTATAAATCTTAATTAGCACATAACACTAATCAATTTCTGAATCGGTCGCCGATAAGACTTTCAATTTGCAAATTTGAAATTAAAACATGAACAGATCATTCAATAACAAACAGCTAGGACTACATTTAAAATAACATACTATGTAATCAATTTAGGATTTCATCTTAATCAATTACTTATCATGCTTGATCACGAATTAACGCTAATCAGAGGTGAGGGTTGTCACAAAAGTCATTGAGCAATCCAACATGGCTATTTCAGGTCATTTGTCTTAGGCAGCAGCTACTATTGACTTTTATGTCAACATCTGTCATGTTACCAAAGCTACAGAGGAGCAATTGTCAAGTGACTAAGAATTTATTTCCTATATACATGATAAGGTATCTAAATTGAAAGAACAACATTCCTCTGTCTTTCAATTTCGAGCCCAACTTTTAGAGAAGAAAGCTCAATTAGAGAAAGAGTTATCAATAGTTAACCTGGCTTTGGATCGAACTGTTACAAAGCTGCAAATAACCAAACAAGGACTGGCTGATCGAAGGCAGGAGATGACTACAGCTATTCAGTTGTTCCCATCCCTTAAGAGTATATAATCAATTGTAAAGGAACAATTGAAACATTGTATTGACTTTTGGGCTAACCTATGGCTGCATGTACTTATTTCTTATGAAATGAATTCTTTATTTATTATTTGAGTATTTTCATGCTTTTCTTGTTTAGCATTTATTATACTCCTTGTGTTTTCCATACAGTTGGATAATAAGGTTTCAAGTACCTGCCATTAATTCTCTTAGGGTGTACATACCCATTCAAAATTTTCAAATGGTATGCCCCCCCAAGGCAAAACTCTATGAACTTGATATGGTCCTTCCCAGTTAGGTGACTATTTGCCAAACTCATGGCTTTTAATTCTTATTGGGAGTATTATCTTTCATATCAAATCACTTTCACCAAAACTAATGTGCTTGACTTTCTTATTAGAGTTTTTGGCTGCTTTCTTCTTTTGAAAGAGAATGCTATTTAATGCCAGAATTCTAGCTTCATTCACACTTTCCAATTCCAAGAACATGCTCTGATGATACTACTCAGAAGTTAACTGGTCCTGGCACTTTACCCTTAAAGACTTTATGTTAATTTCTTCAGGTAACACTGCATCATGCCCATATACCAAGGCATAAGGAGTAACTCTGTGCTTGACCTTGGGGAAGTTCTATAAGCCCACAAAACATCCAACAGAAAATTATGCCAATCCGTAGGATTGTCTTCCACAACTATCTGTATTCTTTTTTTCAAGAACTTATTGGATGATTCTGCTTGACCATTCGCCTGTGCATAATAGGGGGTGGAATTAACAAGACTAATTCCAAACTCCGCTACAAAAGAACTTACCATCTTTCTATCAAATACAGTCACATTATCCACAATTATGGTCTATGGGATGCCAAACCTGTGAATTAGATCCTTAATAAATCCAATAACTTTAGTTTGGTCCACAGCCTTATATGGCTTAGCTTCGACCCACTTGGTGAAGTAGTTTGTGGCCACTAAAATAAAACAATGGTGCTTCGAAGAAGGTGGATGTATTTTCCCTATCATATCCATAGCCCAACCTCTAAATGGCCAAGGCTTCACATGTGACACCCCAAAAATCGAGAACATCAGATAATATATTAACCAATAAATATAGGGTTTATCTAAGGTTTCAAGAGTAGGAAACGTCACTAATGAGTCCTATGGTTAATAACCAAGTAAGATCCCAGATCGCCGGCAGAATCAGATTAGCCTCCCTTCTAAGTCCGGCTTTCTTAGGCAGCGCACTACCTTTTTGACAGATCTTACCAGGTATTGACACAAGATCTCATAAGCAACGATAAGGTGTATACATATAAATAATAGAATAGAAGTACATAACAACCAGAATATGTATATAATTCAAAAGATGGTTCCAGTACATTACATCCCAAAAGAAAGCTTAAATCTTCAAATGAGTCTTTACAAAATATCCAAAAAGAAACTTCTAATTTTTCTAGGATAGCCAAAAGTCTTCCAAAGTTTCGGGCTCATCGTCTCCATCTATGAGTCCCGCTTCGTCACCTAGCATGATACGCCGTGAGCTTTGAATGCCCAGTAAACACACACACACACCCCAACCCTTTTTTCCCAGTCCAATACACAACCACAATTATAACATCAAGTAGTAAAGCATGGTATTTCAATAAATAAATAAAGGGTTAGGTTAGGTGTTGGCAACTAGAAATCCCCCAAAGAGATTTCGTCCTCCCAACCACAAGAATCGGACGCGGATTATTCGCTATGCCCCCTCTTTTGCTGCTTTGTTGCAGAACTAACCTCGGATGCCTATCAACGGTTATATACCGCGTAGCGCCAACCGCAGGGCCTCAAAAGAGACGGTGAAATAGGGCCTTGCCCGAATCCCTCCTCACACCAAACCACCTAGGGTCCGAATACAACCGCTCCGTTCAAGGGTTCCGAAAACCACTTGCGCAAGACTTTAACTTCAAAGTGAACGCATCCCAAAAATCCATATGACACATATTCTCATCTTTTCATTTCTCAAGTGCTCGAAAACCCAATACCCTCCCAATTAGGTTTCCCGTTGAATTTAAATGTTTTAAATCAAGGTTAGTCCAACTTATAAGACAATAATATCCATGTAAGCATGCATTCTTAAGATGAGAAGGGTAAATAATATAACCACAACACAATTAATATCATGCCAAGATATGATCATAAGCTAGCAAGAAATCTCATGAACTTAAGGTTATAAAACATCCACACATAACAAATTTCCAGATTTAGTATCGTATAAAGATTAAAATGAAAGGTCCATTTTAGATCCTCCATCGGACTTGGTCTTCCTATGGTTCGTAGGGAATTTGATCTAGTTTCTAGAACATTTTTCGGAAATGGGATTACTTTTCCAGATTTTAACTTGTTTAGAAAATATTCTAGCGCTGTCCAGAATCTGTCCAAATCTGTCGACCGTTACGAAAATTTGATTTTCTTGCAAACCACTTAATTTTTTTCGATGAAACCAATTTTAGTTGAAAGCTAACATCTTAAGGAAAGTTTTGACATAAAATAGAGGTCCAGAATAATTTTGTACATTTTTCTAGAATTTCTGGAAGTGGGCTGCAAAAACAGGTTCTAAGGTGCTCTGCTCCAAACAAGAAGATTTATGAAAAGGGGGTTCCACCAAGAGAAAGTTTCATTTCTTTTGTGAAGAAAATATGCTAACTATCACATTTTTAACCCAGAAATTTTGTTTGAAGGAGTGCTCTTGAAGAGTTGAGAGATTGGTACAAAAAGAGATGGTTTTGTGTCAAAATAGAGAAAATACAAGAGAGATGGAATCAATACTCAACCCTTAGCATTTTTAACATAAGAACTCAGTAACAACAGATCTGAAAACATTATTTAGAACCTCTGGAAACATGTATTGAAAAAAAGAAAATGAGAGAGAAGGTTGTGTTGGTGGCTTACCTACTAAGCTTTGCACAAGAAGCTCTCTTCTTCCTTCTTCTTCTCCTCTAGACTTCTCTTTCTTGCTCTCCTCCCTCTCTCTAACCGAAATGTGTGTGTGAGTGAGTGTGTTGTGTGTGTTTGCAAGCTAGGGAGGTGTGGGTATTTATAGACAATTTGGTGTAAAAAGACAAAAAGGCCCTCTAGTTGAGAATGGATGGAAAGTTTAAGAATTGTTTGAAGTTCAAATGAATAAAAGTGACTTGGGGAGTGGTTTACTCAAGGATTAGGCAACACTTGGTTGTAATGAAACTAGTTTTGGGAATTAGCATCCTAAGTCTAGGTATTAGGTTGTGTTTTTTTTCTAGAATGTCATGATGATGTGGTTTGAAAAATGGTTTCCTCACTTTCTCCTAGAAGGGCCTATTTTTTTATTAATTTTAGTCCTAGGGCACACTTTACAAGGTGTATATATATATATATCTTACAAGATCGATGGTACTTCAAGGTACAAGTTACAAGTACTAGGTTTTGGGAAAGTTTTGAATTTAAATAAAAGAGTGAGGGCTTGGAGTTAAATACATGTATTGGGACCTTACTCATGTAGAATTAAATTAAATTAGGTTAGGGAACCTAATCTAGCTAGGAAAATTCCAGTTTCGATTAAAATAAAAAAAATGCTATCCGACAAGATTTGAAATAATTCAAGAAACTGAGGGCTTTAAGAAAATAAATCAACATTAGGGTTTTTAAAAGTGAATACATATTTCGGGGGCTTCACATCACAATTGCATGCAAGTCAGTTATTGGTACATGTCTTATCATGCCATGCTTGGCAGCCTCTAGCATATTTTATACAATCTTTAAGGATGGTAGGCCAATAGTAAGAATGCCTTCGAAGCAGCAATCTCATCTTCACACCAGGTTGATGAGCACCATAGATGCCGTCATGAACTTTGGCCAAGGCTGTTAATGCTTCTTTTGGCCCTAGACATTCCAATAGCAAGCCATTTGCTCCTCTTTTATAAAGAGCATTATCATATACTATGTATTGCATGGATTGTAACTTAATTTTTCTACTGGCTTTCGAAGATGGACCAGTTAAGTATTACATGATTGGGTGCCTCTAATCTTGATCTTGTAAGTCATTATGATTAACCTCCAACACAAAATCCCTTTTTGCTAGAGATGGTATCAACTTCTGATATGTTGCTTGACTTATGTTTAATTTAGTGTCATCCCTTCTTCTGAAATTCGAAACCTTCTGAACTACATCATTAGCTTTGTTATTCATGAATCTTGGGATGTAAGTCATATTTGCTATCTGAAACTGAGAAAGCAAATGTATTGCAGCAACATAATATGGCAACATGCTTGCACTTTGACATTTGAAAATTCCTTTCACTTGGTTGACCACCAATTAAGAATCTCCAAATATGTCCACTACATGAGCTTGTAATCCAATTAGCATTTCCAGTCCCATTATTAAAGCTTCATATTCAACTTGATTATTGGAATAAGTAATTTTATCAACTCTGAAACCATGCGTCGTTTCTATCCCTTGTGATGACTTAATCACCACACCAATTCCAATCAGACCATTGGCTTTTGATCTATCAAACCACATTTGCCATGGCTCAATATTGACCATACCAAGATCCATTATTTCATGATTTTCTATTTGACATGGATGGTCTGCCAGGAAGTTAGCCAAAACTTGCCCTTTTACTACCTTTTGGGGGACATATTCTAGATGAAATTCTAATAAGACTAGTATCCATTTGCCAATTCTACCTCTCAACATGGGTCTAGATAACATATATTTAACCAAATCCGTGGTTAAAATTACCAAGACAATTGTAGGCAACAAATAGTAACTTAATTTCATTGCAGCAAAATACAATGCAAGATACAACTTTTCTACAGCTGAATGTTTACATTCACAAGAATTTAAAAACCTACTAAGATAATAAACTGCTTGCTCCTTGCCTTCTTCATTGTCCTGAACCAAGAAAACTCCCAATGAATCTTCTGCTGCAGCAATGTACAACTTAAAGGGCTTATTAATCTTTGGTGGTATCAACACCGGAGCCTTGGCTAAGTAGGTTTTAATTGTTTCAAAACAGCTTGATGTTTTGCTGTCCACACAAAGTCTTCCTCATTTCTTAGCTTTAACAAAGAAGAAAATACTTTAGTTTTCCCTGCAGTGTTAGAAATAAATCTTTGAAGAAAATTAACTTGGCCAAGGAATCTTGGCAACTCTTTCTTACTTGATGGAGGCTTGGCTTCTACGATGGTTTTAGCTTTATTTTGATCAATCTGTATTCCCTTCTTATTGACTACATATCCTAAGAAATTTCCAGCAGATACACCAAAAGTACATTTGAGAGGATTAAGTTTCAACTTGAACTTTCTCATTCTCTCGAAAATTGTTGTTAAATGAGCCAAATGCTCCTCCATAGATTGAGACTTCACAACAATATCATCAATGTAACACTCCAAGTATCCTCCAATGAGATCATGGAAGATGGTATTCATTGCCTTCTGATATGTTGCCTCATCATTCTTTAAACCAAATGGCATTTTTACCCATTCAAAGGTACCAATATTCCCAGGACATCTGAATGTTGTCTTGTGGATATCATTCTCTGCAATGCAAATCTGGTTATAACCAAAATGCCCATCCATCATAGATAAAATCATGTGTCCTGTTGAACTGTCTACCAATAGGTCCAGTATGGGCATGGGGTATTCATTTTTTGGAGTTGCCAAATTCAGATTTCTAAAGTCAATGCACACCCTCATCTTGCCATTCTTTTTAACTACAAGCACAATGTTAGACAACCATTCGACATACTTGGCTGTTCTAATGAAGTCTGCTTTAAGGAGCCTAAGAATTTTCTCCTTCACTTTTTGAACCACTTCAGGACTCATCCGTCTTGGTTTCTGCTTATGTGGTCTGAAGTTAGGCTTCATAGGGAGCCTATGTTCTACCAATGACCTATCCAATCCTGACAATTCGTTATAAGACCATGCAAAACAGTCTTTATAATTCTTTAAGACAACCAATAATTGGCTCATATCAAAAGAATTTAACCAAGCACTGATGTAAGTAGGTTGTTGTGCAGAACCTTCCCCTAAATTGACTTCTTCCAAGGGGTCTTGTACTTGAGCATCTACTAATGCTTCTCTCATGACTTCTTCTATCCTCGAGGCAATTCATTGGTTTTGTCCTGCTCCCACTTTCTTTGGTTCAACATCTTTGCCTTCTTCCTCATAGACAAAGTTTGTCCATAAGACTTCTCCTTCCTATATTTCCTGGACTTTTGTTTCAATGTCTAATGTACAGTATTTATCAAAGGTCAAAGGTTTGACCTGTTGTTGTGTATGCTTATAGCCAACTGCCATGGCTTCCTTCTCTTGTTCCTGAATTTTTGGATTATTGCTTTTAAGTCCAATGCTGAAAACTTGACTAAAGCCAAGGGTCTGGCTTCTTGGGTTTCATCTTCTTGCCTACAACCAGGCGTCATTATCATCTTTCATGACGAATTCTTCATCAGCACTCTCATGTACCAAGTGTTTCAGGTGTGCTACTTCCTCATTAGCTGTCACTTCGGCTGAACCATTAGGTTTTCTTAATATACTGAGTGGTGTTACTCCTTTAGTATACAACTTGGCCTCTGCAAAGTCAGCACAAGTGACAAAAGGTTGAGGGTCTGCATTGATCTCCTTTGTCTCTCCATTGCACAAGGCCATCATTATTTTCTGATGTAGAGAGAAAGGCACACATTTGTTGGTGTAAATCCAATCCCTGCCAAGTAAAACATTATACTTAGCATTCCTGTCAATAACAAAGAATGCCGTCATGCAATCTCTGATTTCTACACTCAGGTTGATGGGCAAAATACCCTGAGCCATTTGTTTATCTCCAAAGAAGCCCGGTAATGGTTGTCTTTGGTTGGTGATATCTGGGGTTTTTTTTCCCAATTTCTTCAAGAAGAATTTAAAGCATTCACTCGCCCCATTATCCACCAATACCTTATTCATTTGTATCCCATCGAAGAAAGCTTTGATATACAAGGGCTTGACATGCTGTGTCATGGACGTTGTAGAATACTCAAAAGAATATGAGAGATTGATACTTACTTCTTCACTCTCATCTTCAGTTTCCATTGGCGTGGCCACTTCATATTCATCTTGGACCACACTAACCTATGAATCTTCACTAGAAACTGGGAAAGGGTCAATCTCTTGACCTTCTTGGTTTCCATCTTCAGCTTGGAACTTCTGTGGCAGTATGTACACCATGTTTACTAACACTGGAGGAAATAAGCCAAACTGAACTTGTGGCTCCACTTGTTGCTTTTCCAAACTAACTTGTTCACTTACTTCAGAAGCATCTTCCATGCTGCACTTTGGCACTTCAGTACTAGTGACTTCCTTCGAGTGTTCCACACCTGTTGGTTTTTTGACCAAAAAGGTCTGTTCAGCCATAAAAGCTTCAAACATCTCCTCTTCAACCATCTCTTTTTTTTGGCCTAGGTCAACTTCGCTCTCTATCTCACTGTCGCTTTCCATCAAGGCCTTTTCAAGACCTGTTAAGGTGGATCTTTTCTTGGCTTTCAATTTAGTGTGAACTGTAGCCAACTGTTCCCTGCTGGCACTTCTTTTGTTTTGAGGAGCCAATTTTGGGCTTTCTTTTCCTTATACCTAGCCTTTTGATTGAGCCAATAAAGAACTTTCTCTACTTTCTTTCTAGTCCCTCTGGTACTGGGTATACCTTCGTTGGATCTTCCTTCTTTGAGACCTGGAGATCACTGGAGCCATATCTGGTTCCTTTATTTTTGGGTGTTTTAGCAATACCCAATTGTTTAGAGCCATCAGGAGAGGTTTAATTATTCTACCCTGGTCTCCAAAAACATTTTTCTGGGTAGTGATTTCCTTAGGTTTATTCTGCATGACAAACTAATCTGGAACTCCAGGTACCCATGAACCTACTAGTTCAATTGCTGAACTAGCTCTTTCCGTCCTCGAAGTTAGCTTCGAAGTTGCCTGTGAAGGCCACTACTTGACACTGTTTCCTTGTCTTAAGCCTAATTTAGGCCTTCTGTCAAGGTGATTACCTTGCATCTTGTTTGAGGTTGATCTTGGGGGTAATCTTTGGCTTTGGTTCCAAGACTTAATCCCACTTCAAGCCTCCTCTCAGGATAACTGCCTTCCATCCTATAATAGTTGGGTGGCCTGACCTCATGCATAGGTCTCTTACCCTTAGAATGCACTTTAGTAACTGATGGTCTAGTCAAGAATGGCTGTTGTCTGGGACCAGTTGGGTATAGCCTCTTGTTGTAGGCACTGTTTGGTTTAAGGCGTCTCTGCACACCCTTATAGTACTGTTTCCCATCTATTGGAAGGCTTTTCATCCATTTATAACTTAATCTACATCTGGGACACATCCTTTGCATGACAGCCACCTCTAGAGAATCATCATCCAGTGCCTCTTCACTAGAGTCCTCTTTTCGATCCGTGAAGTTCTGTTCATTTGCTAGTGAACTTCTGATATCTTTCTTAACAACAGTCTAGTTGGCAACATGCATCTGCACATTTACCTCCTCCAATTCTTTCAGGGATAGGTTTTGGAAGTTAGGCATTCCAACATTGGCTGTAGCTTCGCCAATCTCTAGGAATAGGTTAGTGTCAATCCCCATAGCTTTTTCTGCATTGGTTGGGAACTTTAAACTCTCATTTCGAATTTGTTCTTGGATCTTGTCCCGAAAAATAATACAATTTTTAGTTGAATGAGACAAAGAATTATGCCATTTACAATACATTTTTCCTTTAAGTTCTTTTGGAGAAGGAATCTTAACCCCCTTTGGTAGCTTTAGAAAATTTGCAGCAAGCAAATGATCAAAAATGTCGTTTGCTTTTGTTAAATCAAAAGAATATTTCCTATGAAGGTCTTTCTTTTTAAACTGCTGGTTGATTGTAGTATCTTTATGAATTAATGCTTCATAGGTCATAGACTCTTTCCCTACAATCTCTGTTGCATCAATCTCGTAGTTAGGATCTCTATAATAAGTTTTGTATAATGCATTACTTCGATCTTGTTCTTCCTCAAGTAATGATTCATATTTAGACACTTTATAGGTTAATTCTACTAAATCTCGAAACTCAGTTGAGTCAAACTTCTTTCGAAGCCTAAACTCTAGACCATTTTGAGCCAATCTCACAAATTCAGGCTCTGGTAGAATGACCTTACACTTGTTTCGTGCTCTTTTAAATCTGGCAATAAATTGAGCAGCCTTTTCATCAGGCCTTTGACTCAACCTTGCTAAGTCTGCCATGGAGACCTCTAGCTCAGTTTGGAAGAATTGGGCATAAAATGCCTCCTCAATTTGCTGCCAGGTTTGGATGGAGCCAGGTGTAAGGTTGATATACCATACAAAAGCTGTCCCAATTAGAGAATTTAGAAAAGTCTTAACTTCATGTAATCATTATTAGTAAATTCACCACATTGGGCTACGAACCTAGCAATGTGTTCTACTATTGACTAGTTTTCATTCCCATAAAGAGGGCAAAATCTGGTATTCTAAACCCTCTTGGTTATTCATGCACCCTATCCACCTATTTTGGATATGGCTTCCCATACGTAGGAGTTTGAACCCCTCGAGCCATAGGTCCACACATTTCTCTGACAATATCAGCAATTTGGTTCCTAAGAATCATATTTTGTGCTTGTTGGACTACCACTGGAGGAACAAACATAGGATTTGGTAGAAAACCTTGTGCCTGAGGTCCTCTTGGTCTATAGGGAGGTATATTTGGGACTGGCTGTCTCTGTGGTGCTGGCTGCTATTGAGGGTATGGTTGACCTCTCTGAGCCTGTCCTATGAAAGGACCTACGAAAGGTGCTGTAATAGGAGGAACATGTGTTGTTTCTCTTCAAGCCGCAGGAAAACCAGGTACGAATTCGAACAAAGAATTAGTGAACCCCCTTGTGCCAGGTATGGCTTCGAACATGGGATTTGAAAGCATTCTCATGTCATTTTCTTGTGTTGGTCCAGATCCACCAATTTTCATGGCTTCACTGTTAAGTAATGAGGCATTTTGATTTACCATAGGCCTTGAAAGAGGCTCATACCAAGACTGAGGTGATGGTCTTTCATAATTTTGATTACTAATTTGACCATTAGTATGTCCATTACTTTGTATAGGTTGTTTATCTCTAGCCAATCTTTGCTAAGGGACATTTGAAATTTCCTTCATATGCCTTGTGTTAGTTAGTTAATGGGTATTTATCCGATCCATAAAGAATATTGCTCATCTTTCCATTGTGTTCATTAACTGCTATCCCATGGCATCTACTAGGCCTCTCTATGGATTCATTAGCTGAACAGATGGAACAGTAAATGGTCCAATTCCATGGTCTCGTGCACTATTCTAGACACGTGATGCATGTTCTGCATTACTAGTCTGTTCGACCATAGGTTCTGATGAGATAGGTGCTTCCATAGGATATGTTATCACATTATCCTTTGGATCAGGTACCTCTACCTCTCCTTCCACACCTTCTTCTAGGCGTTCATTCTCTTCTTGACTCATACGTCTAACCATTTCAATTAGTCTCACCAGGCGTGCCAAAAATATATGTTGGCTTTTTGACTTTCGAAGGTTAGTATTGTAATTTTAAGCGTGCTAACAAGGATCAATCAGTCCTTATAGAAGATTAATTGCCAACCAATTATCAGACGATTGTGTTTTAGTTCTTTCAGCCTCAATGAAGATGACTTTTATTGGTGGCTTGTTTAGGAGAATTTAGTAAACAACAATTAAGTGAAGAATAATTACAGCATTTCATTAAGTAAAAATGAAAAACTTACAATGATCTGACCTAGTCTCGTAGAGGTTTACAGCAACAAACTATTTGAAACTACTCCTATGAATGAAGTGCAATACAGGAATTTGAAGTACATAAATGTAAAGAACTGTAAAAACTGGAAGGAAAATAAAATAGATAAAACTAGTTTTTGGATCTAAGTTTGGGTTTCTACTTTGGAGCCTTCTTTGCTATTTATACTGCCCCATAGTAACCGTTGAAGTGGATTTTCAATCGTCGAACAGTCCTTCCATGATTGCTGAACATGCCACCTCATAGTCAATGCCACTACGCTACCCTTTACAGTTAGGCTTCCCTCCTGATTTTGAATTTAAATGTATGAGTAATCGTTAAGCCACGTCATCTTGCATCTCTTCGCTGATCCAGTGCTATGCAGATCCACAATAACCAATGCTAACTGCCACGTGTATGATTGCGATTGGAGATTTGAATTAACTTCTCGTATTGCCCTCATCTTGCCACGTGTTAAACTGTGATTGGCCTGTACAAAATACGTAGCTCTTCACTTTTTTTTATCTGTTTGACTTTTTGTTGACTATCTATTGAAATTATTTTTATTTGTTGAAATTTTTTATCTGTTAAATTCCTATTTGTTCAATTTTTTTTATCTGTTTAAAATTTTTATTTGTCTAAAATTTTTTATCTGTTCAAATTTTCTTTTACCAATTGTTCAAATTTTTTATCTGTTTAGTTTTTATCTGTTCAAACAGATCTTATGAGCCTCCATTGAACCGCCTTGCTTGAGTGGTGAAGAGTAAATCCTTTGAGCCAAGATCAACAAATCTATACATTGGTTAGATCTTCATTTGCTGCACGAAATCAAATTGCAGAACCAAGACAAAAAAAATTGAACAAAACTCTATCTATGCCAAACAAGTGTTTTGAAGTAAATATGAACCAAGGAAATTTTTGAGACACATCCAGCCAATCCAAGTGAACACAGATTTATACATATATATATATATATATATTATATAAATAAATCCAAAGGCAATACATATATACATATATATAAATATCAAATCAAGACTTCACTGCAAATATAAAGGCAACCATAGAACACAGATTTATACACATATACATATATACAAACATGTACGAGGTAGATCTAAGATCTTGGATACACAACCACGGATCTGGATCGGGTTTCGCCGAAGTAACTACGTCAACATGGTGTTGAACTCTTTTTGCCGCCGAACCACGACAGTGGCCTTAGATCTATGACAGAAGGGGAGATTGGTGAAGATCGACAGTGACGGAGGGTGAAAAGAAGAGGTGTCACACCCCAATTTTAATTACACAAAAAATATTACCAAAAGCTTGAAATTTAGGTCCATTTTTTATTTTTTATATTTATTAAAAATATCTATTATCCTTGAGTAATAGAAACATAATAATATATGTTCTCTCTCATGATTAGTACAACAATAAATATAATATATGCCAAACTCCCACTACGGAGTTATAATTAAATAATTACAGGGTATGTTTGGTTTGTGTCTGAGAGATGTGTTTTAGAGATAAAAACTACGAAAACATGTTTGGTTTGGTTTTTTTCAAAAGATGTTTTGGAAAATTATTTTGAGAGAGAGTTTTGGAAAAAGTGATTGATTTGATGTGTGTAAGAGAGAGATTTGTTTGTAAAACTTGTTTGGTTTAGATGTTTTGGGAAATTTTTTGGAAAAATTTGTTTGGTTTGATTACTTTTGAAAACTTATTTGTAGAGAAAATTTCCAAAATTTTTTTCCGAAAATCAAACCAAATGAGCCCACAATCTTCAAGGTACTGTTGGCTTTTTGGCTTTTCGAAGGGTATATTGGTAAATTCGAGCGTGCCAGCAAGGATCAATCAGTCCTTACAGAAAATTACAATTGCCAATCAATTATCAGGCGACTATGTTTTAGTTCTTTCAGCCTCAATGAAGAGGACTTTTACTGGTAGCTTGACTTTAGGAGAAATTAAGAGAAATAACAATTAATATGAAGAACAATTGAAGTATTTCATTAACATAAATACTTACAATAGTCCAAACTCAGCCTCGAGAAGGTTTACAGCAACAGTCTACTTGAATCTACTTGAAACTACTCCTATGAATTGAAGTACAATGCAGGTATTTAAAGAACGAGTATTTAAAGTACAGGAAAAGTAAAACTGGAAAGGAAAATATGAAGTTAAAACTGGTTTATATGATCTGAGTCTGGGGGCCTTTTCTGGGAACTTCCTTGCTATTTATACTTGTTAGAGATGACCTTCGAATCGCTTGAACCGTCGAATCGCTTCCTCCATGATCGTGATCATGTTACCTTAGAAATAGTTCCACTATGCCATCACTTGCGCTTGGACTTCCTTCAGATTTGAATTTGAATATAGGTAACCGTTGAAGCCACGTCACCTTGTATCTCATTACTGATCTAGTTCTACTCAGACCACTTGAGAACCAATATTTATTGCCACGTGTACGATTGAGATTTAAGATTGAAATCATCTTCCAATAATACCCTCATTCTGCCACGTGTCGAATTGTAATTAGCTTTTACAAAATATGTAGCCAACATTACCCCCCGCACTAATATACCCAATACTTGGAAATATTAGTGAATCAAAAACTTTTCCCTCGCTTTTTGGAACGTGCATAGAATCTATTTTCAGGAAACACAACCGTCACCTATTTTGATGATCATTTGCATTAACTCTTAACTTTGTTGGACGTTCCAATACCTTTAGCATTCGAACGGATTATGACTCAATCACCTTCTCACTCTATTGATCGAGCATACGAAGAGCCATTGAGTAATGCTGTTTCCCCTCGAAAGAATCTCCACGCATTTATTAGCCACCTTTACCCGCCTTTCTATATTCAGGTCATGGAGGCTTTCGCAGATTATCAACCTTTGGACTACGAACACATTGCCTTCAATCCTTTGGCTTACAAACTCATTGATACAAAAAGTTCTTCCCCTAAACTTCCCTCGCACTTTGAACGAACAACTCCCAAGCTTTTGCTTCACCAAATTGCAAATATAGAATTGGGAAATTCTTCTTCACAAACTTCTGCTTGGGATGAAGCTACAACTTCTTCATCTTCCGGCATTTCTGGATGGATCTGCTGATGCACTGAGTCCTGGGACTTGAGGGAACGGATCAATTATCATTTTGTGGAGTTCACTGACCCTTTAGATTTTCCTTCCTACGCTCGAAGCTTGGTGGTTTATCCTTATGTGCCCATCGACCTTCGACGTAGTTTAGAGGAGAATTTGCTTGTGGCTTGGTATACATCCTCCATGCCCACAAGGATAATGCACCCTGCCCGGTGCTTGGAAGAATCACAAGGATATACCCCTTCATTTTTAGCCAAGAAAGCGCAGATTTGCTCTTCTGACTGGCTTGATTATATTAATGCCTTTGTTCCTCCCATCCCTGTGTCATCTCCCCTGACTGAAGCATCCACTTCTTCTTCTCCATCTTCTGAAATAGAAGCATCCACACCTTCTCCATCTTCTGGACTAGAGGCATCTACACCTCCTCTTTCTTCTGAAGCAGAACCATCTACTCCTTCTTCTCCTCCCATTCTTTCTTGGACAGAGAAATTAAAGCTTGCTCTTCCAATGGACAAAATCTTCCCTCCTTACAAACCTCCATCATCTCCAACTCCATTTGAGCGGAAAGAAGCCCAACTTCTGCTCGTAGCTTTTTCTCACCTACCCTTTAATGTTCTTGAGGATGACATTCCTCTTAAGAACTTCCGATGGGCTTGTGATATTCTGACTAGGGGCCATATCCTTAATCCTATCACCCAAGCAGAACTTCACCTGTTCCTGGATCAACTTCCAGTACTCCTCCATTGGCATCGAAATTCCAAAGTCACCACTCAGTCTTTGGATCAACTTTCATCTCTTCGAATTCATGCTCAATCTGACGGCGAAAACTTCATTGAAGACTTTGATGACTTCAAAAATAAGGATTCTGCGTATTGGGATGATTTAGTTATAGATGAGTTGGAACAAAAATTGAGGGAGGAGGCTTTCGAAGCAAAGGCTGAAGAGCTGTATTATGAAGTGAGAGCACATCAACTCATGCAGCCAACTTTGGAAGAGATGGAAGACATAATAAAGAAAGAACAAATATTCATTGATCATTGTTGGACGAAATTCCATGATCTTGTAATTTATTCCATTCCTTATTTTTATGAGCTTGAATTTGTACCTAAATAAGGTTACTTAATGTAATTGTCTTGGCTCTAATAAAAGCAAAGTCCTTCTGTACTTGACATTGTTTGACTCTGTTTCTTCTTACTTTTAAAAGCCAACTTATAGCCTTGAATTAAATAATCTCATCCTTTGAATTTGGACTCACTTATTTTCAATGAAACACTAAAAGAAACCAATATGTCTTTTTCCAATTTATGGAGCAAAATTTGACAATTTTGGTTAATATTATCTCAACTCAATGCTTCGAAGTTAACAACCTTACTTTTCAAAGCTAATTATAACCAACAACCAATATGTCTTTTTCCAATTTATGGAACAAAACTTGACAATTTTGGTTAATATTATCTCAAATTAATGCTTCGAAGTTAACAACCTTACTTTTCAAAGCTAATTATAACCAACATATGGTTATAGTTAATATAATCAGTCATTCTTAAATTAACCATTCTTACTTTGAAAAGCATTTTATGCTGTCTTAACTCAATGGACAACCTTCTCTTGTAAAAACCAATGATTGGTTTTGATGTTCTTTGCATCTTAACGTCTGTAGTTTACTTCGAAACCGGATTCTGTATTTCGAAGCCGTTTTACTTGATTTCTTGGAGCCAAAATTGGCTTCGAAGCCAAATATTGTTCTTCGAAGCTGACGTCAACATTTAGAATGTGTTCTTCCCTCCAAAACTACCAATATTGGAAGAGTCTCCTCACATTCATACTTTTAGTACATAACGCAATATATTTTTCAGACATAAAACCTTTTAAAAGCCCCTTTGCTTTATATTCTGAAATCACTTGCTCTTTTGACACACAAACCCTACCGATCTCCTGTTAAAACCCCTCTTCCTTATTACTCGCCATCAATGGATCCTTTCTCACTAAAAGTGCTTACTGGCGATCGTATCAGTCGTACCATGGCTTTGAAGCGATGTATCGATGAAGAAATCACCAAACTATCATCTGGTGAGTCCAGCCACATAGATGGACGTCTTTTCGTACCTCGTCATAGCAACAAACAGGAATACGTCCTTGGCCTTATTTTTAGGAAGCTCTGCTCAACTCGCGCCCTATATCCTCGCTTGGAGGACCATTTCCTTCTTCTGAAGAAGGGCTTGATTGAAGCGGAGGTTGAATCGTCCTCACCGTTCTTTGGCCGACAATGAGGATGAATGGGAAGAATGGTATGCACGAGTTGTACGCAAGAGAAGATGACTGCAAGAGCTCAGATTCTCGATGCCCTTCGTCTTTCGAGTTCATTATTCACGAAGACCCTTTCTTGATACCTGTGCCTTATGTTTCGAATATGTCTTTTAATTTCTTCCAATTTCGATTGACATGATGGCCCCCACCGTTCTTGATATTTGCCATCTCTTAGGGCTTTCCCCCCATGGTTCTCCATTTACTCCCAACTACCCAGACCTTCCTATTAAGTTTTCTCTTCCATCCTTAAGCTCCTCTTATAGTGACTTTGTAAAGTCTGAAAATAAAAAGGAAGGTCCTGTGAAGGACAGAGAGCTATTTTCCTTTATTTTATATTGGTTATGCAAATTCCTCTTTTGCACCTCATCTCAGAGGATTATGCCTGAGTTTGTTCCTCTCGCGAAGGCACTTGTCTTGAAAAAACATATAGCTCTTGCTCCTTATCTTTTAGGTCATGTCTACAGAGTCTGCTCCCAATTTTGTGAGAAACCTCTTGATGCTAACCAAGGAGGTCCCTGGTGCTTCAACTTTGGCTCTTCGCCTATTTCATCGACCTACACCCCAAATGTCTAAAATTCCTTGTTCAGATCCTAGTACTTATGGGGAAAAGTATGCTAGGATTGCCCTTTACCTGCTTCGCTTACTACTTTACCTTCTTTTATCAACTCCCCATTTCTCCATCTGCCTCTTTCTTCTGTCCTTTTGAAGCCAATAAAGGACCAACTTGGCTGCAAGCTTTCCTAGCTGATAAAGAATGCTCCACTTCTCCTCATAAAAATATGTGGGCCTCTATACTACTACCAAGGGAATTGTTCATTGGTAGTTTAAACCCTTGAGCCTACAAATGCATATCTGAGGTGTACTGCCCTTCTCAATTTGCCAGACAATTTGGACTCACTCAAGGGATACCAGTTCCTCTTTGCAGTCTTTCGAATGTCCATCTTACTGTCAGAGATTTGAGAATATCCAAATCCAGACTAGAGACGGCAATTCTCAAACTACTGAAAGAGCTGAATGAATTCCAATTTATCCCCTTTCTTCCATATGGCTCAGTCTTGAAAAGATTCGAGCGGTGGGCCGATCAATATGGAAGTACGCCTATCTGAACATCCCCATGACTTGCTGGTAGGATTAGGAGTGCCTTCGAAGGCTAAGCCAGCGACATCTAGGGACATTCCTTCTCTTCACGAGGCTGCCACGACTAATCCTACAACTTCATCCCCTCCAGCTAGAGTGACTAGAGCTGCTTCGAAGAAGGGTAAATATTTTCAGACTTCTCCTTTTCCTTTCTTTTGAATCTTTTGTTCCTTCCCTTTACACTTTTGTTCTTTGGTGCAGGGCCCCCACACGAGGAATCTCCCAAGAGAGCTGAAACTTTAGCTGTTCTCAAAAAGAAACAACAACAACAAAAACAAAAAAGGAAGCTAGTCCTCCCTCCTGAGGAATCCGAATCTTTGGGAGAAGAAGAGGTTGAGCAAGAGCCAGAAGTACCCTTGCAGAGAACAAAGAGACAAAAAGTAGTTGCCTCCCTTCCTGATACAATTAAGCATCCTTCTTTCGAAGCACCTACTGTAGTAATAGAGAAAGCACTTACCTCTGAAACATCTGAAACCCAAATTGAGGAGAGGGAAATTGAAAAAGAACCAGTAGCATCACTGCCAAGGAGGAAGAGAAAGAAGATGACTGTTTCTGCTGCTGACTTGGTAGAAGATCCGGTTCATGAAGCTGCTGCCAAGGCAGTAGAACAGGAACATTCCAAAGCATTAATCGTTTTTGAGAGAGCTGAGAAGAAACGGCAGCAACAGTTTTTGAGAGATGAAGCTGCTGCTGCTGATGTGTTACAAAGAGAAACTGCTCGAAGACAACAAATTGTCGAACATTATTCTCTTCGTAGCTCTCCCATCAACATCAACATTGCTGAAACAAGTAATTTCTTTCACACTTCTGTTGTTTTTCCTTCGTCAGCTTTAAATATTTGAATTTTGACATTGCCTTATTTTTCTTCCTTCTGCAGTAACAACCACTGCGCTTATCTTTCCTATGGGGCCTCTTCCAGTTTCAGTTGAAGTTGATCAGATGAAAAACGTGAAGACTATTCAAATACAACTTCCACTTCATAAGCCTACGCTTCCTGTACCTTCATTGAGTCCCAACATTCCTGCATCTCTTCTTCTTGGCCTAGAACCGTACCTTCCTTTCTTGACTTTCAATCCACCTCAATCCATTCCTTCTTCGAGCCTTACTCTTATTTCTTCCAAGGATATTCCAGCTATTACTCCAATCCTAATGGCAGTTGATTCTTCCATAGAGGGTGCTAGTAATTCTCCAATTCATGGTTCATCACCTATGCCTATTTCTAGCCCTCCTTCACTTGATTCATTGGTGGCTAAAACCATAGAAGCTGCCAAAGATACTCCATCCATTTTTCCAATCCCCATGCAACCCTCTGTGTCTTCCACCACAGTACTTTCTATGCCCTTCATGTCTAGGGATGAAGTAGACATCTTCGAAGGAAGACTTGCTAGTCTTTTCGACGTACCTTCTACATCTCCAATATTTAGTGCTGAAGCTGAGCCATTAGTCTTGGCTGACTCCTTGCTGGAGATTTTTGAGAATTCTTCCTCCGAGAACAAACCTTCATGCCTTCAATAGACATAGACACATGTCTAGAACGCTAAATTCCTTTTCGAGGATTCCTTTGAGGCTCTACAAAGGCCTACTATCGTAAATGGGTTCCTTCAGTGTTGTAACATTGCCGAAAGCGATCGCTTTAATGTTTCAAGTCATCTATCTCGAGCGTGACCACCATCGATTTTTACCTCAACATTTGTCAAGCTGCTAAAGTTGCGGATGAGAAACTAACTAGAGACCAGAGTTTTGTTTCTCAAGTACATACCGAAGTATCAGAACTCAAGGAACAACATTCCTCTGCTTCCAAGTTTCGAATCCAACTGCTAGAGAAGAAGGCCCAACTGGAGGAGGAATTAGCTGCAATAAACCGGGCCTTGGGTCGAACTGACACCAAATTGCAGATCACTAACCAAGAAATGGGTGATCATAAAAAGGACATGGCTACTGACTATCAAAGCTTCCCATCACTTAGCAATAGGAAATCCGTTGTACAAAAACAATTAAGACATTGTAATGATTTCTGGGCCAATCTATGGCACAATGTATTTAATTCTTTATAAAAGAACAAATTTTGTCCATCCTTTGAGTAGTCTCATGTTTTTGTATTTGATGTTTATTCTATTCCTTGTGTTTCCCAAATGGTTGGAAAACAAGGCTTCAAATATCTTCCATTAATCTTTTTGGGATGTACATAACCATTCAAATTTCTTAAATGGTATGCCCCAAAAAGCAAAACTCTATGAACTTGATATGGTCCTTCCCAGTTAGGTGACCATTTGCCAAACTTATGGCTTTTAATCCCTATTGGGAGTATTGTTTTCCATACCAAATCACCTTCATCAAAGCCAATATGCTTGACTTTCTTGTTATAATTCTTGGCTGCTTTCTTCTTTTGAAAAAGAATGCTATTTAACGCCAAAATCCTTGCTTCATCTATGTCTTCTAATTCCAAGCACATGCTTTGATGATATTGCTCAGATTCTAATTGATCTTGACATCTTTCCCTCGAGATCTAACATTAATTTCCACAGGTAACACTGCAACATGCTCGTATACTAAGGCATAAGGGGTGACTCCTGTGCTCGACCTTGGGGAAGTTCTGTAAGCCCATAAAACATCCAACAATAGGTTATGCCAATCCCTAGGATTATCTTCCACCATCTTTTGTATTCATTTTTTCAAGGATTTATTGGATGATTCAGCTTGACCATTGGCACATGCATAATAGAGTGGAATTAATAAGGCTAATCCCAAATTCTGCCACAAAGGATTTCATCATTTTCCCATCAAACACAGTTCCATTATCAACTGTTATGGTTTGTGGAATGCCAAACCTATGGATCAAATCTTTAATGAACCCAATGACCTCTGCGGTCTCTGACCTTATATGGCTTGGCCGACCCATTTAGTGAAGTAGTCAAGAGCCACTAGAATGAAACAATGATGTTTCGAAGAAGGTGGGTGAATTTTACCTATCATGTCCATGGCCCATCCTCTGAATGGCCAAGGCTTCACTACTGCATGTAGGTCAGTTATGGGCACATGTCTTATTGTGCCATGTTTTTGGCATGCACAAACCCTTTGCATATTCTATGCAATCTTTAAGAATAGTTGGCCAATAATAGGAATGCCTTCGAAGCAACCATCTCATCTTTACACCAGGCTGATGAGCACCACAAATGCCTTTATGAACCTCAGCCATAGCTGTTAATGCTTCTTTTGGACCTAAACGCTCCAATAATAAGCCATCTCCTCCTCTTTTGTATAGAGCATTATCATATACCATGTATTGCATAGACTGCAATTTGATTTTTCTGCTGGCTTTTGAAGATGGACCAGCCAAGTACTGCATTATTGGATGCCTCCAATCCTGTTCTTGTGAGTCATTATGATTGACTTCCAAGATCACATTCCTTTTATTCAAAGGTTGTATTAATCTCTGATATGTTGTTTGGCTTATATCCCTTTGGGTATTATCCCTTCTCTTGAAGTTCGAAGCTTTTTGAGCCACATCATTAGCTCTCTTGTTCAAGAATCTTGGAACATAGGTTACATTTGCTATTTGAAAGGCGAAAGCGTATGTAATGCAACAACATAATATGGTAGGATGCTTATGCTTTGACACTTGAAAATCCCTTTTACTTGGTTAACCACCAATTGAGAGTCCCCAAATATGTCAATGCATGTACTTGTAACCCAATAAGGATTTCTAGTCCTACTATTAAGGCTTCATATTCACCTGATTATTGGAACAACTAGCTTCATCCACTCTGAAACCATGTGTGGTTTCTACCCTAATGGAGACTTAATCACAATACCAATTCCAATTAATCCATTGGCCTTCGATCCATCGAACCACATTTGCCATGGTTCAACACTAGCCATACCAAGTTCCATTACCTCTTGGTTCTCTGTTTGAGATGGATGATCCGCGGAAAATTGGCTAATACTTGCCCTTTTGCTCTTTGAGGACATATTCTAAATAAAATTCGATAAGGCTAATATCCATTTGCCAATTCTTCCCTCAACATAGGTCTAGATAACATGTATTTAACCAAATCGTGGTTGCAATTACCAAGACAGTTGTAGGTAAAAGATAATATCTTAATTTCATTGCAAGAAAATACAAAGCAAGACCACTTTTCAACGTGAATATTTACATTCACAAGAATTTTAAAACCTACTAAGGTAATAAACGACTTGTTCCTTGCCTTCTTCATTGTCTTGGGCCAAGAAAGCTCCCAATGAATCTTCTGCTGCCGCTATGTATAACTTCAAGGGCTTATTTCGTTTTGGTGGCATCGATCTTTGGAGGATTGGCCAAGTAGGCTTTGATACCTTCGAGCGGTTTGATGCTCTGCTGTCCACACAAATTCCTCTTCATCTTTCGGCCTTAACAAGGAAGAGAACACTTTAGTTTTCTCTGCGGTGTTAGAAATAAACCTTCAAGAAAGTTAACTTTGCCCAAGGAACCTTTGTAATTCTTTCTTACTTGATGGAGGCATAGCTTCAATGATGGCTTTGGCTTTATTACGATCAATCAGTATTCCTTTCTTATGCACTACATAACCCAAGAAATTTCGGATGACACACCAAAAGCACATTTAAGAGGGTTGAGTTTCAACTTGAACTTCCTCATTCTTTCAAAGGCTGCTTCTAAATGAAGCAAGTGCTTCTCCATGGACTGGGATTTTACCACGATGTCATCAATATAACATTCTAGATACCCTCCAATAAGGTCATGAAAGATGGTGTTCATAGCCCTCTGATACGTAGCTCCAGCATTCTTCAGACCAAATGGCATCTTAACCCATTCGCAGGTGCCAATATTCGGGACATCTGAATCTTTGTCTTGTGGATGTCTTCCTCGCAATGCATATTTGATTATAACAGTGGCCATCCATCATTGACAAAACTTGATGCCCTCTGCTGCCCACCTGAGATCCACTATAGGCATAGGGTATTCATCTTTAGGAGTTGCTAGATTTAAGTTCCTGAAATCGATGCATACCCTCATTTTGCCATTTTTCTTAACTACAGGCACAATATTAGATAGCCATTCAACATACCTGGCTGTCCTAATAAAGTCTGCCTTAAGTAGTCTAAGAATTTCTTCCTTGACCTTCTGAATTACATCTGGACTCATCCTTCTTGGTTTCTGTTTGTATGGCTTGAAATTAGGCTTCAAAGGAAGCCTATGTTCCACCAATGATCTATCCAATCCTGGTAGTTCATTATAGGACCATGCAAAACAATCTTTGTATTTCTTTAAAACAACCAACAACTGGTCTCTGTCCAGAGCATTCAAACAGGTACTTATATAAGTGGGCTGCTGCACAGAACCTTCCCCTAAATTCACTTCTTCTAAGGGGTCCTGCGTCTGAGAATTCATTGAAGCTTTCTCTTTGGTTTCTTCAACCTTTAAAGCAATCTTTTCACCTTGTTCTGCCTCTAGGTTCTCTATTTCGACATCTCTGCCTTCTTCCTCATAGACAAAATCTGTCCATAAGGCGTCTTCTTCTTGTATTTCCTGGACTTTTGTTTCAATGTCCAATGCACAATATTTCCCAAAGGTCAATCTTCTGACCTGTTGTTGTTCTTGTTTACAGCCAATTGTCATGGCTTCTCTCTCTTGTTTCTGTACCTTCTTGACTATTACTTTTACATCCAATGATGAGAATTTAATCAAAGCCAATGAATTGGCTTCTCGTTCTTCACTTCTTTGCCTACAACCAGGCATCGTTGTCATCTTTCACGACAACCTCTTCATCAGCACTTTCTTGGACTAAGTGCTTCAGATGTAACTTCCTCATCGGTAGTCACCACTTCGTGAGCCATCACTTTCCTCAATATCTTGAGTGGAGTTACCCTTCAATATATAGTTTGGCCTCTGCAAAAGTCTGCACAGCTATGAAAGGTTGAGGATGCATCAATCTCTCTGTCTCTCCATTGCCCCGAGCCATCATGATCTTCGATGCAAAGAGAAAGGTACACACTTGTTGGTGTGAATCCGGTCCCTTCAAGTAAAGCATTATATTTAGCATTCTTTGTCGATCACGAAGAATCTTTGTCATACAATCCCTGGTTCCCACTCAAATTAATAGGCAGAATGCCTTGGGCCATCTGCTTATCTCCAGCAAAGCCAGCAATGGTTGTACTGGTTGGGATCAACCTGAGATTCTTCTTCCCTAATTTCTTCAAAGAAGATTTCGGCAATAAATTAACCGCCGCCCCATTGTCTACTAGGACTCGGTTTAACTGTATACCATCAAAGAAAGCCTTAATGTACAAAGGCTTGACATGTTGGGTCATGGAATTCGAGGGGTATTCAAAAGGATATGAGAGGTTGATGCTCACCTCCTCCTCGCTTTCGCACTCAACTTCCATAGGAATAGCCATTTCAGGAGCATCCTGTACCATGCTCACTTGTGATTCCTCACTAGAAACAAGAATTGGATCCATGTCTTGGTCCTCCTGATCCTCAGCCTGAAATTCATGAGGTAGTATATGTACCATGTTGACTAATACAGGTGGGCATGAGCCAAACTGGATGGCTGGTTGTACCTTCTTCCCCTCTTGGCTACCTTGCTCAGTGTCTTCAGCAGCGTCCTCCATCTTTGCGTACGGTATTTCATTGATAACTGATCCCTTCTAAGGATCCTTCTCAACTAAGCTTTCAGTCAGAAATGTTTGTTCAGCCATGAAGGCTTCGAATATTTCTTCTTCTGCCATATCCTTCTTTTGGCTCATGCCAATCTCTTCTTCTATTTCACTATCACTTTCCATCAGAGCCTTCTCCAATCCTGCCAAACTGGACTTCTCTCTGGCCTTTAGTTCAGAATGAACTTGGGCCAATTGTTCTCTGCTATAAACCACTTTACTTTGTAGCGTTGGTTTTGGAACATGGTCTGACTTCGAAGCTTTCTTTTCTTCTGTCTTGACATGTGAAGAACTCTCCTCACTCTCTGTCAGATCTTCTTTGGTCTTTGGGTGTACTCACTGAATTTTCCTCCTTTGTGATCTGAAATAACCGAACCATATTTGGCTCTTTTGTCTTTGGGTGCTTCAAAGAATACCAGTTGTTTGGGGCCACCAAAGGAGGCTTGACCATTACACTGTGATTCCAACATCTCTGTCGGGCAATTCCCTAGGTTTGTTTTGCATTACAAACCAATCTGGAACTCAGTACCCAAGAGCTTCTTGATTCAGATGTTGAACCACCCTTTTCCACCTTGAAGTCATCTTGGCCCGTGGAGGTAAGTGCTTGGTTCTGGTCTCATGTTTCGAGCTTGATTCTGGCCTTTGTTTGAGATGGCCATTTTCTGTTCTGTGTGAGGTTGATCTGGGGGGCCAATCTCTGGCTTTAGTCCCATAACCTGAACTCTTCTCTAATCTTCTTTCAGAATGTCTGCTCTCCATTCTGTAGTAGTTAAGTGGCCTAGACTCATACAAGGGCCTTTTACCCTTAGCATTTGTTCTATCAACTGCAGGCTCAACCACCACTGGCCGCTGCCTATCACTAGCCGGCGGCCTTTTTGTTATAGCGTTGGTCGATCTAGGACGTCTCTGAACATCCTTATAGTATTGCTTCCCATCAATTGGAAGCCCCTTCAACCATTTGTAGCTTAGTCTACACCTTGGACACATTCTTTGCATTACAGCTGCTTCCAAAGAATCGTCGTCCAATATTTCTTCATCAGAATGTTCCTTCTGATGTGAGAGACTCTATCCAACAACTGGTAGATTTCTGGTCTCTTTCTTGGCAGCTGTTTTGGCTTTTTGGCTTTTCGAAGGGTATATTGGTAAATTCGAGCGTGCCAGCAAGGATCAATCAGTCCTTACAGAAAATTACAATTGCCAATCAATTATCAGGCGACTATGTTTTAGTTCTTTCAGCCTCAATGAAGAGGACTTTTACTGGTAGCTTGACTTTAGGAGAAATTAAGAGAAATAACAATTAATATGAAGAACAATTGAAGTATTTCATTAACATAAATACTTACAATAGTCCAAACTCAGCCTCGAGAAGGTTTACAGCAACAGTCTACTTGAATCTACTTGAAACTACTCCTATGAATTGAAGTACAATGCAGGTATTTAAAGAACGAGTATTTAAAGTACAGGAAAAGTAAAACTGGAAAGGAAAATATGAAGTTAAAACTGGTTTATATGATCTGAGTCTGGGGGCCTTTTCTGGGAACTTCCTTGCTATTTATACTTGTTAGAGATGACCTTGAACTGCTTGAACCGTCGAACTGCTCCTCCATGATCGCTGATCATGTTACCTTAAAAATAGTTCCACTATGCCATCACTTGCAGTTGGACTTCCCTTCTGTATTTGAATTTGAATATAGGTAACCGTTGAAGCCATGTCACCTTGTATCTCATTACTGATCTAGTGCTACTCAGACCACTTGAGAACCAATATTTATTGCCACGTGTACGATTGAGATTTAAGATTGAAATCATCTTCCAATAATACCCTCATTCTGCCACGTGTCGAATTGTAATTGGCTTTTACAAAATATGTAGCCAATAGGTACAAAAAGATTACACACAAGATCTACATAAACTTTTTAATCCTTCAACCAATCAATCTGAAATCCCTTCTTGTAAAAAAAATAAAACAACAAGGGGTGAGCACAATTGCCCAGTAAGAATCTCATAGTTCTAAAATAATAACCATCCTATAGATAGAAATGATCATGCATGCGGGGTGATACCATATAGTAGATAACATTTTGTAATTTCAAAATATCATACGTAGAGTATCTTTTTCTCAAAGTTTATTTGAACATTTAAGGAAAACCTTCGACCATAAAAAACTATCTCTTTTCATTAGAAAAACCATAAAACCTTTTTAAAAACAACATATTTAAGGAATCACATAATTTTATATTTATTAACCCATTCCAAAATATTCCTTATTAAATTCCCATCTTAACATTCCTTTTTTTATTCCCATTCTCCTCTCTTACTAGTTACATTTATTAAAACTCCATAACCTCAAATTCATGTTCCCTTAATACTCAAAACAACCCTCATACACTCTATTCCCACCTGTCAATTCTCTATTGCTATAACTCTCTAACGTAGAAATCCAAGAACAATTACATCACATTCACATTTGCATTATCAACTATAACTCAACACATCACGCAGACAATAAATCCTTTTTAATTCAATTTCTCAATTAATCACAAAGTAAAACTCTTAATCTTTCCTTATAAATACAAACAACCAAGTGAGTTCTTTATCACCAATCCCTTATTCAATTACCATTTCATTATCCATTCTTTTCAAATAATTTCTATATGTATTCCTATTCCATACCAATTTACACATCAAATGGTAATTTCACAATTTCATCACAAGTCACATATATCAACGCTGAACTCAACACACTTCACAACACATTCCACCTTTTGCCGGCTTGATATGGCGGGATAGTGGGCACCCAATTCATAGCACAGTCCACCTTTTGCCGGCTATTATACAGCGGGAAGTGAACTCCCAAAAATCATTTTTTCAAAAACCATATCTTTTTCCGAAAACCATTTTCAACCTTTTAAAACCATCCCCCACATTTGCCAACTATTATACGGCAAGGCGTGGGCACCCAAAACATTTTCGAAAACTATCCGTTTTTCCACTTTTGCCAGCTACAATACGGCAAGACTGTGTGGACACCCAAAAATCATTTTTTCACTTTTGCCAGCTACAATACGGCAGGATTGTGTGGACACCCAAGAATCATTTTTCCCACATTCGTCCAGCGATAAGCCTAGACAGGGCAATTGGGCACCTTGAATTCAAACCACCCCCACATTTACCGGCTATTATACGGACAGTTGTGGGCACCGAAAAATCGTTTTTCAATTTTTAAAACAATTCCCCACATTTACCGGCTATGATACGGATGGTCATGGGCACCAAAAAAATCATTTTTCAGCTCCCCGCGCGGGTACCAACCATAACACAACTCAACTTAACCCAACACAATTCAATTCCACACAACACAATTCGATCAACTCAATACAATATAACCTAATGCAATTCACATAACACTCAACAAGATTCAATACAACCATTTCAACATGTTACCCAAAAGACAACCTAAGAGGGGGGGGTGAATTAGGTTTTTACAATTAAAATTTCTAATACCCTAATAAAAATTATGACTAGCACAATAGATAAATATAATTAATGAAATAAAAATAATTAAAACAAGTGTCTTAACAATTATGTCAGTTAATGATTTTAGCACAATAAAAATGTGAAATATAGTTATGGCAATTTAAAATAAAATAAAGAGATAAGGGAGAGAGAGACAAACAAATTTATAGTGGTTCGGCTTCAACTCGGCCTACGTCCACTCCTCAAGCTTCACTTGAGATTTTTCACTATCTTCTAGCTTCACAAGGGTGCTAGCAACCTCTTTACAAATGGAGCAATCCTCCACAGATTTTACACAGACTTCACAAGTTCAAACCCTTGCAAATCTTAGGTGATTCACAATTACTCTCAAGATTTCAAGAACACAGTGTTTGCAACACTTTTACAAGATGAAATGATATTTTTGCTTTCAAAGAATGCTTACAATAAATGTCTTTCAAAGATAGATATATAAAATGAAGCTTTGATTTTTCTGTAAATCTCACACAGGAAAAATGAGTTTAATGCTATCAGGCTTAGTGTATAATTTCTGAGAATAGATATGAGTGATTATAGATAAAAGAATATTTTTAGGTTTTTTGTAACTTGTTTTACATTAGAGGCTTTGGTATATATAATGAAAATTATAGCTGTTTATAGCCGTTGTAATCATCATTACTAATTTGAATATCTTCCATTTGAACCTTTTGAACCTTTTGACATATTCATTTGAATTTATAGTCGTTGTACTCCATCATTACTAATTTGAATATCTTCCACTTGAACCTTTGGAACCTTTTGAACTATTCATTTGAATTTATAGCCGTTGTAACTCCATCATTACTAATTTGAGTATCTTTCCCTCCATCATTACAAATTTGAATATCTTTCACTTGAATCTTTTGAACCTTTTGAACTATTCATTAGAATTTATAGAACTTTATAGCCGTTGTAACTCCATCATTATTGATTTGAATATCTTTCCCTCCATCATTACAAATTTAAATATTTTCCACTTGAATCTTTTGAACCTTTTGAACTGCTGCTGTACTGAGCTGTTTGAACCTCTGTTTTGTGCTGTTTGAACTCCTGATTTAATCAAATATTAAATACATTCTAACAACATTTAGGATAAAGGTTTAGGTCAGAAATAATGGGACAAAATAAATTTTGATTCTATTTTTCTCTTTCAAATAAATTAAAACATAATTAAATAAATCATCAAAATAAATTTTGGATTTAAAACATAATTAAATAAATCATCAAAATAAATTTTGGATTCTATTTTTCTTTTTCAAATAAATTAAAATATAATTAAATAAATCATCAAAATAAATTTTGGATTCTATTTTTCTCTTTCAAATAAATTAAAACATAATTAAATAAATCATCAAAATAAATAAGTCTAACACAAAGCTCATATCATCCATACCATTAGTAATTTCCTTTCCTCCAAGTTTGGTTCACATTATACATAATTTAAGACATCAACATTATGAGTTCACTTGTAACTTTTACATAAATTTCTCAAATTCTTTAAAATTTTAATTAAACTTGTACATGTGTAATTTAACACCTCAATTTCATAATTCATCACAATATGTATAAAATATAAAATTTTGTGTTTATATAAAGAAAATACCACAAATCTATTCATAACCGAGGATATTGAAAGAGAATTAGAAACACATACCTCTTGATGCCAAGAGATGACAACCCAAAAATCAATGGCGACGAAACCACAAATCAATCGAACCAAAAGGAAGCTTTTGACGAGATCTACACTTTTTCTCAAAGGACCATGGTGAAACAAGCACTCTAGATGAGTAGATCTAGAGATCTTAGTGCCAAAAACTTAAGCTTAGAGAGAGAGTAGAACTCACGGTTTGAGAAACAGGAATTAGGAGAAAAAAGTGAAGTGAAATGTATTTGGAGTCTATTTATAGTAATAGAGAAGTAGTTCTAAGGTTGATAAAATAATCGGCCCAAAACCCCTAAAAAATAGGGCCCAAACTAGCCCAAAAAGCTAAAAATTACACACAAGGGTCGACCCTTCGGGCAAAGATGTCAACCCTCTAGGAAGAAAAGCAATATGTGCAACATGCAAGGTGTCGACCCTTAGATAGGAAGGGTAATTCTATTTTCCAAAGAACCAACACACATAGATTTTGCAATATACAAGGGTCGACTTCCTGCATCGGTGTCGACCCTTGTGGACAAAGAATAAGAGTAAGTGTCGACACCACCAAGGTTGGTGTCGACCCTATTTTCCAGTAACACCTCTAGAAATTTCACCAATGGATAAGGGTCGACCCTTAGGAAGGCTGGTGTCGACCCCAGAATAGAATTACTAAGTTCCCAAAGAACTTTTTGACGAGAACAAGCGCAAACAAACAAACCCAACAAGTTTAAATCGGATCATACTCCTCCAAAACCAACATTCAACAACTCAAAAAAATCCCAAAAAGAAAATAATGAAATTAAATACACTCCCCGATGGATAAAAGGATGCGGGTGTTACAAGAAGAGAAAAGAGAGAGAAGGCGGCGACGGAGGTGGTTGCAAAAGTCAAGGTAGCGATGGTAGAGAAAGAGGCATCAGCATGGAAAAGGGAGGAGAGAGGCGAGCGACGGAGGCGAGACAAGCGACAAATTTAGCAGCGGTGCTACAATAGTGAGGTGGAGAGAGAGAAAAGGTAGAGGAAAGAGAAAGAGTAGAGTGAGAAAGGAGGCTGAAAAATGGGGTTTGGTAATGACCGTATAACCTATATATATACATGGTAGTTTGGCCTTTTTACACTAATTTGTCCTTATGAACAAAATGTTTTAGCGCCTAGACCTACTGACAAAGAAGATTCAAATTTGAATTTTTGGCCTGAACGCCCTATAATTTACTTGATTGATTTGAACTGATATTAAACAAAACAAAACAAAAAATTATTATTACAAACAATTAAATTCTGATAGAGAAATAATATCCTATAACTTATTTAATTGCATCAATTGTGAACATTATGGACTTAAGATATTGTGTAATATTTAAATTAAAGTTATTAAAATTAATTTAAAAAGTAGATTAATTATATTAAGATCCTTTTAATTATTAGCAAATACCACTTTACTTCTATCTATAAATTCATACATTTTAATTCATTCAACAATAAAAATTGTACAAATAATGTTTACAGAAATGTTTTTTCCCTAACTCCAACCTCCTCCCCCCAAATCCCCCGAATCAGACAGAGAAGAAAGAAAGAGAAGAGAGGGAAGAGGAAAGAGAGGGAGAAAGAGAGAGGAGAGGAGAGAGGGAAAGAGAGGGAGAGAAGAGAGAAGGGGGAATGGAGACACACACACACAGAGAGGCCTCTGCATTCCGGCCGATCGTCTGATCATCGCAGCTCGGCCGATCGTCGCAGCCCGGCGGATCGTCGCAGCTCGTCCGGCTCGCTTACTCGCCATCGCCGCCTCCGCCTCCGCCTCTGCCTTCTCTTCTTCTTTCTTCTTCTCTTCTTCTTTCTTTCTTCGTCTTCTTCTTTCTGCTTCTGATTTTCTGATTGAAAAAAAAAAAATTTAAAACGATGAAACGACGTCGTTTCGTCAATTCGGGGGATTCGGAGGAGCTCGATTCGAGCTCTCAATCGGTTCTGTAATGTTTAAATTGATTTTAATCACTTACAATTTTTTATTAGTCCATATAACCTCCATTACATAATCTTTAATGTGATTTAATCAAATAAAACTCAACTTGATGTATTAATGGCTTGGTGGGATCTGCCTTATACCTTTTTTTCCTAGGGAGACTTACATATAAGTCCCCATATGTAGACTTATTATTTAATAAATCTTAGGATAATTAATAACATTTTTCATTAAATATTATAATAAAAAAAATTATTAATTGTTAATTTTTAGTGATAGTTTAAAAATTTTGTCACAAAAAATGTCATTAATTATAAATTTTTAGTGTCAGTTTAAAAATCGTTACAAAAAAAGTCACAAAAAAAGAATTTGAAAAATGTCACTAATTGTAGTGACAGTTTAAAAATTATAAGTTTTTAGTGACAGTTTAAAAAGTCACAAAAATATGTCACTAATTTTCAACTTTCAGCGATAGTTTGAAAAATCTGTCACAAAAAAAATCACTAATTGTAAGTTTTAACGACAATTTATAAAAATCGTGACAAAAAAAAAGTCATTAATTGTCAATTTTTAACAAAATATGCAAAAAATCGTTACAAAAAATTATTTGTAGCGATAATTTTATTAGGACTTATTTTTAATATGACTTGATGAAAATTAAATTCAACTATTGATGGCATAACCTATTTTAGTCTATCTTTTTATCTTTTTATCTTTTTTGAATCACATCAATCAACATCTCCTCTTTATTTTTTTACATATTTTTTTTTATAAAAAGATAAAAAATACATTTATTTAAAATATTTCAAATCATTAGTAGTTTATTATTTTTTCTGACAATTTGAACCATAGGAGGAATTCTGACTCCATCGCTGCTGACTTTTACATAGTGATTGAGCGACGTCTTCTTAATCCTAAGTCAACTTCTAGATGGGGGACCTATTCCCAATTTTGGGTAATGCTATAGTGTGCAACTTACACCTTACGCTTTTTTGTGTTCACTTACACCCTACACTTATACCTTTTTTACCTTGCACTTATACCTTTTGTGTAAGTGGCACATGGTGTGCAACTTATACATTTCATTTATACCTTCCACTTACACTTACACCTTACACTTACACCTTTTGTGTTAGTGGCACATGGTGTGCAACCCACTTACACCTTTTGTGGGTTGCACACCTAAGAAAACTCCCCCAATTTTTTCTCTTAAAAATGACTACTATAGGGATTTGTTTGAGATGTGAAGTGAATTTTTAAATTTTTTAATTGTTTGATTATTTTAATTTAGAATAAAAAGTTTGGTTTAGTATAATTGTTTTGATTTTTATGAGAAAAAAAAAATTTATAATTTAAATGTGATATTTTATCTTATTAAATTAAAAAAAATTATTTTATCTTTTTATAATTATTTTAACCCTAACTCACTCCAACCCATTATGCCAAATGAGTGCTATACATATATATATATTGCCTTTTATTATTATTATTACTTTTCATAGACTTTTAGACTGAAAGGCCGCAAGAGGCCATATAATTGGGAAAAGTGGTTTTTTCTTTTTTTCTTTTAAAGGTCATTTAGTCTAGAAAACCATTGAAAGTAAAAGTGAATGTTTGAATAAAAAAATTCCTCAAAAGAAAAAACAATTTAAAGAAAAATGCCAAAATATCATTGTCAAATGAATTATGATGTTTTTTGGCCTTTTCTTGTCTTTTATTTTTTTTTATTTTGCAACATTTTTTTATTAAAAGTCTGTTTAGACTATGAATTTGAAAATTAAAATAATTTAATTTTTTTGACAGAAATCAAGATGAAAAAATGTCAATTTAGAAAAAAAAATTAGAATTTTGTCCTCTTTTTTTTGAAATTTTAATTTTTAATTATTTGTTTCATCAATTATTCGATGTCACTATTATTATTATTATTATTATTATTATTATTATTATTATTATGTATAATACTAAGATAGGGGCGTCTTACCTGATTTAAAGTAGAATAATAGATTAAATAAATTATAAAAAAAATAATACAATAATAAAAGATTGACTGGTTGAATTCAACTTTAATTTCTTGTTATTAAACAGATCGGTTTCAAGTTGAGCAGATGAGTAGTGTATTTTCATCAAATTAATGAAAATTTTTATTATATTTTAACTAATTTTTCAATTTTGTTTAGTCATTTTTAAATGCATTCTCAAATAAGCTATTTATTCTTTCTCAATTCTTTTTAAAAATGTTTTTTTAATTAATTTTTTTTTTAAACTCAACGCAACTGATATTTTTAAATGTTTGGCTACTCAAAATCACTAACTATAATTTTTTGAGCTTAAATTATCAAAACTAAAATAGTTAACTTAATAGTTAATTTGATGGAGTTGAATATTTGATGATTTACTCTCTATTTTAACTACAAAAAAATGGAAATAACTAGTTTGATAGAGATACATGCATACAATTGTGGGTGACATAAGATATTGAAGTTGTTCAATTTTGAACCACAGTCACCTTATTATTTTTTTATTTATTATTTATTTTTCATTAGGGGAAAATTCCCATAAAAGTAAATTCTACTAAAAAACTAAATCAAAAAAAAAAAAAAAACGAAAAAAGAAAATTCTTTTAGAGAATTAAAGTTATTTTCAAACCATTTTCTATTATTTTCTTTCTTTTTCTCTATTTCTAATTGCCATTTGAATGGAGACATAGAAAATTAATTAACTCCAAAGAATACCAATAAAAAATTTCAAGATTAATAGCATAATTATATTTTCAATTGGGTACCCAAAAAAAAGATATTTTAATAGAGAAAAACCATATAAATGATAAATGAAAAAATAAATTACAAATAAATTGAGTGCAAATATGAACTATATCCAGAAAAATTACTAGAAACTCATAAAAATTCATTCATAATAATATAATAAGAAAGTAAAATCTTATATGATTAAATTTGTGTCAAATTAAAAATAAATTAATAATGAAAATATGTCACATTCCCTTACATATTTAAAAAGTCATATTGAACAGTCAAACAAGGAATAGCACCACTTTGAAGACTCCATTCCATCATTAATGTAGTATTGCAAGGGGTAATGATGCTTCTAAGATATTATTATTGCTTAATTATAACAATGTTGAATTGACATTGCCAACTATAATATCTGAATTTTAGGAGTTGTTTGGGGTGTTCTAAATAAATGTACTTTTTGTCTTTTTGGACTAACAAATTGAGGAAAAAATATAGATGTTTGGGTTAACTTTTTGACTTTTATGGAAAAATGTGTATTAAAAAATTGTATAAATTAGTGTGTAGAGGAAAATTAAGATTGGGAGTTGTGCAACCGTAATTTTTGACTTTTAGTGAATAGTGATAACTTTTTAACTTTTTAAATAACTTTTTAACTTTTTGACTTTTTGATAACTTGCCAAACTTGACCTTAATTCATATATACATATATATTGGCGGCGTTTGGGAACCGCTTGGTGAGTCTATTTTAGCTTGTTGGAGGAAAAAAGCTAACAAGCATCATTGTTACTAAGGTTGTACTTGTGGTTAGAGGTGTAATTTGGGCAGGCTCAATCCTACAAACTCGAATTCAGCTTGAATTTTTTTAAGATTTGGACAAGATATTTTTAAATTTGGTACGGGTTTGGGCAAAAATTCAAAAGTCCAAATTAAATTTGGATAGGCTTGGGTAAAGATATTAAACAACCTGAACAACCCGAAACTCGAATTATGTATATATTGATATATAAAAATATTATATATATATATAAATTATTAGTCATTACATGATATTAAAGTAATTTAGATTATTAAATCATATTGAATATATATTATATATACAAATAACGTAAAATCTTACTTTATTTTATTTTCACTCATAAGTTGTAACGACTACTATAGCAACATCTCTCTTATATTATATAAATTATTTGTTTTGATGATATTAATGATTTTCAATATATATAAAAAAATATAAATAGAATCAAATTTTTATAATTTAATAATAAAAAAAATTACAATTCGAGTAATTCGAGCAGCTCGAACAATTCTGATTTAATTCGGGTTGGGTTTGGTCAGGTAATCTCGGGTTACAATTCGGGTTTGAATGGACCTGAGCAGATCTCAGCACAATCCATTTGGGAAGTGGGTTGGCTTTTTGGCTTTTTTAGCCTGGGCTAAAAAACTTGGTTTGGAAAGAGCTTTTTGGTTTTTTTTACTTTTTTGTGAGAGAATAGTGTAATGATTATGAGTTAGATATGATATTTTGTTTGTTGTGGCTAAAATAGCCTATTTTGTCTTTTGTGACTATTTTAGCCACAAACCAACTTGCCAAATAACACCTTAAATTGAATTTGGATAACCTCCGAACTCACCCGAATTACCCCGCTAATTGTGGTGTACAGTTGGTAAGTAATAGAGGATGAAAAGACCATTTTACCTTTTTGACTAAACAACCAACTCATAAGACCATCTCCAACGATTCAGCAAACCTAGCATCAGATTTGAAATTTGGTGAAAAAAGCACTTTTTGGAGTTCCAACGGTTTCACCAAATTGGTATCAAAATGAGAATTAAACAAAAAAATCATCAAACTGAGAACAAAACACAGATTTCGTCAAATTACTGTGCGTGACCGTTAAAGCAAAAAAGCTTGAGAATTTTACACATGGTGGTCGACCACCCGATTGAGCAACCGGTCAACCAACTCATGCAAATGGTTCAAAAATTGGCCTGCGAACTGGTTTAAATGGTTTAAATTACTGGTTCAAACGGTTTAACAAAAATTTGAACCAACGATTAGGTAGGTTCAAACAGTTTAAAAAGGATTAAAAAAAAAATTTTGCCTTACCGGTCGACCAACCAGTTGACTCACGGGATGATTTTTCTTTTTGATGCACCGTTGGAACAACTGATATCATATTGAGAAAATGAGCAATTTTTTACTCAAATTTGATAAAAAAAAATGCTGAACCGTTGGAGATGCTCTAACTCTCCAGTAGCAGGTTTGCATTATAACTCTCTCATCTCTCCAGCACCCACTGAAGAAAGTGGTTGAAGAAGTTCAACGGATCTCTCTCCGGCGGATCTTTCTCAGGTAGACCACATAGCAGACTCTTTTTGTCGCCGATCGTTGAAGACTTGCGACAAGTTAATGAACTAACCCAATTTCTGTTATTCTTCTTGCTTTTTCCGACTTCTTGTTGCTAGTTTTTCATTCTGCTATTTCAGATCACACTGTATTTTTGGCCCTTTTGATGGCATTTCATTGTAGAATTGCTAATTTAGACATAGAAACTTTTGTTTCCCTATTTTCTTTTTCTTTTTTTTAAATTTTGTAGTTCGAAATTTGCTGTTTCAACTGTTATGGGACTCAAAATTTTGGCAAAACAACCCAGAAATATGTTGTTATCTCTCAAACAGATTCTGCTTCTGCTATTTCTATATATATGTATGTATACATATATATATATATATTTTTTTCAAAATCTGTTGTGCATTTATAAAGTTTTTTTTTTTTTTTCAAAATTTGTTCTTCAAATATAGATACTTCTTACAAGTTAATAATTTCGTTATGAGTACAAAATATGAATTAACAGTTTCACAAAATATTAAAATTAATATATATTTTTTTGTTAACTTATTTTGTTGTTCAAGTATTTTTTCACTTTTTGGACAAAACAACCCAGAGAATCTGTTGTTATCCCTCAAGTATGGATGCTTCTGATATTATTATTTTTTTTTTCAAAATCTATTGTGCATTCATAATTTTTTTTTTTTCCAAAATCTGTTCTTCAAACATGGATACTTCTTACAATTTAATATTTTTCTTATGAGTACAAAATATAAATTAACAGTTTCCAAAAATATTAAATCTAATTTACAATTTTTGTTAAATGAATTAGTTGTTCAACTTTTTTCTCACTTTTTGAGTAAAAAAACCCAGCCAATCTGTTGTTATACCTCAAACATGGATGCTCCTAATATTATTTATTTTAAATTTTTTTTCAAAATATGTTGTGCATTTATAATTTTTTTTTTCCTTTCAAAATCTGTTATTCAAACATGGATGCTTCTTACAAATTAATAATTTTCATCTGAGTACAAAATATAAATTAACAGCTTCCAAAAATGTTAAATTTAATATACAATTTTTGTTAAATTAATTAGTTGTTCAACTTTTTTTCCCCCACTTTTTGGGCAAAACAACCAAAATGGATGCTCCTAATATATATATATATATTAATTTGTTGTGCATCTATAATTTTTTCCTTTCAAAATCTGTTCTTCAAACATTGATGCTTCTTACAATTTAATAATTTTCTTTTGAGTGCAAAATATAAATTCACAGTTTCCAAAAACAATAAATTTAATATACAATTTTTGTTAAATTAATTAGTTGTTTAAATTTTTTCCCATTTTTTGGGCAAAACAACCCAGAAATCTGCTGTTATCCCTCAGACATGGATGCTTCTGCCACCTTTTATATATATATATATATATTTGTTTTCAAAATCTGTTGTACCGTTATATTATTGTTTTGTTTTTTTTTTCTTCAAAATCTGTTATTGTAAATTTGTTCTTCAAACATGGATGTTTCTTACAATTTAATAATTTTCTTATGAGTACAAAATATAAATTAACAGATTGAAAAAATACTAAAACTAATATACATTTTTTTTTAAATTAATTTGTTGTTCAAGTTTTTTCCTACTTTTTCAGCAAAACAACCCAGAGAATCTGTTGTTATCCCTCATACATGGATGTTTCTGCCATGTTATATATATATATATATATATTTCATAATCTGTTGTGCATTTATACATTTTTTTTCTCTTCAAAATCTGTTCTTCAAACATGGATGGTTCTTACAATTTGATAATTTTCTTATCAGTACACAATATAAATTAACAGTTTTAAAAAATATTAAAATTAATATACATTTTCGGTCAAATTAATTTGTTGTTGAAATTTTTCCCACTTTTTTTTTTTTTTTTTTGACAATCCGTTCGTAATTAACAAATATTAAGAAAATATTTTGACATTTTTTTTAACTATATTAAGATATAGCAATAAATTTGTTAATATTTTTAGAAATTATTAAATATAGTCATTAATAAATCTGTATACGGAACTAATGTTTACAGAACTAATGTGGGGAGAGTTTGTTAATTGTGAGAGTTTACAGAACTAATACGGGGAGAGTCTAAATCTATATACAGAACTAATATTTACTTATAAAATGAGTATTTAAGTTATTCAAGCTTACTCCCTAAGTCAATATGGGGAGACTTTGTTAATTGTGAGAGTCTAATCCGTTTGGTAAGTCTCTCAAATTATAGTTTTACTTATTGATTTAAGAGTGTCGTTTGTTTTGAGTTTTTAAATCATAATTCTATACCCATTTCTCAAAACTCAATTTAAAACATAATCATTACTTTACAAAACTCATAACCAAACACATAATTCAAAACTCAATTCAAATCAATATTTTAATATTTTAAATATTTTTAAAATATTTTAATTTTGTTAAAATTTTAAATATTTTAATATTTAAACATGTTACGATTTTTTTAATTTTTTGAATATTTTTAAATATTTTAATTTCAAAATATTATGATTTTAATTTTTTAAATTTTAAAATATTTTATAAAAATAAATTCATACTCTATTTTATAAAAATATTTTTAAATATTTTAATTTTTTTTGTTATGCATTTGATTACGATTTGAGTGTAGCGTTGTAAAAGTAGTATGAAATTTCGAATTATGTGTTTGGTTATGAGTTTTAAAAATAATTTTTTAATTGAGTTTTGTTTTATGTGTTTGGTTACGATTTGAATATAGAGTTGTTTTTAAATTTAAAATATTAACATTTTAAATTATTTAATTTTTTTGAATATTTAAATTTTTACGATTTAAATTTTTTGAATATTTATTTAAATTTTTTGAATATTTATTTAAATTTTTTAGATTATTTAAATATTTATGATTTAAATTTTTTGAATATTTATTTTGAAAAAAAAAATTATTTTCTTTGTAGTATTTTCAATTAAAAAATTGGTTAATGTTATTTTCTGTTAATAATAAATTTTTTCAATTGAATTTTAAAAAGACTTTAGTTATGAGCGTTGATCAGAATTTTCAATAGTCTGAAAATAGTGTGTTTTGTTATGAGTTATAACAATTTGAATTAAGTTTTGAAAACTCTTTCCAAAACTCATAACCAAACAAATTTTTTTACTTCATATGTCAAATCAAACTTTCAAAACTCAATTCCACACTCAATTCAAAACTCAATTCAACACTCTATTAAAAAACCATAACCAAACAAATTTTCTACACTCAAATCATAATTCTACAACTTACAAACTCAAAATACAACTCATACTCTCAAATCATATTTACAAAACTCTACTAAACACACCCTAAAATTTCTTTTGTTTACTGCCTGCTACGTTTGCTTCATAGGCGGTTTATGAATGTCAAGATTGCATGTCACATGCAATTATTTGCTGTTGTGATTTTGTTTATGTAACAATTGTATTAGAAATTTTTGTATAACCTCGAATGAACACCTTTTGAGTTTCTGGCTAAATTGAATAAGATGGTGTGATATCAATGAATTCTGTTGCAAGGTACATATCTGTATAACTCAATTTTTTTATTTTATTTTATTTTTTCCTTTACATATTTGTTTTTCTACAATTGTTACTAGTATGATTTGAATTGTACTAAGCAACACCAACACCTTGCTAGCAACAAGTTTTAAAGGACCCTGGACCATTCCATGTTCCGTCATTAATAAATCTGTATAAATTAGTAAGTGTTCATTTTTAAAAAATAAATACTTACAATTTAATGCCTAATTCATTAGCCTTGATGGCTAATCCTATTTTATTTATGTAACACTGAAATCCTTAATAGTCACTAAATTGTTTGATGTATGTGATGGTAAATATGCGCATTTCATTGAAATGTTTTTGTGATATTATTTTTGGACTACTACATTGTTATGAAGATGTGAAATGGATGACTTCTTGTAAGTATGTGAAGTCATACAATTACGGCCTGACTTTTAATTATGGATGCAAATTCATTGCAAAAATTGAAAGAAATCATTAGGGACTTAAATTATGGGAAACGATATACTTCTATGCTTTTATATTACTTTGTTATTACTATAAGTAATGTTAAAAGTACTTGTAATTTGAAATTTTTCTTAATTCGTAATTTTTAGAAGTACAAGTTAAAGGTTCTTACAAATTTTTTATTTATTTGCAATTTGTAATTTTTATGAGTAAAAGGCATATTTCGTACGAAATTACAAATTGCATGTAAATTCGTAAATTTTAGAATGAAAAGCCAAGTTTCTTAAAAATTCAGAAATGTTTATAATTCGTAATTTTTATGTTGTAAGTCAAGTTTCGTAGACATTTGTAATTTACTTTAACTCGTAAATTTAAGAATTAAAAGTTAAATTTGATGCAAAGTTGCCGTTTTTTAAAATTCGTAATTTGTATAATTCAAAGTCAAATTTTTTTTTTCAAATTCAAACCTAGTGCAAAGTTCAAAATTTGATGCAAAGTCGACTTTCTTACAAAAAGTTGCAATTTTTTTTCTAGTTCGTAATTTATATACTGAAAAGTTGGTTTTTGTACGCTACTTCTAATTTATTTGCATTCGTAATTTTTAAACATTAACAGTCAAATTTCTAACAAAGTTGCTAATTTTTTTTAATTCGTAATTTTTAAACGTTAACAGTAAAATTTCTTACAAATTTACCATTAATTTTAATTCGTAATTTCTATAATTAAAAGTCAAAGTTCTAGCTAATTTGACTAATAATTTTATTTTAATTCGTAATTTGTGTAAGGACAATTCAAATTTGTTACAATTTTGTAATTTTTCTAATTCCTAAATTTTATAATTAAAATTCAAATGTTGCTCAAATTTGTAATTTATTTTAATTTGTGGTTTTTAGAATTAAAAGTCAAATTTGTAAGAAATTTGTCATTTTTTAAAAATTCTTATTTTACAATTACAAGTAAACTATCTTGCAAATAAATAATGTTATATGTACTAATTCATACACTAATTAGTGTACTAACAGATGATTAGTAATAATTTTAGAGATTTTCGGTATTTATAATTTGTATAATGGGTGAGATCAATAATAATGTCATAAAGTATGTTAGTACATTAATTAATATACCAATTACTTATAAATATGTATGGTAGCCGTATAATTGGCGAAGATAAAGGAGGTATATTTCAGAAGCTTGACGCTAGCCGGCAGATATCCCGCAAGGATAAGGGGCCGGATAGGATAAATAGGCCGAATAGTGGGAAAGATAATGATTGAAAAAGTAGGCCCTGGCCCCAAGGATCAGAAGAAACGAGTATAAATATAATGGCAATGGACTAGAAAAGGTATGCAAGAATCACTTCTAAAAACTTAGTGAACAAGCTTTCTTGAGTAGAGGAACTGACTTGTCCGTCGGAGTGCTAATTCCGGCACCCCGATCGGAGTATTTGTATCTTTGCGGTGACTAGCGAGAGGATCATTGGCGTCTTCCAGATCTCAAGAGTATTTCCTTATCCACTTCCCACAATTGGCGTCTGGGAATACTCAAATACATCCATGGAAGGCGTGACCAAGATCCTCCGATAGCCACCGACGAGATCACACAATGAGACGACCTCACCCCACTAATATGCTCGGAAAAGAAACTATCGCGCACAACGCATCTTGAACTTCGATTCGCCAACAACTTCAAAGACAAGAAACAATGCAAAGCTATCATGGAACAAGCAAAGCGAGCGAACAAAGGCTCGAGAACATGATCGCGAGCGAACAACTCCGTCAAGAGTTGGCCTGGATGTAGCAAAATCTAGAGGCCATGGGCGAGAACGAGCGACCTCCAGGCGGGGCGGGCAAAGACCTCGGGCTCGACCAAAGGATACCGATAGCAACTCCAACTCATTATCCACGGAGCTCGACGCAAGGGGACGATCCGAAACTTCCAGCTCATCCGAAAAGAATCTGCGAACAAGGATCAAGCGCAGGAGAAGCAGCTCAAACGAGGAAGACCAGCACAATCCTTTCGTTCGACGGATCGCAAGGGCGTCCCTGCCCAAGAAATTTAAAGCTCCGTCATTCACTCTTTACGACGGAAAATCAGACCCCACTGATCATATCCGTCATTACAAACAGGCCATGACGCTGCACGCAGACAATGAAGCCCTCATGTGCCGAATATTCCCTAGCAGCCTAGGTCCACTAGCCGTCAGGTGGTATTACAAGTTGGAGCTAGCTTCGATTAAAAGCTTCCACCAACTGCAGAAATCCTTCAGGGCCAGGTTCATCATCAACGAGGTACAAACGAAACAGGCCGACTCCCTCTGGGCTATGCAGATCCAGTGGGGAGAGACGCTTAGAGCGTACTCGGCACGATATTGGGAGTGCTTCAACCTTGTTGACGACGCTTGCAACGACTCCATGGCCATCACCGCCTTCAAAATGGGCTTACATCCCGACGAGGTGCTCGCAGTTCCTCGACCGAAGGCCCCCAAAACGATGCGTTGATGAAGAAAGTTGAAGAATATTGTAAAGTCGAAGATGATGCCCTGAGGATAAAAGCCGGACAAATCTCCAAAGAAACAGCCTCCCGAAATTGCTCGACCAATAAACTCCGGTACGCCACCGAGCCTCGAGCCCCGCAACGAACCAAGCGAGACAAAAGGCGGGACTCGCCGATCAGCGATCGGTGCTCCCGAACGAACGAACAACTACAAGTCGACGGCAGACACTCAAGGCGAACCGACAAGAAGTATCTGAGTTAGCCAGAGCCGATCGCGGCAATAATGACCAAAGTCCAAAGACCTTCCATTTTTCAAGTGGCCGTCGAAGATGGTGGGGCCTCCCGACACACGGAGGAGGGACGATCACGAATACCACAAAGATCACGGCCATGAAACCGAGAGGCATTATGCGCTCAAGGATCATCTGGAGGAACGGTGCAAGATGGTCGATCGCAAAGAATACGTGAGCAAGGGAAGGCCAACCAAAGCATTAGCCTTGAGACAGGATTCACCTCCGCTTGGTGTGATCCACATAATCTACGGTTTGCCGGCATCCCCGACCGTGCATACGATTCAATCGCACCCAATTTCCCAAAAACATAACATATCAACCGGCAGGCCCAGAGAAGCTCCGACAATTAAGTTCGATGACTCTGACCTCGTCGGAACAGTGGCCAGCCACGTCGATCCTTTGGTCGTCAAATTACGCGTACGTCGGTTTAGCGTTGAATGCATTCTCATAGACCCAGGAAGCACTTCGGAAATCTTGTACTACAGAACTTTTGTTGAACTTGGCCTCAACGAGTCGGACCTATCACCGTCGTCTCAGCCACTATTCGGCTTCAACACAAATCCAGAATACCCGTTGGGGAGGATCGTGCTACCTGTTCGAGCGGGCTCAAAAATGGTTGACGTGGAATTCTTGGTTGTGAAGCTTCCATCGCCGTATAATGCCATCATGGGGCGCCCTTGGTTGCATGTCATGAAGGCTGTCCCAAGCACCTACCATCAGTTTATGCGCTTCCCAACAGACCGTGGCATTGAAGAAATCTGTGGCTCACCGCAATCCGCGCAAACGTAGACTTTATGAAGATCCATTTACGGACCCGACTTGTGGGATCTGATGCTTGTACTGGTACCGCGTTTTAATGAAAATCGATTTTCTTTGGCAAACTCTCCTTCAAGACTCTTGGGGCTGAATAAGTCTCCGGATTCAGAGCGCCCTTCGTGGATGTCACGATTGGCCAAAATAAGTCTCCGGATTCGGAGCCCTCTTTGGTGCATGACACCTTAGGGCCGAATAAGTCTCCGGATTCGGAGCGCCGTTCGTGGATATCACGATTGGCCAAATTAAGTCTCCAGATTCGGAGCCCCCTTCGGTGCATAACACCTTAGGGCCGAATAAGTCTCCGGATTCGGAGCACCGTTCGTGGATATCACGATTGGCCAAAATAAGTCTCCGGATTCGGAGCCCCCTTCGGTGCATGACACCTTAGGGCCGAATAAGTCTCCGGATTCGGAGTGCCCTTCGTGGATGTCACGATTGGCCAAAATAAGTCTCCGGATTCGGAGCCCCCTTCGGTGCATGACACCTTAGGGCCGAATAAGTCTCCGGATTCAGAGCGCCTTTCGTGGATGTCACGATTGGCCAAAATAAGTCTCCGGATTCGGAGCCCCCTTTGGTGCATGACACCTTAGGGCCGAATAAGTCTCCGGATTCGGAGCACCCTTCGTGGATGTCACGATTGGCCAAATTAAGTCTCCGGATTCGGAGCCCCCTTCGGTGCATGACACCTTAGGGCCGAATAAGTCTCCGGATTCGGAGCACCCTTCATGGCTATGACGATTGGCCAAAATAAGTCTCCGGATTCGGAGCCCCCTTCGGTGCATGACACCTTAGGGCCGAATAAGTCTCCGGATTCGGAGCGCCCTTCGTGGATGTCACGATTGGCCAAAATAAGTCTCCGGATTCAGAGCCCCCTTCGGTGCATGACACCTTAGGGCCGAATAAGTCTCCGGATTCGGAGCGCCCTTCGTGGATCTCACGATTGGCCAAAATAAGTCTCCGGATTCGGAGCCCCCTTCGGTGCATGACACCTTAGGGCCGAATAAGTCTCCGGATTCAGAGCGCCCTTCGTGGATCTCACGATTGGCCAAAATAAGTCTCGGATTCGGAGCCCCCTTCGGTGCATGACACCTTAGGGCCGAATAAGTCTCCAGATTCGGAGCGTCGTTCGTGGATATCACGATTGGCCAAATTAAGTCTCCGGATTCGGAGCCCCCTTTGGTGCATGACACCTTAGGGCCGAATAAGTCTCCGGATTCGGAGCGCCCTTCGTGGATATCATGATTGGCCAAATTAAGTCTCCGGATTCGGAGCCCCCTTTGGTGCATGACACCTTAGGGCCGAATAAGTTTCCGGATTCAGAGCGCCCTTCGTGGATATCACGATTGGCCGAATTAAGTCTCCGGATTCGGAGCCCCCTTTGGTGCATAACACCTTAGGGCCGAAAATAAGTCTCCGGATTTGGAGCCCCCTTTGGTGCATGACACCTTAGGGCCGAAAATAAGTCTCCGGATTTGGAGCCCCCTTTGGTGCATGACACCTTAGGGCCGAATAAGTCTCTGGATTCGGAGCGCCCTTCGTGGATGTCACAATTGGCCAAAATAAGTCTCCGGATTCGGAGCCCCCTTCGGTGCATGACGCCTTAGGGCCGAATAAGTCTCCGAATTCGGAGCGCCCTTCGTGGATGTCACGATTGGCCAAAATAAGTCTCCGGATTCGGAGCCCCCTTCGGTGCATGACACCTTAGGGCCGAATAAGTCTCCGGATTCGGAGCGCCCTTCATGGATGTCACGATTGGCCAAAATAAGTCTCCGGATTCGGAGCCCCCTTTGGTGCATGACACCTTAGGGCCGAATAAGTCTCCGGATTCAGAGTGCCCTTCGTGGATATCACGATTGGCCAAATTAAGTCTCCGGATTTGGAGCCCCCTTTGGTGCATGACACCTTAGGGCCGAATAAGTGTCCGGATTCGGAGCCTGTTTTAATCAACTAATTAAGCCGGAATTACTAATATGGTTCGCCGGACAAGGCGTGCCTTAGCCGGTCCACGAGTACGACCCATTCCGGTTAAACTCGCATCCCGCCTAAGGCAAGGGCCGATCCCTGAATACAGGAAAAATATTTAAGCTACACAAAAGTTCCGGAAAATATTTAAGCTACACAAAAGTTCCGGTAGCAAACTTTCCGATAGCAAACTAATAGCAAACCATTAAACCATACGAAATGACGTGCTTAACCATTAAAAGTTGGGATCAGAAACATTCATCCGGCATAGCTAAACAAAAGATTTTTAGAGTAAGACTCAACTATATGAAATAACACTTTTTATTTGATTAAAAAGTTGTTACATAGACGCAATCCGCGTTCGAACATTACAATATCTATCTTTTCTAAGACAAATCAACCGATCGATCCAACTCTTGTCATTTGAACAACCATCGCGGCTCAAAACGCATCGATCTAACCGCGCTCGAATCGGCATGTCGCCGGGCCTCTGACACCATCGACAATGTCAAGGCCAAGATCCAAGACAAGGGAGGTTAGGGGCAGCGGTCGTTGTGTCTCCTTCGAGCGCTTCAACGACTTGGAGGCTGACGTGTTTCCAGTTTCTCCTTTCAGCGGTCCACCACCCCCACCGGAGAATCCTCCGTCGCAAACCACCTGAGCGCCAAGTTCGGCCGGAATTTGAGCTCCTGCAACTATCATCACCATCTGATGGTAAGAACTCTTGATCATCCCACGCAATAGATCTTTGGTGAGCCAAATATGTTTGATTGCATGAGGCGCGCCGCTTTTATTCTCAAAGAATGGCGCGATCTCGAGGCCCAAATCCGTGATTTTATTAACACTAAACCCCATGAGAGATGCGTCGGTCAACATTCTCCATGACCTAGTTAACCCAACGGTTGGCTAAAAGCAGCGCAAGAAGCAAAAATTATCTAGCCCAATTGGCTGACATCCGCATTCGAGCTAAGTCTAAAATGCAAAATGCCATAACCCTCCGATCCTCGCTCACGGCTTCTTCAAATTTCAACAACACACGCGCAATGGCTTTATTCAAAAGTAAACGGCCATTACATATAGGCGATCACGCCAACGAATCGGCGCGACGATTTAATGAATCTTGAGTCGATTGATGTATTACGTCTATCCAAACATTTATGCAATAAAATTAAACACGGACACGCCGAATGCGGGAGACAATTTGATATTTTCAATAAAGCGTCTTTTATTCAAAAAACCAAGAAATTACATAATTGTGAACGCGACCAGCGTTCGAACCTTACAATAATTAAAGTCATACGGCGTTGCCCTCACCCTCACTCTCCTTAACCTCGAAAGCAGAAAACGGAAAGTCCTTACTGTGGTAGAGAGGTGACGCCGAATCGATGCCTGACAAGCGAAGAGATTCGGCGACTTGAGATGCCTTGATCCAACCATGCCTAAACCCACGATTTTCACATCGGCAAACTTCTTCGGCAAGCTTCTCCTTGGTTTTTTGGATTCCAACCAAGCGTCCTTCGTGAAAACCCTTTTCATAAAACCTCCCCTTTGCGGACTCCAATGCGAACATGCTCGCCGTTTCATGATCGGCAATGGCAGCGCTTATAAGCCGACTGGTAACCCTCTCTTCCACGATTGGATTCACCTGCCCTGTTGGTTGTACCTGAGCCGCTTTGATCTTTCTTAACTCGCGTTCAGTCGCCTCCATGCGAGCCTCCAAACTGCGGATATGCTCTTCCTTTTTCTCCATTTCTCGGCGGGCGGCGCGCAATCGCATGCCGACTTCATAAGCCGTATAGAGCCATTTCACCGCACCATGAATGCCCTCGCGAAACACTTCGTAGTCCTGACGACCAGCCATTGACTGCTGAACTTCCAGAGGAAATATTTGTCGAGCAAACTCGACCGCCACGTCTGGATCTCGAACGATCGAGTCCGCTTCCATCATGGGCCTATTCTTCACAAATACTACAAAACTTAACGGGCACGGATTCGCGTCTGATCTCCTTTCGACTTGGCCGTGTGGCGATCTCCCCTGGGACTGCCTATCCCGTCTGGGCGACCTACTACGACGTCGAGGAGATTGACGCCTCTCTCGACCCATAGAACTCTTACTCCCAGCACGCAAGAGCGCACCACGGTGTTCATTTCGATTCATATCACCGCCAAGCTCAGCCAATGTCTTGGCTTCCCCTTTGCTGTTAAAGAAGAGTTTGTTCGACATTCGCACAATAGATTTTCTCTCAGGAGTTTGAATCAGATACCTACCAGACTCTTAAAAGCTGTACCTTTAATCATTTAACACTCGCAGAGGCAGCACGATCGAGGCAAGTTCATTAATCGCGAAACCCAATCGCCTGACGCCGACTAGGTTGACGGCAGGACAAGCTTTTGGATCGAGATCTTCAACCTAAGTGCGTAGTACCCCAGCCGGCTCACGAGTTGATTAGGGCAAGAGCAGATTCATCAATATATTCGGCTCAAGTACCCCAGCCGACTCATAAGTTGATTCGGGCAAGAGCAGACTCATCAATCTATTCGGCTCAAGTACCCCAGCCGGCTCACGAATTGATTCCTCAGAGCCAGAGTTCTTATTATGAACCCCCTGGGGCAAGAGCAGACTCATCAATCTATTCGGCTCAACTACCCCAACCGGCTCACGAATTGATTCCTCAGAGCCAGAGTTCTTATCATGAACCCCCTGGGGCAAGGGCAGATTCATCAATCTAAAGGTCCAAGATCAGTAGGCAGTGAAATTGCAAATGGCGATTTTGATGGGATATGTTCAGCCTAAGTGCGTAATACCCCAGCCGACTCACAAGTTGATTAGGGCAAGAGCAGATTCATCAATATATTCGGTTCAAGTACCCCAGCTGGCTCACAAGTTGATTCGGGCAAGAGCAGATTCATCAATCTATTCGGTTCAAGTACCCCAGCCGGCTCACAAGTTGATTCGGGCAAGAGCAAATTCATCAATCTATTCGGCTCAAGTACCCCAGCCGGCTCACGAATTGATTCCTCAGAGCCAGAGTTCTTATCATGAACCCCCTGGGGCAAAGGCAGATTCATCAATCTAAGGGTCCAAGATCAGTGGGCAGTGAAATTGCAAATGGTGATTTTGATGGGATATGTATTGAGTCTGCAGGAACCCAAATATTGACCAATCTTTTCCTCTCTACCTTCAGTGGTTAGCGACATAAAAAAAAAAAAAAAAAAAAAAGAACGCACAAGAACTGTTGATGAAAACTTCAGATTCAAGTAAGGAACAAACTAAAGTTTGGACACACGATATTGTATGTACGGTTTGTTTAGAAGAGTTCTAGATAAAATCATTCGTGCCACAGTAAAATCATCCGGCTCACGAGTTGACTGGCAAGAGCAGACTTATCAATCTATTCGGACCAAGTACCCCAGCCAACTCACAAATTGATTCAGATCTAGAATTCTTTTCATGAACCCCCTGGGGCAAGGGCAGATTCACAAATCAGGGTTTCCCCATAGTATATGCAATTCCATTTTACCAAATGCATTGACAAACACAGAACTCTTTCATTAAAATTAAACCACAGAACTCTTTCATACAAAGTGTGTGGTGGTAGCAAAAATTACAAGGAAATTTTCATTAATAAATTGCGCATGCAAGCTAACCAATTTATACATGAAAACTACCCTGAACCAACAAACCACTATCAAAAAAAAAAAAAAAAAACAAAAAGACGCCGCTCAAGAACGGCTCCCGGATCACTTTCGTCGGATTCAAGTGGCTCAACATCCACCTGCTCATAAGGAATTGGCAAATCCAATGTAACCTCAGCGGCAGCAAGGGCTTTGAGCCACCCATGTTTGAACCCGCGATTCTCAAATTTGGACACCTCTTCAACATATTCCGTCAGAGCGGCGCCTCTCCCTGTCTCAAAGGCCTCTGATTCGGCTTTCTCGCGGGCCGCCTTAAGCTCCTCTAACTGAGCTTCTGCTTCAGCAAGTGCTTTCTTAGAAAGTTTGAGTGATTCCTCGCTCGCATTTGCCTTACCCTCAGCATCAACACGAAGCTGTTCGGTGACACGAACCCTCTCTTTCTCCGCTTCGGCTCGCGCACTCTCCATTTCAGCTCTCATAATTTCGAACTCGGCCCTACCTTTCTGACCCTGCACCTCTGTTTGCAAATGGTCAATTCTCCCGAGAGCATTACGCAGGCGGCGACCCAAGTCGGTGATCCTTCCAATCGTCTGCAAAACAATTCGGTATGATTAGACGCCATTAACAAACAAGAGCGAAATGGTGACCTACCAGGAGTGCCGATTGAGCAGTTAGGGCAACGACCATAATATCAGGCACGGCACGGAAGGCTTTGTTGTCAGCCGGCAGAGAAATTGAAGCCGCCAGGCTCAGAGCCACGGTTGGATCCTCGATGGCCGAAGCGTCGGATAAAATCGGCATATCCCTAATCTTTGGCTGAATAACGAACGGAGCGACCACGTCCGATTCTTTAAGCCGAGGCCGTTTGCTACCAGGGCCAGCTTCTGAACTCGCTTCTCCCTCGGCACCACGCTTTTGGCCTTGCTCCGGAATCAGCCGTTTCCCATCGGCCTGTTCTCCACCCTCTTTTCCCGTGTCGGACACAGCAACCTCAACCGCCCCTCGAAGCAGTGCGAAGGGCTTGATTAAGCTGGGATCTGATTCGGCGCATTCAGCCTTCTTTCGGGCGGCTATCCGCTCGGCATTTCTTTTACGTGCCATCTGCTTTAGGCTTTTCTTCGCCATACCCTCAAAGAAATCGCCGGGTAGATCCCCCAAATTCGCAAAAATATCCCCAGAAGAGAAATCTGCTCGTCCTGAGGTGGATTGCTCGGTGGCCTCAAATGCCGAGCGTATGGCCTTGTCACCCTCTACAACCCCCTCAGTAGACTCCCCAGTCGGATCCGCAATCACCTCTACAACCGGCTCGGCGTCTTCCCCCGAATCAGAAGCTACGAGACCGATCTGCCTAAGGTTTTTGAAGCTGGGGAAGATAAGGGCTGAGAGCTGTTGATTGCCGGATGGAATCGGAATGTTGTTTGCAGTCGAGAAAGTAGTGTAAGTGGGTTCGTACCGAAAGAGAATATGGGCGGCTCTCCCTTGTTTTTGTACGTTTAGAAGGCCGAAATATGTGAGTGCAGTCTTGATTTCCCCAAGAACTACGTCGTCAACCGAAGTCAGAATTTTCTTCAACCTATTACCTGCAGAAGATAAAAAGCAATTTAGGGAAAAGAGCCGAATAAGAGATAGACCAACAGACATAAGACATTGCGTGGCAACCTGGGTCACCCTTATGTCTGGGAATAGGGTCCAGGTGATCCTCCCCTTCAGCGAACTCCCAATTACCTCGGACGTTGACCATCACGTCGTCAACCCGCTACTGTAATCGCAAGCATAGTCACCAAGTGATGGTCAAGATCTTTGTACGAGAAAATATCGCCCAAATTGACGGAGGATTTGGCTAAGGTGTAACAATGCCGAATGGCCGGAATCCCAAGGTTAATCCTAAGGCGTCGATTCAACTCTACAACCCCCATGATGATTCGAAAGAAATTTACATTGGGTTGAGAAGGAATCAAACCCCAATAGCGGAGAACGGCCCTAAGAAGTGGGTGTAGGGGAAAACGAACCCCGCCCTCCGCAATGGATAAAAGGGGGAATACGATCGTGTTTTGATCTTCCCTCTCCATGTTGAGAGCGTTGTCCGTTACAAGGGATAAATGGTCGTCGTCAGGAATAGAAAAATGTTGCCGGAAACCGGAGATACGATCCTCAGAAAGGAGGTCTTTCAAATGTTTGGTCATCTTAGCAAAGAACTAAATATTCGCCGAAGCTAAAATAGCAAACAGAAAATAGGATTACAAAGAAGGGAGAAGGAGACTTACGAAGAGCAGACGAGACAAAGGAAGACGGGAAGAAGTTATAGAAAACGCGAGTCACGGAGGGATATGCACTGGCGATCCAAAAGTCTCAGAAAATCGACGAAATGTGAATTCGAAAGGACCAAAGTTTCAAATCGCAATAAATGCTGAGATACACATGAATAGAGCGGGAAAGCGTAATGATGAGCAAAAGGCGTCGCCTCGACATATTATATTGGGGCACGCGGCCGCCGACGCTAAACTTCTCAAATTTCAACCAAACACGCCGATCAACCGCCACAACAGGAGTTCGAGGGCAATTGTGGTAGCCGTATAATTGGCGAAGATAAATGAGGTATATTTCAGAAGCTTGACGCTAGCCGGCAGATATCCCGCAAGGATAAGGGGCCGAATAGGATAAATAGGCTGAATAGGGGAGCATCCCTAGAGCCGAATAGTGGGAAAGATAATGATTGAAAAAGTAGGCCCTGGCCCCAAGGATCAGAAGAAACGAGTATAAATATAATGGCAATAGGCTAGAAAAGGTATGCAAGAATCACTTCTAAAAACTTAGTGAACAAACTTTCTTGAGTAGAGGAACTGACTTGTCCGTCGGAGTGCTAATTCCGACACCCCCGACCGGAGTATTTGTATCTTTACAGGTGACTAGCAGAGGATCATTGGCGTCTTCCAGGATTTGAAGAGTATTTCCTTATCCACTTCCCCACAATATGTAAATTTATTTTTAATTCGTAATATGTAAATTTTGAATTTCTTACAAACAAATATTTGTATAATAATAAATTGTAAAAGTAGCCGTAATATACCAATTACTTACAAATTTATAAATTTATTTTTAATTCGGGATATATAGATTTTGAATTTCTTACAAACAAATATTTGTATAATAATAAATTGTAAAAGTCCTCACTGCCACGTCAGCAAACACAAATCTTATTTATTTATTTATTTATTTATTGTCCTTAGGAGCAGCTGTTTATGAACAAGCTCGACTCGGCTCGTTTAGTAAACGAGCCGAGCTCAAGCTTGAATATTAGGCTCGTTTAGTAAACGAGCCGAGCTCGAGCTCGCATAACTTTGGCTCGTTTATTTTTATTTAAATTATATAATAAATATATTATTTATTTATAATTTAATATATAAATACATTATTTATATATTAAAAATATATAAATATATATATATATAATATAAATGCATTTTTTATATATTAAATAATATTTTTTATTTAAATATTTATATTTAAATAATATAAATAATATTAAAAAAAATTTATCGAGCCGAGCTCGAGTTTCATTAAAATTAACGAGCCGAGCTCGAACTCAATAAAATAAGTAATCGAGCCGAGCTCGAGCTCAACAAAGCTTGGCTCGGCTCGGTTCGGTTCGTTTGCAGCCCTAGGAGCACTTTGGTCATTTAGTATCACCACATCATTTCAAACACATTTTTCAATATAATAATTTGACAAAAAATAATATTATATCTACTAATTAATGTATTAACTAATGAAAATTGTTTGAGAGCTCGAAGTCGTTAGCTCGAATTTGGCTCGAAACCCAAAACGATGTCGTTTTGGGTTTCATTTTTTTCTTCTTCTTCTTTTTCTTCCTTTTCTTCCTTTTTTTTCTTTTCTTTCTTTTCTTGTTTTGGAACACAGACACAGAGGCGAGAGAGAGAGAAAGGAGAGAAAGGAGAGAAGAGAAGAGGAAGAGAAGAAGACGGTGATAGCGGAAGAGGAAGATCGACGGTGATGGCGGTGATCGGAGCTGGAGTTGAATCTGAATCGGATCTGATTCTTTTTTTTTTTTTTGGGTGATGATGATGAAGATGTTGTTGATATATATATATTTTTTTCTACTAGATCTTGGTGAAGATGTTGATGATGTTGATGAAGATGTTGGGTGTTGATGATCTTCTTCTTCTTCTTTTTCTTCTGTTCTCTTTTCATCTTTAAAAGAGAATATTTCAAAACGAAAGAAAAAAATAAAAGAAAATAAAAAATAAAAATTTCAAAACGACGTCGTTTTGGATTCGGAGCAAATTCGAGCCTGAAAATTTTAGGCCCTGTAGCAGCTCTGATTAACTAATATACTAACAGATGATATGGTATAATCTTAAAAGTTTTTGATATTTGTAATTTGTATAATAAGTAAGGTTACTAATAATGACATAACACTGAAAATCTAACCCATCTTTTCAAATACAAAAATTAAAATAACTTATTAAAATAACTAAATAGTCAAAAAAAAAAAAAAAAAAAAAAAACTTATAAAGTAATCATTTCCCAAACACCCACATTTTGGGGGTGTGGGTGGGCCTATCATGTCCGCATTGGCTTTGTTAGGGTAGGTTTTTTTTTTTTTTTTTTTTTTAAATTAATAAAAGATATTTTACAAATAATACAAGAGTTACGTCAAACTGAATCAACAATGATAAAATGCCAAATATATAACAAACTCAACTAACATAAAGAAAGACTTCAAATAAATACAAGAGACGCCAACTTAGATAAATTCAACCTCCAGCCTTCTAGTGAGGTGCATGAACTTGGTAATGGGCTAACTTTAATAAACATTCAACCCAAAAAACAAGAGGACAAATTACACTCACCTGTTGTGAGGTTTGCCAAAAATATAATTAGTCTTATATTTTTTGACATAATACTTAATTTTCCAAAGTAATAGTGGCACCTCGGTACTCAAAAAAAAAAAATATAAAAAAAAAAAAAAAAAAATGAGAAGTGACAAGGAATGCATAAGATGTTCAATAATATTTTTAAAAATAACAAATGCAATTCAATATATATTTATATTTATACATATATATATATATGTACATATTGACGGCATAATAGAGGATTATCCCTTCCACTTGCGATAATAATATAATAGTAGATAGTAATGTGGTAGGTATCACATGGATGCTTGTAATTAGGATTAGCATGTGGTAGTTATCACTCTGTTTAGTTTTGATTTCTAAAATTCACTTTTTAAAAAAATTTATTTTTTTATTTTTTGTATTTTTTTTTTATTTTCATTGGATTTTTTTAATATTTTAAGTATTTTTTTTAAAATGTTTTTAAACACACTTAACATAAATACATTTAAAAAAATATAATATTTGTGAAAAAAATTTTAAAAATTTACTAAATACTAAAGATACAAAAATAAAAATAAAAACTCAGTACATTTTTCATATTTTTGTATATTCATTAATTTTTTTAAATATTGTTTTACAAATATTTTACTTTTTAAATATATCTAAGTAAGGTGTATCTAAAAAAGTAAAAAAAAAATTATTTAAAATTTTAAAAATATTTATTAAAAATAAAAAAAATTAATTTTTAAAAAATGAAATTCAGAAAATTGAATAAATGATATTATTATCTTCACTCATATCTTTCAAGTGTATAGCTGTTTTTATTTTATTATTTTTAGTAGATGTTTGGACTAATAACCCCTCTTAGTGACTCGAACTCAAAATTTTTATTCTCAAATCTTTTCAGTTTGCTTGGTTGTGTTTTTTCAAACATATTTTTCAGAAAATTTTACTTTTTATTTTTCGTATTTTTTTGTTTTTATTGAATTTTTTAAATATTTTAAACAATTTTTTTTTACTTTTTAGACATACTTAACATAAATATACCTAAAAAATAAAAAATTTATGAAAAAAACATTTTAAAAATTCACTAAATACCAAAAATACAAAAAAATTATGAGAATTCAGTACATTTTTTGTATTTTTATGTATTTATTAAAATTTTAAAATATATTTTCACAAATTTTTTACTTTTTAGTTACATCGAAGTAATGTGTATCTAAAAAAGTAAAAAAAAAATGTTTAAAATGTTAAAAATATTCACAAAAAATAAAAGAACACAAAAATCAAAAAATTAAATTTTCAAAAAACTTAATTCAAAAAATTCAAACCAAACACACTGTTTAGTACTCAGTGTACTCGTTAGAGTTATGCATTGCTGTTTATTTACCATCCACAATTGATAATAATAGCTTGAGAGTAAAAAAGTCTAGTAGTTTTTAGGTATTGGTGTGGCTGCTGTGCAGTTAATTGGGCCTTTTTTAGGATCTATTTTGATAATTTAAATCGTTCATATTTTAAAGTATATCAAATAGAACATACTTGTAAAAAATTAAGTTAATCGAATATCGTTAATCATTTATCCACTCACATTTGTATTCATTTTAATACTTTAAATTACAATTGTTATTTATTTTTGTAGATACAAATGTGTGTGGATGAATGGGTAAACGATATCCGATTAACTTGATTTTTTACAGATATATTCTATTTGATGTATTCTAAAATGTGAACGGTTCAGATTATCAAAATGAACCCTGAAAAGGACCCAATTAACTGCACAACAGTGACTGCTGTGCATCCCGCACAGCAGCCACACCAATTCCTAGTTTTTATACTTGTAAAATATTTTTCTATAAAAAATAATTCTTCAATATTTGCATTGGAGAAATGTCATAAATAGAAGAGTTTGAGCGGGTCAAAACAGGATATGGACCAAAACATTGTCAACCTAATTGCAATGTGACAATTTTGAATTTGATAATAATTGGGAAGTGAAAAGTCCAATGGAGAAAATCATAACAATGAGAAGTCACAAAAAAACAGAGTGAAAAGTCAATGGAGAAAATCATACATTTGAATCCGTTTTGCAATGGTTGGAGGATGTTTCATGCTCTTTCAAAATATTGACAGAATCTATATTCTTACTCAACTAATAAAGGATTTCACATTTATATAAGGTATTTGGTTATTTATTTGATAAAAAATTTAGAATTTATAACATTTTTCATACTGTTACATTGAAAGAATTTTATTGAATTTATAGAAAGTAATGTTACGCAAACAGGGATGAGTAAATAGTAGTTAATATGTTAGTTTAAGACTTCTGCTTGTTTGTTGGAAATAATTTTTTTTTTTAAATTAGGTAAATTACAAATAGACCTCCTTTTCTGGAAATTATATCCCGTCTCTTGAAATTTTTAATTTCATAACAAATGACTCATTTTATTAATAAGTTATCAAGTCAATTAATAATTTTTAGTTATGTTAAAAATTTATTCAATTAATAATTTAGGTAATTTTATCATTGTATATGAGAATAGTTAAAAATTTTCTTTTTTAGATAATTCTTTCAAATAAAAACATCAGACAATAAGGTATTTATAATTTTTCAAATTATATGAAATAATTTGTATTTTAAACAAATTTTAAGAGATATATTTGAAATTTATTTTTTATTTTTTAAAAAGATATGTCAAGTTTAGGAGCATGTGCGGTCGTTTGAGTTCTTAAAAAAATACGTACTTTTTGAATATTTAGAGTCTGTTTGGTAACCATTCCGTTTTCAGTTTATATTTATAAAAATTTTAAAAATTATCATAAAAACTTGTTTGATAATTTTTTTGGTTTATAAATGTTTGTCTCAGTTTATAAATTTGAGGAAAAAACGTAAACTCAAAATATGAGTTTACGTTTTTAGTTTTCAATTTTTTTTTTCAATTAATTTTTTTTTCAATTTTTTTTTACAATTAATTTTTTTTCAAATATTTTTTTAAATTAATTTTTTTTTCAATTATAATGTGTGTAATCCCATTGTCATAAATAATAAAAATAAATATAAATATTTTAGGTCTGAACAAACATATTTTTTAGTTTATATTTTTAAAATTTTTTAAACATTTTATTTAAACCAAACGCATTTGTAATTTTTATTTTTCTAAAAATAAACAAAAACCAGTTTATAAAATTTTTATAAACATAAACAAAAAACGTAAACTTTACCAAACGCTACCTTAATATTTTGAATTAATAATTCACTTTTTGAGCGACTTACAAGTAGGATAATTTGGGCGAACTCAATCCGAGTAATTTAAGTCCAGTCTGAATTTTTTCAAGATTTAGATAATATATTTTTGAATTTGGTATGAAACTTGAATAAAAATTCAGAAGTTCAAATTAAATTTGGACGGACTTGACGGGCTTGAACAAAGGTATCAAATAATTCAAGCAACTCGAAACCTGAATTATACATATATAGATATATAAAAATATTAAATATAGATATAAATTATTAGTTATTACATGATATTAAAGTAAATTAGATTATTAAATCATATTGAATATATTATATACACAAGTAACATAAAATCTTATTATTCACCCAAAAAAACATAAAATCTTACCTTTTTTTATTCTCACATTGTAAAGATTACCATAGTGCATCTTTCTTACCTTATATAATTATTTGGTTTGACATTAATGATTTTCAAAAAAAATTATAAATAGAGTATAATTTTAATAATAATAATAATAATAATAATAATAATAATAATAGATGAAATTAATGTATAATTTGGACAATTCGAGTTTAACTCAGGTCGGACTTGGATAGACAATCTTGAGTTACAATTTGAGTCTGAACTAGTCTGAATAGGTCTCAGCACAACTTAGACTAAGTTTGAATATTCTCCCAATCTGACTGAATTGCACCCGTACCTACAAGCTGGGAATCCTTATTCAACTACAAAAACAAGAAGGTAATCAAAGTTGAACATGTTTAGCATAATACGCACTCACTGGTTTCACATTTGTTATATTTGATGTTTAGACTAGTAGCAATAGGTTACAGAGTAATACATTGAACATGCTTAGCATAGAGATGTGATTGGGAGCTCCAATCCGAGTTCCCCCGAATGTCCCGAATCCCTTTTTTTTTTTTTTTTTTTTTTACAGCGGAAGAAGCAAGAAGAAGACGAAGAAGAGGGAGGGGGAGGGGGAGGGAGAGGAGGAGGGAGGAGGGGAGAGAAGGGAGGAGGGGACTGGAGGGGGCCTAAAAAATGGAGGGGGAGGGGAGGGGAGGAAAGGAGAGGAGGAGAAGGAGGGGGACGGCGGAGCTGAGTCATGACAGCATCGGGCAGAGTCAAGCTGAAGTCAAGGACGGCCTGGACCACGGGAGGCGAAGTCATGACGACCTCCTCTTCCTCTTCCCTCTCTTCTCTTTTTATCCCTCTCCCTCTTCTCCCTCTTCTCCCTCTCCCTCTGCGTCAACAATGGCGGAAAAAAAGAAAAAGAAAAAAAAAAAAAAAAAAACCTAAAGCCCAAAACGGCGTCATTTTGGGCTTTAGGGGGATTCGGGGCATCCTAGATTCGAGGTCCAAAACATTTTTCCTTAGCATAATATGCACTCACTGGTTTCACATTTGTTATATCTTATGTTCAGACTTGCTGTTTTAGCAGTAGGTTGCAGAGTAATACTATATATAAATAAAAAATTTATATATAATTTTTATACATAATAATGTGGGTTATTGTTGATCTTTCATTTTAAAATAAAATATTACTAAAAATTGATTTACTTACAACAATTTGAAATTTTTTGTATGAATTTCATATATGAATAAAGTTAAAAATTTACTACAAAAAAGTCAATTCATCTTTTTAGTTTTTGCATATCTTTTCATAAAAATTTGAAAAATCAATTAAAATAATCAACTCTCAAAACAACATTGAAAAAGCTGCATTTTATTCAAATTTTTACGCTCGTCTCCCTTGGGATTTAAAGAAAACACAGTTAACCTAACACATTTGATATAATTATACCGGTCTCCCTTGGGAATTTAGTTTATATAAGAGTTAGGTCATTTTTCATCAATAATTTATTAATCGTATGAATGTGAAAATAATATTATCATATATTTTTTAACTATAAAATGTATATTTATTTTTGTTTACTTCAACATCTGCCCATCATTTGACTATCATCAGTATTAATTTTAGTCGCTTTAACCATAGCAAAAAGGAGATTAATATAATTATATAAAAATTGTTAAATTAACTGTATTTTCCCAAACCTCAAGGGAGATTAGTGTAATTACCTTTTTATTTTTTTACAAAAACAAATTTAGTTGTATTTTTTGAGCTTGCTTAATTTATTGTTATTATTTTTAAAATTTTCAAGATATAGTCAAGATGGATTTAAAAAGCAAAAGTTTTTACATAATTTTTTTTAAAAAAAAATTCACTAAAAACGAAAATAAATAAATAAATAAATAAAACCGACAAAACCAACAAAACAGCAAGTCCTTAAAACTAGAAATTCAATCCACTATTGCTTGCTTGTATTGGAAAGCCAACAGAAAAACCTTCATCCATTTTTCACACCTAGCTCTTTTATATTTGTCCAACAGGAAAATCTTGAGAGTTCACTTTGGAGTTTCGTCTGTTATTTCCATCATTATTACAAGATTTAAGCTACGTATGAATCTTGAATTTACAAATAATTTTTTTTTTTTTTTTTTAAAAAGTCCAAGAATACCGTTTCCAAAGTGATCAACACAAGAAAAAACTTGAAATCCTAACATAATAAGTAGCAACTCTACAAACAAACCACCGTTTCACATATACCAAACTGAACCACCAAACTTGATATAAAGTTACATCCCAATGTGCATATCAGTAAGTAAAAATAGGTAAAAACTAGAGTTTTTTCTAAGTATGCTTGTCCCCTTCAAAAACCAGGTGCTGTTTGGTATAAACACGGTGTCGTCGCTCTCTCCCATATATAACCCAGAAAACCAGAGAGAGCATAACTGCACCAGAAACCATAACCAGCCCAATATAGATCCATGTACTGTACTGTTCCAACCCGGGACAATAATCTCTATTTATATCAGTAAATGTTTGTCGCGCAAAAGTGCAGTCTTGTAGTTCGACCAGGAATGGACCGTAATGATACAACCCGTAGCTCACATTCACCCCGGCTGTCATTTGGTTGTAGATTGAAGGAGTTAAACGGCCTGTTGTGATGCAGATCCCGCTAGCCGAAACTTGACATACATAGTTTCTCCAAACCTGCAAGATATGAAGCATAGAGTTTGAGCTTTCTCAGTTCCGGATCAGCTAAAAAAATCAAAACAAAAAAACAAGCTGCTAAAAAAGCAATTGCCAAACTCCAACTTTTACCGACTTGGAAAGCCTGTATGTGGATTTTTAGTTTAAAACTTAATTTTGAGAGAACAAAAGAGTACAGTTTCACCAGGAATTTCTCAACCATCACAAAGCAACACTACACAATATTGCTTTATTTATCTATTTCAACGTTGTAATTATTTTTACTTTACCTGTGTCGCGTTGCTCAAGTCGACTTCACCAGCAGCACAAGCTCGATCCGTCAAATCAGAATTGAAAGGGTTGCACAGGGTTGACAGCAGAGGACCGGACTGATTGTAGTAGAATGGCAAGTTGGGGGAGAAATTGCCATTAGAGACGTTAGTGATGACCTGGTTAATCACATTGACAAGTTGAGAAGTGACTTCTTTGCTTTTTAACAAGGTTTCTTGAGCAGTGGCATTATCCATACAAGGCAGTATATCATCTAAAGCTGTATGTGCGGTTGGGTTTTGGACCCATTGATCCATCGAAACACAAGTGTCTTCAGCCACGCTAATATGCCAAACAAAGAACAATTAGATTATTTGAGATTGTCAAGTAGAAAATCAGAAAAAATTATCTAAATTAACAATGGAAGGGCTTCACTGAGAATAGTACAAAGGATGCATTTAGATGCAACTAGAGGAGAGAGCCATGGGTTACAGTAGCCGAAAGGGTTTTGAAAAATTGAATTTCACATGAAAAGAAAGTGAACATGAGGAAAACTGTTTCGTGTTTCTAACATGAGGAATTCCAAAGGAGACAAATTTTCAGGACTCCATGTAACTTTTTATGGTGTCTATACCAATTACGCAACCTACGAGCCTGTTCAGCATTTTTGTGTACCCTTTGGTGAAATAACAAGGTTTATAAAAGCCAAACGACACGATCACACCATTTACTACCCCTAATAAGCTTAATGCTCCCTTTGTAATTTCACAAATCATAGGGACATTCATCTAATGTATAAGGTAGAGTTAAAGACCGAAAAAATCACAATGACACCATGAGGACATTGCACATACCTGTAATCTACACCGAGTGCGCACAACACAGAGAGAGAGAGAGAGAGAGAGTAGTTTGTGAAAATAAAAGGAAACCAAATATGTGAAGGAGGATTTTTTATATGAAGGATGTCATGATGGAACTTACTTGTGTAGAAGAAGAAATATGCCACACAAAATAAATGTTCCTGCAACGAGTATCCATCCAATGATCACCAAGCTGCAACAATATAAAAGCACTCCTTGAGAAAGATCCACAGAAAAAGAAAAAGAACGGAAATTGAGTTTATATGAAGATACAGTCTCACTCACATGTACACAAGAAACTGCATGCCGAGTAGTGAGAATACTGGACCAAAATACAACCAAAATAAATAATTCAGGTATCAATATGACTTTTTAAAAAAAATAGACAAACAGAAAGGTTCTGAAACTGATTAAGGGATTCAATAGAGCTTACAGAATCCAAGAAATGTCAAGACAAGCATAACTGCGGCAAGTATGATAAGAGCCAGTCTTCTGCAAAAAAATTAGAACTTCCTTTTTCATATCAATAATTAAACTAAAAGAACTGACAAAAAGCACAAAAGAAAGTTTTCAAATTAGTCATTTACACAGAATCCAAGAGTTGTTTTATGTCTCCTGAATTTTTCGTTGTTCGAGCAGCAAGGGTGCTAGCAGAAGAGTTAATCTTGGTTTCAATCTGATCAATGTCGGTTTGGACATTAGAAGGCAGAAAAACTTGATCTACTCCAACTTGCTTAGCTGCACTAAGATATCCTGAAACATTTGTAAGCTTCTCCACAGTGGTATTGGCTTGCTTTACAACATAGTCCAATGTTTTTGTTGTAATATCATGAAACTTCCCCTGTCCAGTGTACAGAACAACACATCCAACTCTGAAATCAAAAGTAACATGAATAGCTTGGTCAGAAAGAATCAAGTGAACAGAAATAGTGGGGAGAGAGAGAGAGAGAGAGTATACATTGCAGCAACGGTGAAGAGTATGAGGAAAATAAGAGAGAGAGCATAAGCTGTTCGAGAATAGCCATAAGGCTCCCTTCTACAACAGAAATAGCAGAGGCAGATGAAAGATAAGCACAGTCCAAAGACCACAAACCAGATAGCCGCAATGACAAAGAAGGGAGCAGCAGTTAAAGCCACGGACTGCAAGTAACGAAAAAGAAAAAGAAGTTAGTGGGAAATAATTTAAGAAATAAACTCTTATGTTAGTCAGTACCTGAAGACTGAAACAAATAAAAAATGTACATGATGTTGTTATCTAGAAATTAGTTAAACTCAAGCAAGAGGATCAGTAGAAAATTTGAATGTTCAACAAATAGTTTCAATAAGGATTTCTGGATTCGTTAATTAAACAAAAACATAACATGGCAAGAAATGTGCTTGTCAATGTGCGTTCATGAAACATACAAGGAAAGTTCAACATCTTTAGGAGCAGGATTATTCTCCAAGAGTAAAAGTAAATTATTATTATTTATTTTTTGCTGTTGTTGTGGTTGATATAATTATTTTACTTTTTGTTACTTCTGTTTTCATTGAACAATGGGGGCTCAAAGGATTGGCAACTCATCTCTCAAAACATAAGAACAAAGAGCGCTAAGGTTTCTAACAAGTACATAGACCTCCCCTCTGCTATCTTACTGTTTAACAACTAACAAAAAATCATGATATCAGCATTTTGAAGTGTTTAAATATCACAAGAACCCTTGAAAACATAACCAAACACTAATATTATATCCATTATCATTATAACCAAACACTCCTCAATATTCCTATCATCACAACCAAACATCCCCTTCCCCTACCCTTCCTCCTCTCTCTCTCTCTCTTGCCTCTGTTTATTTTCACCATCCATAGCAACAGGATTGCCACCACCAAACATCCTATATCATCATTCACCACTCACCACAACCTACTACCACTGCCAAGCATATGAACACACCCAGAATCACAATAACATTCTTCTCACAGATGTTTAGCTCGCTGTTACTAGTTCTTCATTCCATTTGTTTGGGTATTGAGTCCACTATCGCAGTAAACTCATTTCACTCACTTTCACTTCACACGTACATATAGATACACAGAATTAAGGCGGGGAGATTGGAGCGATTATCTCAACAACTGAGGAGATTGGAGCAAATGTGGTCCACAGAATTAAAGCGAAGTGGCTTAGGTGAAGCAATCTGTCTAGAGTACTGTGCGATAAACGAGTATTCATTAGACTAAAAAAGAAGTTCTATAGAACAGCTATTAGACCAGCGATATTGTATGAGACGGAATTTTGGGTAACCAAGAAACAACATGTAAATAAAATGAGTGCTGCTGAGATGAGGATCCCAAGGTGGATGTGTAGTAAGACTAGAAAAGACATAGTTAGGAATGAGTATATTCGAGAATGGGTAGGAGTAGTATCTATAGAAGATAAGTTGAGAGAAAATAGATTGAGATGATTTGGTCATATACAATACAGACCAACACAGGCAGTAGTGAAGAGAGATGCAATACAGTGACGGTAGATGGTAGTATTAGGGGAAGGGGTAGACCTAGATTGATGTAGACTAATATAGTAAATAGAGATATAAATCTTCTTAATTTGACTAATGAAATGGCCTTGGATAGAGTGGAGCAGAGAAGAGGAGAGATTCATGCAGTCGACCCCATTTGATGGGACTTAAGATTTGGTTTGGTTTGGTTATACATATATTTTGATTGTAAAAATCACACATATATAGATATAGACATAGACATAGACACGCCACCTGTGTTTTTGAATTGATGTTGCAACAATGGGTTAATATGGATACATACATATATATATATATATATACTATGAAGCACTGACACTTCAAAACAAATGCTGTATCCATGTCAACACACAAACACGTCGGGAATAAGCGGACACTTCGGGGACACATATGAGACACACCACATGGTGTGTCCCATTATTTAATTAATTTATTTTCAGGACACAGGCCGGAAATACTTCGGGAACACACTAGGAACATGCCAAGTTGTCTTTTCTCCCATTTTATCTAGTACTTTTGATGAATGTTAAATGTTTATTATTTTTTTCTTAGATTTAAATATTTAATAGATCATCCATTAAAAATATATATATAAACTGTAAGTGTTAATTTAAAAGTATTTTTTTTAATTAAAAAAATAGAATTAGAGTTAGTTTTTATTAATATTGATTGTTTGTGGATATAATATTAATGTAAGTAACAAATAAAAATATATGAAAACATATTTTATTATTGTGCCCCGCCGTATCCGTATCCGTATCTCAATTTTTTTGAAATTGCCATGTCCCGTATTCGCATCCATGTATATATATATATATATGAAACTAATTGCGATAGGGAATGAGAAAACCCAAATGGAAGACTATGTTTGAAGGGGGACCGATGTCAATGGGGGATTGGGTAGTTTTTCAAGTGGGTTTTGGGTGAACGCTCTATGATAATTTTTTAAAAAATATTTACATGCATATACAAAATGTAGGCAATGGGTTTTTGTTAGAGAGGAGTTTGGTGGTGGGTCTGCAGAGGGTTTGTGATGGAGATCTGGAAGCCCAATGATCACAATCGCGAGCATCCAATGATGATCCACTATTGCGATTTGAGTGTTCTGTCTCTGTCCATATCCAACACATGTCAAATTCTAACATAGTGCAGATACACATGTCCATGTGCTGGGCACGCTATGTAACGTATCAATTTTCTTAATTATTATTACCTTACAAAACAAGTTGGGGATATTTCACAAACACATAGGTTGTGTCTAGACATGTCTCATGACACACTGGTGGGTTTCTTTAAAAAAAATATTTTAAAAAGTTGATTTGAGGTCAAAGTAAATATATGAAAACAAAGATGGGAAACAAAAAATACTCCTACATGTACATCAATGCCTCTCAGGTCTCTGCCTAAATTTATATCCACATAGATAGCAAATATTTTTTTCTTTTTTCCCATGTCCCCCCAGTGTCCATATCTTTTTTTTTTTTTTTTTAAATTGTTGTGTCCCATGTCTATATAGACTCTATACATGTGTCTGTGTCCATACATGTGCATGTTTGTGCTTCTTATATACTAAAGATCTGCATCCAAGGAAGACTATTTTGTATGTCCAATAAATTAAGAATGCAGAATTAGCGGTTAAGCTATCATAGTAAAATGACCAAAGTCAAACATCCATTCCTAAGATCAACATCATTAACCAACATGATCTGTAGTGTCACATTAAGGTCACTCTTTGCTTAGAGATGAAGTTTGAACTTTGATCATCATTGGCAAATCATAATGTCATCTCATTTGGTTGAAGAAACATAAAGACTTTACCATTATTATGGACTTTGAAAGCCCAACTACAATAGAAGACCTTAGCATGGTCACAGAAGACCTTTTTTCAGCCCATTAATGAAGCTGCACCGTTTTCTATTTTCTAATTCAAATAACCAACTCACTAATACAAACAATAATGCATATAACAACAAAGCAGACAATTGTAAGCAAATTTGTAATTGATAACAGTTTGCTTATTTTCAATGAACATGGACTGGAGTTTGAGAGAATATAATCATATGCTGTCCAACATTTCTGACACACACGGACATAGAAAAGTCAAAATCCAATAGGGCTACAATTTCAATTCAAAAAATTTATATTCAATTTACAATTGTAATATATAGCCTTTCCATGTGAAGGATTTGCATAGCTTATATACATCCTTCTTTTATGCCCCAAACAATGGTCAATTACATTATTAATTGATATTTATGGTGACAACTATGGATGCTATTCAGCATATCATTTCTTTAATTTAATATAGAAGAGCAAGTCACTTTTACCAAAAAAAAGCAAAAATTATATGATAAAATTACCCTTAGGCCATGATTCACGAGTAAAGAGGTTGCGCAGGACAGGATTATTTTATCGTAGGATAAAAGTATCCCACATTTGGTTTACATTTTATGACTTGGGATAACTTACATTGGTGATGGCTATTTGATCACATATGGGGTGGAAAACTTCTTATTAAAATACTCATTATCCCAAGATAACCCAGCCGCAAGCCAAACATGGCATCAAATAAAAGTTAACCAATTAGTCAACCCACAATTGAAAATGAAAACCAAGAGAGCCACAAACCAAACATGACATCAATTAAACCTACCCAATTACAATTGTAAAATCAAAACCAAGAGGTGCAGTAAATAAAATAAAACACACCCCATAGTTTTAGCATATTTATATTGATCACGCCTTTAGTAATGCTTAAAGTACCAGAATTCACACAGATTGTGTGAAAGACATGGATATAAATGAGAGAAAAACACACACACACACACACATATATATATATATATATATATTAGTGTAAAAAAAATGCCATCATTTTATGATTAACGAATTATTGATGAAAATGAAACTACCAATGTAATTATTACAAAACTATAAGGCTTGCTCTATTTTCTCTAAAACTCAGGGAAATAACTGTAATTCATCCATATAGATATAGATATAGAAACATATGCATATATTGCAAATCAAGAAGAGAAAATCATTCAAGGGTTGAGGGACTTACAGCCCAGTAATGGGGCTCCCTAATGTTCCAACCTCCTGAGTATTTCTTGAACCCATTAAGAGGGTCTCTTCTGTGAGTCCTCTTGGCAGCCAAGATAAGAGATGAGTTCAGAGGACCTTCACCATTGGGTCCCTCCGCAAGAAATCTTTTGGTCCCCCAAGAAACCACACCATATTCTGCTTCAAAAACTTTCCCTGAAAATAAAAAATTAAAAAAAAAAAAAAAAAAAAAGGTTAGTAAAATCCTAACTTTGATCTAATCCCTCAAAAAAAAGAAGAAGCAATTTTTTTGCAAGAAGTACCTGAAGTGGGTGGTGATTGGAAGGTGAGAAAGTCTGAGTCTCCATGTGAGAAAGAAAAGAAGAGAGAGATGGTAAGAAGAGAAAAGAAGAGTGATTTGTAACATGACATTTTATAAGTTTCCTAGTTCAAGAAGATCTGCCCTCATCAATGGGTTGGTTGTCTCTCAAGAGAGAGGGTATTGAAGTGAACACAAAGCTATCAACTCAGTTCTTGAACAGAGAGAGAGAGAGAGAGAGACAGAGAAAAGATAGAAAGATGTTTGTAGGGACTTATTGCTAGAAAGAGAGTGGGATTATAACAAATGGAGAGAGAGAGAGAGAGAGAGAGAGAGAGAGAGGGGTACGTGTGGCGGTGTGGGGTTTGAAGTGTTAAAGAAAGATGGGGATGGTGGGGTTGGGATGTTCGATAGGAAAAATATTTGTGAGTTCAGGAACTTCATGCGATTATATCTTCATCAAATATAATCAATTACAATTGAATAATATTTATATAATTTAATAAGTTTTTAATATTTAATAATTGTATAATAAGTGAAATTAATAATAATGCCATAACTAATAGGACAAATTACAAACACTAACAAATTTCTTCCTGAGGTTTTTATTTTCATACAGATTTCTTCCTAATTTTTTTTAATTTGTTATGAAAATTTAATCCTCATGAGACAATTTGTAATTTCTCAAACCTTAAGAGGAATCTGTATTTTCACCAAATCTCGAGGGGAGTATTTGTAATTTGCCCTAACTAATATTAATACTCTAATTGATACATGTAACACACTAATTATAATTTATTAATGTTTTTATATTTTTAATTATTTACATATAAATTCATAAATTTCATTATCCCAGTAATCATAATACTGAAAAATGTCCTATGAGCCACCAATAACTTCTCGTTTGGGAGGCCCAGTTGCTTCTCTCGGCAATAAATTTAAAATGACAAAACTACCCTTATTAATTGTGCTATTATTTCTGTAATTATGACCCAAAAATGCCAAATCCACATGATTAGAAAGGAAATTCATGTTTCTTGTCGGCAATTGATTATCTCAAAAATTTCAAAAGTAACTCTTTTTGGTTACCTTAGCCTATAAGATTTCAAAGGAGATTTGACAACTATTTTTTTAACGACCTTTTTTTTATTTTTTATTTTCTAGTAAATTTTTTAATAAAAATTTCGAAAAAAAAAAATCACTTTTAGATCTTACTAAAATAATTAAAATAAAAAGTTTTGAAAAAAATCGACGAAAGATGAGAAATGAATATTTTTTTTTTTTTGGCCTTTTTTGTTTTAATTGGTAGTGCACTTTTAAGAACTTGAAAAGCAAAAAAATTTCTAAATAAAAAAAAATGACACACAGGTCATAAGTTTATTTTTGAAAATATCGTTGTTAGTAGGCATAGGCTTAAATATATTTTAATCAAGTAGACATTATTTGCTCAAAAAGACATCTATTTATTTAAAATTTACTTATCTGTCTATCTGTTCAAATGTCACTTATGTATATAGAGTAAGTTTGTATACAAAAACTAAATACAAAATAAGACACAACTCACTCACAAGAGATGAGACCCACATCCTAACATTATTGATGTGTATATGTGTCGGTTATATGTATAATTATCTGTTCAAATATCACTTATATACACACTTTACGTAGTCACTAATCTATTTATTCAATATTATTTATTCACCTCATCACTATCAATCATCATCACCATCAGTCGACAATTTTCCAATGATTTTTTTAGTGCCGATAACTTTTCCAACAACTTTTTATCGATTAACCTAAGAAAAGCAATAACTTTTTTAATATAAAAAAAAATTAATTTTTTTAATTATTTGCAAACAAAGAATCCCTATATATCAGTGCAATAAACTATTTCTGCCACATCAATTTCTCTTTTTAAAGTCGATATTATTAGAGAACAAAAAAAAGTTGATAGAATTGATTTTCAAAATCTTGAATTCGATTCCCTTTTGAAGTATAAATTAGAGTATGTAATTTTGCTATGGTTGTAGCAAATTACATATTTTATGTCTAGTTGATCACCGTCATCATCATTTATATAAGAGTAATGATAAATATCATAAAAAAATATTTTATAAAAATGATTGTGAAAGATTTTTGACATTTAGACTTATTTTGTTAACTGGATTAAAAATCATGTTTTTAGCTTTTTGACATTTTAAAATCATATCACTTTTTTATTTTTTTATATTTTTTTAAAAAAAAATTAAAAATAATTTTTAATTTACTTCTCAAAATAAGTTAAATTACATATATAAAATAAATTATAATACGTAATACAAGGATAGAAATTCTTTTATAAATATTCTCATAAAGTATTTTTCATAGAACCAAACATTTTTCATTGTTTAATATATCTCTCGTACGAATTAAACAAAAGTATTTCCACCACAAGACGTGTAAACCGAACGTCATTCATTTTAGAACCACTAAACTCAACACGCCATTAAACAGATTTTCTCCAGTCTATTATGTAGGTTGGATCATACTACTTCAATTTATGGATTTCATCACAAATTTTGTTTTGGTAATTTAAATCGTTAAATGTGTAGAATTTATCAAGTATTTTATTCTTGTAAAAAATTATATTGATCGAATATCGATAACTACTTGATCGGATCAGATTTATGTTAATAATTTATTTTAAAAATCATATTTACTATTGACATAAATATGATTTGATCAAATGACTATCGATATCCGATTAATGTAATTTTTTTATAAAAATGAAGTATTCTGTGAGTTCTACACATTGAATGATTCGAATTATCAAAACAAAATCCGTGATGGACTCCCACAAGTCCAATAACACGCTCTAGTCTAATCTCGAATTAGAGAGAACCTTGACCCTTTTAAAAACATTACAAACTCTGAAAATTTATTCAGAAATTTTATTATGTGATTTAAATTCATCTAATTATGAATTTTATAATATAATAATTAAATCTTAACCACACAATACCATCCTGAATAAATTTATGAGTATTTGATCTTGACATAAACGTATGAACTAATTTTAGTGGAGTTGGTTGCTTTTGTTGGGAGTTGAACTAGGCAACAAGTTTCCCATTCATAATCATGACTGTGGACTTGCTAAGTGCTCGTTTGATTTCCCTGGACTAGAAAATCATAAAGAGATAAAAAAAAAAAAAAGAGTTAAAAAATTATAAAAGGATAAAAATTATAAAAATATTTACCGTTTCATAGTCAAAAAAGCCAAACAAAAAACTAAACAAACAAAAAAGTTTTAGGTTAAACAAATCAAAAAAATCAACTAAAAAAGTCATTGCCAAACGACCTCTAAATGTAATTATAACCTTCTAGGATTATTACAAATTTTTTATGAATTTTTTTACCATTCCTCATGAAATTATGAAAAATTACTTAGAAAAATAATTGCAATGCTGAATATATCTATTTAACTTCATCTAACTAATTGATCAGTTTAGAAAACAATATTTCATTTCATATATGGCAATGTCGGCTCTAACTCTCTACTTACGGGTCCGAATTACGTTCCATCAGTTGTGACAAATCCTATTTGTCATGGAGAAGCTGTCCGTGAGAGTCACATGGTCGTTCGGGGGCTGTTTTGAATTTTCGCTCCCAGAAAGCTCTTTTTCAAGTAAGTTTAAGGCGTATTCGGCTCTAGCTCTCTGCCTACGGGTTTGAATTACGTTCCGTCAGTTGTCAAAAGTTTTATTTGTCATGAGAAAGTTGTCCATGAGAGTCACACGGTAGTTTGGGAGCTGTTTTGAATTTTCGCCTCCAAAACATCATTTTTCAACTAAAATTGCACTTTACTATTTTAACTAGCCTCCTTTTAAACATATACTCCAACAAATCCCTCTACTTTAACTATGCTAGCAGTATGCACACGCGATACATATACAACTTAAAAAAAATGTAAAAAATGCGCACACACAAAAAAAAACATTATAATAATAAATAATGACAAAGAAAAATCTATATATAATGTGTGCTACTTAAGTAATAAAAGCATTTATTATTAAACCCAAAGTCATACATTCAAGACCCGTCCTCTTCTCTGCATATTTTTTTTTTTTATATACAAAAACTCCAAATGTAAGGGTATTTTAGGAATGAAAATTATGAGACAAAAAGTGTTAACACCATCAACAACTTTCACTTTATATATTAGAATAGATTCTTTTAAAATATTTTTATTCTTTAAGTTCCTTCTTTTAAAATATTTTTTTCTTCTATTCTTTTTTTTTTTATTTTTGTAAATGTTATATTTTTTTTTCAACAATAATATTCTTACAACGGTCATATTTTTCAAACGATCATATTTTTGTAACGGCCATATTCTTCAAATAGTTATATTTCTATAACATCAAAATTTTTAAATGGCTATATTTTGTAATGGTTAAATTTTTACAAGGCATTTTTGTTTTTTTTTTTTGTTTCTTCAAATGGTCATGTTTTTGTACGGTCATATTTTTACAACAATTATATTTTGTAACGGTCATTTTTTTTTTTCAGTTTTCAATTATAAAATAGACATTTCTCTTATTCTATCTTACTTTCAACCCTATTTTCCATTTCATCAATTCTTTGATATCTCTCGCTATGGCTTCCAATCTTCTTTATGATAGGCTTCTAAATGATTTTGATTCTGGTGATGAATTGAAAATATTAAAAGCTATTACTATGATGAAGAACTACTAGATAGTGAGATAGGATTAAACTCACGTCGTGTTTTCATTCGAGGTCGTATGGTCATTAAAAGAGAGTTCTACTGGGTTCTTCTAGAGAATGAGATGAGAGCTTGAGAAAGAGGTAGAACAAATAGAGAGAGAGAGAGAGAGAGAGAGTTGGGCTAATTTTTATCTGATTGTGAAGGAATCACTGAAATTTGATGTTGTAGAGAGCAATTGTTAGTTTTGCGCACAAATAGATCTCCCACCAAAGATGAAGAAATTAATAAAAATATATGAAACTGGTGTACAGTGCCTCATCTTCTCTAGCAAAGTGTTGTCGCACAAAAGTATCATTGTAGGAAAATTGATTTTTAGCAGCGTTTCAAAAACGCTGCTATAAGCTTGAAAAATGCTGTCATAAGTTAGAGCGACGTTAAATATTTTCGCCGCTAATACCGCTGCCACAATAACTTTAAAACGTTTCAAAAACGTCGCTAAAAACATTAGGTGACTTTTTTGAAAACGCCACAAAAACTTTGACATTGGCTTACACTTCCGTCACAAATAACGTATGACGTCATTTAGTGCGTTTTTTTAAAAAATGTCACCTTTATTTGTTTCCGAAATAGCGTCATACACGATGTCATTTGGTGGTATTATCTCATTGTAATATTAGTCATGATTTATTATGGTTATTATTTTGATTATGATAAAAAAAATATCATTGATTATGCCTTAAGTAACATTTATTTTAAGGGTAAACTATGTTGACACCCCTTGAGATTTGTTTTTAATAAAAATTCTCCCTTAAGGCTTGGGAAAATACACTACCCTCCGTAAGGTTTCAAATCGTATTATAATTTTGTCCACTCCATTAGGTGAAGTAATAGTTTTGGATGACATCAACACTAAAAATGGTCAAAATATCAATTTTAACATTATAATCCAACCCAACTCAAACCTAATCAAATAGCCCACTCCTGACCTATTTGTAAACTTAATTCAGAGCCAAAGACAAGAATGAAAAGAAGAAGTAGAGGAGAATCTGGACACGCAAACCCCTTCTTCCATTGCTGAACACTGTGATGTTGTAGAAGAGGTACTGGAACTGGAAAACGCAATAAATCTCAAAAGCTTCTGTCTGTATTGATGGTCTCTTTCTGTGAATGAATGAGATAAATAGGGTAATATAGTAAATTTAAATTCTTAGTGGAGGGTATTATGGTCTTTACATCTTTTTTGTTATCTATGTTAATAGACAGACACTGGCGGGATCAGTGTAATTTTCAAAATATAAGGAGGCAACTTGTATTAGAAATCAACTTATAAATTGTCTTTTAACTTGTATACTAGTGTGGACTGTAGAATGACCCATAAAACATATATTGAGATTAAAAATATTTTAATTTTATATGATTTTTATTAATAATTTTTAAAAATATTATTATCATGTATTAATTTTATTAATATGTGAAATTTTAAAAAAAAATTGAATTGTAACTGTATTTTTTTTCAAAAAGAAATCAGATGGAAAGAGAGCATTTTGGTAATTTGATAGTAGGAGGTGGTGGTGGGGCATATGAATGAATAAAGGAGAAACAAACAAAGCATCATCCTCTCAAAAAAAACAAAGCATCAGATACAGATGAGCAATGGGTGGGTCCCACCCAAATAAACGTGTCAGCTTTTAACGGCTCTTTCTTTTAAATTTTTGAAACATTAGCTGGCGAACTTTGTATCGGGACTCTAAACAAAGCGACCATGCGGGTGCGGCCTACCCTGTTATTGCCTTGGATTGTCATTTTAATATCATTCATTTCCAAAGTGCAATAATGGATTAACATTTATAAATTCATAATTAATAATTAAATTTTATTACTAACTCAATAAGGACAACAAATAATTAAGGAAAAATTATTAATAAATTTTATTTAGAAGTGTTTTAATTCAAGAAGTTATGAAGGAATTTTTTAACCTATTTAGTCTTATATATGTATAGTTTTATTCCATAAAGTCCTTTTTATTGATTTACACTATTTTCTTGAACACTCATGCCCTTATATTTAATTTTGATATCCTTATAAATATTTTTTGAACGGTTAGTAATTTTATAATGTGAACATTCATATTTTAAAATTCACATTGGTAGGAATGTAAAATTGGCCTGTGAGCGGTCCGAAACCCGTCCGCGAGCCAGGGCGGGCCCGGCCGGTTGATAATGTGAATATTTACATTGACATGTTAACATTCACATTAATAGGAGTGTAAAATTGGTCCGCGTCCCGTGGCGGCGCGAAACCGGCCCGCGGTCCATGGGCGGCCCGGAGCGAGCCCAGTCTGACCCGTTGACAATGTGAATATTCACATTGACATGTTAACATTCACATTGATAAAATATAAAATTGGCCCGCGGCTCATGGGCGGCCAAAATCCAGCCGCGCCATGGTAGGCGATGCACAACAATGTGAATATATTCATTGACACGCTAACACATTGATAGGAGTGTAAAATTAGGCCGCGCCGGTCGCTGTGAAACCCACCCACGTGGGCGCCCGACCGCCACATTAACAATGTGAATATTCACATTGACATGTTAATATTCACATTGATAGGAATATAAAATTAGCCCGTGCCTCACGGTTTGTCAAAACCCCGCGACGAATTGGCGACTGCTGGCAAAGCGGTAGGGCGACAATGTGAATATTCACATTGATAAGAGTACAACATTGGCCCGCGGCCTGGGGCAGGCCCGACTCGTTGACAATGTGAATATTCACATTGACATGTTAATATTCACATTGATAGGAGTGTAAAATTAGCCCACGCCCCGTGGCTGCCTGAAACTCGCCCACGGCCCGTGGGTGGCCCGGCCTGTTAACAATGTGAATATTTACATTGACATGTTAATATTCACATTGATAGGAGTGTAAAATTAGCCCGCGCCTCGTGGTTGCCCGAAACCCGCCTACGGCTCGTGGGCGGCCCGGGGCGGGCCCGGCCCGGTCTGTTGACAATGTGAATATTCACATTGTCATGTTAATATTCACATTGATAAGAGTATAAAATCGGCCAGCGGCCTAGGGCTGGCCCGACCTGGCCCGTTGACAATGTGAATATTCACATTGATATGTTAATATTCACATTGATAAGAGTGTAAAATTGGCCCGCAACCCGTGGGCGGCCCGAAGCTCGGCCGCAGCCTGAGGCGGGCATGGCCCGACCTGTGACAATGTGAATATTCACATTGACATGTTAACATTAACATTAATAGGAGTGTAAAATTTTTCCATTGCCCGAAGCTTGCCCGTGGCCTAGGGTAGGCCTGGCCCGGGCCGTTGACAATGTGAATATTCACATTGACATGTTAAAATGCACATTGATAAGAATGTAGAATTGGCCCATGTCCGCTGGTCGCCAAAGTCCGGCCCACTCGAAGCCGCCCACGAAGCGAGCTCGTTTGGGTTCGGGCCCGAGCATGTCCGAGACCCTAGGTTAGGGCATAAGTCATCACTTTGAAGCTTGGCCCCGCCCATCGGCCCGCTTAAGACCCATTTAAGGCTTGATCCAAGGTCCAGCTCGCCCGAGGCGCAATGTATTTTTTTGTGAAAAATAATAAAATTTTAGTAGAAAAAATTAAAAAGAATTAAAAAAAAATTACCAAGCCCGACCTAAACTCGAGGCTAGGCCCAGGCCCACCGGCCCGACTCGAGGCTTGATCCATCGGCCCATCGAAAGCCCGAATACCCTTGTGCCAGGGCTAGGGGCTGGGCCTAATTTTTTGGCCCGTGGGCCAGCCTGACCGGGCCTGAGAAAGGCTCATTTAGGCCCAAGCTCGAGCCTAGTCCGAGACCCTAGGCTAGGGCCTGAACCATCACTTTGAAGCTCGGCCCGGTCCATCGGCCCGGTTAAGGCCATTCAAGGCTCGGTCCGAGGCCCGGTCCGCGCCGAGGCCTAGTGTTTTTTTTTGTGAAAAATAATAAAATTTTGGTAGAAAAAATTAAAAAGAATTAAAAAAAAGTGGCCAAGCTCTCCCCGAGCCGTCCACGGGCCGAGGGCGGGTTTCGGGCAACCACAAGGCACGGGCTAATTTTACACTCCTATCAATGTGAATGTTAACATGTCAATATGAATATTCATATTGTCAACGGGCCGGACTCGTCGTGGGCCATCCACAGACCGTGGGCCGGTTTCGGGCAGCTACGAGGCGCGAGCTAATTTTACACTACTATTAATGCGAATGTTAACATGTCAATGTGAATATTTACATTGTCAACGGGTTGGGCCGGGCCCACCCCGAGCTGCGGACGAGCTTTTGGTCGCCCATGGGCTGCAGGCCAATTTTATACTCTTATCAATGTGGATGTTAACATGTCAATGTGAATATTCACATTGTTAACGGGCGGACCGAGCCCGCCCCGGGCCGCGGGCGGGTTTCGCGCTGCCACGAGACGCGGGCCAATTTTACGCTTCTATTAATGTGAATGTTAACATGTTAATGTGACTATTCACATTGTCAATGGGCCGGGTCCGCCCCGGCCCGACTCAAATTTTTCCGGGCACCCATGAGGATCAACATGGGCCGGGTCCCTACACATTGATGATATGAACATTCACATTGACAGTGTGAGCATTCACATTAGAGGTATTTTGTTAATTATGTCACCCATAGGACTTATTAAAACATAAGAAAATAATGTGAACTAAATGGAACATAAGTAGATAAAAAAAATATTTTGGTATTCTTATCTCAAATAGGACCTAATGGAATAGTCAAAAAGAATATGGGTTGGATGGAATAAAACTCTTAGAAAGTGGATTTATCAAAAAAGCTCCCAATAATTAATCTACAATTAATAAATTTAATCTTATCAACTCTACAAAAGGAGTAATGTTAGGAATGCTAAGTATTTTACTAATATTTCTATCAAATGTTTTACATAAGTATAAGATCCATATTATGTGAGTCATATATGAGTTTTATACTAATGTGAGATATTTGGTAGAAATATTAATAAAATATTTAGAATTTTAGCATTTTCCCAACAAAAGTGTTCCATAATGCGGAGAAATAAGCAAACTAAACAAACCTTTTAATAGAAAATAAATTATTAACTCGACTTGTCAGTTAAAAGTGTATAAGAATAAATAAAAGAATAGAATAGAGTGTTTTTAAAATTTTGAAAATATAAAGAGTTTTACATGATTTAAAGATGAATACTATTATAATTTTATAAGGGATAAATAATACATAATCTTGATATGAGTAATAATATAAAGGGCCCAGTTTGTCTCCAATTAGAGATCAAGATTAAACTATCTAGTTCAGCCTGTGGGCTCATTTTTGGGCCCCTTTTTGATAATTCAAACCGTTTTATATGTAGAACTCGTCGAGTACTATATTTTTGTAAAAAATCACATTGATTATATATTGATAACTATTTGATCGGATCAGATTTCTGTCAACCGTTTATTTTTTTATATAAAATTGATCTGATCAAATAACTATCGACATCCGATCAACGTGATGTTTTCAGGAATATAATATTTGACGAGTTCTACATATTTAACGATTTAAATTATCAAAACGGGATCTAAAAATAAACCCGTGGGCCGAACTAAATGGTTTAGTTTTGATCTCCAACTGAAAATAAGCTACACCATAATATAAATATCAAAGGTTTACCTCCCTAGGCCTACGGTGGCTCCATACTATTAATAAGCCCAGATGAATTTGAGAGAAATCAAACTGTTCATTTAATACTTAGGCTTGTTTTGGGAAGTAGAAAAAAGTTAGTTTATTGGGTTTTTTTTTTTTAAATATACAAAAAAAATAGAGGGGTTATATGACCCAAATAAGTCAATAAGTTAATAAACAGACTTTTCTTACTTCCAAAAATGGCCCTTTTGTTTGGAAAGTGGTTATTTTAGTTAAAAAGTCAAAAAGTCACTATAAGTTATCACATCATTCTCTTTACTTTTTTATACACATTTTCATAAAAAATAAAAAAGTTATTAAAATAATTTGTTTCCAAACGAGGCCCAATAGATCGAGTTTTTCAGATTTAGCGACTTCTTATTTTTAAACTTAACTATTTTAGTAATACAAATTTATACTTTACTATAAACTTTACTATTATACTTTACTATACTCAATCAATACTCCCTTAAACTATTTATATTAAAATTGGGTTAGAATAAATACAATTGAGTAGGGAAATTTTGCCATCTTTTATCAATAATAAGTTAATCATATAAATAGACAAATGATATTATCATTTATTTTACATTGAAATATAATTTTTTTTCTTATTTATTCTTTGTTTTTAAGTCATCTCCATTAGTTTTTATCATTTTAGCTTTACTAAGAGAAAGATAATTTATTTATATTAAAAACTCTGAAATTTATTAAATCTCATAAGGGGTAAATGTAATTTATTCTAAAAATAATATATAAACCAATATAAAATGATATGTCATTCTTGACCTTGCTATGTTTTTTTTTTTTTTTAAAAAAAGGGGGGGACATATTATGGTGGTTTATATATTTTAAAAAATGCTACAAAACCTAATTTTTTGTTACAAATTCTATGGGGTGTTTGACGTGGTTTATTTTGGTTAATTTATAGATTTTAATTTTGAAAAAATTATTTTGAATTGTTTGATTAAATTTATTTCAAATAGTTTCTGATTCTAATAACTTATTTTAATTCAAAAAAATTGATTTTGAGAAACTACCCACTCTCTGCTTCCTTTGCTGTGGATATAATAGTTTACGATTATATCCTTAGATTTTTTTTTTTTTGAAAATAGAAAAAGACCCAATTATTATTATTATTATTATATAGGAAATGTGGACTGGTAGTGAATAACAAAAAATAAAAGTTAATTCAAAAAGTTATTTCACAACTTATTTATTAAACACTACTCTGCAACTTAAATCTATAATCCAACAATTTTTTTGGATGAATAAATCTATAATCCAGCAATTGCATAAAACAGATTAGCAACTTCTGATTAAGGTTATAATTTATAATCCATTAAACTATAATTTATAATTTGTTTTAACAACTGCACCAAGCACCCCTTATGGGATGTTTGGTATAGATTCTACATCAAACATAGGGGACGTTTGGTATAGATTCTAAGAGGTGACTATAACTTATTTTAATTTGAGAGTCCGTACTAGATTATTTGGTATAGTTTCTGCTTAAATAATTTAAATAAACTAAAAAAACTGATTATTTAGAAAATGAGGAATGGGTGATGTGTGGGTGATTTTCCGACCACACTGCTAACTCAGTAATCAGCTGGAGAGAACTGGCAGAATAGATGACACCGCTAACTCAGAATAAAGAGAAGACTCGTGGTGGTTCGCCCACCGAGGCACTCAACGATCAAGTCAGTATATCTCTCAAAGATAATCAATAGTGCTAAACTCACTGTTCAGAATATAAATTGCGTACCTTAGACCCACGGGGGTGTCTCTCTTTTATAGTTAACTCAATCCTAGTCTCGATAGAAGCCTGACTTCTATGGACTCCCATTCAGTGCTTACTTCGAACTCCTCAAGAGATAAGGATAGACTCCCTAAGAACACTATCCCTATCTATCTTGAAGTCTTTCCTCATTCTAGGACTCTTGTCCCTAATTCGCTTATCTCAGATTCCGATATCTTCACAAATAATCTCGACTTTGTCGAGATACCTCGGCGTTACGACCAAGACACGTGGCACCTCGACTGACACGTTGGCGTCACATTGCCACGTGTTGGTACTCAGAAAATATATCCCCACAAGTGATTTTAGTTTTTAGTTTTTACTTTATGTTTATCAGATTTTACTTTAAAAAAAACTCTACCACAGTGTGGTAGAGCCACTCTTTTATGAGCAAGCCCTTGGGGTTTAATTTTTTGATAATTTTTTACTTTTTAATTTTTTTTAATTAATGTATTTAAAAAATTACTAAAAAAAAGTTAATATGCCATTTAACTTTTTTAACATACGAGTATGACAAATGGCTTAGTAGTTTTTTTTTTTTTTAACCTTTTCGGTGTTTTTTTTTTTTTTTTTTTAAACAAAATTTGTTTAATTTCACTTTCAGAATCAATTTTGAAAGATATTTTTTTAGAAAGAGTTTATAAAATTTAAAAATTTATTTGGTTATATATTCAGAAAATAATTTTTAAAAATTTGAAAATTCAAAACTCATTTGGTTTTGAAGTTTTCAAAAACTATGTTTGAGTTTCAAACAATATTTTATTGTTTTTAAATGTTTTAAATATTTTAATCAATGTTTTTCAATTTTTAGATCTACTTATTCTAAATACATTTAAAAATTTATGAAAACAATCTTTTTGAAATCACTAAGTACTAACAAATACAATATATGTGTGTGTGTGTGTGTGAAAATTTACTACATTTTTGTATTTATTTAATTTTGTAAAGATTTCTTAACATTTATTTATTTTTACTTTTTAAGTATATCTAGATTAGATACATCTAAAAAAAATTTAAAAAATTGGCCAATATATTAAAAAAATTCACTATAAATAAAAAATACGGATTGAAAACTCAAAATTATTTTTAAAAACTCTAAAACCAAACAAATTTTTAAAGATTATTTACTCATTCCACAATGGTCCTCTGAATTTAAATCTAACACATTTTTTTTTTTCACTATTTGCAAAAATAATTTTTTATTAATTCGAAATACAAATTCAATTTGTTTTAAATTTCATATGAATTTGCAAATAATTTTTTTACGAAGTTTCATTCAAAAAATTCTATTTGAAATAGAGATAAATTTCATCCAAAAAAATTGGGTTCAATTAATGAAACTTTGGGAACAAAGATAAGTTTGATTTGAAATAAGTTTGAGAATAGAGATAAATTTGAAATAGCTTTGAGAAAATTCTAAACAAATAAGCCATCAGTTTTGGGCTCTCAAAAATTGATTTGAAAACTCCAACCGAATGGGGCCTTGATTTTTTAATTTGTTGCCAAACCACCATAAATATTGTTTTAAATTTAAAACTCACTAGTTTCCCCTCTATATGACTATTCTTCATATTTCTTCATATTTTATTTTGTGGATTCCATTTGGAGCTCACAATGATGATCCAAATCATTCATCAGTGGTAAAGATAAGTTGTGCAAAAAATAAATTTCATCGGACATCATTAGAGATATGAACAAATTACGTTTTATTTTTTAAAATAAACAGCAACTATGAGTTTAAATTTAAACCGTACATGAAAATAAAACATGATTTGTTCATCTATTCATCAATATTTTGATGAAATTGATTTTTTATACAGATAGTTTTCACTCTTAAATTTATGAGATAAATAGTTTGAATTATTATTGTAGATCTAAAGTGGGGGCAACAAAATAAATTATGGAGAAATATAAAAGATAATGGTAGTATGGTATGAATGAGGCAATGTTGTCCCTAATCGTTAGATGTAAGGGTGTTTTGGAAATTTGGCTTTTAGCCACTTTTTTAGGTTTGTAGCAAGAGTTAAAAGTTGGCTTTTTTGTTATTTTTTTCATTTGGGAAGTTGGTTTGCAGCCACTAGTGAAATTATAATTCTACCTCTCATAGGTCAAAATGTGCTACATGGGTGAAGTTGTAAATATTTTAAATTGAATGGGAGTAGTTTAGTCATTTTATTATGATTTAACATCATAAACAAATATTAATCAAAAAATTCAAAAGTAATTTTTTACCAACTTCCCAAACCATTTGTCTAAAAAAGCAAAAAGTTTGGTTAAAAGTCAAAAAATTATTTTTTAACATCTTTCCAAAATAGGCCGTAATAAGCTCTCTATTGTGGCTTGCCCTTTTGCAAACAGTAATACTCAAATTCAAACTTAACAAGTCAAAAAGAGCTATGCTAGAAATTTTAAATAATTTATTAAGTTTTTTTATCGAACTTTAGTGTGGAACCCACACATGTGAGTTTGCGTAGGTCTCACACTCATGTAAGAGATTTAGTAGAAAATTTGATAGATTATTTGGGATCTATAACATTTTCTATTCAAAAATGATTTAGAATTATCATTTTGTAATTCAAATTTATTGTACACATAAGCTCCACGCTAAATAAAATCTTTACTACACAATCACTCATTCAAAATTTTATGAGTAGATATATTTGGGTCTATATACTTATTCTTTTGTAAATTAGGCAGTTGGCTAGCGTGTTGGAATATTTAAATTGTGATTTAATTAGATAAAATGGTCAAGTTAACAAATAAAATATGAAGAATAGGTTAGAGTTGCTTTGATTAATATGTTTGTATATAAATAAATAACTTCAAATTTTTGGCCACACATGTGGGCAAGTAAGATTCTATATATAATTAAATATAGTTTCATTTTCAGCTGTCCGTTGAAAACTTTAGAAGGTTGGGGAATCAAGAAAGAAAGAGTTGGCAAAATCAAATAATAATGTCCAACATATGTTTTAGGAAAGAAGACATGGGTACACCTGTGCGTTGATTTCGTAGTCGGCTTCTACTCGCGCCATGTGTTACAAGAAAAGTTCGAGTAATAAACCCTTGCTATGCCATGTGCCACATGTACACCAACCCCTCTCTCTGTCCGTCTCTCAAATTTGCTAAGAATCTCTAATGAAAAGAGTCATGTTAGGGATATAAAAAATTGGGCTCAGCTTCTCTCCAGTCCGCCATCGGACTGGACGGTGCTGTTGGGCCCGTGGGGGCCCACCACGGGTCCCGTTTTGAAAATCTGAACCGTTCAATGTGTAGAACTCGTCGAGTACTATGTGCCTGTAAAAAATCACGTTGATCGGATATCGATAGCTATGTGATCAAATCAGTTTTGTATAAAAAAAATGGACGGTGAATTAATTAACGGTTGATAAAAAACTGTTTTGATCACATAGCTATCGATATCCGATCAACGTGATTTTTAACAGGCGTATAGTACTCGACGAGTTCTACACATTGAACGGTTCAAATTTTTAAAACGGGACCCGTGGTGGGCCCCCCACGGGCTCAAGCGTCCCAAAGATGGCGACTTGACAAAGTTTCTGACCTAAAAATTCTACTAAATATTTGATTAAATATTTTATATGAGTATCACAAAATCTCACATAAGCGAGAGATTCACGTCCATATAAGACATTTGATCAAATATTTAATAAAATTTTTAAAATTTCTTTGTTAATTACGCAGGTCACTTAATGAAGTTAATGATTGTTAAATATAGGGAAAGCATTGGAGATGCTATAATAAAGTAAAAAAATGAATAATGAGCTCTAAATCCACCACTAGTGAGGTAAAAAATGGAAGAAAAAAAAAAGGCACAGCGCACACTGTGGCAGTAGGTGAGATCCACTGCTAAATCATTAGTGATAGCACTAATTAGTGGTCTCTAGCATTATTGAATAAAGCAGCGGAAGAGAACTAATTTGTTTTAGTTTTGAATTTTCAAAAATGACTTTTGAGTTTTCAAAAATTTTAAGTGATTCTTTTTAAAATAATTATGTCAATTGTTTTAAAGATGTATCTAACTTAAATATATTTAAAAATAAAATATTTATGAATCTTTTAATTTTTTTAATAAATATGAAAATATATTAAATTTTTATAATTTTAGCATTTAGTGAATTTTTTAATAAAAAAATCAAAATTTTATACTTTTAAGTATATTTAAAAAAACTAGGTTTAAATAGTAAAAAAAAAAAATGTAAAAATTCACTAAAAGTAAAAAAATACAAATTGAAAATTCAAAAATTATTTTTGAAATCTCTAAAACCAAATAGAGTGAAAAAAATTCAAACAAAATATTTATAAATAATTTATTTTATTTTTATTTTAATTTTAATTTTCTTTTTGTTATGATGTAGAGTGACAAAGATATGTAAGAACATGGCCAAACAACTCTAATCTTATTGAAAAAAAAAACAAAGAGAAATTTCCATTTTTACTCTTATATTTTACCTCGATTTTCAATTAAACCTTCAAACTTTGAATAATTTTAATTTTACCTTCAAACTTTTTGAAATTGTATTAATTTTACCTCTGTCGTCAAATCTAAAATGGAAAAAGTTAAAAATATATATATATTTTGGCCCTAAATTTCAAAAGAAAGATGTAAACTCACTCTCTTCTACCTAAATTCTCTCTGTCTCTCTGTCTCTCTCTTCCATTGATCCATATACCCAAAAACAATATATATATATATATTAGCAAGAAGAGCTTGAAAGAGACAGGGAAAAAATGTTGTTTGTGGCTTCTGCTAAAACTCAAAAACCAAAGCTCTCTCTTCCTTCTCCTTTGCTGCAAAATCCATCGTCCTCATCTTTTAAAACCCATGTTTTCGGTTAAAAGCTTCCCGACATATCCATCTCCAACCAACTACCTCTTCACACTTACTACTTCCAAAACCTCTCTCAATTCCCAGACAGACTTTGTCTCATCATTGGTTCCACTGGTAAATCCTACTATTTCTCCGAAACACACCTCGTTTTCCAAAAAGTCATTGCTGGATTATCACTCATTGGCATCAAAAGAGGCGATGTCATCATGCTTTCCCTCCAAAACTGTAACGGCCCAAAAATACGCATCACAATTATCTTTATTTAATTATGCGTTAATATGAATTCATTTGAGAATATCTATCTAAATGAACAATATCTGTTGGGGTTAAGACTTCGGAACTGAAATTGATGACCTTTGTCACGACCCGCTCTTCGTACCCAAGGGTTAAGTATCGTGATGGCCAGTAATTGAGGTTACCTCTGGCCAATTTTTAAACAAATTAATAAACGCAAGCGGAAGAAATACTAAAATGAGGGTACCAAAATAATCATTGGAGTTTCTATTTAATTAAATTGTCAGAGCTGAACTATCTCTATAAGTGCTTCGTGCCTACCCTACACGCTGGCCTTGACATATTACCTGAAAGTGGTAAACAACTATAAGCACATAACAAAGTGAGAAATATTATACTAAGAGTATAAGGGTATAAAATTCACCATGGATAATCATAATTATAATCATAATCATAATCATAATCACGGTACAGAACGGAACAGAACAGATGTATGGACTCAAGAGATGGCTCATACGAACTCTAGAGGTGGCTCCCACCATAGTGTAGTACTTAGTTCCGTATAGCACTTTGCTCCACACCAAAAGTCATAACCACGGTACAGGACCGGACAAATGTATGGACTCAAGAGGTGGCTCTTACAAACTCTAGAGGTGGCTCCCACCATAGTGTAGCACTTAACTCCGTACAACACTTTGCTCCACACTAGAAATTCAGAGGGTCAATAGATCCATGACAGACAGAGGGTCACAAAGTGACTAATCAGAGGGCCAATGGTTATTTAAGTCCCCAAGGCGTGGGACTCTCGTGATGGTACTTACAAAACATAATTGTATATAAGGTCATAGCCAAATATTCTTAAAATATAAAACAAACATATCCATGGGTTCCTTTTAAGCAAATAAGGTTCAGAAATAAAATCACGTAACTGAAACTTTTATAAAACATAACTTTAGTTTATAATAGTTTATAAAACATAACTTGTATAAAATAAATATGATAAGTCAAAATATAAGTAAAATATATTTTGGTAACTTAAGGTATAATATAACTCACCTTAACTTTAATATCTCACTCTTTCTTTCTACCACCAAAGACCGTTTCAACTTCCATTATTTTTTTCTCTCTTTTCTCTCCTTTCTCTCATTTTCCTTTCTTTCTTTCTTTCTTTCTCTCTTACTTTTCTTTCTTTTTTTCCTTATTTTTCTTTCTGGCGCCTCGCCCCATATATATAGGATGGCAGCCGTGGGCACCAAGCCACGGGCTGCCACATGTCGCATTTCCATGAAACTCGTTAATTCAAGTTTATCTCCAACTTATTTAATAGATAACTTAACTTAGTTATTTATTTATATTTTGACTCTTAAATGTTTTAATAATATTATTTTACAAAATTACACATAATAATATATAATAAATTATATATTTTTTCCTAACTGTGATTAAATAATATTAGTATAAATTTTACAGAATAATTAAAAATCTGGGTTATTACAACCTTAATGGGGTCAAAAACTGAAATTGAGTACATGGATATGCTAATGAGAATTTTTAGTGCTATTTGAAAAGTTTAATTAAAAATTGATTTTGTCTGATTTGCTAAATCATATTTGGTTCTCACTACTTGATTAAGTTTAGAAATAGATATTTATGTATATATGAGATATGATCTCATTTGAGTCAACAAAAAGAAAAAGAAAAAGAAAAAGAAAAAGAAAAATCTGGAGAAAGAGTGAAAGAGAGAGAGAGAGAGAGAGAGACAGAGAGAGTTCTAGAGAAAGAGGAAAACCAAGAGAAATGTGTAGAATTTGAAGGAGAGGCTCAAGATCAAGCTTGTATTCAACAAGATTATGCAAGATTAAAATATAGGCCCTAGGTAAGAATCTAACCCCCAATTCTTGAATTATGGAGTTGAATTTATGAATTATGTGTGAGTTTTACATGTATTTTGCTATATAATGTTAGGAACATATTGTATCCTTATGTATGGCATAGATTCATGGAAATCATGTTCATAAACTTGTTTGTCTTGCATGATTCTTGAGATTTGAAGAATAAACTCCATGGATTTGAAGAATGGAAGCTTAATTTGCATATTTTGTATTTCAACTCAAGAGTTTGAATGTTTTGTATGAAATTTAAGCTCCATTTTGAAGTTATGGTTTTGTTTAAACTACATATGTTGCATTCAACATGTTTTTATAAGTTTTTGGCCTTGAAATACATGGAAATGAAGTTGGAAAGAATGAGGTTCCATTCAAAAGCAGAATTTCAGATTGAAATTGTACCCAGACCGCTCGAGCGGCCAATCCCTTTTTGGCCAAAATTGTATTATGAAGTTCGTCCGCTCGTGCGGCCAAGGCTACCGCACGTGCGGCCAAACAGGGCAGATTTTTCAATTTTATTTTCTTTCCGTTTTCTGACTTCCGGGCCTTCCTCTAAATGGTTTTCAAGTGTAATTTACATCCATAACCATCTCATAAGCATGAAAGAAATTAAAAGAAGAATAGAAGTAATTGAACAAACGAATAATGGATAACCGAATAAAGTTAAGAATCAATTGAATGACTCGAATGTGTATTGAGAAATTGTGCTATGATGTTTGTGTGTATAGGTCAAGACTTGAAGACCGAACAACCGGTTTTGGAAGCCCACTGTGAGTAACATTTTTGTAAAGATATGTTGATATGACTCATGTTTTAGCTGTTATTGATAAGTTATAACTTTTGACGTGCTATTTTGATCATGTGAACGAATGTTATATTTGTGAATCTATTATGGCATTCACAGATAGTCCCAAGTCATGGGAGATAGCATATAAATGCGAATCCATGACATATATGTGATACAAGATCTCGTTAGCCACTTCATAGTGGTGATATGTGTTTAATCGGTATCTGGAACCGATTACTCTAGTCGGACGACGATATGTGATGTGTTCTATGTGATGAACCATTATGTTATGTTCTGATATGAGACTGATATGAATGATTGTGTCATGATTTATTTTACGGATATGTTATATTAGGAATTCGTTCACTAACGTCTTTACTTTAATGTTATTCACTGGGCTTTAACTCACTGTTTTTATATATCTATGTATAGGTGAGCATTCCGGAGGACAAGCCTAGAAAGGTCTTTAGCCGAGCCACCGTTTTGAAGCCTATCGAGTTATTTTGAGTGCCTCTAGTTGGGGCTAGGCTTGGAAGGCCGTTGTCAAGCTTTGGATCATGGTGTACACTTTCGACATGTGCATATCTTGTATACTATATTATATTATAAGTTATGTATTGTTTTGTGGGTAAATTAACGTTTATATGTGTACATGTTTGTTCATATAGATGCATAACTCATTGGACTATTGGTATTTTTTGTATTTTGCTTCTACTAGCCCCCGATTATTTTTAATTGTACAGGAACGCCTTTGGTAATCTCGGATTACTAGCTGGTTACGACGCCAAACTTGTAGGGGTAGGTTTGGGTCGTGACAAAAACAGTACTGAATTCGTCTTCGCATTCATTGGTGCTTCGATGATCAACGCAGTCACTGCCACTGCCAACCCATTTTACACTTTCGTTGAAGTTTTCAAGCGATTCAATGCTTCCAAATCCAAATTAATCATTACATAATCTCAATACATCGACAAACACCGTGAATGGCGGATCAAATTTCGGCCAATTTGAATAGCAATGACACACCTTGATCGAATTCAATCTCATCTTCTGATGCAACCTTCAATGGAGCACTCACGTTGATAATCTACTTTCTCTCTCTATAAAACCCAATTGAGGAAGAGATTGAAGGATACTTAAGAACTGACTTTCTCTCTCTATAAAACCCAGTTAAGGAAGAGATTGAAGGATACTTCCCATGGACACTTTCTGCAATTAGTGATCTAGAAGAGAACCAACTCTTCTACTTTTCACCACAGGAGGTTGGCTTAGAAATATATAGAAAAGCTCTCATTTTCTCATTTGGTACTGAAGTGATTGAGCGTTTGCCTTTCATTTCTCTCCAAAAGAAAGTAGAAAGTCATATCAAAGAATTGATGAATCCCATAGTCAAGGTTTCTTAGTGAGAGGTCATGAACAATATACAACTTTGAATTTTTTGTTTTGTAAATTATCATTGGTTTACCAAAGAATCTATGCAAAATCAAGTTGAGATATTGAGGGAAGTTGTGATATTGAAACCAAGTTGTGTTTCTTGCTCTCTCCATCTCAGCCCTTCTCCTACAACAAGAAGAACTAAAGATTTTGGAGTAAGTGAATTTGGGTTTGAGAATTTGGAGTTAGTGAGTGAATTTGGGTTTGAGAGAAGTTAGGTTGGAGAATTGAGTGATTGCGGTGGTGGTTAGTGGCGGCAGCATTTGCAAGGGTGGAGGAGAGATGGAAGAATTGGACAAAAATGAGAGAAGATAAGTTTGTTAAGAGAGCGTGCGTTTGTATTCTTCTTTTGAAATTTGGGGCTAAAATGTAATTTTTTTTAACTTTTTCTATTTCAAATATGATAGGAGGGACAAAATTGATATGATTTCAAAAAGTTTGAAGGTAAAATTGAAATTATTCAAAATTTGGGGATGTAATTGAAAATCAAGGTAAAGTATAGGAGTAAAAATAAAATTTTCTCAAAAAAATAAAGAAAGTTATATTAACTTTTCTTGAAATTTGATGAAAATATAATATTTTTATAATTTTGATATAATTACATTTACTTTTTCTTTGAAGCAACGAAAAATTTAATCATATCAAAAATTTTTTTCCCTCATGTATGTGTCAATTTGCCCTTTTACATATTTGACAAAATTATTTTGTGCCAATTTTTTGGGTTTATCTCATTTTCATTACTTACACTAAGGCTTGGTTTGGCATAACTTAAAAAAGTCAAAAAATCTATATCTTATTTAAGTCACATTATCTTATTTAAGTCACATCACTTTTCTACCATATCACTTCAAACCCAACCCATATCCAATCCATATTTCATAAAAAATCAAAAAATACACTTATTTAATTTATCCCAAACAACCCCTAATCCTGTACCCTCACAACTGCATGGCACCACCATCCGCACCAGCACAACCTACACCGTACTCACAATTTTTTTTTATGGTAAATTACATTGACAACGACTTGTACTAAAAAACATAAAATAAGATATCGTTTGTCAATTATATATTTTTGTTAAAAAACTAAAAAGTCACTATAAATTGTTACATCACTCTATTTATTTTTTTACATATCTTTTAATAAAAAATTAAAAAATTACTAAAATAGTTTGTTCTCAAACGGGGCCTAAATTTCAAGGCAATTAACTTGTAAAGTTAACCATTGAGCATTAAAAAAAAAAAAACAGAAGAAGAATAAGAATAAGAATAAGATAAGACCAAAAAAAAAAAAATGGTACAAAAACAAAATTGAAAGATTTTGGTAAATTCTTGCTAAAAAATAGTTCTAAAAAATTAATGTGAAGATTTTCTTTTTAAAAAATACAATTAAACAAATTAACTGATAAGGTAGAAAGTGAGAAACACCTACCTCTCACGATGAAACTTAAATTCAAGTGAAAATGCAATACATAACAATAGCTACCATTGCAAAGTCTCTTTCTCACGGAGAACTTGAATGTTCTGTATCTACATATTAGCTAAATTTTGATGTCCTTCATTTTCGATTTCTTAAAAAGAAATAAAAGATAAAAATGAAAGATAGGATAAGATCTTTGTTTGAAATTAGTAAAAACATAAAACTAAAAAATTGAGTAAAAATATGAGAGAGAGAGAGAGTATTTCCAAACTAGAATTAGCCAAAAGTTGAGATCTAAACATGACCACCACTAGCCCGAAACTGAAATATACAAAGTCTGATTGGTTTAAACAGTGAGTCATATATTTAAAAAATGTATTGATCTCACCCAAATTTAAGCCCCACTATTTTGGACTAATAGAAATTTGTATCATATTCACACACCTGTTAGCATTGCCAACACAAAGAAGTAAGAAAAATCTTTGAGATTTTTTTGGCAACAGATAGGTACATGATTTCTAAATTAATGTTTAGGTAATAAATTAGTCAGAATTTTTGCATCTTATTAGGAGATTATATGAAACTTATTTTCAATTTGTATCTGTTTGATCTAGCAACCATATAGGTAGAAAAAATTCTTATTGGCAAACTTATGCATTGATTTTTCTTAAATAAACTTTTTTGATAGGCCATTGATTCCTGAGACAGAGAGAATTTAAGTGCATTTTTTATGTCCAAAAGGCCTCTCAAAGTCCATTTGCTTCATCTTACAAATTAAATCATATATTTACATGGTCCATGTTGGAGGCTAATGGCCCTATAATTAATTGGGCATGAGCAAAAGTAAACCCTGTTTGGGCTGTAACAAAGAAATAAACCCTTTTTTATTTGGTGGCGACAGTCTACAACAAATGTGAGGAATCAACAGGTCTTATTGATTGAATTTATTCATTCATAAATTCTGAGTAATGAGAAAATTTTATTTGCTTACCATTAGATCTTTAGTCTTTCCTATGTGCGACAAGCTTATTTTGCCTATGTACGAAAAATCCATCAAAATTTCATTTTCACGAAATTCACTTTGGAGTCGATTTTCAATTTACTTGTAAATGATTTAGTCAAATCAATTATATATATAGTATTACTTACCGTACGACATAAAACACGTCACCACTTAGACTTACCAAAAATAGTGAATGAGACCCACCTTTAATTTAGCTCATAGTTAATTTGTTAAAAATTAAGATTTTCACAAAACTATGTCCAACAGAAAATACACTACAATTATTTTGAATTGTTTCAATTAAAACATAATATTTTCAAAAAATAAAATAAAATAAATAGCTACTACAAATATTGATGCAAAGTTTTAGAGATGGAACACATGGCATGAGCAAAGAAGTGAAGAAAGAGATGTTCAACGTTCAAGTGAGATTTTAAAGTGTTTACTCCTGACAATTGGGCTAATAAGCTATGAATTTTTATTTATTTATTTAAAAGAAAGTAAAAACCAATTGCAATAGATTTGAAAAGAAAAAAAAAAAATTGAATTTTATATAGTGGATTCTGTTCCTGTCTCATTGAAAAGGGAAATGAAAGAAACTAAAAAAAAGAAAAAAGAGAGACAGGTATAAGGAAAAACAAGAAAAAAGAAAAAGAGAGAAGCATGTAATCAAAGCCTGACTGTTGTACATATTATCCTCACATAAAAATAAATACATCTTCCATTTTACATCTCAGAGATGAATTTTGAATAAATGTCTTTGATTGCTTGTAGCCTGCAAAAAGACAAAAACAAAAGAAAAGAAAGGAAATGAAAATAAATACCCAATTAAAACCATTACTTAGTTGCTTAACTGAATGTTCATTGGCATATAAATTTTGAACCGTATGTCTAAACATCAAACAAGAAAGATTGAGAGAGAGAGAGAGAGAGAGAGAGAGAGAGAGAGAGAGAGAGAGAGATGGTTGGAAATATTGTGAGACTTATGGCACGTCAAATAGTGTAGTTGATGATGCTAACATCAATTGTTGTCGATGCCCATTACAGTGATTGCACCAAGAAATGCATAGAAGACATCAAATGCAGCAAATCTTGCATTTTTAATCCTATTTCCATTAATGTCTGACTTCGCTAAAACTTTCAAAAAGACTACATTACACGTGTTCCATAACAATAAATCGAAGAAACACAGTAATTTTGCTTCTTCTTCTTCTTCAGAGCAATTTGATTTAGTAAAAAGACTGACAGAAGAAGACATAAGTGCGAGGACTCCATTTGGCTGTAATGGTATTCAATAGGTTTCTTCTCTATAAAATGACCGAGGGTCAAAAAAAAAATCCTAGGCTCATCGAAACCTCTAACTATCTCAGTCTTGGACGTTGATACTCAAGAAACTTTTCAAATGAAGATAAAGAAGTTTATACGGAAAGGAAAGACTATTATTTGTTATCAGGTGGATGGACCTTCGATTTCGTTCAGCGAAAAGAGCTCAAAGTAAGAGCTAGAATGTCAAACTGTAAACACATTTAGAATGAGGCAAAATATTTGTTAAAAAAGTAAATAGAATGATGCTGTAATTTTGATCCATAATAACTATTTTATTAAGTTTTAATAAATAAATTAAAGTAAGATACATTATTGTGTATGGACTTTTTATATTGACAGGGATAGGCCCATAGAGCCCACGGCCCACCATTCAAACCCCATTATACAACCCGGTTGGCCAAACCCAACACAGCTGGAGTCCAACTAGACAGGAAAGACCAATGATGCTCGGACAAGTGGCGGCCTTGAAGCAGACCACGTCGTGAGACAAAGATACGCAAAGTTATTGCCTGACACATCACCATTAATGCAATTTCATCACGGCATTTATTGCGACAACACCTCTCAGCCGGAATCTCACCCCCTCGCCCTGAACAAGGCGAACCACGCCCCAAACTTTCGGCGGGATAATCGAGCAACGAGGCAATGAAATGATTACAGTTGGATATAAGCTAAACTCGAGGAGAAGAAGAAGGTTAAGTTTTCCGTCTCCTATCTCTCCCTCTCTCTACATTTTCTCAGATTATCACCTTCTCTAATTCCTACACCGGAGGTTCGGCCCGGACTACCCGATTGAACTTGTTTGCAGGTTATCCAGTGGGCTTGAGGAGCTTGGATCTTAGTTTTGATGATCTTCAGGAGAGAGCGGTTGGTGACCTCAACTTGGCCATTTGCTTGGGGGTGACCGGGGGAAGAGAAGCATGGTTGAATTTGGAGATCTGCACAAAATTTCCGGTATCTAGCATTGTCGAACTGTTTGCCGTTGTCGGAGATGATGGCTGAGGATGCCAAATCTGCGGACAATCGATTGCGGATAAACTTGGTGGTGTTGCGCCGGTGATTGTGGCAAGGGTTACGCCGACCCACTTGGTGAAGTAATCAATGGCAACAATTGCGAATTTGGTCTGGCCTCGACCAGTGGGAAGTGGACCTACCAGGTCGATACCCCATTTGGCGAACGGGTAAGGGCTGCAAAGAGTGATCAACTCGGCGGGGGGAGCATGGGGGATGTTGGCGGTTACCGGCACTTGTCGATTTCGGGCGAAATCGAGGCATCTTTCGAGGGTCGGCCGAGTAACTGTCGCGAGCACTTTGTGTGCGAGAGACCTGCCACCCGAATGATTACCGCAGATTCCTTCATGGATCTCTTGCATTACATAGGTTGCTTGGGCGGGATTGAGACATCGCAGGTATGGTCGTGAGAAACCGCGCTTGTAAAGAACACCGTCGACCAGGGTGTAGTTGGCCGATCGGGCTCTGACCTTGGCCGCCTGCTGTTGGTCATCTGGGAGTTCGCCAGTGGTCAAGAAGATGAGGATGTCGGATGCCCAAGGGATGGGTTCTGTCTGAAGGAATTGCACTTCTTGTAGGTCGGGTGAGATGGCTGGGTGAGTCAGGTATTCGAGGCGGACTCCATGGCTGAGGTCGGATTGGTCGGCGGAAGCCAGTTGAGCCATCTCATCTGCTTTGGAGTTTTCCGCCCTAGGTATGTGTCTGATTTGGAAGGTGTTGAAGAGTCGAACAAGGGTGAGAGCCATGTCTCTGTAACTCCGCATTGTGGCGTCCTTGGCATCGAATTCACCCGTGATCTGGCCGACGATAAGCTGGGAGTCGCTGAACACTCGGATGTGGCTAACACCAATGTCTTTGGCCAGACGGAGCCCTGCTATCAATGCTTCGTATTCGGCCTCATTGTTGCTGGCCGCAAATAAGAGGCGGAGGGCACACTTGAAATAACCCCCTTCGGGGGATGTGAGGATGAGGCCAGCCCCACTTCCCTCCCTTCGAGACGAGCCGTCAACATTGAGTGTCCAACAATGGGGATCTTCAGGCTCTGGTGGAGTTGGTGCGGATGGAAGGTCAGTGGTTGAGGCTGGATTGGTAAACTCCAAGATGAAGTCGGCTACGGCCTGTCCCTTGATTGCTGTCCGGGGGCGATAAGAGATGTCGAACTGGCTTAGTTCTACTGACCACTGCATTAGTCTCCCTGAGAGCTCGGGTTGCTGCATGACCTTCTTCAGCGGCTGGTCGGTTAGAACCACTATCGAATGGGCTTGGAAGTAGGGACGGAGTCGTCTGGAGGCAGTGACCAAGGCCGGGGCGGCTTTTCTAATAGGGATAGTTCGCTCTGCTTCACGAGAGCGGTGATGTAATAAACCGTCGTTGACGGAGCCGTCCTCTCGATGAAGTCTTTGCTGCATTGCGGTGCTTGATACTGCTAGGTAGAGAAAGAGGGCCTCACAGGTGATTGCCTGTGAGAGAAGGGGAGGGTTGGCCATGCATTTTTTCAACTGTTGAAAGGCCTCTTCGACTCGATTGTCCATTCAAACTCGCCGCAGACTTTGAAAAATGGTAAGCATTTATCCGTTGCACGGAGATGAAAGCAGTTAAGGGCCGCCACTGCCGGTGAGCCTTTGGACCTCTTTAACGGGTGATCGTCTCGATCAAGGCCTTGATCTTCTCGGGGTTGGCCTCGATCATGCCGGTGACCATGAAGCCTAGGAATTTACGGATCCTACGCCAAAGGCGCACTTCTGGGTTGAGTTTCATCGATATTTGCGGAGCGTGGCAAAAGTCTCACGCAGGTCGGTAAGGTGGTCAGCAGAGAGCTTGCTTTTAACTAGCATGGCATCCACATACACTTCCATGTTCCGTCCGATTTGTTGGTGGAAGGCTGTGTTGGCCAAACGTTGGTAGGTGGCCCCAGCATTCTTTAGTCCGAACGGCATGACACGGTAATGGTAGGTGCCCCGATCGGTGATGAAGGATGTGTGTTCCTGGTCTGATGAGTGCATCACGATTTGGTTGTACCCTGAAAATGCATCCATGAAGCTGAGCATTTGATGACCGGCCGTGGCGTCGACCAGTAGGTCAATGCGGGGGAGGGGGTAGCTATCTTTGGGACAAAGCTCGTTTGGTCGGAGTAGTCGACGCAGAGACGCCACTTGCCATTGTTTTTGCGGACCAGGACCACGTTGGACAGCCACTTGGGGTAATCCACATTCCGGATAAACTGGGCGTCGAGAAGTTTATCAACCTCTGCAGCTATGAGATTGTTGCGTTCTGGATGGAAGATGCGTTGCCTTTGTCGGTAAGGTCGGAAGTGAGGCTCGATACTGAGGCGGTGGGTTATAAAAGATGGGTCGATGCCCGGCATGTCTGCATGAGTCCAGGCGAAGACGTCTCTGTGTTCAGTCAGGAGAGCGGTGAGGTCGGCTTTGGCTTGGGGAGGTAGTTGGCTCTATGGGCCTATCCCTGTCAGTAGTCCCCCATTCCCGAGTGCAGCTTTAGTCCAACGAAGGGAATAATAATAGTAAGGAGGGTAAATCTGACCGTGCCGGTGGCCGAACCGACCGTGAGGGTGGTTGACCGTGAGGGGGCCGACCGTGAGGGTAGCCGAGCTGGAGAGGCCGACCGTGAGGGTGGCCGAGCGGGAGGGGCCGACCGTGAGGGTGGTTGACCGTGAGGGTGACCGTGAGGACCCTCACTGTATTATCATATATATTAAATTCTATTTGCATAATATTGCTCTAAAATTAGTATTGGTAGGGTTGAAGTTGACTAATATAGCTCAATAACATTATAATGACTATATTTGTGTATCATGATTTTTATTATAATTTTATGTGTCACGACTATAATGAATGGCGGAGCCCTTTAAACCAATGCAAAAATGGCACATGAGATTATTGAAAACTTAAATAAAAACTCTTCAGTTGAAAGAGTGTTCTTTTAAAGGGTGACAACTCTTAGTGAATGGTCACAATCTTTTGAAAGAGTCACAAAGGAATCTATAAATTATATTCCCTCACTTCAATTTAGGTATCGAATTAATATTCATTTTTGCCTTATTCTTCCTTTTTGCATATACACTTCATATTTTATGAGTTCCATTTTTCAACAAAGAGAGTGCACGTTCGCTAGGCTTGTGGTGGTAGTGTTACTTCTATAAGAAGCCAACTGTTTTATTATGAGAGATAAATGTCCATTGAATTCAAAGCACTTGTGGGATGACAAATTTGTCTTGAGAATAATATGTCTAATATAGGTCTTAGTTACCATACTTATCATTAATTGTTTTTTGTAAGTTTGTGTTTATTTTTTGTTCGATTTATTTTTATTTATATAAGTCTGTGTTTTTGTTTGGTTTTTCTAAGTACAATTTTCATATATTTAAGTTATATTTTCTATGTAAGTTTCATATTTTTGGTTTATTATGGGGAAAAAACTGAATTGATTTTGTTTATGGATTATGAATCTTCTTCTTCTTTTTTTTTTTTTTCTTTTTTTTTGTGTGTGTGAACTCGAAAAAAAGATGCTCTGAAATGTTATTGCTGCATTTGTGGACTCAAGCTCCGGAGTAATCGGTTGCTGGCCTTATTTGACCTAACCTATAGGAAGGAACCAACCACTGAGGCACCAATGGAGTTCAACCACACGCCACAGACAAGCTCAGGTTTCGATTGTAGTACGGGATAAGGTCTCCGTAGAGAGCTAGCTGCAAAGCAGCAAATTCTCCCTCCCCCAAGATTCAAGCATGAGTCACGCTTGTGGAAAATGATACTTTCTCTATTAGGCCACCACCATCGGTGGTGAATTATGAATCTATTTGACGAATGTAAATATGATTAAAGGTGCAACTTCTAGGAAGGAAAAGTACACATACGCCATTGATTCCTCAGACAGAGAAAATTGAAGTGCATTTTTGTATGTCCAAAAGGCCTCTCAAAATCTCCATCTTAAGGACAATCAAAAAAAAAAAAAAAGTCTCCATCTTAAAGATTAAATCATATGGTTACATGGTCCATGTTGGAGCCTAAATGGACCTATAATTGAGCATGAGCAAAAATGACCCCTGTTTGGGCTGTAACAAAGAAATAAATCTTTGTTTATTTGGTAGCTACAGTCTACAATAGATGTGAGGATAGTTAATATTAACAAATGTGTGGATAATTATCAGTACATTTTATTGATTTTACTTACTTATAATTTATTTATTTATTTTACATATTTGCCCCTTATTTCGATAATGATTTTTTTTTTTGAAACTTTTTAAATGTATTTGGTACTTGTGGAATGATTGTTTGGTACTGGTAACGATACTATTAGCTACATATTTTGTACAAGCCAATCACAGTTCAACACGTGGCAGGATGAGGGCAATACGGGAAGACAATTCAAATCTTCAATCATAATCACATACGTGACATTTAGTATTGGTTATTGTAGATCTGCATAGCACTGGATCAACAAAGAGATGCAAGATGACGTGGCTTTAACGATTACATATATATTTAAATTAAAAATCAGGAGGGAAGCCTAACTGCAGACATAACATAGTGGAGCTAACTGTAAGGAAACATTAGCGATCATGAAGGGATGGTTCGACAGTTAGAAGTTCATTTCGACGGTTGTCATTGAGAAATATAAATAGCAGAGAAGGCCCCAGAAAGAGCTCCCAGACTCAGATCCAAAAAACCAGTTTTATCTACTTTATTATCCTTTCACTTTTTCGATTTCTTGTTTTTTATATTTCTGTACTTCAAATTCTTGCACTACACTTCGTTCATAGGAGTAGTTTCAAGTAATTTGTTGCTGTAAACCTTTACGAGGCTGATTTGGATCATTGTAAGTCTTCCATTTTACTTAATGAAATGCTATAATTGTTCTTCATTTAATCGTTGTTTGCTTAATTCTCCTAAACAAAGCCACCAGTAAAAGTTCTCTTCATTGACGCTAAAAGAACTAAAACACAATCGTTTGATAATTGGTTGGCAATTAATATTCTGTAAGGACTGATTGATTCTTGTTGGCACGCTCAAAATTACAATAATAACCTTCGAAAGCCAAAAAAGCCAACAAATATTTTTGGCACGCCCAGTGGGACTAATTGAAATAGTTAGACGTAGGAGACAAGGAGAAAATGAACACTTGGAAGAAGGCGTGGAAGGAGAGGTAGAAATACCTAATCTAGAGGATAATGTGATAACACATCCTGTGGAAGTACCTGTTTTATCAGAACCTATGGTTGAACAGACCAGTACTTCGGAGCAAGTACCACATGTTCAAAGTATTGGACGAGGTCAAGAAATTGGACCATCCACTGTTCCATTTACTCAGCCAATGAATCTATAGGGAGGCCTAGTAGATGCCATGAGACAGCAGTTAATGAACACAATGGAAAGATGGTAAACATCATTTATGGATCGAATGAATACTCATCAACCAATTAACGCAAGACACATAGAGGAAAATTCAAATGTCCCTCAACAAAGATTGGCTAGAGATAAACAACCTATGCAGAGCAATGGACATACTAATGGTCAAACTAGTAACTAAAACTATGAAAGATCATCACCTCAGTCTTGGTATGAGCCTCTTTCGAGGCCTGTGACAAATCAAAATACCTCATTACTGAACAATGAAACCATGCAAATTGGTGGATCCGGGCCAACACAAGAAAATGGCATAAGGATGCTTCTAAATCCCATGTTTGAAGCCATACCTGGTATAAGGGGGTTCACTAATCCTTTGTTCGAATTTGTACCCGGGGGGTTAGAAGGGTCCCTATGACTGGAAGAAACATAACACCTGTTCAAGCACCTTTCGTAGGACCTTTCGCAGTACAAGCTCAGAAGGGTTACCTATACCATCAACAGCAGCCAGCACCACAAGGACAACCAGTCCTAAATATATTGCCCTATGGACCAAGAAGACCTCAGACACAAGCTTGTTCCTCAAATCCTGTGTTTGTTCCTCCAGTAGTGGTTCAACAAGCACAAAATATGGTTCCTAGGGACCAAATTGTTGATATTGTTAGAGAGATGTGTAGACCAATGGCTCTTGGGGTTCAAACTCCTGTGTATAGGAAACCATATCTAGAATGGGTAGATAGGGTACATGAATACCCAAGAGGGTTTAGGATACTAGACTTTGCTCTTTTTTATGGGAATGGAAATCAGTCAACGGTAGAGCATATTGCTAGGTTCGCTGCTTAATGTGATGAATTTACCAATAATGATTACATGAAGTTAAGACTATTCATTAGGTTTTCTCAGTGCTTCAGGTGTGCTAATTCCTCATCAGCCATCACTTCGGCTGATCCATCAGGTTTTCTCAGTATACTGAGTGGTGTCACTTCTTCAGTATACAATTTGGCCTCTACAAAATCTGCACAAGCTATGAAGGGTTGAGGGTCTGCATTGATCTCCTCTGTCTCTCCATTGCACAAAGCTATCATGATCTTCTGATGTACAGAGGAAGGCACACATTTGTTGGTGTGAATCCAATCCCTTCCAAGTAGAGCATTATACTTAGCATTGTTGTCGATAACGAAGAATGCCGTCATGCAGTCCCTAGTTTCTATACTCAAGTTGATGGGCAAAATGCCCTGAGCCATCTGTTTGTTTGCAGCGAAACAGCAATGATTGTGCTGGTTGGGATTAATCTGGGGTTCCTCTTTCCTAGTTTCTTCAAAGAAGATTTCGGAAGCAGATTTACTGCTATCCCATTATCCACCAATACCTGGTTCATCTATATCACATTGAAGAAGGCCTTGATATACAAGAGTTTGACATACTGTGTCATGGATGTCGTGGGATACTCAAAAGGGTATGAGAGGTTAATACTCATCTCTTCCTCACTCTCGTCTCCAATCTCCATTGGTGTGGCCACTTCGGATTCGTCTTGCACCATACTCACTTTTGAGTCTTCACTAGAAACTGGAATTAGGTCAATCACCTGACTTTGGTTTTAGTCTTCAACTTGAAACTCCTGTGATAGTATATGCACCATATTCACTGACATAGGAGGAAACGAGCCAAATTGGATGACTGGTTATACATGCTTCTTTTCCTGGCCAACTTGTTAAATTACTTCAAAAGCATCTTCCATGCTATATTCTAGCACTTCAGTACTAGTAATTTTCTTCGAATGGTCTATTTCTGCTGGTTTTTTGACCAAAAATGTCTGTTCAACCATGAAGGCTTTGAACATTTCCTCCTCAACCATCTCCTTCCTTTGGCCTAGGCCAACTTCTCCCTTTGTCTTACTATCGCTTTCCATTAAAGCCCTTTCTAATCCTGCTAAACTGGATCTTTCTTTGGCTTTTAGTTCGGAGTAAATTTTGGCCAACTGCTTTCTACTGCAACTCATTTTGTCTTGAGGAGTCGATTTTGGACTATGATCTAACTTTGGACTTTTCTTTCCCTCTGTCTGGCCCTTTGACTGGACCAATGAAGAGCTTTGTCCACTTTCTTTCAGATCCTTCTAGTACTGAGTGTACCTTCGTTGGATCTTCCTTCTTTGGGATCTAGAAATCACTGGGACCATATTTGGTTCCTTTGTTTTTGGATGCTTTAGTAACACCTAATTATTTAGAGCCATTAAGGAGGTTTAACCATCCTACCCTAGTCTCCAACAACCTTTTTTTGGGTAGACATTTCCCTAGGTTTGTTCTGCATGACAAACCAATCTGGAACTCCAGGTACCCATGAACCCACTAGCCCAGTTGTCGAACTGTCTCTTTCTTCCTTCGAAGCCAGTTTCAAAGATGGCTGTGAAGGCCACTGCTTGGCCCAGACCCCCTATTTTGGGCCTAATTCAGGCCTTCCATGAAGGTGGCCACTTTCACTTTTGTGAGAGACTGGTCTAGGGGGCCAATTTCTGGCTTTGATCCCATGACTTGAGCCCATTTCTAGTCTCCTCTCAGGATGATTGCCTTCCATTCTGTAATAGTTGGGTGGTCTGAATTTATGTAGAGGTCTATTGCCCTTGGAGTGCACTTTAGTGGCTGTTGGCTCAGCCATGAATGGCCGCTGCCTAGTACCAATTGGATATGGCCTCTTGTTACAGTCTTTTTACTCAACCTTGCCAAGTCTACCATGGAAACTTCTGGCTCCGTTTGGAAAAATTGGGCATGGAATGCCTCCTCCATTTGTTGCCAAGTTTGGATAGAGCCAGGTGTAAGGTTAATATACCATACAGAAGCTGCCCCAGTTAGAGAATTTGGGAACAGTCTTAACTTCATGTAATCATTATTGGTAAATTCACCACATTGAACAACGAACCTAACAATATGCTCTACCGTTGACTGATTTCCATTCCCATAAAAAAAAGCAAAGTCTGGTATCCTAAACCCTCATGGGTATTCATATACCTTATCTACCCATTCTGGATATGGTTTCTTGTACACAGGAGTTTGAACCCCCCGAGCCATTGGTCCACACATCTCTCTAACAATATAAGCAATTTGGTCCCTAGGAACCATATTTTGTGCTTGTTGAACCACTACTGGAGGAACAAACACAGGATTTGGTGGACAACCTTGTGCCTGAGGTCCTCTTGGTCCATAGGGCGGTATATTTGGGACTGGTTGTCCCTGTGGTGCTGGCTGCTGTTGAGGGTATGGGTAACTTCTCTGAGCCTGTCCTGCAAAAGGTCCTACGAAAAGTACTGGAACAAGTGTTGTGTCTCTTCCAGTCACAAGGAACCCTTTCAACCCCCTAGGTACAAATTCGAACAAAGGATTAGTGAACCCCCTTGTGCCAGGTATGGCTTCGAACATGGGATTTGGAAGCATCCTCGTGCCATTTTCTTGTTTTGGCCTGGATCCACCAATTTTCATGGTTTCATTGTTAAGTAATGAGGCATTTTGATTTGTCACAGGCCTCGAAAGAGGCTCATACCAAGATTGAGGTGATGGTTTTTCATAGTTTTGGTTACTAGTTTGATCATTAGTATGTCCATTACTCTGCATAGGCGGTTTATCTCTAGCTAATCTTTACTGAGGGGGCATTTGAAATTTTCTTTATGTATCTTGCATTAATTAATTGATGAGTATTCATTCGATCCATAAAGGATGTTTCCCATCTTTCCATTATGTTAATTAACTACCGTCCCATGGCATCTACTAGGATGGATTCATTGGCTGAGTAGATGGAACAGTGGATGGTTCAATTCCTTGACCTCGTCCAATACTTTGAACATGTGATACTTGCTCTGAAGTGCTGGTTTGTTCGACCATAGGTTCTGATAGAGCAGGCACTTCCACAGGATGTGTTATCACATTATCTTCTGGATTAGGTATTTCTACCTCTCCTTCCACGCCTTCTTCCAAGCATTCATTTTCTCCTTGTCTCCTACGTCTAGCCAATTCAATTAGTCCCACTGGGCGTGCCAGAAATATATGTTGGCTTTTTTGGCTTTTGAAGGTTATTATTGTAATTTTGAGCGTGCCAGCAAGGATCAATCAGTCCTTATAGAATATTAATTGCCAACAAATTATCAGACGATTGTGTTTTAGTTCTTTCAGCCTCAATGAAGAGGACTTTTACTGGTGGCTTTGTTTAGGAGAATTAAGCAAACAACGATTAAATGAAGAACGGTTGTAGTATTTCATTAAGTGAAATGGAAGACTTACAATGATCCAAATCAGCCTCGTAGAGGTTTACAGCAACAAACAACTTGAAATTACTCCTATGAATGAAGTGCAGTGCAGGAATTTGAAGTACAGAAATGTAAAGAACAAGAAATGTAAAAACTAGAAGGAAAATAAAGTAGATAAAATTGGTTTTTTGGATCTGAGCTTGGGGGCTCTTTCTGGGGCCTTCTCTGTTATTTATACTTCTCAATGACAACCATCGAAATAAACTTCTAATTGTCGAACCATCCCTCCATGATCGTTGATGTTTCCTTACAGTTAGCTCCACTATGCCATGTATGCAGTTAGGCTTCCTTCATGATTTTAAATTTAAATATATGTGTAACCGTTAAAGCCACGTTATCTTACCTCTCTTTGTTGATCCAGTGCTATGCAGATCTACAATAACCAATACTAATTGCCACGTGTGTGATTATGATTGAAAATTTGAATTGTCTTCCCGTATTGCCCTCATCCTGCCACGTGCTGAACTGTGACTGGCTTGTACAAAATATGTAGCCAACATTCAAGGCCTAAACTCCAAACCATTTTGAGCCAATCTCACGAATTCAGGCTCTAGTAGGATGATCCTACATTTGTTTCGTGCTCTTTTGAATCTTGCAATTAATTGAGTAGCCTTCTCATCAGGCCTTTAACTTAACCTTGCCAAGTCTGCCATGGAAACTTCTGGCTCCGTTTGGAAAAATTGGGCATGAAATGTGTCACAACCCAAACCCGCCCCTATAGGTTTAGTATCGTAACCGGCCAGTAATCCTTGGATTACCGAAGGCCTCTAAACAGATTAACATATAATAAGGGGCTAGCGGAAGCAATATACAAAAATTATAATTGTCCAATGAGCTGTGCTAACTTATATGAAACAGAATATTTTAAAAACTTTATATACATAACCATAAGTCAACCATACATTATATTATATCACACACATTACAGTATCTTCCGTACAGACAACATAAATAAAATAAGGTCCCATGCATAAACAGAATTAATCCACACTTGAACCCAAGACACTTCGGGAACCTCCGCGTGAGGCACAAAGGCTGGCTGACAACAGAACAAAACTCCAGGCAAAAGCCTTCGAGCTCAAACTCCAGAATGCTCACCTATATACATATATATACAAACAGTGTGCTAAAGCCCAGTGAATAACATTAAGGTAAAGGGGTTAGTGAACGAATTCCGAACATTTCATACGTATAAAACAGATCATAGCATAATCATAGTCATATCAGAACATAATAATGGCATATCTCATAGAACATATCGAACATATCACATAACGTCTTCCGACTAGAGTAACCAGTCCCGGACATCGATTAAACACATATCACCACAATGAAGTGGCTAACGAGATCTCGTAAATGTCATGGACCCGCATTTTCATGCCGTTCCCCATGACTTGGGACTATCTATGGATGCCATAATAGATTTCAAACTTGGAATGTTCATTCACAGAAACATATATCATTTTAGAAATCATAGCATATCTTATCTCATTTGGAACATAGTTTCATATAAACGTATCTTTACGATAACGTTACTCACAGTGGTTCCGTAGGTGATCAATCAATCCTCGGACGTTGACCTACAATCACAAATGCACATAACACAACGTATCTTATCATTACACATTCAAGTGGCCAACACGGCTTAGCTTACATTACGCTGGTTCATGTTCATTCTTATCACATGGCTTAGAACACACACACACCCTTGCATTCTCTTAACTTAACACATTCATTCATTAGTGTGTTTCTAACCCATAACCTCATTACTATAGCTTAATTAAGGCTTAGGAATGCCTAAGATGCAATGAGGATGTCAAAACATGCCTTGGAACATTTAAGCAAAATTTCAGAATTTTAGGCCCTCGCTCGAGCGTAGGTTTCCTCGCTCGAGCGGACATGCAGAAATGAAACTCCGCTAGAGCGTAGACTTCCTCGCTCGAGCAGACATGCAAAACAATGAGAACTGTCGCTCGAGCGCACATACCTTCGCTCGAGCGATCTGCAAATGGCATGAAACTTCTGGGAGCTTGCAATTCACGCTCGAGCATACTTTTGTTCGCTCGAGCAGAGTGCACGCTCGCAAAGTGGTCGCTCGAGCGAGAAATCCTTCGCTCGAGCGTAGATACAATTTCTGGAATTTCCAGATTGCATCTCCAAGTTCAAAACTCAAGTTTAACCATCCAAAATACCTCTCTTGGGCCCCAAAACTTGGAATAACGTAGTAAACTTGTAAAACATGATGAATTGAGGATCCTTTCATAAAATCATGGCCCAAGAGTTTATTAAAAACTCACATTTTCAACTTAAAACATGATAAATGCTCAAGAACACAACATGCAAGGATTTCTTTGAATTCAAACCCTCCAAAACATAATTAAACTTGATAATTTGATGGAAAACAAGATGAACTCATGGATTAAAGCAATAATATGGACATGCATGCAAGGATCTCCATGAAAACAACTTGAAACTTCATGATATGCACATGCATGCATGATTTAGCTCACTATTCAACTCCTCAAACCTAAACTTGACTTTAAACCTCAAATCTTCATGAACCATGCAAGATAACACTTGAATGCATAAACCAAAGGAGGAATAATCTACCTTAGGTCTTGATTCTAGAGTATGGAAGCCTAATTTGTCAAGTTCTCTTCAATCTACCAAGTCTCCAAGCAAAACCAAGATAAAAACAAGTTTTCCTCTTCTCCCTCTCTCTCTAGTCGACTATAGCTCTCAAAAGGCTGTTGAAAATGTTTAGAATGTTTGATTGAATGAAAGAAGGCTCAAATAGATGGCTCTTGAATTAATCCACCAGTGGCAATTTGGTAATTACGTGGACTAATGTGATTTAACTTTATTTAATCTAATTTAATCATACCAAATCGTATTTTAGTTAAATATACCATAAAATCACATTAATTCTAGTGATCATAAAACGTTAATCAATTTTTGGTTCGGCCGCCGATAAGGCCTTCAATTTACAATTTCAAACGTAAATCATGAACAGATAATTTGACAGTCAACAGATAGAAAGCCAATTATGACGCAAATTACATATTAATCTCGTAATTCATCTTATTCACTTAATTAACATCCTTAATTACTGATTAGTGGCTAATTACGGGTCAGGGTTATTACAGTCTTCCCCCCTTATAAGAGTTTGGTCCCCAAACTCGAGTTATCTTACATAAAAAACAAACAACTCTAACTCTTAACTTAACAGAAACATAACCGTGCTCACAAATAGGTTCACAACCCAAGACAGAATCACATATCATATACAGAAGTTAGGGTTCATATTAACATAGGGGTTTTATACACATTCAGATTTCAGTCTAGAACAGATTCAGATACATGTTCATTTTCACATTCTTGTCCAGATCATACATGGATGACACATTTCTTGCTTAAGCATACATGGTGCATTCATTTGCACTAACAGAGCAGAACAGAACGCATAAGTGTAACAGAACAGATACTAATTCACATACATATTTATAATCATTTGCATAATCAAACTTTGCACATAATCATACGTGGCACACCCTTTAGTCATCAAATTCATTTGGTCCAGAGACCCACATACATAGCCATGGTATTGTTACCTCCAGGCAAGGGCCATAGGCCACTAGATTCTTGCCCAGGGCCATATGAACTAAGGGTGCCACAAACTTTTCCGAGAATTGAACATTCATTCAGTATGCAACATATAACATTTCAGAAAGCAAAACTTATTTCATGACATAGAACATAGCTATAGTTACACACAACTTTACTGCATTAATACACACACTACTCATATCAAACACTTATCGAGGTTATAGATTGCACTAGTCTCATTTTCATATGTAATTTCCCCCGTTAAGTTACAGAGATTTAATTTGTTCATTTTCAAGTCGGTCATTCAGTCTTTGTTCAATTTGGTTCCCAATTCGGCATTCCATCACAGTTAGTCCTAGTCATTCTGAAGTAATCATTCATACACCATTTATTAGTCTCAGTTTTCACAGATTCAATCATATTATGTGTCGATACAGAAGTAGTCATATTGATTACATATACCCCTAGACAGTCAGAGTTTACAATCAAACCAGTCTGTTGTCAACAGATTCCCTTAGTTTCTAAATACAGTAACCCAGAAGTAATCATTCTCTTCGCCAAACAAATTCGAGGTCATAACGGTAATTTTGGCGCAGTTAAACACATGTCATTATACAGTATTCCCATATCTTCCAAGCATAAGGTACCAGATTTCATAGTCACATCGTCTGCTACTGACGGTTCACATTTTTCCTACATGTTCAGAATCGATTCAAATTTCTCATTCAGTTAATTCCCTTAGCAGCACAACCTTGTCATTCAGTCATAAGCAATACACAACCCCCTATAATGTAGTCAAATCAGATAACGGCTTTCAATAAGGGTCTCCTCAGATCAAATCAATGAAAGTTCTACCCGGTCATATCAACTGAAAGTTCTACCCAGTCATGTCAAATAAAAGTTCGAAGCGTGAGTCATCAAACAGAAGTTCTATCAGTCAAACAAAGGTCTCATCAAACTACAGTTCTATCAAATTAAATCAGGTAACGGTTCTTTCCTTATCATTTCTGATGAGGCACGTTAATTCTATAGTTCATACTCCATTCGCTTAGGTGTATAGTTAGTAGTTTTACAGTTGTTCTAAGTTCCTCGGTTCTCAAATCACAGCAGAGTTATGTATCACAGTAGTTCATATCGAAGAGTTCAGGTCATATACAGTGTTACATTTCCCAAGTAAGTTCACATGTGGGTACACAGGTATGTAATTGTTCATATCGAAAGTAAACATCACAGTCAATATAGCGATTTCCCAACTGAGTTCATGTAAGCATAAGGTACACAATAGCAGATCGTTATACAGAAGTTTCAGATTTGTCATATAGTCAGTAAAGCATAGGCTCATTGGTCTAGTCAACAGTCTAGTTAATGTTCAACAATCACAGTCCACTGTTCAAAGGTCATCAACAAATAATCACATCGATCATTTTGAGCAAAGGTATAGTCATATATGTACATGTCCAGAGTCTAACAACCTTTCCAATACAGATGCACGAGTTCTATATACAGATAAACACAAATAGTTTCTCCATATATGATAATTAAGGCAACAAGTCATAAGTCTACTCAGTCTAGATACAATGTAATTAGCCGATATTCCATGCAAAGGTCTAGATATATATATGAGTTCAAACATGTTCCATATACAGTCAATACTAATGTGTCTCCATATTTAGCAGTTCACGTATGGTTCCACAAATCAGTTATGATAGTTCATATCAACCAGTAGGTCTCAAAGTGTTCATTAACCACAGTTCAATCCCATTAGTTCTAATGGCCTCACAAGTGAGGACATATATACATATACGGATACGAGTCTAAGATCAATTATCATTTAGGCATTCGTTCACAAATTCATAAGCAGAAGTTCATTCAGTACAAATTCATAAGCAGAAGTTCATTCTTTCCAACTGAAATAGGTTCTCAATTTCAGCAATTCCCTACATGACTGATTCATATATACAATACGAGATCACGGGTCTAATCATTCGATGATGTCAGTCGATACATAACGGTTCAATTCTAGTCATGGTCATACAGATTTCCCAAGTTACGGTCAATCATAATGTGTTCCCATGTTCAATAGTTCTAGCATAGTTCAAAAGGTCACACTTAACAGTTCATATTAAATTTTCACAATACGGTACAAAGGTTTAACCCGACAAATTCCCACTATTCACAAGTTCCAATGATTTCCAAAGCACAGGTAATTCATTCAGTTCACAAGGTCAATTATCATGGGTTCAGAATTCTAACAATTCAAATTACCCAATTAACATGTCCACAATCTATATCATATCAAACTAAGAGACGTATGATTCACACACAATTTCCCATAAGAACGATTGCACATAGTTAAAGTGATACCTGCGTTAGTCATTTCGGTGTTCTGAGTATTTCTGGAACTAGGGCGTAGATTTAGGCTTATTGTTGTTCGGATGAGTTCGCGGGCAAGATTTAGCCAAGTGCCCTTTCTGACCACATCTAAAACAAGCTCCTGACAGACGGCGACAAATGCCCCAATGTTGTTTCCCACATTCTCTACAGATAGGTATATCATTGTTCATATTGCTCCCCTGACCTTCTTTGTTCACAGTTATTGCCCCAAATTTCTCATTCACGTTGATCATTGAATTACTTGACATTTCAACTTTCTGTTTCTTCTGTTTCATTCTTTCTGATTCGGTTGATTTGGATATTTTCAAAGCTGCTATGTTTGCTTCGGACATTAAGGCCCTATCAAGAACATCCACGTATTTTGGTAATTTTAAGATGCCAACTCGGTCATATACATCTAAGTCAAGCCCACCTTCAAATTTCCTAGCCTTTTTGTAGTCGGTGTCAATCATATGGGGTGCATATCGGGCTAACTCTAAAAAATTTTGTTTCATATTCGGCCATAGTCATTTTGTCTTGTTTTAGTTGTATAAATTCAGATACTTTCCTATCTCGGATGCATTGGGGAAAATATTTTTCGAAGAAAATTTCTTTAAACCTATCCCATGTTACACCCCCATTATCATTTTGCACTAACATCCACCATCTCCTAGCTTCTTCTTTAAGTGTAAATGTTGCCAACAAAACTTTATGTGCCTCAGTACACGGAAATACCTCAAATATTTTCTCAGTTTCTAAAACCCAAGCCTCGGCTTTTAACGGTTCAATACCCCCTAGAAATTCCGATGGTTCCATCTTATTGTATTTCTGTGTCAGTGTTATCATATCATAACTAACTGGTTCAAGTACACATGTTTGCCCTTGTTGCTGTTGTTTCAGATTTTCAGTTAAGGCTCCAACTATTTCCTCTAATCGGCTAATTCTAGCGTCAGAAGATTCAGATTCGCCTACATTCTTTGTCCTTTCCATTGATCTACACACAAATAGGGTAACCATTAACAGAGGGAAAGTCCTCACTGATTTCACATTTCAATTCATATCAGACGTGTTTACACTTCTGGTTCAATTCAGATACGATCACGTGATCCTTACTTTCATATATTCATGTTCACACAAGAAATTCTCATGACATGTTATTCCATTTAACTTATAGATTCATTTCTTTTCATTTTCAGTTCGAATATGTTCATATGCTTACACATGTTAATGCAATGCCCCTATTTTCATTTCTAGAACATCCTATAGCTCATATGGACACGTGTGTGCGGTATAACTCGTGCTCTGATACCACTCTGTCACGACCCAAACCCGCCCCTATAAGTTTAGTATCGTAACCGGCCAGTAATCCTTGGATTACCGAAGGCCTCTAAACAGATCAACATATAATAAGGGGCTAGCGGAAGCAATATACAAAAATTATAATTGTCCAATGAGCTGTGCTGACTTATATGAAACAGAATATTTTAAAAACTTTATATACATAACCATAAGTCAACCATACATTATATTATACCACACACATTACAGTATCTTCCGTACAGACAACATAAATAAAATAAGGTCCCATGCATAAACAGAATTAATCCACACTTGAACCCAAGACACTTCGGGAACCTCCGCGTGAGGCACAAAGGCTGGCTAACAACAGAACAAAACTCCAGGCAAAAGCCTTCGGGCTCAAACTCCAAAATGCTCACCTATATACATATATATACAAACGGTGAGCTAAAACCCAGTGAATAACATTAAGGTAAAGGGGTTAGTGAACGAATTCCGAACATTTCATACGTATAAAACAGATCATAGCATAATTATAGTCATATCATAACATAATAATGGCATATCCCACAGAACATATCGAACATATCACATAACGTCTTCCGACTAGAGTAACCGGTCCCGGACACCGATTAAACACATATCACCACAATGAAGTGGCTAACGAGATCTCGTAAATGTCATGGACCCGCATTTTCATGCCGTTCCCCATGACTTGGGACTATCTATGGATGCCATAATAGATTTCAAACTTGGAATGTTCGTTCACAGAAACATATATCATTTCATAAATCATAGCATATCTTATCTCATTTGGAACATAGTTTCATATAAACGTATCTTTACGATAACATTACTCACAGTGGTTCCGTAAGTGATCAATCAATCCTCGGACGTTGACCTACAATCACAAATGCACATAACACAACGTATCTTATCATTACACATTCAAGTGGCCAACACGGCTTAGCTTACATTACGCTGGTTCATGTTCATTCTTATCACATGGCTTAGAACACACACACACCCTTGCATTCTCTTAACTTAACACATTCATTCATTAGTGTGTTTCTAACCCATAACCTCATTACTATAGCTTAATTAAGGCTTAGGAATGCCTAAGATGCAATGAGGATGTCAAAACATGCCTTGGAACACTTAGGCAAAATTTCAGAATTTTAGGCCCTCGCTTGAGTGTAGGTTTCCTAGCTCGAGCGGACATGCAGAAATGAAACTCCGCTCGAGCGTAGACTTCCTCGCTCGAGCGGACATGCAAAACAATGAGAACTGTCGCTCGAGCGCACATACCTTCGCTCGAGCGATCTGCAAATGGCATGAAACTTCTGGGAGCGCAATTCACGCTCCAGCGTACTTTTAGTCGCTCGAGCGGAGTGCACGCTCGCAGAGTGGTCGCTCGAGCGAGAAATCCTTCGCTCGAGCGTAGATGCAATTTCTGGAATTTCCAAATTGCATCTCCAAGTTCAAAACTCAAGTTTAACCATCCAAAATACCTCTCTTGGGCCCCAAAACTTGGAATAACATAGTAAACTTGTAAAACATGATGAATTGAGGATCCTTTCATAAAATCATGGCCCAAGAGTTTGTTAAAAACTCACATTTTCAACTTAAAACATGATAAATGCTCAAGAACACAACATGCAAGGATTTCTTTGAATTCAAACCCTCCAAAACATAATTAAACTTGATAATTTGATGGAAAACAAGATGAACTCATGGATTAAAGCAATAATATGGACATGCATGCAAGGATCTCCATGAAAACAACTTGAAACTTCATGATATGCACATGCATGCATGATTTAGCTCACTATTCAACTCCTCAAACTTAAACTTGACTTTAAACCTCAAATCTTCATGAACCATGCAAGATAACACTTGAATGCATAAACCAAAGGAGGAATAATCTACCTTAGGTCTTGATTCTAGAGTATGGAAGCTCAATTTGTCAAGTTCTCTTCAATCTACCAAGTCTCCAAGCAAAACCAAGATAAAAACAAGTTTTCCTCTTCTCCCTCTCTCTCTAGTCGACTATAGCTCTCAAAAGGCTGATGAAAATGTTTGGAATGTTTGATTGAATGAAAGAAGGCACAAATAGATGGCTCTTGAATTAATCCACCAGTGGCAATTTGGTAATTACGTGGACTAATGTGATTTAACTTTATTTAATCTAATTTAATCATACCAAATCATATTTTAGTTAAATATACCATAAAATCACATTAATTCTAGTGATCATAAAACGTTAATCAATTTCTGGTTCGGTCGCCGATAAGGCCTTCAATTTACAGTTTCAAACGTAAATCATGAACAGATAATTTGATAACAAGATAGAAAGCCAATTATGACGCAAATTACATATTAATCTCGTAATTCATCTTATTCACTTAATTAACATCCTTAATTACTGATTAGTGGCTAATTACGGGTTAGGGTTATTACAAAATATGTCCTCCATTTGTTGCCAAGTTTGGATAAAGCCAGGTGTAAAGTTAATATACCATACAAAAGCTGCCCCAGGTAGAGAATTTGGGAACAGTCTTAACTTCATGTAATTATTATTGGTAAATTCACCACATTGAGCAGCGAACCTAGCAACATGCTCTACCATTGATTGGTTTCCATTCCCATAAAAAAGAGCAAAGTCTGGTATCCTAAACCCTCATGGGTATTCATGTACCCTATCTATCCATTCTGGATATGGTTTCCTGTACACAGGAGTTTGAACCCCCCGAGCCATTGGTCCACACATCTCTCTAACAATATTAGTAATTTGGTCTCTAGGAACCATATTTTGTTCTTGTTGAACCACTACTGGAGGAACAAACACAGGATTTGGTGGACAACCTTGTGCTTGAGGTTCTCCTGGTCCATAGGGCAGTACATTTGGGACTGGTTGTCCATGTGGTGCTAGCTGTTGTTGTGGGTATGGGTAACCCCTCTGAGCCTGTCTTGTGAAAGGACCTGCGAAAGGTGCTAGAACAGGTGTTGTGTCTCTTCCAGTCACAGGGAACCTTTCCAACCCCCCGCGTACAAATTCGAACAAAGGATTAGTGAACCCCCTCGTGTCAGGTATGGCTTCGAACATGGGATTTGGAAGCATCCTTATGCCATTTTCTTATGTTGGCCCGGATCCACCAATTTACATGGTTTCATTGTTAAGTAATGAGGCATTTTGATTTGTCACAGGCCTCGAAAGAGGCTCATACTAAGACTGAGGTGATAGTCTTTCATAGTTTTGGTTACTAGTTTGACCATTAGTATGTCCATTATTCTGCATATCCTGTTTATCTCTAGCCAATCTATGCTGAACGACATTTGAATTTTCCTCTATGTATCTTGCGTTAATTGGTTGATGAGTATTCATTCAATTGATAAAGGATGTTGTCCATCTTTCCATTGTGTTCATTAACTGCTGTCCCATGGCATCTACTAGGCCTCCCTATGGATTCATTGGCTGAGTAGATGGAACAATGGATGGTCCAATTCCTTGACCTCGTCCAATACTCTGAACATGTGGTACTTGCTCCGAAGTGTTGGTCTGTTGGACCATAGGTTCTGATAGAACAGGTACTTCCACATGATGTATTATCACATTATCCTCTAGATTAGGTATTTTTACACCTCCTTCTACGCTTTCTTCCAAGCATTTATTTTCTCCTTGTCTCCTACGTCTAGCCATTTCAATTAGTCCTACTGGGCGTGCCAAAAATATATGTTGGCTTTTTTGGCTTTTGAAGGTTATTATTGTAATTTTGAGTGTGCCAGTAAAGATTAATCAGTCCTCATAGAATATTAATTGCCAACCAATTATCAGACGATTGTGTTTTACTTCTTTTAAGCTCAATGAAGAGGACTTTTACTGATGGCTTTGTTTAGGAGATTAAGCAAACAACGATTAAATGAAGAACAATTGTAGTATTTCATTAAGTAAAATGGAAGACTTAGAATGATCCAAATCAGCCTCGTAGAGGTTTACAGCAACAAACTACTTGAAATTACTCCTATGAACAAAGTGCAGTGCAGAAATTTGAAGTACAGAAACATAAAGAACAAGAAATGTAAAAAGTAGAAGGAAAATAAAGTAGATAAAACTGGTTTTTTGGATCTGAGTTTGAGGGCTCTTTTTGGGCCCTTCTCTGTTATTTATAGTTCTCAATGACAACCGTCGAAATGAACTTCTAACTGTTGAACCATCCCTCCATGATCACTGATGTTTCCTTACAGTTAGCTCCACTATGCCATGTCTGCAGTTAGGCTTCCCTCCTAATTTCGAATTTAAATTTATGTGTAACCGTTAAAGCCACGTCATCTTGCATCTCTTTGTTGATCCAGTGCTATGTAGATCTACGATAACCAATACAAACTGCCACGTGTGTGATTATAATTGAAGATTTGAATTGTCTTCCCGTATTGCCCTCATCTTGCCACGTGTTGAACTATGATTGTCTTATACAAAATATGTAGCCAATATTCAAAGCCTAAACTCCAAACCATTTTGAGTCAATCTCACGAATTCAGGCTCTGGTAGGATGATGCTACATTTGTTTCGTGCTCTTTTGAATTTAGTAATAAATTGAGTAGCCTTCACATCAGGTCTTTGACTCAACTTTGCCAAGTCTGCTATGGAAACTTCTGGCTCCGTGTGGAAAAATTGGGCATGAAATGCCTTTTTTATTTGTTGCCAAGTTTGGATGGAGCTAGGTGTAGGGTTAATGTACCATACAAAAGTTGCCCCAGTTAGAGAATTTAGGAACAATCTTAACTTCATGTAATCATTATTGTTAAATTCCCCACATTGAGAAGCAAACCTAGCAATATGCTCTACCATTGAGTGGTTTCCATTCCCATAAAAAAGAGCAAAGTCTGGTATCCTAAACCCTCATTGGTATTCATGTACCCTATCTACTCATTCTGGATATAGTTTCCTGTACAGGGGAGTTGGAACCCCCCGAGCCATTGGTCCACACATCTCTCTAACAATATCAGCAATTTGGTCCCTAGGAACCATATTTTGTGCTTGTTGAACCACTACTAGAGGAACAAACACAGGATTTGGTAGACAACCTTGTGCTTGAGGTTCCCTTGGTCCATAGGGCGATATATTTGGGACTGGTTGTCCATGTGGTGCTGGTTGCTGTTGAGGGTACAGGTAACCACTTTGAGCCTGTCCTGTGAAAGGACCTACGAAAGGTACTGGAACAGGTGTTGTGTCTCTTCTAGTCACAAGGAACCCTTCCAACCCCCTGGGTACAAATTCGAACAAAGGATTAGTGAACCCCCTTGTGTCAGGTATGGCTTCGATCATGGGATTTGGAAGCATCCTCATGCCATTTTCTTGTGTTGGCCCAGATCCACCAATTTGCATGGTTTCATTGTTAAGTAATGAGGCATTTTGATTTGTCACATGCCTTGAAAGAGGCTCATACTAAGACTGAGGTGATGGTCTTTCATAGTTTTGGTTACTAGTTTGACCATTAGTATGTCCATTACTCTGCATAGGCTTTTTGTCTCTAGCCAATCTTTGCTGAGGGACATTTGAATTTTCCTCTATGTATCTTGCGTTAATTGGTTGATGAGTATTCATTCGATCCATAAAGGATGTTGCCCATCTTTCCATTGTGTTCGTTAATTGCTGTCCCATGGCATCTACTAGGCCCCCCATGGATTCATTGACTGAGTAGATGGAACAGTGGATGGTCCAATTCCTTGACCTCGTCCAATACTTTGAACATGTGATACTTGCTCCGAAGTGCTAGTCTGTTCGACCATAGGTTCTGATAAAATAGGTACTTCCACAGGATGTGTTACTACATTATCCTCTGGATTAGGTATTTCTACCTCTCCTTCCCCGCCTTCTTCCAAGCGTTTATTTTCTCCTTGTCTCCTACGTCTAGCCATTTCAATTAGTCCCACGGGGCATGCCAAAAATATATGTTGGCTTTTTTGGCTTTCGAAGGTTATTATTGTAATTTTGAGCGTGCCAGCAAGGATCAATCAGTCCTTACAGAATATTAATTACCAACCGATTATCAGACGATTGTGTTTTAGTTCTTTCAGCCTCAAGAAAGAGGACTTTTCCTGGTGGCTTTGTTTAGGAGAATTAAGCAAACAACGATTAAATGAAAAACAATTGTAACATTTCATTAAGTAAAATGGAAGACTTAGAATGATCCAAATCAGCCTCGTAGATGTTTATAGCAACAAACTACTTGAAACTACTCCTATGAACGAAGTGCAGTGCAGGAATTTGAAGTACAGAAATGTAAAGAACAAGAAATGTAAAAACTGGAAGGAAAATAAAGTAGATAAAATTGGGTTTTTGGATCTGAGTCTAGGGGCACTTTCTGGGGCTTTCTCTGCTATTTATATTTCTTAATGACAACCGTCGAAATGAACTTTTAACTGTCGAACCATCCCTCCATGATCGCTGATGTTTCGTTACAGTTAGCACCACTATGCCATGTCTGTAGTTAGGCTTCCCTCCTGATTTTGAATTTAAATATATGTGTAACCGTTAAAGCCACGTCATCTTGCATCTCTTTGTTGATCCAGTACTATACAGATCTACAATAACCAATACTAACTGCCACGTGTGTGATTATGAGGATTGAAGATTTGAATTGTCTTCCCGTATTGCCCTCATCCTGCCACGTGTTGAACTGTGATTGGCTTGTACGAAATATGTAACCAACATTACCCCACGCACTACTATATCCAATACTTGGTGATATTAGTAAATCAAAGTATTTTACCCACATCTTAGAACGTGCATGGGCTTTGCATTTTCAGAAATGCAACCGTCATTCATCAATGAACATTTGTATTAAATTCTCTTCTATCCTTTGAACATTCCCACTATCTTAGTATTCGAAAAGACTAGTTCAGCTCTTATGGCCAAGCAGACCTTTTCTTACAACGATCAAGCATATGAAGAGTTATTTGATAATACTGTTCGTCCTCGAAAGAATCTTCATGCAATGATTAGCCACCTTTATCCACCTTTCTATATTCAAGTCATGGAAGCTTTTGCAAACTATCAATCTTTGGATTACGAACCTATTGTCCACAATTCTTTAACCCAAAATTTTGCAAACATGGATATTGAAAGCTCTTCCTCTGACCCAAAACCTTTTGCGTGGGATGAGGCTGCAATTTCTTCTTCTTCTTCTGGGGCTTCTGGTCGGAGAAACTGGCCAAAACTGAGGAGTCCAAGTTAAGAGAGCGAGTCAATCATCATTTCGTTGAATTTGTTGATCCTCTAACTTTCCCTCCCTTTGCTCAGAGTTCGGTGGTTTACCCATATGTATCTATCAACCGCCAACACTGTTTGGAAGACAACTTACTTGTAGCACGGTACACATCTTCCATGCTTACGAAGATAGTACAAGCTACTCGTCGTCCAGAAGAAGCTCAAGGGTATAGACCATCATTCTTAGCCCAGAAGGTAAAACTTTGTTCTTCTGACTGGCTCGATATCGTCAACAACGCCCAATTTCCTCCTTCCTTTGAGATGGAAACTCATGCACATCCTCTTCCACAAAATCCTCATTGGATGAAGGAACTAAGACTAACTCTCTTTGAGAACCAGTTTCTTCCCTCCTATATCCCTCCATCGCTCCCTACTAAATATCAGTGACAACAAGCCCAACTTCTGTTTGCGGCCTTTTCTCACTTGCCCTTCATTGTTCTCGAGGACGATATTTCTCTTAAGAACTTTCGATGGGCTTGTGATGATATGACCCGGGGTCATGTCCTCAACCTTATCGCCCAAGCAGAGCTCCATATGTTTTTAGACCAACTCCCACTGCTTCTTCATTGGCATCACATTTCTGTGGCCACAACTCGATCTTTGGATCAAATCTCAGCCCGTCGAATTCATACCCGATATGAAACAGAGAACCTCATCAACGAATATGATGATTTCAAGAATAAAGACTCTGCATACTGGGATGACTAGGACATGGATGAGATATACCAAGGGTTGAAAGAAATAGAGTTTGAAATAAAGGTCGAAAAACTTTTTTATTAAGTAAGAGTATATCAACTTCAGCAGCCTAGCCTGGAGAAGATATAAGATAGAATAAAGAAGGAACAGAAGTTCATTGACCATAGTTGGAACAAGTTCCATGACCTTTTCATTTATTCTATTCCTTATTTTTATGAACTTGAATATGTAGCCAAAGAAGGCTTCTAATGTAATCACTTTTGTCTTAATAAAGCTAAGATGTTTTTTCCTTATTTGGCATGGTTTGATTTTACCCCATTTGTCAAAGACAAACAAACTTAGGGCTTCGAATTCAACAATTTCATCCTTTGAATCTCGATTCGATCATACCTAATGGAATACTAGAAACCCAATGTGAACTTTTCCAACTTATGGAATGTAATTGACAAATTTTGCCAGTTTCCTTTCAGAATTAGAGCTTCGAATTTAGCAATTTTGCCCTTCGGAACTTGATTTGATCATATTCAATTCCCCAATATATGGTTAATACAATCAAGTAATTTCAAATCAACTAATTTTGTTTCGAACAAACAGTCTATATTTTCCAAAATATGGAAACCTCTTTTAAGGACTGCACTGTTTTATTCTAAAAAAGTGATTTCTTCTGTATATTATCAAACCAACTATTGGTTTGAAACTTAGAACAAACAATTTCTAACCGTAAGGTATTTCAAATTTTTCTTCGAAGGATTTTACTCTCATTAAAAAACCTAAAAACAAGTCTTTAATCTTTTTGAAGTAAATAAATACCTGAACATCCCTGCACCCTTAGGTGTGGAATGTGCTTCAAAGTTGACTTCTTGCTTTCGAGCTGTTTGTTATTTGATTTTGGCGCCAAACTTGGCTTCGAAGTCCAATATTTTATTTCGAAGCCGACATTAGTATTTGAGATGCGTTTCCCTTCATAACTATCAATATTGAGGGAAACTTTTCGCACCCGTACCTTTAGTACTTCTTTATGAATTCTGCCCATATAAAACGACTGGGTGTTTTTCAGACAGAAAGGTTTAAAAACCCTTTTATTTTGTGCTCCCAATCCACTTGGTCGTCTAACACACAAACCTTTCATCTTCTACTAGCTTTCTCTTTTCATTTACTCTCTTTGCCGACTTTATCTTGTGAGAAAACTCTCTATCAATGGCTTCTTCTTCTTTGAAAATACCGGTTATGGAGCGTGCGAGTCCATCCGTAGCCTTGAAAAGGATCATTGATGAAGAGTGTGAGAAGTACAAGGCTGGTGAGAAAAGTGTCATTGACGGACGCATCTTCATTCCCCGTCGCTATGAGCAATTGGGCCCATATTTAAGGAGATTCCCACTGAGCTTCCAGCTTTGTATCCACGTCTAGAAGATCAATGTCTCCTTTACGAAGGTGGTCTTGATTGGAGAAGTTGGAGGATGAACCGACCCCATCGCTGTTGGCCCACAGTGAGATCAGAGTGGGAGGAATGGTATGATCGGGTCGTCCCTGATAGGACACTGGATCTTCAGGAGCTTTGCCTTTTCAACGCCCTCCAATTATCCAGGTTTACCATTTCGGAGGATCCTTTTTTAATACCTGTTGCCCTTTGTTTTTGAAATTCTGCTTTTAATTTCTTTCAATTCAGATGTGGGATGATGGCTCCTACTGTTCTTGACATCTGCCATCTGTTAGGATTATCCCCTACTGGTACCCCCATTGGTCCAGACTATCTTGACTCAAAACCCCTTTTTCCCTCCCCTCTCTGAACTCATCCTATAGTGACTTTGTCAAGGCTGGGAATAAAAGAGAGGGCCCTGTGACTGATAAGGAATTTTTCTCTTTTATATTATATTGGTTTTGCAAGTTCCTCTTCTGTACCTCTTCTCAGAGGATCATGCCTGAATTTGCCCATCTTGCCAAAGCCCTTACTTTACAAAGCAAGGTGGCCTTAGCTCCATACGTTCTAGGTCATGTTTATAGAGTTTGTTCCCCTTTTTTGTGAGAAACCCTTGGATACCAATCAGGAAGGCCCATTTTGGATACTTCAACTTTGGCTTTTTGCACATTTCACCAAGTTATAGTATAAATACCTAAAGTTTTTGGAGCCAAACCCTACCACTCATGGCATAAAGTTAGCCAATGTTTCACTCTATCCTTCCAACTTTGTTTTTTTTATTTTTCTTTCTTCCACAAACTCCCAGCTTCCCCTTCTTCTCACAGCTTCCATCCCTTCAAATCTACCAATATTGGCCCATCCTAGTTGAGGACCTTTTTGGGTGATAGGTCCTGTTCTACACCCCAGCACAAAAATATGTGGGCCTCTGTTTCGATTCCTAGAGAATTATTCATTGGGACTATGAACCCCAGAGCTTACAAATGCATCACTGAGCCCTATTGTCCTGCCCAATTTGCTAGGCAATTTGGATTCTCACAAGGGGTCCAAATACCTCTCTACAGTCAGACCAATTTAAGCCTTACCAGCAGAGATCTGAAGGTTCGAAGATCTAGATTGAAAGAAGCAACTTCCAAATTCATCCAGGATTTCATTGACTTTGAGTATTTCTCTTTTATTCCTCAAAGCAACATATTGAAAAGGTGCCAGAACTGGTGGATGGCCAATATGGAGGTACATTTGGCCATTCCTCCTCAAGATCTGTTAATGGTACTGGATGTACCTCAAGCCAAGTCCAAAGGGGCTGGAGTTGTTACCTCTTCCATTGCTCCTACTACTTCAGTTCTTGCACCTGTCACCACAAAGTCTGTTCCTGCTGCCTCAACTCCTTCTAGAGTTACTCGAGTTGCCTCGAAGAAAAGTATGTACTCCTGTTTCTTTTCTCTTCTTCTCCTTTATGATGCTCTTGTCCTTACTTATAGCTCTTTCTTTAGTGTAAGTGGTGGGGGTGCCTCTTAAAGAGATTCTCCCCAAAACGTTCAAGTTTCAAATCTTCTCAAGAGCAAACAACAACAACAAAAGAAAAGAAAGCTCTTACTTGAACTTGAAGAGGAGATACCTAAGGTTTGTGTAGAAGAAAAGGATATAGAAAAAGAAGAGACAAAAAAAGAGCAAGAGACACCCTTAAAAAGAAGGAAGAAAATGACTGTCTCACTGTTTGATTTCATTGGAGACCCCATTTATGAAGCATCTGCTAAAGCAGTGGAAGAAGAACATTCCAAAGAACTTATTGTATTTCAAAGGGCCGAGAAGAGGAGGCAACAACAAATGCTTAGGGATGAAGCTGTTGCTGCTGATGCATTCCAAAGAGAAGTTACAGGAAAACAACAAACTGTTAGACATTATGCTCTTCGCAGCTCTCCGGTCATAGCCACTACTTCTCAATCCAGTAATTTCCTTTGTGCCTCTATTCTCCTTTCTCAAATTTTTGATACTGCGACTTGACATTACTTTGTATTTCTTCTTTTGCGGCAACAGCTACTCTGCCCTCTCCTTCAATAAAGACTCCTTCAGTTTCATCTGAAGTTGAAAGACCCCAAAATGTGGAGCCAATTCAAGCAATACTCCCACTTCCTAGTCCTACATTTTCCATACCTTTCTTGAGGCCAAGCATTCCTGCATCCCTATCTTTTGGCTTAACTTCATACTTTCCTTTTCTATCCTTCAACTCTACCCAATTTATTCTTCCTTCAAGCCTTGCTGCTCTTTCCTCTCTTGAAGAAATTTCAGCTATTACTTCATCTCCAATGATAGCTGATTCCCATAGAGAAGACACTGGTAGCTCTCCAATTCCTTGTCCATTATCTCTACCTAGCTCCAATCCCTCTTCTCTTGACCTACTGGTAGCCAAAACTATGGAGACTGTTAGGGATACTTCACCTTCTTCTTCTATTCCTATGCAACCATTTCTTCCTTCTACCAGAGTTCTTTCTGCACCCTCCATGTCAACGGATGAGGTGGACATCTTCGAGGCTAGGCTAGGCTAGGCTAGTCTTTTTGACATGCCTTCCACCACTCCAACAGCTGGCAATGAAACTAAGCCATTAGTCATAGCTGATTCTCTATTAGAAATTGTTGAGAGCTCTTCCTCTAGTGGTAGGACTTCCTTGCCTTCATTAGACTTGGATAGTTGTTTGGAGTTGCTGACATCTTTCTTAAGGATTCCTTTTAAAGCCTTGCAAAGGCCTATAATCAAGAATGGCTTCCTCCAGTGCTGCAAGATTGTTGAGCAATCCAGCATGACTATTTCAAGTCATTTATCTTAGGCGGCAGCCCCCATTGATTTTTACATCAACATTTGCCATGTTGCCAAGGCTGCAAAGGAGAAATTACTAAGAGACCAGAGTTTTGTTTCCCAAATTCGTGCTGAAGTGTCAGAATTGAAAAAACAACATTCCTCTGTCTCCCAATTTCGAGCTCAACTATTGGAGAAGAAAGCTTAGCTTGAAGAAGAGTTATCAGCAGTTAACCAGGCTTTAGATTGAACTGCCACCAAGCTGCAGATAACTAACCAAGGGCTGGCTGATCGAAAGCAGGAGATGGCTACAGCCATTCAGTTGTTCCCATCTCTTAAGAGTAGAGAATCTATTGTAACGGAACAACTGAAATATTGTACTGATTTTTGGGCTAATCTATGGCTGCATGTATTCAACTCATTATGAAATAAAAATCCTTATTTATTCTTTGAGTGTTTTCATGCTCTTTCCATTTAGCACTTATTATATTCCTTGTGTTTTCCACACGGTTGGATAATAAGGCTTCAAATATCTGCCATTAATTTTCTTGGGGTGTACATATCCATTTAAAATTTTCAAATGATATGCTCCGGAGAGCAAGACTCTATGAACTTGATATGGTCCTTCCCAATTAGGTGACCATTTGCCAAACTTGTGGCTTTTAATCCCTATTGGGAGTATCGTCTTCCATACCAAATCACCTTCATCAAAGCTAATGTGCTTGACCTTCTTATTATAGTTTTTGGCTGCTTTCTTCTTTTGGAAAAGAATGCTATTTAATGCCAGAATTCTAGCTTCATCCACACTTTCTAATTCCAAGCACACACTCTGATGGTACTGCTCAAGATTTAACTGATCCTGGCATCTCACCGTCAAGGACTTAACATTAATTTCCACAAGTAGCACTGCATCATGCCCATATACTAAAGGATAAGGAGTGATTCATATACTTGACCTTGGAGAAGTTCTATAAGCCCATAATACATCCAACAGCAAGTTATGCCAATCCCTGGGTTTGTTTTCCACAACTTTCTGTATTCCTTTCTTCAAAGACTTATTGGATGATTCTGCCTGACCATTGGCTTGTGCATAATAGGGGGTAGAATTAACAAGGCTAATTCCAAACTCTGCCACAAACGACTTTACCATTTTCCCATCAAATATAGTCCCATTATCAACAGTTATAGTTTGTGGGATGCCAAATCTGTGGATCAGATCTCTAATGAATCCAATAACTTCGGTCTAGTCTACAGCCTTATACGACTTAGCTTCGACCCACTTAGTGAAGTAGTCTGTGGCCACTAAGATAAAATAATGATGCTTCGAAGAGGGTGGATGTATTTTCCCTATCATATCCATAGCCCATCCTCTAAACGGCCAAGGCTTCACAACCGCATGCAGATCAGTTACGAGTACATGTCTTATTGTGCCATGCTTTTGGCATGCCTGACAACCTCTAGCATATTCTATGCAATCCTTAAGGATGGTTGGCCAATAGTAAGAATGTCTTCGAAGCAGCCATCTCATTTTCACACCAGGCTGATGAGCACCACAAATGCCTTCATGAACCTCAGCCATGGCTGTCAATGCTTCCTTTGGACCTAAACATCCAATAATAACCCATCTACCCCCCTTTCGTAAAGAGTATTACCATACATTATGTATTGCATATATTGCAATTTGATTTTTCTACTAGCTTTTGAAGATGGGCCAACTAGATACTACATTATTGGATGCCTCCAATCTTGTTCTTGTAAGTCATTATGATTAACTTCGAAGACCATATTCCTTTTATTCAAGGGTGGTATTACCTTTTGATATCTTGTTTGGCTTATGTTCCTTTGAGTGTTATCCATTTTCTTGAAATTGGAAGCTTTCTGAGCCACATCACTAGGTTTGTTATTCAAGAATCTTGGGACATAAGTTACATTTGCTATCTGAAATTGAGACAACAAATGTAATGTAACAACATAGTATGGCAACATGCTTACACTTCGACATTTGAAAGTTCCTTTCACCTGGTTAATCACCAATTGAGAATCTCAAAATATATCAACTGCATGAGCTTGTAATCCAATAAATAGTTCCAGTCCCATTATTAAAGCTTCATATTCAGCTTGATTATTGGAACAAGTAATTTCATCCACTTTGAAACCATGTGCGGTTTCTATCCCTTGTGGTGACTTAATCACCACACCAATTCCAGTTAGACCATTGGCTTTTGATCCATCGAACCACATTTGCCATGGTTCAACACTAACCATACCAAGTTCCATTATCTCTTGGCTTTCTGTTTGACATGGATGATCTGCCAAGAAATTAGCTAAAACTTGTCCTTTTATTGCCTTTGGGGGAACATATTCTAGATGAAATTCTGATAAAGCTAATATCCATTTGCTAATTCTTCCTCTCAACATAGGTCTAGACAACATATATTTAACCAAATCTGTGATTGCAATTACTAAGACAGTTGTAGGGAAAAGATTGTATCTTAGTTTCATTGCAGCAAAATACAATGCAAGACACAGCTTTTATGCAGCTGAATATTTACATTCACAAGAATTTAGAAACCTACTAAGGTAATAAACTGTTTACTCTTTGCCTACTTTATTGTCTTAGGCTAAGAAAACTCCCAGTGAATCTTCTGCTGCAGCTATATACAATTTCAAGGGCTTATCACCCTTTGGTGGCGTCAGCACTGGAGGGTTGGCCAGGTAGGCTTTGATTCCTTTGAAAGTAGTTTGATGCTTTGCTGTCCACACAAATTCCTCTTCATCTTTCAACCTTAATAAGAAAGAAAATACTTTAGTTTTCCCCGCAGTATTAGAAATAAATCTTCGAAGAAAATTAACTTGTCCAAGGAATTTTTGTACTTCTTTCTTACTTAATGGAGGTCTGGCTTCAATGATAGCTTTGGCTTTGTTCTGATCAATCTGTATTCCCTTATTGTGTACTACATAGCCTAAGAAGTTTCCAGTTGATATGCCAAAAGCACATTTGAGAGGATTAAGTTTCAACTTGAACTTTCTCATTCTTTTAAAAGCTGCTTCCAAGTGAAACAAATATTCCTCCATGGATTGGGACTTTACTACAATGTCATCAATGTAACACTCTAAATATCCTCCAATGAGATCATGAAAGATAGTGTTCATAGCCCTTTGATATGTAGCCCCAGCATTCTTCAGGCCAAATGGCATTTTAACCCATTTCGAAGGTGCCAATGTTCACAGGACATCTGAATGCTGTCTTGTGGATATCTTTTTCTGCAATGCAGATTTGGTTATAACCAGAGTGCCCATCCATCATTGATAAAATTTTGTGCCCTGTTGAACTATCCACTAATAAATCTACTATGGACATGGGGAACTCATCTTTTGGAGTTGTCAATTCAAGTTTCTGAAATCGATGCATACCCTCATTTTACCATTCTTCTTAACTACAGGCACAATATTGGATAGCCATTCAACATACCTGGCTGTCCTAATAAAGCCTGCCTTAAGGAGCCTAAGAATTTTCTCCTTGACCTTCTGAATCACTTCAGGACTCATCCTTCTTGGTTTTTGATTATATGGCTTGAAATTAGGCTTCATAAGGAGCCTATGTTCTACTAATGACCTATCCAATCCTGATAGTTCATTATAAGACCATGCAAAACAATCTTTATATCTCTTTAAGACCACCAGAAACTAGTCCCTGTCAAGAGCACTTAACCAAGCACTAATGTAGGTGGGTTGCTATGTAGAACCTTCCCCTAAGTTGATTTCTTCCAAGGGGTCTTGTATCTGAGAACTCACTGATGCTCCTTTCTTGATTTCTTCTGTCTTCGAAGCAATCTCCTTGCTTTGTTCTGCTCTAATTTTCTTTGATTCACCATCTTTACCCTCCTCCTCATAGACAAAGTCTGTCCATAAGGCTTCTTCTTCCTGTATCTCCTGGACTTTTGTTTCAATGCCTAAAGCACCGTATTTATCAAAGGCCAAAAACTTAACCTGTTGCTGCTCCTGCTTACAACCAATTATCATGACTTCTTTCTCTTGCTCTTGCACTTTCTGGACTATTGATTTTATGTCCAATATTGAGAATTTAATTAAAGCCAAAGATCTGGCCTTCTGGGTTCCATCTTTTTGCCTACAACCAGGCATCATTGTCATCCTTGATGACAAATTCTTCATCAACACTTTCCTGGACTAAGTGCTTCAGGTGTGCTAATTCCTCATCAGCCGTTACTTCGACTGATCCATCAGGTTTTCTCAGTATACTGAGTGGTGTCACTCCTTCAGTATACAATTTGGCCTCTGCAAAATCTGCACAAGCTATAAAGGGTTGAGGGTCTACATTGATCTCCTTTGTCTCTCCATTGCACAAGGCCATCTTGATCTTCTGATGTACAGAGGAAGGCACACATTTGTTGGTATGAATCCAATCCTTTCCAAGTAGAGCATTATACTTAGCATTGCTGTTGATAACGAAGAATGCCGTCATGTAATCCCTGGTTCCCACACTTAAGTTGATGGGCAAAATGCCCTGAGCCATTTGTTTGTTTCCAGCGAAACCAACAATGGTTGTGCTGGTTGGGATTAATCTGGGGTTCATCTTTCCTAGTTTCTTCAAAGAAAATTTCGGAAGCAGATTTACTGCTGCCCCATTATCTACCAATACCCAGTTCATCTGTATCCCATCGAAGAAGGCCTTGATATACAAGGGTTTGACATGCTGTGTTGTGGATATCATGGGATACTTAAAAGGGTATGAGAGGTTAACACTCACCTCTTCCTCACTCTCGTCTCCAATCTCCATTGGTGTGGCCACTTCGGATTTGTCTTGCACCATACTCACTTGTGAGTCTTCACTAGAAATTGGAATTTGGTCAATCTCCTGACCTTGGTTTTCATCTTCAGCTTGAAACTCCTGTGGTAGTATATGCACCATATTCACTAACACAGGAGGAAATGAGCCAAATTGGACGACTGGCTGTACCTGCTTCTTTTCGTGGCCAACTTGTTCAATTACTTTAGAAGCATCTTCCATGCTGCATTCTAGCACTTCAGTACTAGTAACTTTCTTCGAATGGTCTGTTTCTGCTGGTTTTTCGACCAAAATTGTCTGTTTAGAGATGAAGGCTTTGAACATTTTCTCCCCAACCATCTCCTTCCTTTGGCCTATGCCAACTTCTCTCTCTGTCTCGCTATCGCTTTCCATCAAAGCCCTTTCCAATCATGCTAAACTGGATCTTTCTTTGGCTTTTAGTTCGAAGTGAACTTTGGCCAACTGCTCTCTGTTGCAATTTATTTTGTCTTGAGGAGTCGATTTTGGACTATGATCTAACTTTGGACTTTTCTTTCTCTCAGTCTGGCCCTTTGACTGGACCAATGAAAAGCTTTCTCCACTTTATTTCAGATCCTTCTGGTACTGAGTGTACTTTCGCTAGATCTTCCTCCTTTGGGATCTAGAATTCACTGGGACTATATTTAGTCCCTTTGTTTTTGGATGCTTTAGTAACACCCAATTATTTGGAGCCACCAAAGGAGGTTTAACCATTCTACCCTGGTCTCCAACAACCTTTCTTTGGGTAGACATTTCCCTAGGTTTGTTCTGCATGACAAACCAATCTAGAACTCCAGGTACCCATGAACCCACTAGCACAGTTGTCGATTTGTCTTTTTCTTCCTTCGAAGCTAGCTTCGAAGCTAGCTGTGAAGGCCACTGCTTGGCCTTGACCCCCTGTTTTGGGCCTAATTCAAGCCTTCCATGAAAGTGGCCACTTTCACTTTTGTGTGAGGCTGATCTAGGGGCCAATCTCTTGCTTTGATCCCATGACTTGAGCCCACTTCTAGTCTCCTCTTAGGATGATTGTCCTCCATTCTATAATAGTTGGGTGGTCTGAATTCATGTAGAGGTCTCTTGTCCTTGGAGTGCACTCAAGTGGCTGTTGGCTCAGCTATGAATGGCTGTTGCCTAGTACTAGTTGGATATGGCCTCTTGTTATAGGCACTAGTTGGCTTAGGATGTCTCTACACATCCTTATAATATTGCTTCCCATAAATCGGAAGCCATTTCAACCACTTGTAGCTCAACCTATACCTGGGACACATTCTTTGCATGACCGCTGCCTCTAAAGAATCATCATTCAATGCCTCTTCATCAGAGTCTTCCCTCTGGTCTGCAAAGCCCTGTCCAACAGTTGATGAACTTCTAGCATCTTTCTTGACGGTAGTCTGGATGGCAACCTGCATGTGCACATTAATCTCTTCCAATTCCTTCAAGGATAAGTTCTGGAAGTCTGGCATAATAATATTGGTTGCAACTTCTCAAATTTCTAGGAATGGATTAGTATCAATCCCCATAGCCTTTTCTACTTTAGCTGGGAATTTTAAACTTCCCTTTCGAATCTGTTTTTGGATCCTATCCCGAAAAACAATACAGTTTTTAGTTGAGTGAGACCAAGAATTCTGCCATTTACAATTCACTTTCCCTTTAAGTTCCTCACATGGAATTTTGACTCCTTTGGTAACTTCAGGAAGTTTGCCGCAAGCAAATGATAAAAAATGTCATCTGCCTTTGTTAAATTGAAAGGGTATTTCCTATGAAGGTCTTTCTTTTTAAACTGTTGGTCAATTGTTGTGTCTTTATGAATTAATGCCTCTCAAATCACAGGTTCTTTCCCTACAATCTCCGCTGCATCAATCTCATAATTAGAATCTCTATAATACGTCTTGTATGATGCATTACTTCGATCTTGTCTTTCCTCTAGTAATGTTTCATACCTAGACACCTTATAGGTTAGTTCCACTAAATCTCTAAACTCAGTTGAGTCAAACTTCTTTCGAAGCCTAAACTCCAAACCATTTTGAGCCAATCTCACGAATTCAGGCTCTGGTAGGATGATCCTACATTTGTTTCGTGCTGTTTTCAATCTGGCAATAAATTGAGTAGCCTTCTCATCAAGCCTTTTACTCAACCTTGCCAAGTCTGCTATGGAAACTTCTAGCTCCGTTTGGAAAAATTGGGCATGAAATGCCTCCTCCATTTGTTGCCAAGTTTGGATAGAGCCAGGTGTAAGGTTAATATACCATACAAAAGTTGCCCCAGTTAGAGAATTTGGGAAAAATCTTAACTTCATGTAATTATTATTGGTAAATTCATCACATTAAACAGCGAACCTTGCAATATGCTCTACCGTTGACTGGTTTCCATTCCCATAGGAAAGTGCAAAGTCTGGTATCCTAAACCCTCTTGGGTATTCAGGTACCCTATCTACCCATTCTGGATATGGTTTCCTGTACAGCAGAGTTCGAAACCCCCGAGCCATTGGTCCACACATCTCTCTAACAATATTAGCAATTTGATCCCTAGAAACCATATTTTGTGCTTATTGAACCACTATTGGAGGAACAAACACAAGATTTGGTGGATAACCTTATGCCTGAGGTCCTCTTGGTCCATAGGGCGGTATATTTGGGACTGGTTGTCCCTGTGGTGATGGCTGCTGTTGAGGGTATGGGTAACCCTTTTGAGCCTGTCCTGCGAAAGGTGCTAGAATAGGTGTTGTGTCTCTTCCAATCAAAGGGAACCTTTTCAACCCCCCGGGTACAAATTCGAACAAAGGATTAGTGAACCCCTTGTGCCAGGTATGGCTTCGAACATGGGATTTGGAAGCATCCTCATGCCATTTTCTTGTGTTGGCCCGGATCCACTAATTTGCATGGTTTCATTGTTAGGTAATGAGGCATTTTGATTTGTCACAGGCCTCGAAAGAGGCTCATACCAAGACTGAGGTGATGGTCTTTCATAGTTTTGGTTACTAGTTTGACCATTAGTATGTCCATTACTCTGCATAGGCTGTTTATCTCTAGCCAATCTTTGCTGAGAGACATTTGAATTTTCCTCTATGTATCTTGCGTTAATTGGTTGATGAGTATTCATTCGATCCATAAAGGATGTTGCCTATCTTTCCCTTGTGTTTATTAACTGCTGTCCTATGGCATCTACTAGGCCTCCCCATGGATTCATTGGCTGAGTAGATGGAACAGTGGATGGTCCAATTCCTTGACCTCGTCCAATACTTTGAACAAATGTGCTGGTCTGTTCGACCATAGGTTCTGATAAAACAGGTACTTCCACAGGATGTGTTATCACATTATCCTCTGGGTTAGGTATTCCTACCTCTCTTTCCACGCCTTCTTCCAAGCGTTCATTTTCTCCTTGTCTCCTACGTCTAGCCATTTCAATTAGTCCTACTGGGCGTGCCAAAAATATATGTTGGTTTTTTTGGCTTTCGAAGGTTATTATTGTAATTTTGAGCATGCCAACAAAGATCAATCACTCCTTACAAAATATTAATTGCCAACCAATTATTAGACGATTGTGTTTTAGTTCTTTTAGCCTCAATGAAGAGGACTTTTACTGGTGGTTTTGTTTAGAAGAATTAAGCAAACAACGATTAAATGAAGAACAATTGTAGCATTTCATTAAGTAAAATGGAAGACTTAGAATGATCCAAATCAGCCTCGTAGAGGTTTACAGCAACAAACTACTTCAAACTACTCCTATGAACAAAGTACAGTGCAGGAATTTGAAGTACAGAAATGTAAAGAACAAGAAATGTAAAAACTGGAAGGAAAATAAAGTAGATAAAACTGGTTTTTTGAATCTGATCGTCTAGGGGCTCTTTCTGAGGCCTTCTCTGCTATTTATACTTCTCAATGACAACCGTCGAAATGAACTTCTAACTGTCGAACCATCCTTCCATGATCGTTGATGTTTCCTTACAATGAGCTCCACTATGCCATGTCTGCAGTTACGTTTCCCTCCTGATTTTGAATTTAAATATATGTGTAACCGTTAAAGCTACGTCATCTTGTATCTCTTTGTTGATCCAGTGCTATGCAGATCTACAATAACCAATACTAACTGCCATATGTGATATTATGATTGAAGATTTGAATTGTCTTCCTGTATTGCCCTCATCCTGCCACGTGTTGAACTGTGATTGGCTTGTACAAAATATGTAGCCAACATCCAAAGCCTAAACTCCAAACCATTTTGAGCGAATCTCACGAATTAAGGCTCTGGTAAGATGATCCTAAATTTGTTTCGTGCTCTTTTGAATCTTGCAATAAATTGAGTAGCCTTCTCATCAGGTCTTTTACTCAACCTTGCCAAGTCTACCATGGAAACTTCTAGCTCCGTTTGGAAAAATTGGGCATGAAATGCCTACTCCATTTGTTGCCAAGTTTGGATAGAGCCAAGTGTAAGGTTAATATACATACGAAAGCTGCCCCAGTTAGAGAATTTGGGAACAGTCTTAAATTTATGTAATCATTATTGGTAAATTCATCACATTGAATAGTGAACCTTGCAATATGCTCTACCGTTGACTGGTTTCCATTCCCATAGGAAAGTGCAAAGTCTGGTATCCTAAACCCTCTTGGGTATTCAGGTACCCTATTTACCCATTCTGGATATGGTTTCTTGTACAGCAGAGTTCGAACCCCTCGAGCCATTGGCCCACACATCTCTCTAACAATATCAGCAATTTGATCCCTAGGAACCATATTTTGTCCTTGTTGAACCACTATTGGATGAACAAACACAGGATTTGGTGGATAACCTTGTACCTGAGGTCCTCTTGGTCCATAAGGCGGTATATTTGGGACTGGTTGTCCCTGTGGTGCTGGCTACTGTTGAAGGTATGGGTAACCCCTCTGAGTCTGTCCTGCGAAAGGTGCTGGAACAAGTGTTGTGTCTCTTCTAGTCACAGGGAACCCTTTCAACCCCCCGGGTACAAATTCGAACAAAGGATTAGTGAACCCCCTTATGCCAGGAATGGCTTCAAACATGGGATTTGGAAGCATCCTCATGTCATTTTCTTGTGTTGGCCCGGATCCACCAATTTGCATGGTTTCATTGTTAAGTAATGAGACATTTTGATTTGTCACAGGCCTCGAAAGAGGCTCATACCAAGACTGAGGTGATGGTCTTTCATAGTTTTTGTTTCTAGTTTGACCATTAGTATGTCCATTACTCTGCATAGGCTGTTTATCTCTAGCCAATCTTTGCTGAGGGACATTTGAATTTTCCTCTATGTATCTTGCGTTAATTGGTTGATGAGTATTCATTCGATCCATAAAGGATGTTGCCCATCTTTCCCTTGTGTTCATTAACTGCTATCCCATGGCATCTACTAGGCCTCCCCATGGATTCATTGGCTGAGTAGATGGAACAGTGGATGGTCCAATTCCTTGACCTCGTCCAATACTTTGAACATGTGATACTTGCTCCGAAGTGCTGGTCTGTTCGACCATAGGTTCTGATAAAACAGGTACTTCCACAGGATGTGTTATCACATTATCCTCTGGGTTAGGTATTCCTACCTTTCCTTCCACGCCTTCTTCCAAGTGTTCATTTTCTCATTGTCTCCTACGTCTAGCCATTTCAATTAGTCCCACTAGGCGTGCCAAAAATATATGTTGGTTTTTTTGGCTTTCGAAGGTTATTATTGTAATTTTGAGCGTGCCAATAAAGATCAATCAGTCCTTACAAAATATTAATTGCCAACCAATTATTAGACGATTGTGTTTTAGTTCTTCTAGCCTCAATGAAAAGGACTTTTACTGGTGGTTTTGTTTAGGAGAATTAAGCAAACAACGATTAAATGAAGAACAATTGTAATATTTCATTAAGTAAAATGGAAGACTTAGAATGATCTAAATCAGCCTCGTAGAGGTTTGCAGCAACAAACTACTTCAAACTACTCCTATGAACAAAGTACAGTGCAGAAATTTGAAGTACAGAAATGTAAAGAACAAGAAATGTAAAAACTGGAAGGAAAATAAAGTAGATAAAACTGGTTTTTTGAATCTGAGTCTGGGGGCTCTTTCTGGGGGCCTTCTCTGCTATTTATACTTCTCAATGACAACCGTCGAAATGAACTTCTAACTGTCAAACCATCCTTCCATGATCGCTGATGTTTCCTTACAGTTAGTTCCACTATGCCATGTCTGCAGTTACGCTTCCCTCCTGATTTTGAATTTAAATGTATGTGTAACCGTTAAAGCTACGTCATCTTGCATCTCTTTGTTGATCCAGTGCTATGCAGATCTACAATAACCAATACTAACTGCCACGTGTGTGATTATAATTGAATATTTGAATTGTCTTCCCGTATTGCCCTCATCCTGCCACGTGTTGAACTGTGATTGGCTTGTACAAAATATGTAGCCAACATTAAAAATTGTTGGCTTATTTTTCCTACGAAGGAAAATATCATAAATACGAGCGTGCCAACAAGGATTGAAATATCCTTACAGATTAAATTCAAGCCAATTATCAAATGATTGCATTGACGATTTTTTTTTCCTCAATAAAGAGGACTTCAAAATTGCCAAGTGTAGAAAAAAGAAAAATTAAAAGAAAAATTAGGGAGACAGAGAAAGATGATTGAGCGAACAATCAAAGCAATAATTACTTACCTCTACTCCTATGCTTCAAAAAGGAAATACTGAAAATAAATGCTTCGAAATATAAATTTATGTTAAACTACTCCTAAGATAAGGAAAATGACAAGAAATATTGAAATCAATTGTCTTTGATTTGAATTCTAGATCTTTTACAATGTAGCCATGAATGGCTATTTATAGGCAAATATTTGTTGGAAAAAACTTCCAGTAATAACTACCCAATAACCACCTAAAACTACCCACTCTTCCATCTTCATTCCTACAATGCCACATATCCCTCTATGTCTTCATAACTTCATTTAACCTCCAATTCATGCTCCATGTTCTCCACTTTATTTTCCATTATCTTTTCACATTTCATAACTTATTATAACCTCCAAATGAGTAGGAGAATGCCACATGTCCTGCAATTATATAAATAATAGATAATAATAAAAATTACAGATTTATGGTTCCAACATTACCCCCCACGGCCCTTGAAAATGATGTTTACTTGAATTTTTGAAGGGTCGAACCAAGCACATGACTAATCTAAGTAATAAAATGCTGCAAATAATATTAATAAAGTGCTTCAAATGATATAATAGCACCAATAAAGTGTTTCGAATGATCATGAAATTATGACTAGATGTTGCGAATTATATACACGCATTGAAGAGATATTATTGCAGAAAAACTTTGAAAGATAACCACATATTTTCAAGGCAAGCCAATGATTCACCTTAGCAAACTGTTACACATGCTAAATAACCAGCTTCAAAGGTGGTATAGAAGACCCAAATCATCATTTGAAGGTCGAAAGTGCTGACAAACCTAGGGGAATGTCTACCCAAAGAAAGGTTGTTGGAGACCAGGGTAGGATGGTTAAACCTCCTTTGGTGGCTCCAAATAATTGGGTGTTACTAAAGCATCCAAAAACAAAGAAACCAAATATGGTCCCAGTGATCTCTAGATCCTAAAGGAGGAAGATCCATTAAAGGTACACTCAGTACCAGAAGGATCTAAAAGAAAGTGGAGAAAGCTTTTCATTGGTCTAGTCAAAGGGCCAGACAGAGGGAAAGAAAAGTCCAAAGTTAGATCATAGTCCAAAATTGACTCCTCAAGACAAAATGAGTTGACAAAATGAGTTGCAGCAGAGAGTAGTTGGCCAAAGTTCACTCCGAACTAAAACCCAAAGAAAGATCCAGTTTAGCGGGATTGGAAAGGGCTTTGATGGAAAGCGATAGTGAGATAGAGGGAGAAGTTGGCCTAGGCCAAAGGAAGGAGATGGTTAAGGAGGAAATGTTCGAAGCCTTCATGGCTGAACAGACATTTTTGGCCGAAAAACCAGCAGAAACAGACCATTCGAAGAAAGTTACTACTATTGAAATACCAAAATGCAGCATGGAAGATGCTTCTGAAGTAATTGAACAAGTTGGCCAAGAAAAGAAGCAGGTACAACCAGTCGTCCAATTTGGCTCGTTTCTTCCTGTGTTAGTGAATATGGTGCATATACTATCACAGGAGTTTCAAGCTGAAGACGAAAACCAAGGTCAAGAGATTGACCCAATTCCAGTTTCTAGTGAAGACTCAAAAATGAGTATGGTGTAAGACGAATTTGAAGTGGCCACACCAATGGAGACTGGAGACGAGAGTGAGGAAGAGGTGAGTATTAACCTCTCATACCCTTTTGAGTATCCCACGACATCCATGACACAACATGTCAAACCCTTGTATATCAAGGCCTTCTTCGATGGGATATAGATAAACCGAGTATTGGTGGATAATAGGATAGCAGTAAATCTGCTTTCGAAATCTTCTTTGAAGAAACTAGAAAAGAGGAACCCAGATTAATCCCAACCAGCACAACCATTGCTGGTTTCGTTAGAGACAAATAGATGGCTCAAGGCATTTTGCCCATCAACCTGAGTGTGGGAACCAAGGACTGCATGACGACATTCTTTGTTATCGACAGCAGTGCTAAGTATAATGCTCTACTTGGAAGGGATTGGATTCACACCAACAAATGTGTGTCTTCCTCTCTACATCAGAAGATCATGATGGCCTTGTGTAATGGAAAGACAGAGGAGATCAATGTAGACCCGCAACCCTTCATAGCTTGTGTAGATTTTGTAGAGGCCAAATTGTATACTGAAAGAGTGACACCACTCAGTATACTGAGAAAACTTGATGGATCAGCCGAAGTGACGGCTGATGAGGAATTAGCACACTTAAAGCACTTAGTCTAGGAAAGTGCTGATGAAGAATTTGTCGCCAAGGATGACAATGATGCTTGGCTGTAGGCAAAAAGATGGAACCCAGAAGGCCAGATCTTTGGCTTTAATTAAATTCTCAATATTGGACATAAAATCAATAGTCCAGAAAGTGCAAGAGCAAGAGAAAGAAGCCATGGTAACTGGCTGTAAGCTGGAGCAGCAACATGTCAGGTTTTTGGCCTTTGATAAATACTGTGCTTTGGACATTGAAACAAAAGTCTAGGAGATACAGGAAGAAGAAGCCTTATGGATAGACTTTGTCTATGAAGAGAAGGTTAAAAATGTTGAATCAAAGAAACTAGGAGCAGAACAAAGCAAGGAGATTGCTTCGAAGACAAAAGAAATCAGAAAAGGAGCATCAGTGAGTTCTCAGATGCAAGACCCCTTGGAAGAAATCAACTTAGGGGAAGGTTCTACATAGCAACCCACCTACATTAGTGCTTGGTTAAGTGCTCTTGACAGGGACTAGTTTCTGGTGGTCTTAAAGAGATATAAAGATTGTTTTGCATGGTCTTATAATGAACTATCAGGATTGGATAGGTCATTAGTAGAACATAGGCTCCTTATGAAGCCTAATTTCAAGCCATATAATCAAAAACCAAGAAGGATGAGTCCTGAAGTGATTCAGAAGGTCAAGGAGAAAATTCTTAGGCTCCTTAAGGCAGACTTTATTAGGACAGCCAGGTATGTTGAATGGCTATCCAATATTGTGCCTGTAGTTAAGAAGAATGGTAAAATGAGGGTATGCATCGATTTCAGAAACTTGAATTGACAACTCCAAAAGATGAGTTCCCCATGTCCATAGTAGATTTATTAGTGGATAGTTCAACAGGGCACAAAATTTTATCAATGATGGATGGGCACTCTGGTTATAACCAAATCTGCATTGCAGAAAAAGATATCCACAAGACAGCATTCAGATGTCCTGTGAACATTGGCACCTTCGAAATGGGTTAAAATGCCATTTGGCCTGAAGAATGCTGGGGCTACATATCAAAGGGCTATGAACACTATCTTTCATGATCTCATTGGAGGATATTTAGAGTGTTACATTGATGACATTGTAGTAAAGTCCCAATCCATGGAGGAACATTTGTTTCACTTGGAAGCAGCTTTTAAAAGAATGAGAAAGTTCAAGTTGAAACTTAATCCTCTCAAATGTGCTTTTGGCATATCAACTGGAAACTTCTTAGGCTATGTAGTACACAATAAGGGAATACAGATTGATCAGAACAAAGCCAAAGCTATCATTGAAGCCAGACCTCCATCAAGTAAGAAAGAAGTACAAAAATTCCTTGGACAGATTAATTTTCTTCGAAAATTTATTTCTAATACTGCAGGGAAAACTAAAGTATTTTCTTCCTTATTAAGGTTGAAAGATGAAGAGGAATTTGTGTGGACAGCAAAGTATCAAATTTCTTTCAAAGGAATCAAAGCCTACTTGGCTAACCTTCCAGTGTTGATGCCACCAAAGGGTGATAAGCCCTTGAAGTTGTATATAGCTGCAGCAGAAGATTCACTGGGAGTTTTCTTAGCCTAAGACAATAAAGTAGGCAAAGAGTAAACAGTTTATTATCTTAGTAGGTTTCTAAATTCTTGTGAATGTAAATATTCAGCTGTAGAAAAGCTGTGTCTTGCATTGTATTTTGCTGCAATGAAACTAAGATACAATCTTTTCCCTACAACTGTCTTAGTAATTGCAATCACAGATTTGGTTAAATATATGTTATCTAGACCTATGTTGAGAGGAAGAATAGCAAATGGATATTAGCTTTATTAGAATTTCATCTACAATATGTTCCCCAAAAGGCAGTAAAAGGACAAGTTTTAGCTAATTTCTTGGCAGATCATCCATGTCAAACAGAAAGCGAAGAGATAATGGAACTTGGTATGGTTAGTGTTAGACCATGGCAAATGTGGTTCAATGGATCAAAAGTCAATGGTCTAACTGGAATTGGTGTGGTGATTAAGTCACCACAAGGGGTAGTGGATGAAATTACTTGTTCCAATAATCAAGCTGAATATGAAGCTTTAATAATGGGACTGGAACAACTTATTGGATTACAAGCTCATGCAATTGATATATTTGGAGATTCTCAATTGGTGGTTAACCAGGTGAAAGGAATTTTCAAATGTTAAAGTGTAAGCATGTTGCCATGCTATGTTGTTGTATTACATTTGCTTTCTTAATTTTAGATAGCAAATGTAACTTATGTCCCAAGATTCTTGAATAATAAAGCTAATGATGTGGCTCAGAAAGTTTCGAATTTCAAGAGAAGGGATAACACTCAAAGGAACATAAGCCAAACAACATATCAAAAGGTAATACCACCCCTGAATAAAAAGAATATGGTCTTAGAAGTCAATCATAATGACTTACAAGAACAAGATTGGAGGCATCCAATAATGCAGTATCTAGCTGGCCCATCTTCAAAAGCCAGCAGAAAAATCAAATTGCAATCTATGCAATAAATAATGTATGGTAATGCTCTCTACAAAAGGGGGGTAGATGGGTTATTATTGGAATGTTTAGGTCCAAAGGAAACATTGACAATCATGGCTGAGGTTCATAAAGGCATCTGTGGTACTCATCAGCCTAGTGTGAAGATGAGATGGCTGCTTCGAAGTCATTCTTACTATTGGCTAACCATCCTTAAGGATTGCATAGAATATGCTAGAGATTGTTAGGCACGCCAAAAGCATAGCACAATAAGACATGTACTCGTAACTGATCTGCTCCACAGATTTGGCTGTAGACTAGACCGAAGTTATTGGATTCATTAAAGATCTGATCCATAGATTTGGCATCCCACAAACTATAACTTTTAATAATGGGATCGTATTTGATTGGAAAATGGTAAAGTCTTTTGTGGCAGAGTTTGGGATTAGCTTTGTTAATTCTACCCCTATTATGCACAAGCCAATGGTCAGGCAGAATCATCCAATAAGTCTTTGAAGAAAGGAATACAGAAAGTTGTGGAAGACAATCCCAGGGATTGACATAACTTGCTGTTGGATGTATTATGGGCTTATAGAACTTCTCCAAGGTCAAGTACATGAATCACTCTTTATGCTTTAGTATATGGGCATGATGCAGTGCTACCTGTGGAAATTAATGTTAAGTCCTTGAGGGTAAGATGCCAGGATCAATTAAATCTTGAGCAGTACCATCAGAGTATGTGCTTGGAATTAGAAAGTGTGGATGAAGCTAGAATTCTGACATTAAATAGCATTCTTTTCCAAAAGAAGAAAGAAACCAAAAACTATAATAAGAAAGTCAAGCACATTAGCTTTGATGAAGGTGATTTGGTATGGAAGACGATACTCCCAACAGGGATTAAAAGCCACAAGTTTGGCAAATGATCACCTAACTGGGAAGGACCATATCAAGTTTATAGAGTCTTGCCCTCGGGAGCATATCATTTGAAAAATTTTAATGGATATGTACACCCCAAGAAGATTAATGGCAGATATTTGAAGCCTTATTATCCAACCGTGTAGGAAACACAAGGAATATAATAACTGCTAAATGGAATGAGCATGAAAACACTCAAAGAATAAATAAGGATTTTTATTTCATAATGAGTTGAATACATACAACCATAGATTGGCCCAAAAATCAGTACAATGTTTCAGCTGTTCCTTTACAATAGACTCTCTACTCTTAAGAGATGGGAACAACTGAATGGCTGTAGCCATCTCCTGCTTTCGATCAGCCAGCCCTTGGTTAGTGATCTGCAGCTTGGTGGCAGTTCAATCTAAAGCCTGGTTAACTGCTGATAACTCTTCTTTAAGCTAAGCTTTCTTCTCCAATAGTTGAGCTCGAAATTGGGAGACAGAGGAATGTTGTTCTTTCAATTCTAACACTTCAGCACGAATTTGGGAAACAAAACTCTGGTCTCTCAGTAATTTTTCCTTTGTAGCCTTGGCAACATGGCAGATGTAGATGTAAAAAGCAGTGGTGGCTGCCGCCTGAGATAAATGACTTGAAACAGTCATGCTGGATTGCTCAACAATCTTGCAGCACTGGAGGAAGCCATTCTTGATTATCAGCCTTTGCAAGGCTTCGAAAGGAATCCTTGAGAAAGATGTCAGCAACTCCAAACAACTATCCAAGTCTAATGAAGGCAAGGAAGTCCTACCACTAGAGGAAGAGCTCTCAACAATTTGTAATAGAGAATCAGCTAGGACTAATGGCTCAGTTTCATTGCTAGCTGTTGGAGTGGTGGAAGGCATGTCAAAAAGACTAGCTAGCCTAGCCTCAAAGATGTCCACCTCATCCGTTGACATGGAGGGTGCAGAAAGAACTCTGGTAGAAGGAAGAAATGGCTGCATAGGAATAGGAAAAGAAGGTGAAATATCCCTAGCAATCTCCATAGTTTTGGCTACCAATAGGTCAAGAGGAGAAGGACTGGAGCTAGGAAGAGATAATGGACAAGGAATTGGAGAGCTACTAGTGTCTTCTTTATGGGAATCAGCTATCACTGGAGATGAAGTAATAGTTGGAATTTCCTCAAGAGGGGAAGGAGCAGTAAGGCTTGAAGGAAGAATAAATTGGGTAGAGTTGAAGGATAGAAAAGGAAAGTATGAAGTTAAGCCAAAAGATAGGGATGCAGGAGTGCTTGGCCTCAAGAAAGGTATGGAAAATTTAGGACCAGGAAGTGGGAGTATTGCTTGAATTGGCTCTACGTTTTGAGGTCTTTCAACTTTAGATGAAACTGAAGGAGTCCTTATTGAAGGAGAGGGCAGAGTAGCTGTTGCTGTAAAAGAAGAAATACAAAGTAATGTCAAGTCTCAGTATCAAAAATTTGAGAAAGTAGAATAGTGGCACGAAGGAAATTACTGGTTTGAGAAGTAGTGGCTATGATCGGAGAGTTGCGAAGAGTATAATGTCCAGCAGTTTGTTGTTTTCTTGCAACTTCTCTTTGGAATGCATCGGCAGCAACATCTTCATCCCTAAGCATTTGCTGTTGCCTCCTCTTCTTAGCCCTTTGAAATACAATAAGTTCTTTGGAATGTTCTGCTTCTACTACTTTAGCAGATACTTCGTAAATGGGGTCTCCAGTGAAATCAGATAGAGAGACAGTCATTTTCTTCCTTCTCTTTAAGGGTGCCTCTTGCTCTTTTTTTGTCTCTTCTTTTTCTGCTTCCTTTTCTTCTACACGAACCTCAAGTATCTCCTCTTCAAGGTCAAGTAAGAGCTTTCTTTTCTTTTGTTGTCGCTGTTTGCTCTTGAGAAGATTTAAAGCTTAAAATTTTTGGGGAGAATCTCCCTGAGAGGCACCCGCACCACCTACACCAAAGAAAGAGCTATAAGTAAGGACAAGAGCATTATAAAAGAGAAGAAGAGAAAAGAAACAGGAGTACATACTTTTCTTCGAGGCAGCTCAAGTAACTCTAGAAGGAGTTGAGGCAGCAGGAACAGACTTTGTGGTGGCAGAAGCTGAAATGGCGAGCGAGGTGGAAGAGGTAACAACTCTAGCCCCTTTGGACTTGGCTTGAGGTACATCCAGTACCATTAACAGATCTTGAGGAGGAATGGCCAAGTGTACCTCCATATTGGCCATCCACTAGTTCTGGCACCTTTTCAATATGTTGCTTTGAGGTATGAAGGGGAAGTACTCAAAGTCAATGAAATCCTGGATGAATTTGGAAGTTGCTTCTTCCAATCTAGATCTTCGCACCTTCAGATCCCTGCTGGTAAAGCTTAAATTGGTCTGACTGCAGAGAGGTATTGGAACCCCTTGTGAGAATCCAAATTGCCTAGCAAATTGGGCAGGACAATAGGGCATAGCGATGCATTTTTAAGCTCTGGGGTTCACAGTCCCAGTGAATAATTCCCTGGGAATTAGAATAGAGGCCCACATGTTTTTGTGCTGGGGTGTAGAATAGGACCTATCACTCAAAAAGGTCCTCAACCAGGATAGGCCAATATTGGTAGATTTGAATGGAAGGAAGCTATGAGAAGAAGGGGAAGCTGGGAGTTAGTGAAAGAAAGAAAAGTAAAAAAGCAAAGTTAGAAGGATAGAGTGAAACATTGGCTAACTTTATGCCATGAGTGGTAGGGTTTGGCTTCAAAAACTTTAGGCATTTAGACTGTAACTCGATGAAATATACAAAAAGCCAAAGTTGAAGTATCCAAAATGGGCCTCCCTGATTGGCATCCAAGGGTTTTTCACAAAAAAGGGGAAAAAAACTCTATAAACATGACCTAGAATGTATGGAGCTAAAGCCACATTTCTTTGTAAAACAAGGGCTTTGGCAAGAGGGGCAAATTCAGGCATGATTCTCTGAGAAGAGGAACTTACAAAGCCAATATAATATAAAAGAGAAAAATTCCCTATCAGTCATAGGGTTCTCTCTTTTATTCTCAGCCTTGACAAAGTCACTATAGGATGAGTTTAGAGAGGGGAGGGAAAAAGGGGTTTTGAGGTTAGAATAGTCTCGACCAATGGGGGTACCAGTAGTGGATAATCCTAACAGATGGCAGATATCAAGGATAGTATGAGCCATCATCTCACATCTGAATTGAAAGAAATTAAAAGCAGAATTTCAAAAACAAAGGGCAGCAGGTACTAAAAAAGGGTCCTCCGAAATGGTAAACCTGGATAATTGGAGGGCGTTGAGGAGACAGAGCTCCTGATGATCCAGTGTCCTATCAGGGACGACCGGATCATACCATTCCTCCCACTCTGGTCTCACTGTGGGCCAGCAGCGATGGGGTCGGTTTAACCAACTTTGTAAAGGAGACAATGATCTTCTAGACGTGGATACAAAGCTGGAAGCTCAGTGGGAATCTCCTTAAAAATGGGCCCAAGCACATATTCTTGTTGCTCATGGCGACGGTGAATGAAGATGCGTCCGTCAATGGTACTTTTCTCACCAGCCTTGTACTTCTCACACTCTTCATCAATGATCCTTTTCAAGGTTACGGATGGACTCGCATGCTTCACAACTGGTATTTTCAAAGAAGAAGAAGCCATTGATAGAGAGTTTTCTCAGAAGACAAAGTCAAGAAAGAGAGTAAAAGGAAAGAGAAAGCCAGTAGAAGATGAAAGGTTTGTGTGTTAGACGACCAAGTGGATTGGGAGCACAAAATAAAAGGGTTTTTAAACCTTTTTGTCTGAAAAACACCCAGTCATTTTATATGGGCGGAATTCATAAAGAAGTATTAAAGGTACGGGTGCGAAAAGTTTCCCTCAATATTGATGGTTATGGAGGGAAACACATCTCAAATACTAATGTCGGCTTCGAAATAAAATATTTGGCTTCGAAGCCAATTTTTTGCGCCAAAATCAAATAACAAACAGCTTCGAAAGTAGGAAGTCGACTTCGAAGCACATTCCACACCTAAGGGTGCAGGAATGCTCAGGTATTTATTTACTCAAAAAGATTAAAGACTTGTTTTTAGGTTTCTTAATGAGAGTAAAATCCTTCGAAGCAAAATTTGAAATACCTTACGGTTAGAAATTGTTTGTTCTAAGTTTCAAACCAATAGTTGGTTTGATAGTATACAGAAGAAATCACTTTTTTTTTAATAAAACAGTGCAATCCTTAAAAGCGGTTTCCATATTTTGGAAAATATAGACTGTTTGTTCGAAACAAAATTAGTTGATTTGAAATTACTTGATTATATTAACCGTATGTTGGGGAATTGAATATGATCAAATCAAGTTCCGAAGGGCAAAATTGGTAAATTCGAAGCTCATATTCTGAAAAGAAACTGGCAAAAGTTGTCAATGACACTCCATAAGTTACAAAAGTTCAAATTGGGTTTCCAGTATTGCATTGGGTATGATCGAATCGAGATTCAAGTGATGAAATTGTTGAATTCGAAGCCCTAAGTTTGTTTGTCTTTGAGAAATGGGGTAAAATCAAACCATGCCAAATAAGGAGAAAACATCTTAACTTTATTAAGACAAAAGTAATTACATCAGAAGCCTTCTTTGGCTACATATTCAAGTTCATAAAAATAAGGAATAGAATAAATGACAAGGTCAAGGAACTTGTTCCACATATGGTCAATGAACTTCTATTCCTTCTTTATTCTATCTTCTCCAAACTAGGCTGCGGAAGTTGATATGCTCTTACTTGATAAAAAAGTTTTTCAGCCTTTATTTCAAACTTTGTTTCTTTCAACCCTTGGTCTATCTCATCCATGTCCAAGTCATCCCAGCACGCAGAGTCTTATTCTTGAAATCATCATATTCGTCGATGAGGTTCTCTGCTTCATACCAGGTATGAATTCGACGGGTTGAGATTTGATCCATAGATCGAGTGGTGGCCATAGAAATATGATGTCAGTGAAGAAGCAGTAGGAGTTGGTCTAAAAACATCTGGAGCTCTGCTTGGGTGATAGGGTTGAGGGCATGACCCCAGGTCATAACATTATAAGCCTATTGAAAGTTCTTAAGAGGAATATCGTCCTCGAGAACATTGAAGGACAAGTGAGAAAAGGCCGCAAGCAGAAGTTGGGCTTATTGTCGCTGATATTTAGTATGGAAAGATGGAGGGATATAAGAGCGGAGAAACTGGTCCTCAAAGAGATTGAGTCTCAGTTCCTCCATCCAGTGAGGATTTTGTAGAAGAGGAAGTGTAGGAGCTTCCATCTCAAAGAAAGAAGGAAATTGGGGGTTGTTGATGATATCGAGCTAGTCAGAAGAGCAAAGTTTTTCCTTCTGAGCTAAGAATGACGGGCTATACCCTTGAGCTTCTTCTGGACGACGGATAGCTTGTACTATCTTTGTAGGCGTGGAAGATGTGTACCATGCTACGAGTAAGTTGTCTTCCGAACGGCATCGGCGGTTGATGGATACATATAAGTAAACCACCGAACTTCGAGCAAAGGGAGGGAAAGTTAGAGGATCAACAAATTCGACGAAATGATGATTGACTCGCTCTCTTAACTTGGACTCCTCAGGTTCTGGCCAACTTCTCTAACCAGAAGCCCTAGAAGAAGAAGAAGCTGCAGCTTCATTCTACGCAGAAAGTTTTGGGTCAGAAGAAGAGCTTCCAATATCCATGTTTGCAAAATTTTGGGTTAAAGAATTGTGGACAATAGGTTTGTAATCCAAAGGTTGATAGTTTGCAAAAGCTTCTATGACTTGAATATAAGAAGGTGGATAAAGATGGCTAATCAATGCATGAAGATTCTTTCGAGGACGAACAACATTATCAAACAACTCTTCATATGCTTGATCGAGGTAAGAAAAGGTCTGCTTGGCCATGAGAGCTGAACTAGTCTTTTCAAATACTGAGATAGTGAAAATGTTCAAAGAATAGAAGAGAATTTAATGCAAATGTTCATTGATGAATGACGATTGCATTTCTGAAAATGCAAAAGCCCATGCACGTTCTAAGATGTGGGTAAAATACCTTGATCCACTAATATCACCAAGTATTGATTATATTAGTGCGGGGGGTAATGTTGGCTACATATTTTGTACAAGCCAATCACAGTTCAACACATGGCAGGATGAGGGTAATACGGGAAGACAATTTAAATCTTCAATCATAATCACACACGTGGTAGTTAGTATTGGTTATTGTAGATCTACATAGCACTAGATCAACAAAGAAATGCAAGATGACGTGGCTTTAACGGTTACACATATATTTAAATTCAAAATCAGGAGGGAAGCGTAACTGCAGACATGGCATAGTGGAGCTAACTGTAAAGAAACATCAGCGATCATGGAGGGATGGTTCGACAGTTAGAAGTTCATTTCGATGGTTGTCATTGAAAAGTATAAATAGCAGAGAAGGCCCCAAAAAGAGCCCCTAGACTTAGATCTAAAAAACCAGTTTTATCTACTTTATTTTCTTTCCAGTTTTTACATTTCTTATTCTTTACATTTCTGTACTTCAAATTCCTGCACTGCACTTCGTTCATAAGAGTAGTTTCAAGTAGTTTGTTACTATAAACTTCTACGAGGCTGATTTGGATCATTGTAAGTCTTCCATTTTCTTAATGAAATGCTGCAATTGTTCTTCATTTAATCGTTGTTTGCTTAATTCTCCTAAACAAAGCCACCAGTAAAAATCTTCTTCATTGAGGCTGAAAGAACTAAAACACAATTGTCTGATAATTGGTTGGCAATTAATATTCTGTAAGGACTGATTGATTCTTGCTGGCACGTTCAAAATTACAATAATAACCTTCGAAAGCCAAAAAAGTCAACAGATACTGATAAATTTATCAAAATAATAAATGATTGAGATATTTTTATTTTTATTTGTAAGTTTTTATTTATTTTTAATTTATTTGTATTAAAATATGATGTGAAAAGTATAATAATTGAATTATAAATTTTTAAATTTTTTTTACAATAATAAATTTATCACTATAATTGAATAGAACCTTTTAATAAATAAATTCAGTCGATGAGACCAGATCCTACTTGTCTCAAATGTGATGTGTTCCTTCAAGAACAAATACAAGGCATGATTATTGTAGGGGAAATTACATTTAAGTGAGAGTTGGAAAAAAAAAAAAAATTACAAACATATAGCGGTGCAAATAAAAGGCTGTGAGGTGCACCCATCCATGTATTGATAATTTTTTTTCTCCAAGTCCCATACATGTAGTTTTCCCATTATTGTATCCATTTTCTTCAAATACAATAATGTGGGGGAATTGGAGCCGCACATCGGCCACTATTATGCAGTTGTTTGTGTCACTTTCAATTTTATTTTGATAATTTAAACGGTTTACTTTTTAAAGTAAATCGAGTATAATATATTTATAAAAGAATTGAGTTTATCAGATATTTATAACATTTTCATCAAATTACATTTATATTTGAAAAATAAATGGTGTGGGGATATATTTTCTGAGTACCAACACGTGGCCGAGGTGACACCGAAGTGTCAGCAGAGTTCCCCACGTGTTATGGTAGTTGTGCCGAGGTTATCTCGGCTAGGCCGAGGATACCTCCGAAGATATCGGAATCCGAGATAAGCGGATAAAGGACAAGAGTCCTAGAATGAAGAGGAAGCTCAAACCTGGATGTGGACAAGAGTCCAAGGTTGGGGAAGACTTGATTTGGGGTAAAGATAAACTCTTAGGGGTATGTCTTAATTCCTTGAGAGTCCTAGATTAGCGAGGAGTCCTAAGTCCATTAGGACCGGGTTCTGTTGGGACTAGGATTGGATTGGCTATAAAAGAGGCACCCCATGGGTCTAAATGCGTTTTTATGCTCAAGTTAGTGAGTTAAGTACTTGATTATCCTTGAGAGATATCTTGACTTGATCGTCGGAGTACCCCGGGTGGTGAAACCACCATGGAGTCTTTTCATACATGCGAGTTACAAGGAGCCGTCTACTCTGCTTGTGTTCTTCTGCTGAATCACTAAGCAGGGCAGTGTGATCGGAAATTCACTCACACAATTTGGTCCCGTCTGGGGGACAGAAAGAAGAATAGATGGCTAATAACGCAGCTTGAAGGAAAATATTGGGGCGACACTCCATCAGGAGTGGAAGACTGTCGATCCTAACGTGGAAGGCGACCGCAGCGAAGAAACTTCGTGATCGAATCCTTGAGAAAAACGTCGGCAGGCGGCGACACATCAAAAGCGAACGAGCAAGTACTACAACGAGGATGACCTCCGGACACAGAAGACAGATGTCCGAGGAGGGATGAAGAAGTAAAGGAGATGGCACATAAATGGTGACCTTCAATCGATGATCAACTTTATGATCTTGAGAATAATGTCATCGTATACATACCCGGCCGCAGACACACCAATGTCTGCGACAAGCGCCCAAAAGAAGGGCGGAAAGAAGTCCCCGAAGCCCTCAAAGATCTGAGGCGGAAGGCACTCTCACCGACCATCCGAGGTCGGCCGAGAAGAGCCGAGGAGAAAGAGTCGAAGGACACATCGTGAGAAGGATCACAGACCCCAAAGAACATCGGCATGTTAAGGATGTTGTGTTTTGATGCGTCCTGCGGAGAAGGATCAAAAAGGGGCCACCATGAGGCCGAGAGTAGTGCGCCAAAAAGGCTGAAGTCCATTGTCAGCCGGGCTGCAAGGAGAAGTAAAGAGGACTTGAGAGACTACCTCAAGAGGAAAGCAGGAGAATCTTTGGGCCAAGTAACCTCCCAGTTAAGAGGACTCCATTCTCGGTGGAATTGGACAAATTCGTGGCACCAAAAGATTGACATCGAGGTTCGGATATATGATGGTAAGTCGGACCCTAACTTCCATGTTGGATTATTTTTGAATTCAATGGCGTTATCTGATTGGGAGCGAGCCGTTGCTCTGCAAAGTGTTCCTTCATCCTTTGGGGAGATTGCATCAGTTGGTTCCACAAACTACGAAGGAGGCGTAAAGCTGGGAAGGCTGGCGAGATGTTTGTGGCAGTTCATAACAAACAAAGCGCAACCTTTGAGGGTGGATGCATTGATGGCCCGAAGATCGGCAAAGATGAGAGCCTCGAGCCTCATAAGCGGTACTATGAGGTGTTCAATCGAATACAGTGCAACCAGAGGTGGCGGTCGTCTCTTTCAAGAAACGGCCTAAGGATGGTATCCTTCTTGAAGTCATTAGCAAAAACCTCCAAGAGTATGGAAGAGCTCATGGCGAGGATTGAGAAGTATGCCGAGGAGGATACCTCGGGGAACAAGGAGACAAAAAAGGAGAAAAAAGGCAGCGGCTAAGCGAGGCCGAGGCAACAATGGACAAAACAAAGCGAGGAAGAGTTGAGGACTAAACAAGCGATGGCAGCGGTGTTTGAATTCGATCAAAAGGTCCTTGACCAAATTCAAATCAGCCCTACTTGAGTGCCGGCAAGAGCACAAGGAGAATTCATGGGGAGAAACCTCGGTAGGCGTTGTGCCTACCATAATAAGCGAACCACCCTTTCGGGGTTGAGGCCCTTAAAAGCACACTTAGAAGATCTGGTGAGACAAGGCCATTTAAGAGATCTTGTGGATGAGGCCCGAACCGGGGAAGAAACGAGCCTGCAGTTGCCTCAAGCACCAGCCCGCCCACCACAGCAACCCGGGCGAGTGGACCTCGGGTGGTTAACGTGATCCACTCAAGGTGAGCGAAAACGACATCTGGGAGACACGAGAGGGTGAAACATCTGCGACATGTCAACCAGTCGGATGAAAAGACCTCGGCTTTGAAGATTGCGAGGACCTATGATAACCTTCACGAAGCCGACCTTGACATGGTTCGACACCCGCACAATGATGCCTGGTAGTATCCCTCCGGGTTGGGGAGTGCGGTGAAAGCGCATCTTGATTGATCAAAGGCGACTCTGCGACATCATGTATGTCGAGATGCTACAAGGAGTTAGGCCTTCACCACGATGACATGGAGCGATCAAAGCGGCCCGATGGTGGCTTCAATGGAGCACCGGCGTGGCCTTTAAGCGCAACAAGCTTGGAGGTACAAGGGCACAAAGAAGGTGAGGCGAAATTTATTGTGATTGATCGCCGCCTTACAACATTATCTGGGGAGGCCGTGGTTGCATGCAATGGGCGATTCCTCCACCTTGCATCAAGCTGCTGCGATTCCCAACAGAACATGGGATTGAGAAATCGAGGAGATCGATTCTTGCGTAAAAGCGCTCCATGGCGACAATGAAGTTAACTGCGCATTCGAGAACCAATGAGCGAAGGTTGAAGAAGAGGACATGAAAGTCCAAGATGATGTCGTGAGGAGCCGGCCGAGAAGAGTGAAGAAGCATTGAAGAAAGTCTTCGTCCAAGAGGGTGATGAGGCGCTTCTTTCTTCTCGACAGATTAAGCCGGGAGAAGAAGAAAGGGAGTTGGAAGCCTTTCGAGAAAAAATATTGAGGTGTTCGCTGGACACCTTATGAAATGCTGGCATCGACCAGGGTCACATGCCACGCAGACTCAACGTTAATGGTCGGCCAAACACTGTAATACAACGAGCAGAGACCGGCGTTGATACGTCGAAGCGATGGAAGAGGAAGTAGCTAGACTTCTAGAGGCGGGGCCATCCGAGAAGCCAATTATCCAACGTGGTTGTCAAATACCGTGGTAGTAAAAAGAAGAATGGCAAGTGGAGGTGCGTAGACTTCACAAATTTGAACAAAGCTGTCCCAAAGACAGACTTCCCTCTAAAGATCGACCGGTTGGTGGGCCACATCTGGACATGGTAGGATGAGCTTCTTGGGCGCATATAGGGGTATCACCAGATAGCCATGTACCCCGGATGAGGAGAGCGGCGTTTATTACTCCCAAAGGTCGGTCTTTATTCTGAGTCATGCCCTTTGGGTTGAAGAACGCAGAACAACTTACCAAAAGTGGTGACCGGATGTTCGGACACTTGATTGGCGGTAGCGTGGAAGTCTACATCGATGATATGGTCGTGAAGACCAAGGAACCGAAGGATCATCTCGTGACTTAGAAGAGGTCTTCAACATACTCAAAACATATCGGCTCAGGCTAAGCGCTCGAAATCGGCGTTTGGAGTCGGATCCGTAAGTTTTGGGGTACTGGTGACAAGAAGGGCATTGAAGCCCGGATCAAATCAAGGCCATTGGAATTCTGAGTCCGACATCGGCTAAGCGAGTTCGGATGCTTCTTTGGAAGGGCGACCCTAAACAGTTATAAGCGAAGTTCGGACAAGTGTAAACCTTTTTCAATCTGGTGAAAAAAGGCCACAATTTTTATGGACGGAGGAATGCGAGGCGCTTTGACCGACTGAAGAAGTACCTTACCTCGGCCGATCCTCTCAACGCCTCAACACAGGAAGGCTGTTCTTATACCTAGCAGTTTGAGCCTGCGCGATGAAGTCTTTGTGATTATCCGAGAAAGAAGGCGAGCAGAAGGCAGTTTACTATGTGAGCAAGACCTTGGCTGACGCAGAAACAAGGTATCTGCCATTAGAAAAATTAATGCTGGCCCTGGTAATGGCTTCAAAAAAGCTGAACCACTATTTTCAGGCTCACAAGATAGTGGTTCTGACAGAGCACCATTAAAATCCTTGTTGCGACAAGGAGACTTGTTGGAAGAATTGCAAGATGGGCCGTTGTTTTGGGCCAATATGACTGGAGTTTAGGCGAGAACGCAATTAAGGGCCAAGTCTTGGCGACTTTGTGGCCGAGTTCTCACGAGAATACATCGAACATCGGACTCCGTCGAGCGAGATGAACGATGCCCGAACAAGGAAAGAAAGCCCGGTAAAGCCAAAGAACCAAGGAAGGAGAAACTCGGACCTGCGGCATTTACATCGGCAATTCCTTTCAACTTTTTGTTGATGGGAGCTCAAACCGGCGAGGCGGGGCTGGAGTAGTGTTAATTTCCCCGATGGGGAGATATTGGAAGCGATCAATTCGTGGGGTTCAAGGCCTCGAACAATGAGGAGTATGAAGCATTGATTCTTTGGATTGAAGGCGGCAATAGCAAGGCGAGATGAGGTAATTATTTTTGTGATTCACGACTTATAGTAAATCAAACTACAGGAGAGTTCTTTTGCCGAGATGAAAGAATGTCGGCATCGTAAAAAAAGTCATCGGTTTGGCGGACATGTTTCAAAATGCCGACTTCTTGAGTTAGCGAGATGACAACAACCACGCCGAGCGTTGGCCAATTTAGCAAGTTCGATTCAAGACAAACCGGAAGACAAGGACAATAATGATTGACTACCTACGGGCCGAGCATAGAGCCACGAGCGCAATGCAAGAAGCATTATGTGCGGTTGGGACCAAAAGTGGATGGATGCAATTGTTGCATTCCTAAAAGAAGGCAAATTGCCGGAAGATTGGAAGGAAGCACACAAGGTCGATTAAAGTCGGCAAGATTCGATCGACGCAATGAAGGACATCTGTCTGAAGATCCTTCCTTTGGACCTCTTTAAGGTCGTACACCCTCTTCAAGTCGAAGACTTCTGTCTGAAAATTCATGAAGGAGTTTGTGGAAGCCACCTTGCAGATCGTTAGCACATAGGGCCATTACCGGGGTATTGGTGGCCCTATATGCGAAAGATCTGAAGCCTATGTAAGAAGTGTGAACAATGTCGAGGTTTGCACCATTGATACACCCGGCCATTTGACTTGAATCTGTTTCGACCCTTGGCCATTTGCCCAATGGGGCATGGATCTTGTTGGAAAATTGCCCCAAGCAAGCTGGGCAGCGGAAGTACCCTCTTGGTGGCTCTGGATTACTTCACAAAATGGATAGAAGCGAGCCTCTTGCCAAAATCCGAGATGTGGATGTAAAGAACTTCATCTGGAAAAGCATCATTACGGACTTGGGATTCCAAGAGCAATCGTTGCCGACAACGGAACCACGGTTTTGACAAACTCATCAAGAATTTTTTGCCAAATTCAAGATAAAAATTACTTCTCAACACCAAGCTTTCCCCAAAGTAATGGGCAAGCGAAGCATCAAACAAGGTCATTCTAGATGGAATAAAGAAGAGGCTGCAGACGATAAAGGAAGTGGGTAGACAATTGCCCAACGTGCTCGGGCATATCGCACTCTGAGAAGATCAACAGGGAATCCCCTTTGCCATGGCTTATAGCGCAGGCGATCATTCCATTGGAGATCGGCATCGAGGATCGAGAACGAGGAGTTGAGAGCGGGTCTAATGATGTGCTCTTAGCGAGATCTGGACCTACTAGAAGAAAGAAAGAAAGGCGCAATCCGACTTGCGGCATACCGACAACGACTTGCCAAAGCTTACAACAAGAAGGTCAATCCAAGGGATTTTGGTCAACGACTTAGTCTTAAGAAAAGTGGTCGGCAATAAGAAGGATGCGGAGAGGGCAAACTTGGCCCCAAAGCTGGAAGGCCCCTCGAATAATTTGATTGTTAGGGAATGGGGCATCTGGGCTCGAAGATAATGAGGGCAAAGCATTGCCTGAACCATGGAACACTTGTAATTTAAAGTTTTTCTATCATTAGATATTGTTTGATTCTTTCTTGCCGATATGATAAATAAAATCTTAGCAGAATTTCTCTGAACTTATACAACTTGGCACGATATTGTTTTCTGAATAATGAGAACCCAAGAGGAACTTAGGTTCACATTGAGGCGGAGAGAAGACATTAGTAATGCTTAGCGAAGTTAAGCGAGATAAATTCCTTATCTTTACTTGTTGAAATTTGTAGCAATTTACAAGTTAAAGTTAAGTGAGATAAATTCTTATCTTTACTTGTTGAAATTTGTAGCAATTTACAAGTTAAAGTTAAGGTGAGATAAATTCATATCTTTACTTGTTGAAATTTGTAGCAATTTACAAGTTAAAGTTAAAGCGAGAAGATTCCTTGACCTCGCTTGTTGAAATTTGTAGCAATTTACAAGTTGAGTAAAGATTATTGTCTAAACACTTGAGTAAAGTCCTTGATTATTTTTGAAATTTGTATCAATTTACAAGAAAGGCAAATTGAAATTATTATTTATAGCCTTTTGGAACTTGAGAAAAGTTAACATTGAATAGTATCTGTCTATACTTGTTGAAATAATGCGGGGCGATCTCTTGCGAAGTAAAATTTGCAGTGTAATGCCGAGATATGTTGCAGGAGATTGTGCAAAAAGGAAGAATCGAAATCATGCAAAATATTCTAAGTATAGAATCATTGAAGCGAAAAGAAGAATTAAAAGCACTGAAGCATTCAAGAATAAGCAATTTGCATAAATAAGTTGTTTACAAGCAGCAGAGAGGCACATCGGCCACAGAAGGAACAGCTTACAAAGAAAAGAAAACAAAGTACAAGAAATAGAAGAAAACAAAAAGCGTCAAGGCTGTCCTTCTTCAACTTGAACAGAAGGTTGGGCTGGAACCTCGGAAGGTTCTGGAAGAACCACCTCGGTGTCTTTTGGGTCCACAACCTCTGCATCCTTTTCAGCCGGAACCCCAGGTTCTTTATTTGCCACGACCTCGGAGTGTTTGTCAGCTGCAACCTCAGCGTCGATTTCGGCTAAGGTTTCATCAACACTTCTCCCAATTAGAAGCATATCAGAAGAGGCAGTGAGCGGCTTCCTTGGATTGCGTCTCGACACTGTTCATCGGTGAGGTCCAAAATCAGTCGGCCTTGGGAGGATTTGGCCTTCCTCACCAAGGGTTCATCTTTATCTTCATCTTTTCTTCATCTTCATCCTCGGCATTGATTCATCTTGGCTTGGAGATGGAGGAAGTGGGCAAGGAAGCCTTGAGCTCTCGATCTTGCGCCATGGCGAAGTCATTGGAAGATCAAGCTTTTTGGTGAGCATTCCAACCTAGGGCGTATCCTTTGTTGCAAGCTTGCTTGACACAAGCTTGTAGTCTTGACAACGTCTGCCATGCCTTGGTTGTGGCGACCGATTTGACCTTTTTGTGGCGAGCATCCTAAGCTCTTTCTCGGCCTCGGCCTTCTTAGCCTCGGCTTCCTTTTTCTCGGCCGGCAACTTCCTTGACGTTCTGACCCTTTCGGCCTTTGAAGAGCAAGTGATTGGGCCTTTGTGGCCTCGGCTGCTCTTCGGTTTTTCATCCTCGTTGATCTCTTTTTGGGTCTTTTGAAGGCGACAAACTCCTTCTTTAATTGAAGAGCTCCTCCTTGTTTCAAATGCCTTCTGAGAGAAAGGCGTGGGCATGTTGAGCAACTGACGATTCATAAAGACAAAAGGTTATTCTGAGTGAAAATGATGTTTTACAAGTATGAAGATAAAACAAGATCATCAAAGTTACGAAGGCTTACTTGGGCGAGCGTTGCAACATGAGGGCATAGTTCTCGTATTCACCGATCTTGGAGTTTCTCTCAAGATCACCTTCGATGAAACGACCATCTTGAGTGCCACGCCGACGTTAACGTCGAGGCGCTTTCATTGGCATAAAGCGCTGTCCTCAAGTGTAATTTTGGGCTCGAGGAACTTTGGGAACCTGGATCCGAGTTGAAGGCTTTTGCTTTTTCGGTGGACGGATCGAGGCTGCGTCTCGGTAAACCTCTTCCTGAGGAGCATAGGCGATCTCCTGCTCTCTCCTTCATTTGGGAGATTGGCGAGGCATCTTGACCTCGGCATCGGCTTGACCTTAGCCTTCGGTTGGGACTTCTTGGTTCTCTTCGGTTTTGGTGGGGGCATAGTTTGAGGTGGCTCATCCTCCATGTCATCTGGCAGGTCGGCCAAGAGATTGAGCACCGTTTTCTTCGGTTTTCCATTTAATTTGTTTTGACGAGTCTGCGTCGGCGCTTCTTTTCTTGGACTAGTTCAGACGTGGAAGCACCTTGTTCAGTGGAGGCAGTTGATGAGGAGGTGCTCCTCTTCCCCTGTCTTGGAACGTCGGGCAACTTTGAAGTATATGTGGGGATGAAGTTTAGCACCAAAGGGCCTTGCGTTTCTCAAGAGGAGGTCCAAGAGCTTTTTGATTCGAACTGAGGAAGTAGGGTAGCGAAAGTCCTTGGGAGGTCGTGACGTCTGCAAAGCAGAACAAAACATGAAAGCAGATAAAATATTTTGGAAAATTGAAGAAAAACAAGCGATTAAGTAGTTCGAGATGGGCTCTTACCCTTGCCCTCCTTCTTGTTAGTGGGAGAGGAAAAGGTGGACTTCTTCACAGGCCAAATTCGATTCAGTGACAATAAGATAATCCTCAAGAGCCCCTTTGTTGGAGTGCAGCTCGGCTACAATCTTATATTCGGTAGACCTCGGCGAGGTAATATACAAAACCTTTCTCCTTAAGGTTAAGGGCACTCATGGTGTAACAATCTTGGATATCGGCAAGAGTGATTCTAACACCCTCTTGCCGAGCTAAAGCTATTATTCGATAAGGGTCCTATAGGCATTTATGGTAAGTTGCATGGGGTTGAGGTGTAGTAGTTAAGGACCTCGCGGAAGAGGATATCAAGAGGAACCTAAGTCCACACCGGACGAAGGCAACTCTGAGGAAAGGCATTTTATCGCCATCGGGCATAATGGAGTCCTCCTCTGACTAGTCTGAGTTGGGCGTCATCTGGAATGGAGAATTCTTGCCTAAAGTGTTCTAGTTTTGTGGGGTATCCACCTATGTTTCCACACACCCATGGTCTTTATAAGTGTTTGGCTCTGAAGCAGTATTCTTAAGGATTTTAAGGACCTCGGCTAAAACCTAAATCTTGATTGTTTGATTCTTTCCTAGAGATTGATGGTTCTACAACAAATCCCAAAATTAAATCTACGAATAAATCAGAATGGAAGGCGAAAATGGAAAGCAGGAAAGCAAAAGAAGTTTGATTCGTGAATACAAGAAAGTGGAAGGCCAAAAGCAAGTGAGATGGTGCAAGTATTGGATGCAAAATCAAGAAATGATTCAAAAATTACATGACAAAGCAGAACATTAGAAGCGAGAAAAACCAATAACGATCAAAGAAATGGAAAAGAAGGAGCAGGGGCTTACGAGAAAGGATGAAGCGAGATGAGTCTGCCGAGGTCAGTGACTTAGGCGGCAATGACAGAGCTCCTGAAATGGCAAAAGCGGACCTAATCACGAGCTTGAGCTTGGGGCAATGGAGGATTCGAAAGAAAAAAAGCTTGAGAGAGAGAACAAGAATTTCAAAATCACGAAGTGAAGCGAGAGAGAGACAAAGCGTTTTTGTCAAAAGTGAAGCGGCGACAAAAGCAAGAATAATAGCGCCTAGGGTAGCTTGCATCGCCCGTATGACGGAAGAAAAAAACGGCTTGTAAGGCGTCACACGCACCGGACCAAGAAGAATGAAACGTCCTCGGAATGGTTGAAGATTGGTGTATGGCTCATACACGTAAGGAAGTTGATTTGAATCAAGAGGACATGCCGTCTGGAATGAATGATCTCGGCTAAAAGTTCTTAGGCCGATGTGCGAGATAAAATTCGAAGATAGGTTCCATCACCTCGTAATGCCGAGGTAATAGAACCTAGGGGCGATTAATGGGGATATATTTTACGAGTACCAACACGTGGCGAGGTGACACCGAACCGGTGTCGCCAGAGTTCCCCGTGTTATGGTAGTTGTCTTGAGGTTATCTCGGCTGGGCGAGATACCTCCGAAGATATCGAATCCGAGATAAGCGGATAAAGGACAAGAGTCCTAGAATGAAGAGGAAGCTCAAACACGGATGTGGACAAGAGTCCAAGGTTGGGGAAGACTTCGTTTGGGGTAAAGATAAACTCTTAGGGAGTATGTCTTAATTCCACTGAGAGTCCTAGATTAGCAGGAGTCCTAAGTCCATTAGGACCGGGTTCCTGTTGGGACTAGGATTGGATTGGCTATAAAAGAGAGGCACCCCCATGGGTCTAAGGTACGTTTTTTATGCTCAAGTTAGTGAGTTAAGTACTTGATTATCCTTGAGAGATATACTGACTTGATCGTCGGAGTACCCCCGGGTGGTCGAAACCACCGCCGGAGTCTTTTCCTTCTGTGCAGGTTACAAGGAGCCGTCTACTCTGCTTGTGTTCTTCTGCTGAATCACTAAGGAGGGCAGTGTGATCGGAAATTCACTCACACAAATGGTAAGTATGCTTTTAAAATAAAACTGAATACAAAAGTCATTTGATGAAAGGATTATTCATGTTTAATCAATTTAATTTTTTATAAATATATTATCTTTAATTTATTTTAAAAATTAAATAATTTAAATTATTAAAATAGAATTCGAAGTGAAGCTAAATATGTTGTGCGGGGGTGCACAATATATATCCACCCTATGTCCATAATGTGATTTAAGATCATCCATTATTTTTAGCCTCGATTAATTTTGATCGGTCAAGATTATTTTTGCACTTTCTCAAAGTGAAGGATTCCAATAAAGTGAGACTTTGAGCTCCAATTTTATTAGTTTGACCGATGGAAATTAATTGAATATATATATAATGTTGAACATCCAAAAACGGACTGGTATGTCTTTACTATAAATTCGAGACGGTTTGCCTTCTTTCAAATTTAAAGAATTTGAGGAGTTTGCGTGATTTATCATGAATTTCGTTTTGATAATTAAAATTATTCATTTTGTAAGGTCTTCTGTATATATCGTTCATAAAAAAAAAAATTAATAATCGTAACTTTTTTTTATTTTTATATTTTTGTCTTAAAAAAATATATAATCTATTTTTAAAAATACGTCTTTTGCCACTTTTTTCAGAAACATATAATAAAATGAAAAATTTACAATTATCTGAGCCTAAATGAGCAAAAGTGACCACACTTTGAGCTGTAACAAAGAAATATATCCTTTTTTATTTGGTAGCTACAGTCTGCAACAAATGTGAGGATAATTATAAGTAGATTTCATTGATCGGACTTATTTATTTATAAATTTTGTGTAATTGTTTTTATTTAGTTGTCCTTTATTTTAATAATGAGAAAATTTTATTACTACTCTTTAAATGAGTTTTGTATTTATAGAATGATCATTTAGAATTAATAACAATACTGATAAATTTATCAAAGTAATAAATAATTAAGACAATTTTAATTTATTTGTATTGAAATATAATACAAAAAAAAATGTAACCAGTTGATATTTGTGGGTTTTAATTTATTTGTATTGAAATATAATACAAAAAAAAATGTAACCAGTTGAACTATCACTAAAATAGAATTTTTTAATAAATAAGTTTAATTCACAAGACTACTAGGTGCTACGTGCCTCAAGGGTGATGTGTTCCTTCAATAACAAACACGACAGCCTATGGTGTGCAATCTATCACAAATTTATATAATTTTATCATAAAATTTTGTAACATTAATTATAAAATATGTAATTTTATCACAAATTAACACAATAAAATGTCTAAAATTTTGTGATTCATGTAACAAAAGTTTGTGGTTTAGTTATGAAATTTTTTATACGCCAATTCGTAGTGAAGTTACATATTTTGTGATTGATATTACAAAATTTTGTGGTAAAATTATGCCAATTTATAGTAGGATGCATGGAGTTTTCCTTTAATCTAATTGATTTAGCTTTTCAACTTCTTTGAGTCCATTAAGGATTGGCAAGTTCGGCAATGGGTTCTTTTTAGTCAATAAGTCAAAAAAGTCACTAAAAAAATGTAAATTATTCTCTTTATATTTTTACATGTCTTTTCATAAAAAGTTAAAAAATCAATTAAAATAATTAATTTCCAAAACAATATGAGAAAGAGCGGGCTTAGCCTCCCCCTTTTGTTCTTGTCGGTCACCCCTCGCCACACTACAACATATAAAAATTTTAGAGACTAAATTTTTTTTTTATCAAAAATAAAAAATTTAGTGCGAAAAATATTTTAATTCCTGTTGTCACGTGTGCTTTCATTAAAATGTCATCTTGAGCGGTCTAATTTTACCAAAATACACATATCGTAGGTGTTTGGCAGAACTTAATTTCAACTTAAATCAACTTTTGGCTTAAATTAAGCTGCTATGGCGTGTTTGGTACAACTTATGGACATAGATTATGGCTTAACTTAAGCCAAATTCGGCTTAAAAGTTGAAGTTGCTCGCGAGGTGCTTAAAAAAATGACTTATGCGCGCAGCTATTTGGGGAGGGGAAAAATGACTTAAATGCCCCTCCAAAACTTAAATAATAACGAAAATGCCACTATATAAACCATTTCTCACTCATTCTTCCTCTCTCACACAAATGAGAGAGGCGATTTCCGGTGAGCATGTATTTCCGGTGACCGAGCTCTCTCTCTCTCTCTCTTCCCCCTTCTCTGTCTCTCCTCCTTCGCGAACCCGTTTCCCTCTTTGCGATCGCGATCTGCCATCTGCGCCGGTTGATCTGCACCATCTGCCCTAGCGTCGGTTGATCTGCACCGTCTCTCCCCCTTCGCAAACCCGTCTCCCTCTTTGCCATCGCGATCTGCCATCACGATCTGCACCATCGCAATCTGCCATCTGCGCCGGTTGATCTGCACCATCTGCCCTAACGCCGGTTGATCTGCACCATCTGCCATCGCGATCTGAATGAAACCCTAGCGTTGGTTCATCCCGCCGGAGCTAGGGTTTTCATTATTTTTTTTTTTTGAGGTTTTTCAGTGTTTTTTTAATATAAAAAAAAAACAAAATAATTAATGAATAAAAAATAATAATTGATGCTAATTGATACTATTAATAAGAATATTGATGAATATATGTAATTGATGGAAAAATTAATTATAATTGATAATATTAATATATGTAATTTATATTAATTGATAATATTAATTGATGGAAAAATTGATAAGTTAATATAAATTGATGAATATATGTAAATTGATAAATTAATATAAATTGATACATTAATATAAAGAATAATAATGATACATTAATAATGATACATTACTATAAAGAAAAAATGAGATATTACTAAAAATAATTAAAATGAATAATAATTAAAAAAAATTGGACAAAATTGATACATTAATATAAATTGATAAATTGATGATAAATAACAATTGTTATATTATTAATTGTAATAAAAAAAATTTAATAAAAACAGAATCAGAAATGTCAAAAAAATTTAATATTGTATATTTTTGTAATGAATTAATTATTAATTGATACTAATTAATAACAATTGTTGATTATTAATATTATTTGATACTAATAAAAATTAATTATTAATATTAATTGATACTAATTAATAATTTTAGTATTTATTCAGACTAATTAAGCCATTAATTGATACTAATTAATAATTTTAGTATTAATTGATACTGATTAAGCAATTAATTGATACTAATTAATTTATAATGGAAAAAAATTATTACAATATTACTACTATTGCATTTTTATCAACTGTATCAATTTTTTTATATTAGTTGATATTAATTAATACTAATTATATTAACTTTTATTAATGAAATAATTTTTTTAAATTAAAATTGAAAAAAAAATGACAAAATTATCATTTTTATATCATATAAGGGCAAAAAAGTTAATTATACAGAAAAAGCTATTTTACAGGTTATGTACCAAACACTATTCTGCAACTTAAATCTATAATTCCACAGTTATACCAAACAGGTTACTAGCTTATACTCACAGCTGTAAGTTATAATTTGTTAAGTTATAATTTATAATCACTTTCCCACAACTCTACTAAACGGGGCCATTGAAATCACTAAGTTGCCTTAAAGGTCGAATTCCATCATTTTGATTCCTAATATATTAAAAAAAATCATGAAATAATTCAAATAACACACTTTCAATCACATATGACGTAAAATAATAACAAAAACTAGTAAGATCAACATACTACCAAAATTGAAGAAAAAATATCAACTAAATTCAAATATTGTCATATTTTAAAACTAACTATATTTAATGTCAAGCAATCCAAATAATTCATTTTCCTCAATTTTCTTCACTATTTAATGCTAAAAACACTAATTAGTATATCAACTATTAAAATTATGCCAATTTCGATGTCAACATTCATCAAATTCACTTTAAATTTCAATAAGTTAATCATTTCGGTAGTATAACTCATATTGATTAAAAAATCTTCCAACTGAAACTATATCAAATAATAAATATTTGTTCATTTTTAAAACTAATTAGTATCTTAAATATTTTATGAATTAATAAAATTAGCTAAAGCCACTTCGGCAGTACACTTTTTGAGGTTTCAAGATTAAAACATAATTTTAATAAAAATGAAATTTTAGAAACATAATCCTAGAACATGCTCTCTTCCCTAGTCAAATCATGAAATGATATAAAAGTTAACTTTTTAGACCCGTAATATGTCAAAAAGATAATTGATTGATAATTAAATCATATTTAATTATTACCCAATCATTTTCTTGACATATCATTGAATCTAAAAAATATGTCTAATTTTTTTGTTTTAATAGCAATGCTCAATTCAATACCGCATGCAAAATAAAAATAAAAATGATGGGAAAATATGAGTTCAAGCATGAATCCATCAAACTTACACAATACCTATGATTTAATCAAATGAAAATCCTAGCATGGCATCTATACATTTCAAGTAGAGAGATCCCTACCTCTTTAAAGTTTTAGTAAAATTACACAAGATGAGATGGTGAGGAGTGATGATTTAGTCTAATGATCCAAGATCCACCAAAAGCTCTTCAAGAACCCCACAAACCTCTATCAAAATCTCTATTTAATCTCACTTAAATCACCACTAATATCCTTCAACAAGCACCCAAACTTTAGATATTATGGATGAACATCAATGGATACCAAGCCCATACAATGGAAGTATGAAGCAAAGGAAGTCAATGAAAGGAGGAAAATGAGCTCCACGGTTGCTCTCTCATACTTGGCGGAATTTTTGTTCCCTATTGTCCTAAAACACAATATAAGGCTATATATAATAATCCTGTAATGATCCCGGTTTTCCTTTCATTGTTTATTGTATTCTGGACTCGGTTCTGTGGATGATTATTGTTGTCTATATTACATTTCCATCCTTTAACCCTTTGAAGTTGAGTTTAGAAATGTCTTGGGCGTGTTCTGAACAGGATCGGTGAGCTTTGGTCTCTATTCTTGTTGCCCAAATTTTTGATGATCCGCTCAAGTGGGTCCCTTTGTGCTTGAGCAGAGTTTGCGTCCTTTCAGCATTTGGTGCGTCTGCAAAATTACTGCAGGTGTGTTTTTCACGCTCGAGCGAATTTCCTTACGCTCGAGCGAGTCACGCTCGAGCGGGTATCTTTGCGCTCGAGCGGGTGTTCGAGGTCTGTAAAAGTACTGGATGAGTGTATCCTACGCTTGAACAGGTCCCTTTGCGCTCGAGCGGGTAGTATTTTGCTGTTGTGCCTTGGCGTTCAAGCAGGTTCTTTTGTACTCGAGCGAGTTAAGTTTTGTGTCTGATGCTCAAGCGTCCTATTCTTCGCTCAAGCGGGTCATACGTATATCAGATCGCAGCTGGCTCATTTTAAATCACTTTTCACACTCTCTCTTTCTCTCTAACTTTCCAAAAACCTAGTTTGAGAGCTTATCTCACTACAACATAACTTCTCTCTACAAAATCATCTAGATCAAGTGATCTTCTACCTTGGTCCCTTTATATAAAGTGTAGGATTTGGCTTGCTCTTCATTTTGATCCGAAAATTATTGGGTTTGGAGCACCTTCAAAATCCTTCATCTTCTCCATTTGGTCTCTCCATTTGAGGTGGGGATAACTACTCATATTTATGGTCTTTGACATAAACTTGTAGTCATTTTGATGTAATGTTGAAGTTGGGTAATTTTGAGGGTTAGGGTTTCAAAATATATAAAGAGGGGTTTTGTTCTTTTGACTCATACATGTATATTTTGGGTCTTAAAATGAGATTATTGATGTTTAATGAAAATATTTGAACCTTTGGGTCAATGTTGAGAAAAAGGGGAGGAAAGCCCTAATTTGTTGTTATGAATTAATTTTTACAATTAATTTTGAAAGTTATGAAAATATGAAATTGAGTTGGAAATAATGAAATTGAGGAGTTATGAGAATGAATGGTGGAGTTGGATAAGTTAATCACTTACCTTTGGAAATATTGATAATTTATCTATTAATGCATTTATTATCTGTTTAGAAATAATTGCTTTGGTCTATCGGTTGAGGATAGTCTTGATTGTTGTAGATACTGTATGTTGATTAGGGAAAACTGAAACTAATCACGTTGAATATGTCATTGAATATGACGGTTGGAATAATACATCGAATATGTGTATTGATTGATCATTGTATATGATAAGTGTTTATATACATTGTATTGTGTGGGAAGAGATAGGGGATGTACTCCACGGTTTGGGAGGAGCTAGGGGATGGACTCCTAAACTGGATATTATTTGGGAGGAGATAGGGGATGGACTCCATTGATACAGCAAATATGTGTATCTATTGTGAAGTATGGAAGTGTTTTGATATGAGTTGTTATCTCATTTAAAAAGGAAGTGCTTTAATATGAGTCGTAATCTCATTAAATTGTTGACCAAGTTCTGAGCCATGTTATGAATAGAAAATTTGATAAGTAAAGGAAAGTGGAATGAAATATGTACATATCTGTCATGGAATTGGATTGTGTTGTACGCTGGTTTGTTTGAGTTAAACATTTATCAAATGCTAATGTTTTGGTTATTGCTCATATTATGTTTAACATATCTCTACTGGGCGTTGGCTCACCCTATATGGGACATCATTTTCAGGTGCAGGTGATATACCACCTCCAAGGACGTAACTTGAGAGGCTTAGAGGCTGAGAGATCTTTTTGTGATTATCTTTTTGTATTACATGTGTATCAAGCCAAGGGCTTATTTTTGTGTAAAGAGTTATAACTCTACTTTTGTTAGACCCAAGTGTTGACTTGGAAAGTTGTAAGCATATAGGGCATTTAATTTTGCTGTCAACATGTGATATTGTACGGGGAGCAAATATTCCGGCAAGCCCGTACTCCTTTCTTCCAAGCTCCGTCTCTATCCGATCACCTGCGAGCACAACGGCGGTGAGCTACCCAGCGGTGTGTGGCTCCGACGATCAAGTTAGCACACACCTTGGGATAAAGGGAGGGGAGAGTGAGTTGAGTGTGAGTGTTTCTTACAAAGATGTTCCTCTGTCTTAGTATGGGGGGCGCAGACATGCTTATATACCCTCTGCACCCCAAATCTACTCCCAGTGATCTCTTGACACGTGGTAATGCTATCCCATCTGTCAGCACAAATCTTGCTGAACATCACCTAACCAAACTGTTTGCCCACTCTACTGGGAGCTCGGCAGCCGAGCTACACCATCTCGGCTGTCAACGGCCATGCTGTGCTTCATGTCCAAGTGCTCCAAGAACCGAGCTCCTTTCCAGCTGTGCTCAGCTGCATTCCGGCGAAGCCAAGCTTGAGATTGGTCATACCGGCCAACCAAAGGCCTTCCCGCCGGGCTTTTGGCACAAGCTTCTCCGCCGAGCTAACAGTGCTTGCCTTTGGTGAAAGAACGCAAGTTACTGCGGTTACCCACTCGCGAGGTCGAGTTCGCGTTGACCCCAACGATCCAAGATATCACTGATTCTACACTAGTTCCGCGGTCTCGACTCGAGCACTCAACGCATCCAATCCAATCGACACTCACCCTAGGGCCTCCAACTTGCTCGGCCTTTACCTTGGCCCATTTCTAGCTCATAAATTAGGGCTGTTCAAAAATCCATTCAAACCGGTAATCCGGACCGAACCAAATTGAATCATACGGTTTGGTTCGGTTCTATTAAGAATTGGTTCGGTTTTGGATTAAGAAATATGAGAACCGTAAAAACGGTTCGGTTAATGGATTTTATGAAAAAACCGCGGTTCGAACCGAACCGAACCGAATTTTAAAAGATATATATATATATAAAATATCAAATTTTATTTTTATTAATTAGTTTTTTTATAATTTTAATAATATTAGGATGGTAGAGATATGTAATATTAAGTAATACCTTAATATTATTAGTTTTTATCATGAGTTAAATGCAATTAGTTTGAGTAATTATTTTGCTAATATTAACAATTTATTCTTGTGTAAATAAAAAATTTTGGAACCGTAAACCAAACCGAAACCGAACCGTTTTTTCGGTTTGTTTCTTGTCCGGTTTTACAAGTGTAACGGTCTGGTCTGGTTCTCAAAATCACAGAACCGTTAGGATCGGTTCGGTTCTTGGATTTTCTCAGAACCGAACCAATCCGGACTGTGTACACCCCTATCATAAATCTCCCTCTCAGATATCTTTTGTAATGAATACTCTGATAAATAGAATTATGCTTTATTCTCTCAAGTTTATAGATGTCTTGAATGTATGATTTATGGGTTTATTTTGAGGGTGTTACAAATTCCCTTAACCTCTAATCAACTCTTAATTAAACGCTTGATTCAATGGTCTATATTATATCATCATATAATAATCCAAAATCATCCCATTCACACAAAATTCAGATTTTATACGTCTAATTTTATATATATATATATATATATAAACTTGTTTGCACAAAGTTTAGACCACAATTTCTCAATGAAGAAAGGAAGCTTAATGCTAGGAAAGTTGTAAAGGTTGCATGGCTAATTTAAGTGAAGTCAAATCTTCCGAAGAGGAAAAGGAGGTGAATGGCATACATGGTGAATACTTTATTTATTTATATTTTTTATAAAAAAAATTATCTCCTAAGTTTCACACTTGTAATCCACCAAAAATCCCTCAATTTCTGTGTAGCTTCTACAGACTCTGAACGTGTAATTAATTATTTAATTCATTAGAATATATCAAAATAATAAAACATAACATTTTAACACAAATATATATATATATATATATATTAATATGTCTGGCTTATAAAGTCTATCTCTACTAAGAGTGTGTAAAAATCCGATTAACCCGATCACACCGAACAAATCGACCGAATCGGGAGCCATATGGATAGTTTCAAAAGTGATTTGGGTTTGCTGCGCTTTTGAAACCTCAACTTGTTCACATTTAGCAAATACAATGTCTGCATAATCAAGAAACCTGACCCGACAAAATTTTAAATAAATAAATCACCTATCGACCTTTCCACGCGACATGACCCTATTAACAGAGGTTGGTGATCCTTATCTCTCATTAGTCTCTCTCTCTCTCATTCATTCAATGCAATTGAGACTATGCATTTGAGACTTTTCGGGTGTGTTTAGTTTGTGTTTGTAGAGTAATTTTTGAGATAAAAAATACGAAAACTTATTTGGTTTGCCTTTTTTTAGAAATGGTTTTAGAAAATTGTTTTGGGAAGAGAGTTTTAAAAAAAAGTAATTGATTTGATGTGTACGAGAGAGTGATTTTGGAAAGTAAGTAACCAAACAAAATTTTGAGATTTTTTTTGAAAAAATTTGTTTGGTTTAATTTCTCTTGAAAATTTGTTTGTAGAGAATTTTTCTCAAAAATTTTTCTGAAAAACAAACCAAACAAGGCCTTCATTTCTCTCTCTTCATCATCTCCAAAAATCCCCCAATACTTTTGAGATTTTTCCTCTCTCTTCAAATTTTTTTTTTTTTTATCCATATCTCTTTCAATTTTTTTTTCGCCCCTCACTTACAGACTTCTCTTTCCATCACTAGTCTTTTAAGCCATCTTCAACACTGTATCAAATTCATCATCAAATTCAAATTTAGTAAAAAAATGTTATTTTTTTCTACTCTAATAGTTTCACCAAACATGTATCAAATTGAGAATATAACAAATGTTTTATCAAATTGAGGATGTCTGACACCTTTCAGCATTTTACTGTGTATAGCCATTAAGTTTTGGACTCATTGGACGACCGGCCGGATGCCTACCCAGTCATCCTCTTAGTTGAAAAATTCATTGAATTTCCAAACTTATTTGAATACAAATCAAGAAACTCAAGCTTAGACAAATTTTCAAAAACAGGTAGGATTGATCCATGGAAGTTATTATACGAAAGGTCAAGCCATTTCAATGCTTTGAGCTCAAAAATGATAGTGACATTACCTTCTAGAACTCGACGTCAAAGATCAAACTTTTTGGCCATGGAATTGCTGGAGTTACATCCAATGTCAGACCAAGAACATTAGTCTGAGTTGTTTAGACCCCAATAAGTTAGTCCAAGCTCTTTGGCTATTGTTTGCAATGTGGTTTGGTCATGGTGGAGCTGAGCATAGACTAGTTGAGACCTTTATAGAAACCCAAATAGCAAGATAGAAAACAAGCATAGATATTCCATTATAATGATGTGAAAACCCCCAAACAGATATGAAGAAGACAATAATAAACCCAGAAAATGCAACATCAATTTCTCTTAGGCATTTCCTCAAAAATAAACAACTTCTAATTTAAAAAAACCACTTGCCTCTCCAAAGATTACTTAATCAATATTTAGAGATTTCGGTAAAAGTACAATCGAGAGCTCACACAAAAAAGACCTGAGCTTCAAATCCCTCCCCCCCTTTAAAAAAAAAAAAAAAAAAAATCCCTTTTTAAAGATGACCTATTTTAGAATTCTTGATTTCAGGAGAGAGGTGTTGTACAATCAAGGCTTTATGATCGAAAACTCAAAGAACCCAAAAGGGAAAAAGAAGCTTTGAGAGGCAAACATGAGTTAAAACAAAGAAAAGAATTAGAAAGAGAAAATATATGGGGTGTGAAGAAAATAGCAATCTTTACATGAGAACGAGAGAAAGCATGGTTGTTGCAAAAACAAAAACAGGAATAACTTCTGCAAAAATGAAATGGGAGTTGATGAAAGAAGAATAGTACAATCTTTGGTACTGCTAGTTTTCAAGGACCAAGTGTTTTTCTATGTCCTAGAAAGAAAGAGATTGTTGAGGTTCAGAAGAGGGTTGGGGGGTGGAAGAGAAATCCCCAACTCATCACTTTCTTTATGTTCGGCCTTGATGTGAGATGGGCTTTTGATCAAGTGCGCAGCAAGTGAACCAACGTAGATCATGGCGAGGACTTGGGAGTCTTACGATCACAAAGTTTTTGGATTACACTTGGCGGTTGACCGACCGGACTTCCGGCTGGTCGTCCTCCTGGTCGACTGGAGTTTTGCTAATAGCCAAAATAAATCGTTGGAGAGCTAGATATCAGATAGAGGAATTCCTCAAATTTTTACTCAAATTTGATGAAATATTTGATACACCATTGAAGATGCTCTTACAATGGTTATGTCTCCTCTTATCAATCTCTTCTATCTTGATTACCTCCATTAACAAACATCATGGTGTCACCGATATTTTTGTCGAACTCGTCACCGTCGAATACTCTTCATCATCAACAAACAAAAGTAGAAAGCAGAGCATCAGATTTGTAACTATTATGCAGAGGGAAGAGAATTATTTTGGTACATCTCTCTTAGATCTATGACTACTTTGATTGTTTTTTTAAGATCTGTAACTATTGGGGTTAATTTCTTTCAGATCTGTAAATATTTTGATAAGATCTCTTAGACTTGTAAATATTTTGACATATATTAGATTCGTATGTATATGTATTTTTTTTTTTTTTTGAAATCATCATGGACTCCTATTGATGTATTCTTCACTGCACTCGACCGATACCGACCACCAAACCAAAGACTTGTTTCGGTCGACCTCAGCCACCTCAGCCAAGTCCGTTACTACCCAGTTATTGGATTTTGAGGACACTGATACCGCGAGTATGTAACCAGAGAGTAAACCACCTGCGGGCGGCGCTTGGTATATTTTGAATGTGGCGTTTGGCACGCATTTTTGAGCACCTGTGAATGATAGTTTTGTAAATTCTGAATTGGGTATCGAGTCGGTCTTTTGTTTTGTTTTGAGTCTGTCTCATTGTCTTGAGTCAGTCTTTTTTTGCTCAAGGGTCTGTCTTGTTGTAGCGAGTCGGTCCCCTTTGTATAGGATGTCGGGTGATTTCGGGGTTGTTGCCTCGAACACCATTTTGTAATTACCCCTTTTGTTTTCCTTTTGAGTCTGTCTCTGCTGAGGAGCCAGTTGCAATTGGAAGTTTTGAATGAAACGGCTGCGGCTATCATGTTCCCTTACTTATTGTTTGTCTTGAGCCAGTTATGCCAGAAGATTTGAATGGGCTGATAGTACATCTCGCCTGCTCTCCTGCGTGCCAAACTCATTGCATTAACCTAATTTTTTTCAAAAAAAACAAACCTTTTTAAACACTGCGGTGATAAAAACGAAGAGGAAGGAATTCCTCGGGTTTTGTGAAACTTTGATCATTTTTGAGAGAAAGAGAGGCGTGCTAAGCCTTTAATGAATGAAATCGTGCCTGTCAGTGTGAGTACTGAGAAGGACCCCGGCTCGACCCAGATTGGTTCCACACTATCTTCAGCGTGAGCGATTTGTCGCTTTCTTAAAAACTTTCAAAAAATGTTTTGCGCAGTCCTGTGAAGACCTGTGTGGAATCACTCTTGAGATTGTGCAGCCTAGGATCGCTCTCAGCCTCAAGATTCAATCCGTTTGTTTCCAAACCTTGAGCCCATTCAGAACGTTCAAACGGTCAACCGCCATGTCAGATCTGTGTGGCCAGATCAGAAGCACCCCTCGAACTAGGGGCAGCAAAATGTTGGACATGCTCGAAGAACCAAATACAACAGCCGCTCTCCCGAATACAGAGGGCTTCAATTTCAAAACCATTTGGCATGGACTTGTTACACTTTTACCCTTTGTAAGGCTCGATGGGCCGAAAACCTAGAAGGGCAACCCAAGCAAAAGTTAGAGCAAGGAAAATATACAAAATATATATATGCAAAAAAGAATAGAAAGAGGAAAAGAAAAGAAAAAATAAAGCTCGCAAGGTCGAAAACCCGCGTTGAGCACCTTGGCAAAAGTTAGAGCCTGAAAAGTAAAGGTTAAAATACCCGAGTGTACCTTAACCGGAACTACGTAAGGCTTGATTCCCATGTTTGGGATACGTAGGCAACTTCATCCTGAAGTCCAGCCCCCAACGCTTTCATAGCGTCTCAGTCCATGTAATGGGTTTGATCACCTTTGCCTCCTCTGAAATCTGACAGTTCGGTTGTGACAGCGAAATCTGATCAACTTCCTCTGAAGTCCGATACCGACGCTTTCCACGATGGCGTGTCCATATATTGGTTCGGACCGTCTTCGTCTTCTCCGTGTCAGAGTTCGATCATCATTTGTGAAGATCGCTTTTTTGATCATCCAAACAAGGGGCAACTTTCCGTTGCCATTCGTCGCCATGCGTTGTCATAAGTTGCCTTGAGTTGCTGTCCAAACCAGGGGCAACTTTCCGTTGCCACGCGTCCCTTCAAGTAAGGGGTAATTTTCCATTGCCTCCGATCCGAGGTTGCGCATCTCGAGGGTAGGTCCCATACTCGTTTAGCATTGGCCGTCTGCCAAAAATGGTTTTTGAAAATTTTTACTGAGGTTGACTATTTTCTCGAAAAACTATTTCATTTTCCAAGATCGGACCATTTTCTTGGACCCAAAAAAGGAAAATTTTCAGTGCTCACAGCCTGACTTTCATGATTTTCAAATCAACAAATTGAACAAGCATGTTAATCCGACTCTCATTTTGGTCAAAACTGTTTTAGGAAGAAAAAAATGGTCAAAGTGATGAACTAGGGACACAGTCGAGTCAGGTGTTCTGTCTTCCCCCCACCGTCAACATACTTGCCAGAAAGGCACCCTATTTGCCGGAAGAAGCTTTCCCTATCCGGAACCTCGACTAAATGTCGCCGAAAGAATATAGCCGTGAGCTAAGCCTTGGACGTGAACCTACGACTTCCTATTCATCCATCGATCACCCAGGGGAGGGATAAAAAATGAGAGAATAAAGAATAGAGAAGTGTAAGTCGAGAGAAAAGTGAGGAAAAGGGTTTTGAGAGAAAAACTGAGCCTGAGGGCCGAGTGATATGAGAATCACAAATCAGAAAGGGTGGGAAACATACCCGGAAGAACTGGCCCCTCGAGATTTGAGGTCTCTTGTTTTGTAAACACGTCCATGTGTCGTGTCTTTTGTCTTGTTTAGCCCAACTTTCATTTTGGGCCTTTTCCGAGCATGTTTAGTTGTGTTTAGGTCGTGTGCCTTTTGTTTGAGTCTTTTTCCACTGTGTTCAGTTGTAGGCTTGATACCCCGGTTGAAAAACCCTTTTTCAATTTCAAAAATCGCTTATGCTTAGGGTGTTGTGCCATTCTCTACATTTACGCAAAGCAAAAGAAGAAAAAGGGAAAATTTGGGACATCTGAGTGTGTTTCAACTTCAACCGTTTCAACTTTCGTAATCTTGTCGATTAAATTTTGTTCGTGGTTTCTTTGTGTGCGAGAATGAACCGAAATCTTGTGTTATGGGCTATATGCAGATTAGTCCCTAGTGGAGTAAGAGCTGTGTGTTTAGGTTAAGCTGTGGTTTGCTTGGGTTGTTTGCTATTGGCTGGTTGGTTATCTGATTATTACAGTACAAGTGCTCAATTTTCAGACAAAAGATCAATTTCATTTACATTGAGGTGTAATATGATGCAATGCAGTGCAAAGTATGAAATGCATGAGGTATACAAATGTAACACTTTTTTTAGATAAAAAGTTTGTTTCATATCGTCATCTTTTCAAGTACATAGTTTTGGAAACAAAAATCTACCTGCAGCAGTATAAGATACTCTAATCTACCAACAAAAAAGAAAAAATACAAAAAGAAGAAAAACAGCAAAAATCTGTATCAAATGTCCAAAATGGTTCCAGGGCTATCAGTCTGTCCTAGTCCTCTTCCTGGACGAAGGTCCAGGAGCATCATCAGCACTGCCATCTGAGCCCGAGTCCGAGCCATCTCCAATCTCCTCCTCCGATGACTCTGCCTCTGCCTCTATCTCCGCCTCGGACGACTCGTCGTCATCATCTGGAACTGGTGCCCGGGAGCTACTCCCAGCATGAGTGCGCCCCGCCTTGGTGCGGGGAAATACTTTGCCCTCCTCATCTTTCCCTTGAGCATGAACGGAAGGTCCAGCTGGAGCACCTCTTACGGTGGGAATCTGGAAGGGAGGCTGAAAAACATAAGAGGTAAATGCATCAGTATGCTACGCAAAACAGTGAATCAGTGCAGAATGCAGTGTATGAGTGTAGTGAGTGAATGCCGTGAGCAATTTATTAGTGCGAGAATCGATGTATGAACGGTGAATGAATCTGAGTGGCGGTTTATTAGTGCGTAATCACGATTAATATGAATCTGATGTATGAATCTTTGTGAAATCAGTGTGTCGAGTGTTGTGTTGTGCACCAGATTATGTCAAGCAGTTTATGTACGGTTTGAGACTGTGGTTAGAAGAACATACCGGAATACTGTAGAGGGCCAGAAGGTCGAAGGTCCGCTGCAACATCCCCATCATAGAGGCATTCAACTCCAGGGACTGCCGGGTGTACTCGGAAGAAGCCTGCAAAAGTATCAGATGCATTAGTATTCTGCAGAATATCAAGGAAATGAAATGAAATGAAATGATCATGCAAGATGCACTGTGAAGTAATACATACCGGAGGCAAGTCAAGGACGCCAACCAACTCGTGATCAGCCAGAGGAGGGGCAAAGGAGATCTGGTAGGTTGCCCCGCTAGGAATGGCAACGGGGCGGGGCGGGGCCGGGGATCACCCTCCCCGTCCCCGATCCCCGATGGTGGCAATTTCCCCCGTCCCCGGTCCCGACCTCGACGGGGAGCCCATCATCGCCTCGTCCCTAACGGGATCGGGTTTCCACCGGATCATTCCCCGACCAAAAGAAAAAAAATAAATAAATCAAACTACAACAACAACAACAATGAAACAGATCTACAACAACAACAACAACATTCAATGCGATTACAATGCTATTACAAATCCAAAAAATAAATAAATCTATCTTACAGATCTGTTATCAACAACAACATTCAACAACAATAGTTGCAGATCGACGGAGATCTGGAGGACGGTGGAGATCTGGAGCCGAGAGAGAGAAGCCGAGAGAGAGAAAGGAAGACGACGGAGATCTAAAGCGGAGAGAGAGAAGCCGAGAGAGAGAGAGGGATGGCTCGATCGTTGTAGATCGGCGAAGATCTCAGACAACGGAGAAGGAATCGGCGGTGGCGAGAGGAGGACAGTGGAGGACCTTCGCCGGAGGGAGGGAGTCGGTGGTGAGAGGAGGACAGCGGAGGCCCTCCCCTGAAGGGAGGGAGTCTACGACGGTCGGTGGTGGGAGTGTTTGAAAGAGAGAGACAGAGACTGAAACCGAGAGGGAGAGAGGTTGAATAGAGAGAATGAGTGAGTCTGAGAAAGAGATGAAATGAGGGAAGTTTTGATATATATATATATATAATATAATTATAATTTTGCTTCGGGAAAAGCGGGCGAGGCAGGTAGGGTGGGCCGAAACAGATCCCCGTCCCCGGCCCGGAACAGATCGGGGATTGGTTGTTAAATACCGTCCCCTCCCCGTCGAGGGTATTTTTCAAAGAAAAACCGCTAAAATCGGGGTCGGGGTCGGGGATCCCCATCGGGCCGGTTTCAAATTGCCATCCTTAGCCCGCTCGCCTCTCAGATGTCATCGAGGTGGGCGGTCAGCCAACTAGCCCCGCCTCTCTCGAGCTCCACCTACCGACTCGGCCCTCCTCGATGCTCCGCTCGGCTCCGCCTCTACCGGGCGCCGCAGCCTTGTTCTCAACCCGACGGCCACCGCTCAGAGGCCGCATGATATATGTCTCCACATACTCTCTATAGTTGCCGATGCCTCTAAAGCGGATCACGTCCCAGCTAATCGTATACTCGGCCATCAGCTCGGTAGTGAGTCTCTCGGTATCCCTCATGTGCTCCGGAGGGTGAACCGGGACTATCTACTCAGGTAACCCTAGGGTCTGGCGTAGGAAACGCTCACCCAGGTACCAAGCCCGACAAACCGGGCCCTCTAGCAAAATTCGGAAACGCGAGGTCTCCTCAGCACTGGCAAATCGATCTCACATCACGGCTGGCAAGGGAGCCCAAGGCTGCCAGGTGATCTCAAAATGAAATACAGATTGTTATCTACTGTTATTGAAAACATACAGTGCAAAGCGAAGCTTAAATGTACTGCAAGTAAAACACATCTCCGCAGGAGTGATGGTGTCGAAGTAGCGGCGGAAAAAGATGAATGTCTCCCGTGGCCTCCGCATGCATCTCCCGTCAAAGCGGCGTGAGAAGGGGACAACGAGAGGGGTCTCCGCGTCAGGCACTGCGGCAAGCCTGGGAAAGTAGGCATACACCCATAATCAGAAAGCGAATACCAAGATCGCATATCGGACAAAGCGAATACAAGAATAAAGCGAAATAATGAGCCATGTATTGTAGTGTATTGTGCGGCGGTGTAGTAATACGATGTACAATGTGAGCAGTGATCGATGTGAAGCAAAGTATGTGTGCCGTGTAGATATCTGATCAAGATAAACAAAAGCGTGATGTGTGCAGTGTCTGATAAAATAGAATAGCGAAATGAAAGCGAGAAAAAGCGTACCTCCCAAAGCACGCCCTCGAGCAACAGCTGTCTGCCACGAAGCCGAGCTCATGTATCCATAGAGTGTGGCGAGCGGCGCCACCCGGTCGTAGTCCAAGATCCGGGTGACGTCCACAAGGGCGCTGAGCAAGCAGAGGGGCACGGTATTCGCCCGGTCGGCGAAAATGGTCATCCCCAGTAGAAATATCAGAAAGCCACGGGCATACTGCTCCACAACCTCCTGAGTCATCGGAGCCTCCTTCACCAACACGGGCTAGACCCTGAATTGCACCTCAAACCAGGAATAGTGGACGGCACAGGCGGCGAGAAGCGGCGCCTCGAAAGCGAATAGACTGGCAATGGTCCACTCGTCCATATCGGTATCAAAGGGGATCGGATCACCCTCTACCCCGATGCCTGTGAGCATCAAGAAATCATAGGGAGTCATCGTCATGTCTCCCATCGCAGATAAGTGAAACGAGTCGGTGGTGTCCCACCACCTCTCCGCGAAAGCAGCGAAGAGAGGCCTGCTCGTGGTGAGCCGGGATAGTCCTCTGTAGAATGCGCCGAAGCCGACCTGGTCATCGATATGGCGAACCGCCTCAGGTAGCTCTGCATACCAGTCTCGAGCGGCAATATTCCCATACCCGCAGACGGTATGGGAATCTCCCTGTGTTTAGACAAACAGTTGCGAAGCAATGCTAAATATACCAGTTTTGTAAGGCATGTAGAATTGAGGTAAATATAGCATATGTGCATATTTCCAGATTTAAACAGATACCAGGTGCCGGTGTGCTCACAGTGAACTACAACGTGCAATGTGTCCACGTGTTTGAGTGGTTCAGTGCAAATGTGGCATGCGTGCAAGTTTTTCAGACTCAAACAGGTACCGGGTGCCGGTGAGTTTGCAGTGAAATACGGTGTGTACCGTGGGTTTGAGTGGTTCAAGGCTAGTGCAGTGTGTGTGCACATGTCAGTCTCAAACAGATATTAGTTGCAAGTGCATTTGCGATCAACTACAGCATACAGTGTGCATCAGTGTATCTGAGCTAAAGCAGTTAAAGGACAGAATCAACCATGGCAGTTTTGTATTCTACATTGCAGAAAGTAAAACAGAGGAAAGAATGTTACCTCGGAAGCACCGAAGGACAGATGAGAGGTAGGCTCACATAGTAGTAGCTCGGGAGGCATCGCCCTATCGAAGCTCCGAAACTAGCGAAGTCCATCGGGAGGCAAGACGTGGATCGCCAGCCGGTAGGTCACCGGGTCGAATGGGCGGACGCTCAAAGGGAGGAGCTCGGCCTCGGGATCCATCTCATGATCCGGGGGAGTACTGCCCCGTGGAATATCGTCGGCCATGTCGAAATGGTGAGAAAATAGTCGGAAGAGGGAAAACCGGGTGAAAATGTGGAAAGTCAACCGAAAGTCAACCCTGGGAGGGTGGAAAATGGCCGGAAAAGCCGGAAAGTGGAAGAGACACGAAGATCGAGAGAAACTCGAAGGGAACAAACCCCAAAAGGCGGAAATAGCAAAAGGGACGTCGAAATGGAGAAATATTCGGATGAAAATGTTCAAAATGCGAAGATATATGCGAATCGAACGATGAAACGGGCGTGAAACGCAAGGAAACGGAGAAATGAAGAGAGGAAAATGCTCTAGAGAGAGAGAGAGAGAGGTGAATTTCGACTAAAGGGAAGTAAGGAAATAGGGTTTGAAACCCTATTTTAAAAGACCCAAGGCGAAAAGTCAAATTTGCCCCGATTCAGGCACTTTTGGCCGGTCGGCTACATTTTTGGCCAGCCGGCCAAATGTTTGGCCGGTGGCTTCCCCTTTCGGCCGGTGAGCCTCCCACAACCTTGTTTGGGTTAGATCTGTGGTTTGGAACCTTTATTGTTCAACATAGTACAAGAAAAGGAATTTTCGAAGCTCAATCGACCTCTGTTTTGACCTCGGACTGTGTCTTCAGTGCGTAGCACTCAAATTTGTGCGAGGTGTATCCTTTTCGTATCCTTTTGTCTTTTACAAGATTCAAAAGTTGCCCCATGTGCATTTCAATTCAATTGTGTTGTTTAGCGCACCGCACTGTTTCGTGCATTCCACCTTTATCGCACTGTCTTGTGCACTCGCGTTGTCTAACGTTGTCTAAGCGCATCGCGCTATGTTGCGCATCTCATTGCATTTTGCATGCATGCTATCGCGCTATTCTGCACATCACATTGCCCTACGCGTCATGGTCTGGCGAGACCTTAAATACGCCCAGTCTGGCGAGACCTTAAATACGTCATGGTCTGGCGAGACCTTAAATACGCTCGGTCGGACGAGACCTTAAACACACACGGTCTAGGAGACCTTAAATCCTTGGGAGGTGCAAGACCTTTCGTGCATTGATGTGCACAGTTTGTTTGCATTGTCATGCATCTCTAAAGCCGCGCGTTGCCGCGCATTTAAAATTCATGGATTTTCATGCATCTCAAGCCGCGCGTTGCCGCGCATTAGAAAATCCATGCATTGTCTTGCATTTCAAAGCGAGTTGCATTGTCGTGCATTTCATGCATCATTTGCATTTTCAAGAAACAAAAAAAAAAAAAAAAACATGCATATGTAGTGCATTCATTGTAAATAGAGCATTATCATGCATACATGGTAAATACTGCATTGTCATGCATTTCCATTGTAGCCATATCCATTGCATTGCATATTTGTAAATATTGCATTGTAGATTGCATGCATTCCTTGCATCACCTTCCGCCTATGGCTTGCGCCTTTCCATGTTGAGCTTAGTCTGGTATGTGCCTATACTTTTCACGTCAAAACAGAGTTCAGTAGACCGTTCTATGTTAGCCGCGGCTTGTATGCGTCCATGCCCTTTCTAGGCAAGATTTGGTTTGGCCCGCGTGCCATATCCATTGCATTGTAGATTGTATGCATTCCTTGCATCACCTTTCACCTATGGCTTGCGCCTTTCCATGTTGAGCTTAGTCTGGTATGTGCCTATACTTTTCACGTCAAAACATAGTTCAGTAGACCGTTCTATGTTAGCCGCGGCTTGTATGTGTACATGCCTTTCCTAGGCAAGATTTGGTTTGGCTGCATGCCATATCCATTGTATATATTACATTATAGTGTAATTTTGTATCCGACATTAGGATCATTGTTCTTTCTTCAGCGGGTCGTTTCCCCACTTATGTCATCCCCCCTAGTACTCGTTCTTATGTCCGTCTACATTACTCATAGTTCAGTAGACCGTTCTATGGTAGACGGACTTGTTACCTCCATCCATCTATTTGACATTTGTGTGGTTTCGAACCGCTCATGATTGGATCATGATTCAATTGCTTTGCATATAGTTTGCATTGTTTCAATTGCATTGTATTTTAGTTTGCATTGTTTATACATAGTTTTTTATATATTGCATATCATTTTGCATTTCATTTTGCATTGTCATGCATGTTGCTAACAATATTGTACATGTTAAGTTTGTTTTCTTTTTCAAGCACGATATTGTATGTACGATTCATTTGTGGCTGGTGGAACCAGACGAACCGGACAAGTATTGTATCCTCCGTGTGAGACGTATTGAGAATTACATAATTCTCTTACATCTTTTCTGCATTGTAGTGTAGTTTGGTGTATGCTAGCTTAAAACTGTTGCATGTGTGCTTCGTTACAGCTCTCTTTGCATGATCATAAGTTATGCTCAGCTTTGTGCATTGTCTTGCATTTTGTCCCTGCCCTCGGGCGCATATCTTTATCGTCTTGCATGCTTTGTCTAAGTCTTCGACCTTGTCAAAATGGGTCGTCTCTGGGCTTTGACATTCACTCCCGTCATTGTTATGACTTTCGAGTTCTGTCAAAGAGGGGCAACTGTATACACCCCATTTTTGACCATCCTCAAGACTTGGACGTCACCGCTTGAACACTTGGTGATCACCCATGTTTGTGTTCGTCTTGAGTTCCCGGAGGTTTCGGCTACGCACCTTGCCTCAGGATCTCTCGACTCGACTGTTTTGTGTCTGGTTTTACACCAAACACTTGTGTTTTTCCTTTGAGAGGCAGGGTAGGGCTTGTAGACCATCCCCACCCATCACCGGCCAGGGCTTGAGGCCACCGGCTGTGTTTTGTGGCCACCGGCCAAATGTTTGGCTGGCCGGCACTATAGATGGCCGGCCGCCTATCTTTTTTTGGTTAATTGCATTTTTGGCCGACCGACTACTATGCATCTGCTTTTGTAGATATTTTCTCACAGCTAGCATGCATTTGACTCCCCTCTATACACGTGTATGGAGGGATCTCTCTTTAGAAGCTTGTCTTGTAAGCTTACAAGACTAAAAGCTTTATAAATAAGAGTTTTCTCTCCTTTTTGAGGGGTTGAACAAAAGTTAGACATTTTAGACAGCCATTTTTAGGGTTTGAGTTCTAGGGTTAGGGTTTGATTTATATCCTATCTCTATATCTCTCTCTAGTGTGTGTTTTGTCTCATTTTTGCTCACAAACACCCACCATCACACCATCTCTTAGAGCTGAGGCCTTTGAGGGTTGTTTTTGGAGTTTTGGAGCTGGTTTCAACCTAGAGAAGCTGCTGGAGCTACATTGTTGAAGAGGGTCTTCAAGGGTAAGAAGTTTATCCCTTTATTCCCCATTTTTGCAAAGCTTTTCTACCTATCTTGCAATTGTTTTTTGGCTTTTCATATAATACATAAAAGTTCTGTTTTTAAGGCCTCTAAATAGTTTGTTAAGAGTGTTTTGTGGTTTGAGGTTGTTTGACTCCTCTCAAGCCCTGTTTGGCCCTTGTTTTGTGCTATTTTGTGTGAGCTCCGGGACCATTGTGTTTGGGCCCCCTCACCACTGAAATCTTGAGGGATTTCAGAGGTAAGGATGATGCCTCGAGGTCCTAGGAAGGAGAGGGCCACCCCCTCTCCTTGTTATCCTTGAAAAGGGCCATTTTCGCCTCTTGAGGGAGCATCTAGTTTAAGTGTGTGTTGGCCATGCCTTAACTGATTTTCATGCTTATTTTGTCATAATATAGCATTATATTGAGTTGGTTTTGGTACACCATGCTTGCTTAGCATACATGCCTTGTAATGCCATTTTGTTGCCTTAATATGCATCTAGGTTTTAACCCTTGTTGAAGCATGTTTTAGGCCTAGCTTTGTGAAGCTTTCATGTTTATTTTGCCATGCTTAAAGTCTGCCCTTGGCTGTTTTTGGTTGACCAAGGCTTGCATTGTATAGTTCTTTTGCATTTTGGCTTGTTAGCCTTAAGTTTTGGACCCTTGTTGCATGTTTAGCCTATCTTGTTTGCTTGGTTTGGCACCATCTTAACATGATTTCAGAGCTTAATGCATGCTAATTGTCCATGTTTGCATCTTCTTAAGTGTGCTTAGAAGTTGCTCTTTAATGCTCGAAGTGTTCGACCTCATTTGCATGCATGTTTGTGTGTCTTTTAGTCCTTCATTTGTGGGCATTTTGGCCACTGTTTTAGGCCTAGTTAGGGCTGCCTAAATCATGTTTAAGTCCATCTCTTTGCTTGTTGCATATGCTCCTTGTATGTTATAGCATATTGGTGAGTTTTTGCATGTTTGAACTTGCATGATTAAATGAAGTCACATGCTTGCTTGCATGCTTAAACACCTACATTGTACCTTGCATGCTTGTTGGCTGCATTGTCTCATGTCTTTCATGTTTTGCATGCTTCTTTGCATCTCCATGTTGCATGCTAGCCAACATGCTTAGGATTGCATTACATAAACATGTGTGCTAGACCTCTTGAAATGAGTATGATAGAGGTTGGGCCTCCTTGTGTGTTTATTTGGTTTGCATTTCATTTGAAATTGAAGTTGCATACTTGATTCTTTGGGCCATCATGCATGGAAATACGTGATTGGTGGTCCGAGAATCGAGGCTCATGTCCCTTTGAGTCATAAACATGATAGGGGATGTGATTGGTGCATACATTGCTTGAAATGCATTGCCATGCCAAGTATTGCCCTCTGCTGCTGTCAAACTAGATTCTGCAGGAATTTTTGTCCGGCCGGCCATATTTAGTGTCGACCGGCCACCATTGTTGGCAGATGGATCAAATTTGTGGCCGGTGACCATTCTATATGGCCGGTGGTGTTCTCCTTCAGCCGGTGGTGTCCCCTAGAATCCATAGAGCAAACCCTAAGACTTTGGCAGTTATCAGATGAGCAGAGTAGGGAAAACAGAGGCATCTTGAGCATGGCAGTGGTTTTCCGGGCGGAACCGAGCGTGCATGCATTGAGCCCTCTCCCGAGGCTGCTGTTTATTGCTTAAATTAGATTAATTAATTTAATTATCTGTAATTATTTAATTAGCGTGTCGGTTAATTAAATTGTAATATTCATTCGGTCCCTCCGAGCAAGGGCAAATCTATAATAAGTGTGGGTGAGTGTGTGCATGTCTTCCAACCCCCACTTCTTTCTCCCTTTTACTTACCTGCTTCGATGGTTAGTACTAGGTCACGTTTAATTTAGCATACCTCACATTATGCATGCGTGCATCATTCATCAGTCTCGCACGCATCGGGCTCGGCGCATCATGCTAACTACATAAATATTTCAAATCTAACTTGAATATATGATGTTTGTGCATTTCACATGCCATTTCTAGATCAGCTGAGCCTATTCTAGTGACATTTTGTATGCGATGCATTAACCACTTAACATGGACTAGGGTCATGCATGTTTGCTAACTAGTTTATTGTTTTGGCTCGGAGTACGATGTAAGTATTTTTACGCTTTAGCATACCGCATGCGTGTGGATGTTAACATGACAGCATGCTTACCATGTGGCTAGATGTTTATGTGTCATAAACTGCTTGAATGCCTGTGGGTGAAGGTTAGATTGTTTGAGTTGGAATAGCTCATTGAAATCCGTGTTTTAGCCTACTTGCGAGTAGCAAATTCCAAAACATTTTCAAAACAAACGAATATGCAATGCTTATTTTCAAATTAGACGATCTAGTCTATACTTTTGTGTTGTACGCATCACATAGTAATTCTAGGCTAATAACCGGAATAAGGGCATGTAATGTTTTCAAAACAAGATATCACGGTTAGTAGAGGCCGATCTTTGATCGGACGAGAGGGGGTGCTCATAGCTGACCTTCCCCAATCGTACCTAAGTTCCCGAGCCGAGGTAACTTTGGTGATGACAGACACGTGGCCTTTGGCACCGAGTCAGGGTTTCCTAAATTTCCCCATTAAAAAAAATATTTAGGTGGCGACTCTGTATCTAACGAAGCAGTCTATGTTTGGCACTTCTTTCAAAAATCTGTTTTCTCAAAACGATTCGCCGGATTTGGACTCTTTGGTTCAGATTAAGAACCGTGACAAATCGAGTCCGAACTGTAGCGGGGTCCTTCGCGGACTTGTTACACCACCTCACCGAGAGATCAAGTTCTCCATTGAATTAATGCCTGGCATGGCACCGATTTCCATGTCACCGTATAGATTTACACCCACCAAATTGCATGAGTTGAAGATTCAACTCCAAGAACTTTTAGACAAAGGCTTCATTTGCCCTAGTACATCGCCTTGGGGAGCGCCGACTCTCTTTGCGAAGAAGAAGAATGGGTCATTGCGGTTGTGTATTGATTACTGTGAGTTGAATAGAGTTACAGTTAAGAACAAGTATCCTCTACCCAAAATAGATGATTTGTTTGACCAACTTAGAGAGTCCTGTTGCTTCTCAAAAATAGATTTGAGGTCGGGGTACCATCAGTTGAGAGTCCGGGAGGAGGACATTTAGAAGACGGCCTTTCGTACTCGTTATGGCCACTATGAATATTGTAATGCCTTTTGGATTGACCAATGCACCGGTTTCCTTTATGGATTTGATGAACAGAATTTTTCGAGAATACTTGGACCGTTTTGTGATCGTCTTTGTGGACGACATCTTCATTTATTCAACCTCTAAAAAGGAACACGAGACTCACTTGTGGGTAGTGCTGGGTTTACTTAGTGAGCACCAATTGTATGCCAAATTTGAAAAATGTGAGTTTTGGTTAACAGAGGTGAAGTTTTTGGGGCATGTAGTAGCTAGAGAGGGAGTGACTATGGACTCCTCAAAGATAGATGCCGTACAGGATTGGGGATAACCCAAGAATGTTTTTGAAATCCGGAGTTTCTTAGGATTAGCGGGGTATTATCGATGTTTTGTAAGGGACTTCTCTAGACTAGCTGCACCTTTGACTAGGTTGACTAGAAAGGGTATCAAATTTGTGTAGAGTAAGGCTTGTGAAAAGTCATTCCAAGAGCTTAAGACTAGATTGACTACCGCACCGGTTTTGATAATTCCAGAAAGGAGTTTGAATTACATTGTCTATTGTGATGCATTCGGGGATGGACTTGGTTGCATCTTGATGCAAGAGGGAAAATTTGTGGCCTACGATTCACGACAATTGAAAACTCATGAGAAAAATTACCCCACCCATGATCTAGAATTAGCAACGGTGATTTTTCCTTTGGAAATTTGGAGGCATTACTTGTATGGTGGGAAGTTTAAAGTCTTCTTCAATCATAAGAGTCTAAAGTAATTGTTTTCTCAAAAAGACTTGAATTTACGACAATAGAGGTGGATGGAATTTATGAAGAATTATGACTTTGAGTTACACTATCATCCAGGGAAGGCCAATGTGGTGGCCAATGCTTTGAGTCGAAAATCTGTGAGTAGTTTGGCAAGTGTGGCCATTCGGGAATGGGATATGGTAGATGTTATTGGCAAGTTTGATTTACATTTGGGTGAGTCCGGAGAGAGTGCTACCTTGTTTACTTTGAATGCTCAACCTACCTTGGTTAGTAAGGTCACAGAGGCACAACGAGGAGATCGTGATGTGGAATCAATTCGTGTTAAGATTTCCAATGGAAAGGAAGAGAAAGGTTTGAACGTTCACTCGGATCTGAGTGTACGTTACCCGAACCGTTTGTTTGTACCAAAATCTTGTAAAGAGTAAGTACTTCGGGAGTTCAATCACTCACGTATTGCGGTACACCGGGAGGCACTAAAATGTATTATGATCTTAGTCGTTAGTTTTGGTGGAGGGGTATGAGACGGGATGTCGCTTTATTCGTATCGAAGTGCCTTACTTGTCAACAAGTGAAGGCCGAACAACAAAGACCAGCGGGTTTTTTATAACTCTTACCAATAGCCGAGTGGAAATGGAAGCGTGTTACCATAGATTTTGTAGTTGGGCTTCCTAGAACACAACGAGGCAATGACGGCGTTTGGGTGATTGTTAATAGGTTGACTAAGTCTACCCATTTCATTCCGATGTGCACTAGCGATTCAGTTGAACGCTTGGTAGAGTTGTACATTAGAGAGATAGTTCGACTTCATGGAGGACATGCTTAGAGCTTGTGTACCATTCAGATTTTGGAGGATATGCTTAGAGCTTGTGTCCTTGATTTTAAGGGGCCTTAGGAAAGGCACTTACCATTGATTAAGTTTGCTTACAACAATAGTTACCAAGCTAGTATTGGGATGGCACCATTTGAGGCCTTGTATGGCCGACCTTGTAGATCACCGTTTTGTTAGGCCGAAGTGGGTGATGCACCGTTACTGGGTCTGAAAATTGTTAGAGAGACAACCGAGAAGTTGTTCTCATTCGGAAAAGGTTGGCTACGGCCCAAAGTCGACAAAAGAGTTATGCTGATAAGAGGAGACGATCTTTATCTTTTGAAGTTGGTGACCATATGTTTCTAAAAATCTGAACAAGGCGGGGTTTGATGAGATTTGGTAAGAGTAGCAAATTATCTCTAAGGTTCATTGGGCCTTTTGAGATTTTAGAGCGAATTGGGGAAGTGGCATACCGGTTAGCTTTACTGCCACAACTTTCTGGAGTTCACAACGTATTTTATGTAGCTATGATTAGAAAGTATGAACCCGACCCTTCTCATGTGCTTGATTGGGTTGACTTGGAGGTAGATGAAGATACCTCGTACAAAGAACGACTGGTTCAAGTATTAGATACCTGGGAGCAAGTGCTACAGGGCAAAGCTATATCGTTGGTAAAGGTGTTGTGGAGACTCCATGGGGTTGAAGAAGTGACGTGGGAACGGGAGGCGGAAGTCCACTCCAAATATCCGGATTTGTTTGAAAATGCTTAAGTTGCTTTTCTTTGTAATATTCCCTAATGTTGAGGGAAACGTATTTAAAGTTGTTAACCACATGTTGATATGTGCGTTGTTGTTTTAAGCATAAGGTTGTTGAGAGTTGCCATTACTTTTTGAGAAATTTCATGTTTATGCATATTTGGGAGGTTGTTGTTAATGAGATAACCATGGTGAAAATAGTGAAATTTGGTTGAGAATTAATATTGTGATATGAAAATGAAATAGCGTGGTTTTGATCGCTAAAAACCCCTTTGTTTAGGTAGTTTGATTTAAAATTTCGAGGATGAAATTCTTTAAGGGCGGAAGGTTGTAGCAATCCCGATTTTGACCCGTCTCTTTGTGGTGTCCCAGGCTCAGGTTGGTATAGTTTTGAACGGCGTTACGTATCTTAGTTCCCTGTATTCCCCTTATTTTGGTTATCGGGTTGTAGCGGTATGTTTGGAACAGGTAGTGTCTCATGTGTTGTATTGGGTTGTAGCGTATCTTTCATGTTTTGCCACTTCGCTGACTATGACGGGGATGGAGCTGCCTGATCAGCTCGCGGGGGTCCAGGGGCAGCGCGCCTTGGCGAGTCCGAGGGTAACGCCCTGGCGGGGTCGAGGAGCAATGCCCCTGAAGCAAAAATGCAAAATGCATTCAAAGTTGCTTGTCCGCTCGAGCTGCCATTTATGTGCTCAAGCGGAGAATATTTGGTTCCAGAAGTTTGACTTGTCTACAAAAGTACTGGGAAAGTGTATTCGACGCTCGAGCGGGGCTTTCCACGCTCGTGCGGACCATGTTATATCAGTTCGTGAATCTGATGTCTCTCTCTCTGAAAACATTTCCTCTCCTTTCTCTCTACATTTCTCTACACAAATTAGATTAAAAAACTTGATTTCTCAAGATCCATTTGAGTTTTGTCATTGCTTCTTCATCAAAATGGGTTATTATCTCGAGGACTTCGTTGTGTGTGTTGAAGATCGAGTTTCGACACCGTTAATTTTGGGGGTTTTATCTCATTTCTTCTTCAAAACTTGAGATAGGGATTTTCTTAGAGTTATATATATAGATTTTTGTAAGATCTATATGATTTTCGAAATCATCTTTCGATAGCTTTGAAAATTGATTGTTGATTCAGGAAGTTGAGCGATTTTGAAAGTAGGTTTGTCTCTTGTTCTTTTAAAATGATCGTATGGGTTTTGAACTTCGTTGATTGAAGAAAAGATGATTTTGAAAAGTTTTCCTTGAAAAGATTTGAGCTGTATAGTTTTGGTGAGAAAACCTAGAATTTGGGGATTTTTTTTAAAAGAGACTGAAAATTCATGAATGATATTGTTATATTTATTTTGTGTGTCAAAATAAAATAAATGGATGTTTGAAAATTTTCTTATTTATATTTATATAAATGATAAATTTTAGGGAATATGAGAATTGTTATTTATTTTGGAAATTATTGTTCAAAACGTTGAAATAGTCCTGAAATGACAAATTGTTGAGAATACTTGAGAAGATGGAATTGTGTTATTCCTTGGATGATAAATTGGAATAAAACTATTTATATTCATCTTGTGTTATTGGCATAACAATTCATTTGATTACATTAAACTTTGAAAATTGATTTGAAAACTTGTATTGAGAAAAGAATGTTGAGAAACAAGTTTTCATGAAATGGTTTTGGAGTAAATACGTTGGTAAGTCTTGATAGGTGGTGCAATAAGTTAGCCTGAGAGTCCGGGGTGAAAGACCGAATACCCGCACTGATAGGTGTCGAGCTTTCGGGTTAATACCAGTAAAAATGACAATTTGGTAATACTTGTGTAGTCTACTTGCATACACCGACTTAGGGATTACCAAAGTAGTATTTACCACCCTTGAAATAAATTGTTAAGTTTTGAACAATTGAAATTGCATGACATCATTGAGCACGATGGTTTTCAAAAGATGAAAATGTGATTTATCTTCAAAAAGGGCATAGCATGACATGTGCATTTCATCTATTGAGACTTGTATAAACTGTATATACTGTGTTAAGGATTTCCTGCTAGGCTTTATGCTCACCCTACGGGATTTTTGTGCAGGAAAAGATGTGGTGATACCGCCTAACTAAAGGCAAGGAAATGTGTATTGAGAGTACGAGACTCTCATTTTGCTGTGACTCTGTGTGTAAGCCAAAGGCTATTTGTGTGTGGGTTTGAATAACCGTTTTGTGTCACCAGGCTCAAGCCTTGGAAACTTGTAAACCCTTGGGGATATTTATTTGTTTATTTACTTGTTGTGGGATTAATATATTATTGCATAAAGAACTATTGTATCATGTTATGTAAGTTTGGAGATTTATATTCGGTTTTCCTTGAAAGAGTCATGATTGTTGTATCATCATTTGAGCTAAAAATTTGGAGCGTTACAGCTTCAATAGTCATTGATTTGCTCATTCCTGTCACACATACACACAGAATATATGGGTTGAATGAGAAAATCGAATGTGATTGTGGATGGCAAAGAATAAATCCTAAAACCTAAATAAAATTTGGTTCTAATACACAGCTCTTTTTTATGACTTTGACCTCGAAATTTTCTTTAAATAGAATAATATAAGCAAATACACCACAGGACTTCACGTTTTTGGATGACTCCCTCAGCTTATTATTATTACTACTCCAATCACAAACTCAATTGCTGTATAATGTGCTAAAATCTCAGGTTCATTTTGGATGGCTCATTCGAAGCAGATTCTCGCCAGTTGTCCGTCACCGTATTCAACGGCTCTTCGCTTTTGGTTAGGTCGTGGGTAAGGCAAGAAAGAAGCATATAAGGGGAAAAGAGGACGACAGGGTAAATTATCAATAAGTCATAATAGTTCGACTTAATTTTCATCAAGTTTTATTAAAAATAAGTCTTAGTAAAACTGTTGCTAAAAATAATTTTTTTGTGACAATTTTTTATATATGTCCCTAAAAAATGACAATTAGTGACTTTTTTTGTCATGATTTTTATAAATTGTCGCTAAAACTTACAATTAGTGATTTTTTTTATGACAATAAGATCTATTAGACAATAAGTTCACTTAGGACCTACACGTAAGTACCCCAAAAAATAGTAAGAAAAGAAAATACAAAATGACATCGTTTTAGAAGCACTACAAGGAGCACTGCAAGAAATCACTACAGACGATCCAGTTTCACTAATCTCCCTCTCCAAAAATCAAACATCCAAGTCTTTACTTTTTGTACGAGGGGAAAATATCCGTTACCGCCCGTACGCCTCGTACCCGAGCTCCGTTTCGATCCGATTAACCTGCGAACACAATGGCGGTGAGCTACCCGGTGGTGTGTTGTCAAAAAACCCCTCCGATGGTCAAGTTAGCACACATTTAGCGAGAGGGAGAGAGAAAACCATGAGAGGACTGAGTGCTAGAGTTTTTCTCACCAATTGATGTTCCATTCTCAACATGGGGGGTGCAGTCACGTTTAAATACTTTCTGCGCTTACCTCTACATCCATCCGCCTATTGACGCGTGGAGTTGCTCTCTTATCACGCTCTCCCACGTGTCAGCGCAAATTTCCCTGAACACCACCTAATCAAACCGCCAAACGGCATTTAGCGAGAACAGGCAGCCCGGTGGCACTACCTCATGTTATTTAACGAGGCCAACAGTGCTCCACGCCGAGCTCCAATACGACCGAGCTCAGAAGCACTCCGTCATGACCAAGCTCCTGCTAAGCTAGGCTGATCTACAGTAGACCTTTATTGCCGAGCTAAACAAGCGAACAATAGAGCCCGGGCTGACAGACAATCATCTCGGCCAAATGGGTCCTGGACTTCAACCGAGCAAACCAGTCCTGGATCAGCCCAAGTCAGCTCGGCCCAAACAAGCTCGGACCTCTTTCAGCCTGGCCACTACCACGGTCCAAAGCCAGATTATGAATCTCCCTCTCAATTGCCCCTTAATTCTGTCCATGCTAGCGTGATCGGGATTACATGATCCAATCGGGGTTGATCCTCTGCCCAGCCTTACTCCGCAAGACATTAACCTCACTGATCCCCATGCTTGGTCCCTTGACTTACTCGGTCGGCACCTCGACTTGCCAACCTATCCTTTCAGTACTGACGCCACCGTCGTTACAGACACGCGTCATTCATTCATTGGCCTCGAACTACCAACCCCGTCGCCTCTTCACGTTCGAATTTTTTGCGCTTCTTTTCCTCTTATATGCCCGTCGCTTGCCCTTCTCATTTCTTCTTCGCTATTCATCTTCCCTCCCAAACAACCTAGTGACCCAGAGTTATAGTACAACCCTCTGTTACCATACTGTTCTCGCCCCCATCTGGTGGATTTGGCTTCGCTGTTGTCGCTCAGGAGCGCCTCTGCGTTCGAAGATCCGATTTACGCCTCCAAACCTGTAAGTTCTTTGAATCTCTTATATTCTTCCCCTGCTACTCGTGTTCTTACTGCACAACTGGGTCTGAAATTTCATAGTTGAGCCTAGGGCATGGTAACAATAGGTTTTAGGACTACGAATGGTGTTTCCCTTAGAATGTAGCCCCCAAAAACCTCCCCTGTCCCTTTTCCCTCAGCTTTTCATCACCATCTATGATGAACACGCGAGGATCTGGGACGAACCGGGCTCCAGGTCCTCATTTGATCCCCAAAAAATACTGAAACTGGGCAAGCTGTAAGTTTGTGAGACTTGGTTGGGAACCGAGCTAACAGAATGCTTGACCGCTAGACCGGGCCAATATCTAGTCCGCTCGAGCGACCGAGCTTCCGGTGTAACACTGACCGAGATGCTGATGCATTTCTTGTGACCGAGCTAAAGTCAAGCTCATTTGCGCGACTGCACTATCACTTATACTTGAATTTTACTATAGAGTCCTAGAGGACCAGACACCAACACCAGGGCTCTCAAAGGCTGAGCAGCATTTGCTCGAAACTTTGCCAAACCAAAACCGCCGTGCTAAAACAAGCTGGCTTCACATGGAGCGTTACCGCTTCCTAGTTGACACGCCGGGCGCACTAGCCGTGTTCTGGGAAGAATATGGCATCCTTGCAGACGTACATCTTGAGCTCGGTGTAGAGGACACCACCCCATGGAGTAGACTAGACCAATGCCCCTTCACTATGCTTTCCATAATCGAAGGCAGCCTACGCTTCCCGATTCAGCCTCTAATGTGTGAGTTCCTGAGGCGCACCGGGCTAGCGCCAACACAAGTTTCAACCAACACCTTCAGAATAATAAACAGGGTAGCCGAGTTAAACAACCGGCTTGGCCTGAACCTAGGATTGGCCGAGATTTTACGGCAATACACCCTCGAGCATACTGGCGACGGGCTTAATTACTACTTGAAGATTAGATCGGGCAATGAAAAGCTTGTCACCGGCACCCTAGATAAAGATATGCACGATGATGACTTTTTTTGGGTATCTGGGAATTATGAAACGGCCGATGTGCCCGGCTGGTACATCAGCAAGAACTTTGGTTCGACATGTAAGTCGTGCTCACTGACCGGTCAAGTTACTTTTCTTTACTATTTTGTACTAATTACTTTCTTCCTTGCAGCTATCGAGGCCTTGCAAGCGAATTACTTCAACCCAAACGAGGCTGCCATCAGAGCCGTACTGCGATACCGTAACTGAGATTGCCACGATCTTCTTGGTTACGTACCGAGCTACCGGTACTCGGCTCCTCGTAGAAATAGAGTCACAGATTTTCTATGAGCATCGTCCCCACCGCCCGATCCAACACTACCGGACGTGCCATTAATCCGGCTAACCGAGGAAGAGGAGATGGCTAAACGGAGCCGAATCAAGAATCTCATCACCGCCACATCTACCGAGTTATCGAGCATCCCCCCCAGGTGCGCCCGCTGCTGGTCAAACATCTGGAATCGTGATCGCACTGGCGTCGACCACTGCGCCGCAAACCAGCAAGGAAAGTCGCCGAGCCGAGAAAAGGCCTCGATCTACTGGCCCAACAGCCGAGCTCATTACAAAGCTGAGCACCGAGCAACCAGCAGATACTTCTGAGCCAACGCCACCATGACAGCCGCAGTTAAAGCACAGGGGTAAGGAGATCCCGGCCGACGCCTAGTCAAAGGCGATAAAGAACATCTCTTGGCTTTCGACCTGACAAAAGCACTACTCCTGGCGAGCGACGTAACCGCCAGCGACCATGTGCCCGACACCCAGTTCATGAAGTCCTCGGCTAAGTCTATGACCCGGGTAAGAATTTCGCACGTTTTATTCAAATTTGTTCAAGTTTTTTCACGGTTGTTCTTATCTGAACTCTGACACGTCCTCTTGAAAGCCATCCAAAAACAACATCTCGTGATGGATCGAATTCATAAACTCTGGCAAAAGGTGACCGACGCCGCCAGTCAGGTCAAGCATCTGGAAACTGAGCTAGGGCGGTCAAAGGCTTCATTGGAGATTGCCAACGCGGACAATTCCAAACTGCTCAGCCAACTTGGATCCGCCGAGAAGGAAAGAGACACTCTTCGGGCCAAGCTGGAAGCGTTAAAGCAATCAAGGAAAGATGAAATGGACGCGGCAAACAACTTCTGTTTCAAGGAGGCCGAAGACAGCTACACCAAGCAAGTCGAGGCCACCAAGGACATATTCTTTAAGTCCGGTTGGAAGGTTTATTGTGAACAGCTTGGCCAGGGATCCAGAATCGAGGTGTTTACTTCTCCCCTTACTGCCTTCCTTCCAGCCTATATGGTGTCATACGCGAACGAAGTCTTCAACGCACTGCAAGCTGAGGCCGAGGAAAAGGTCGGGCATGATGCCGGGGAGGATGCTGATGAAGAAGGCCGCCCCAAGGAGACCGACCATGTGGAGCTGAGCGCCCTAGAAATCTCCTCCACAATTGACCTAGAGGCTGCTGTGGAGGGCACTGGTGACGATTTCGCTGATCTTTCTCCCTTGGTTTAGTTTTTTTTTTTTTTTTTCTTAGGAAATGTAACCGGGCTTCCTGCCACACCATATGTACTGCATTTCATCATCAACGAAAAGTTCTCATTTTGTTTATACTGTTGCACTGCTTGTCGTAGTCTTCTAGTTAACCACACTACTCTTGCCCGGCACAAACAGATTAAATCGGGAACATTATCTCGGTCGTTAAAGATACGAAAATTATCCAGAGTTGAGGAAATCGATAACTCTTCTTGCCGAAGTAAAACAGCTCGGTTATACTTGGAGTTGAGCAAATCACCAACTTCTTCAGCCAGGGTAAAGCATCTCGGCTAGAACTTTTAAGTTGAGCAAAACATCAACTCTTTTAGCCGAGGTAAAGCATCTTGGCTAGAACCTTTGAGTTGAGCAAATCATCAACTCTTTTAGTCGGGGTAAAGCATCTCGGCTAGAACCTTTGAGTTGAGCAAAACATCAACTCTTTTAGCTGGGGTAAATCATCTCAGCTAGAACCTTTGAGTTGAGCAAATCATCAACTCTTTTAGCCGGGGTAATTCATCTCGGCTAAAACATCAGAGTTAAGCAAACCATCAACCCTTTTAGCCGGGGTAATTCATCTCGGCTAAAACATCAGAGTTAAGCAAACCATCAACCCTTTTAGCCGGGGTAATTCAACTCTACTAAAACATCAAAGTTGAGCAAACCATCAACTCTTTGGGCCAGAGTAATTCATCTCGACTAAAACATCAGAGTTGAGCAAACCATCAACTCTTTTGGCCGGGGGAATTCATCTCGACTAAAACATCAGAGTTAAGCGAACCATCAACTCTTCTGGCAGGGATAAATCATCTCGGCTTTTGGAAGCGTATACCCCTCATTCACTACATTACTTCAAACACACAAACTTCCTAAGCAGAAATAATTCATTTTCATTATGTTGCCAAATGGAGTATTACATTCAGAAGTAAAGGGGAACAAGTCTTTTCACAAAAATTTACATATAAAAGACAAATACTAAAAATAGTACAGTTTGAGGTTAGCCGCATTCCACGGTCGGGGTACGCTTTTGCCATCCAAGTCCTTCAAGTGGTATGTCCCCTTGCCCGCTAGACTGGTTATCCTGTAAGGCCCTTCCCAGTTTGCCCCTAGCTTGCCTTCGCCCGGCACCAGTGTGTTGCCCACCACCTTCCTTAAAATCCAGTCCCCCACTTTAAACGGTCTGGGGTGCACTGTTTTGTTGTACTTCCTAGATAACTCTTGTTGGTATGAAGCCACGTGGATTAACACCCCTTCTCGGCGTTCGTCAACTAGGTCCAATTCTAGGGTGATGGCTTCAAAGTTCAACTCGGGCTCAAAAATTTCGTTGCGGATGGTAGGCATGCCGATTTCCAATGGAATGACCGCCTCCATGCCATATGCCAGGGCAAAAGGGGTTTCCCCGATCGAACGTCTCGAGGTTGTCCGATATGCCTAGAGGACGCTAGGGAGCTCCTTGGCCCATTTTCCTTTGGCTTTCTCTAGCCTTTTCTTCAATCCATCGAGAATGCTCTTGTTTGATGCTTCAGCTTGGCCGTTGGACTGCGGGTAGGCTGGGGTGGAGTTGTAAAATTCTATCTTCAATTCCTTACAAAATCGTTTGAACAGGCGCCCGTCAAATTAGGTGCCATTATCAGAAATCAGAGCCTTGGGGACGCCAAACGGCGTTATCACATTCTGTTAAACAAACTGTTTGACATCTGTCTCTTTGATGGTCGCTAAGGGCTCAACTTCAACCCATTTGGTGAAGTAATCTGTTGTCGCAATGAAAAACTTCCGGTTGCTTGGAGTTGTTGGGAGTGGTCCCACTAGGTGAGCCCCCACATCGCAAAAGACCAAGGGCTTGCGAGAAGAAGAAGTTCTCTGGCCAGCTGGTGAATTTAGTGGGCGAACTTTTGGCACTTTTCACATTTTCTAACGTATTTTTGCGCATCTGCTTGCATGCATGGCTACCAGTATCCTTGCGAGATAGCTCGATAGGCCAAAGATCTCCCCTCGATGTGACTTCCGCACATGCCTTCATGGATCTCGTACAGGAAAGCTTCCACGCTGTTTGGATGAACACACGTGAGATACGGACCGGTGAATGACTTCTTATATAAAGCACTAGATAGAGAGAGCCAAAACCGCTCTAACTTCACCCGGACTTTGTGTGCTTCCTTCTTGTCGTCCAGGAGAGTCTGTTTTTTCAAGAAAATGATAATAGGGTCCATCCAAGAGGGACCAAGCTCGGTGCAGAATATTTCCGTCTATTCTGAGTTCTTAATAATAGGTCTCGGAAAAAACTCGATCAGGAGAGGATTGGGAGTTGAATTGTCGAATATGGAAGCTAGACTGGCTAACTCGTCTGTTCGGCCGTTCTCTTCACGGCCAATTTGTTGGACCCTTATTGCTTGGAATGCCTTGATATGTTCTCTCACTAGAGCCTAGTACTTGGCCATTTTGTCATCTTTGGCCTCGTACACTCCAGACACTTGGTTGACAACGAGTTGGGAGTCATTGTAGACCATTAGCTCAGATGCGTGCAACTGGAGCGCACTTTTAAGTCCAGCCAGCAGTGCTTCGTACTCAGCCTCGTTGTTTGACACTGGGAATCCGAGTGTGATAGAATGTTCGATGGTTAGACCGTCCGACGAGATCAAAACTATGCCCAGTCCGGTGCCATGCCGATTTGAGGCGCCATCTACGAAAAGTTTCCATATTTCACCTATGAAAAGTTTCCAACATTCTGAGGGATCTTGGAAGGCTTGAAGGTTGATGAGATCAAGATCACTCGGCTGCCCGGCTATGTCTGCTACAAGCACGCCGCTGATTATCTCAACAGACAGGTCTTTATCCCCCCTTGGCGATACTGCGCCGGACCCGACAGGTTGACCCGTTATTTCCAAGTCCATCGTCGCATCGCCGGTCTGAAGTACGCTTTCGACCATAAGTTGTGTGGACGGGTGCGCAAGTTCCACATCGCCGACATCATTCTGCTTTGAAATTTCCATTTGGCTTCCATTAGCCTCCCGGGGCACCTCGACAAGATTCACCGGGCACACTGGATGAATTCCAAGCGAGAATTTAGCGACAAAGTAAGCTAATGCTTGGTCTTCAATGGCAGTTTGGGGCTGAAACTTGACATCGAATTGCCCCAGTTTAACTGCCCATTTCAGGATTCGACTGGAGAAATCCGCCTGCTCAAATAAGGCTTTTAGAGGGAATTCGGTCAGCACCATGATCGTATGAGCATAAAAGTAGTGCGCTAATTTCCTGGAGGCCATCATTAGAGCCAAAGCAAGTTTCTCCAGTGGTAAGTACTTAGATTCTGCCGGTAACAAGGTTTTGCTTACGTAAAAGATAGAGAGATGTTGCAAACCTTCTGACCGAACAAGAACTGCACTAACCGTATGTTGAGAAACGGCCAAATAAAGATAGAGCTCTTCGCTGAGCTTGGGTGTCACCAAGAGTGGGGCGGAAGACAAATATGTCTTGAGCTCGACCAGGGCCCTATCACATTCTTCGTCCCATGAAAACTTGGACTTCAAGGCTCGAAAGAAAGGGCGGCAACAATCCGATGATTGACTTATGAATCGGACAAGAGCGGCTGCCATACCGGCAAGATGTTGCACGTCCTTTGCCGAGTTAGGCTGCTTCAATTCTTGTATGGCTCTAATTTGTGAGGGGTCCGCTTTGATGCCTCAGTTTGTGACCAGGAAGCCCAGGAATTTTCTTGATCCCACGCCGAAGGCACATTTTGATGCATTCAGGCGAAGCTTGTATTGTTTAAGAATGGAAAACATCTCGGCTAGGTCGGATAAGTGGTCAACCTACTGTTTGCTTTTGACCACTATGTCATCGATGTAAGCCTCCATTGTTCGGCCTAGCAGTGGGGCAAACATCTTAGTTACCATCCTCTGGAAAGTAGCCCTGGCGTCCTTCAAACCAAAAGGCATGACTCTGTAGCAAAACAATCCCCTTGGGGTCATAAAAGAGGTTATCTCGCGGTCGGGTGCAAGCATGGCGATCTGGTGATAGCCGCGATAGGCATCTAAGAAACTGAGCCGGTTATGTCCGGCTGTAAGATCCACTAGCTGGTCTATTCTGGGTAGAGGAAAGCTGTCTTTAGGGCACACTCGGTTAACCGTCTTATAATCAACGCAAACTCGCCACTTCCCATTCTTCTTGGGTACTACGACCGTGTTCGAAACCCACCGAGGGTAGTGCACTTCCTGGATTGCCCTAGCTTCCAATAGGTTCTGGACCTTTTCTACGACTACCTCGGCATGGTGAAGGGCGGATCTCCTCGTCTTTTGAATGACAAGACGCGCATCCAGGAAGACATTAAGTTGGTGGCAAATAAAGCTTGGGTCTATGCCAGGCATATCGTCCAGCGTCCATACAAAGACTTCGATATTTGCCATCAAGAACTCCACCATCTTGGTTCTTTCTTGGGCGGTTAGGCTAGATCCCAGCAAAAAGAACTTGTCAGGACTTTCTATGTCGATTTGCACCTCCACCAACTCTTCAACAGCCTTTTCCTCGGCCCTAGTGCCCACATCATCCAGGACACTTTGGTCTTCCGGGCCTTCGATCATTTGCACGAAGCCTTTGGTAGCTCAGCTCCCATTTACTGCCACGAAACACTACTTCGACATGGCCTGATCACCCCAGATCTCCTCAATTTCCCCCGTAGCTGAGGGGAACCTCATGACTTGGTGGTAGGTTAACACTACTGCTTGCATGGCGTGAAGCCATCCCCTACCTAGGATCAGATTATATGTGGACGGCACCTTCAATACCTAGAACTCCATCTGCTTGACAATGGACCCGGCTTTGATTGCAAGATTATCTTTCCCATCGGCCACTCCAGTTGTGAGTTGAAACCAACTAGTGGCGAAGTTGCCAATGCCAAGTCCGTATCCCAGAGTTTGAGCTGCTTGAAGACATCGTAGTACACAATCTCGACCGAACTTGCTTGGTCAATCAAGATGCGCTTAACATCAAAGTCCCTGACACGAAAAGTGACCACTAGAGCATCGTTGTGCGGCATTTGAATGCGCTCAAGGTCCCTGCTTGAGAAACTAATCACATTCTTCTCCTCGGTCTTGCCCCTTTTGATCGCGGGCTGGACTGACAGAATCTCCCTCATATGTTCCGCATTTTTTATCATTCCTCAGAGCTCGCATACCCACACCGGCTCCACTATACCTGTGGATCACATTGACTATTCCTTGGGAGGGCGCCTCTAGGTCATCCAAACCGCTCGACTCAGCCTGGGTGTGGTGTGCGGCCCTAACGCCCCTATCGATGTAACGGTCCAAGTAACTGGCTGCGACTAACTCCTTCAAGTGTTGCTTCAAGGGCAAATAGTCCTCCGTCCGGTGCCCCGCTCCCTATGAAATGTGCAGCAATACCGCGGATTAAAGCCCTTTTGCGCATCACCTAACTTAACGGGAAACCGGATGTAAACCTCGTCGCGAATTTCATTAAGTATGTACTAGATTGGAATCTTAAAAATCGTGGTGATGCCCGTCTGAGCATTCAATTTTCTGCTCGTGTCTGCTGCGTCATCGCGGAGATATTCTGCTCAGTCATTGCGGCAGCCTTTACCCCAGTTTCTACGATCCGGACCACAGTCTGACTCCCTTGCACGGTCACTTGGACGATTTGTCTACTATCCGACCGCGTGTACTTTCCCAGCCAACCTTTTGTTTGTTGCCACTAGATTTGCCTTCATGGTGGATGCCACCGCATCATCCTCTACTCAAATGTGCTCATTGATGCGTTGCATCAGTTGCCCCATGGAAGTTGGTTGATTCATCATGAGCGAGTCCCTTAGTCTATGCCCGACCGGGAGTCCGCGCTTGTATTAGGTGATTGCCAAGTTGGTCGAGCAATCTAGAATCTCGTTGAAGGTTCCCCAATACCTGGCATTATATGCTTTGAGGGAGTCACTGGACTCCATTTTGACGCGCAGGAGGTGGTCCACTTCCTTTGGCGTTTTGGTGTTAGTTTTGAATCAAGTCACGAATGCTTCCGCCAACTATTGCCACATGTCGATGCATTCCTCCGGGAGCTTCTCAAACCATTTCAAGCCCAACTCACCCAAACTCGATGGGAAAATAAGGCACATGAGAGCATCGTTACGCCTATGTCCAGCCATGACATGCCAAAAGTGGCTTACATGCATGTACGGATCGCTTTTCCCATCATAAAGCATAAATTTGGACTGGTGAAAGCCCGCTGGGAGCGGTGTTGTCTCTATCTCAAGGAAGAAGGGGGTGGCGTTCAGCCTCGCCAAATCCTTGTCCAAAGGAACTAGCACGACTGAACGTGGTGATGGCATCATGACCTTCTCACTGTCGTGACCTTCGTAAGATAACCGCTGGAGCGCCGGTACCCTTTGAACCTCCCATCGGCGAGATCGCTCCTTCAAGACGTCCCTCAAGTCCTCTGAATGAACGGAGTACGAATATCTCGATGTCGTCGACGGGCGTGAGGGATGGTAAGTACTATCCTACGCGCTAGACTTCTCTGCAAGAGGGTCTGAGTTTCTAACCCCACAGCTTCTGGTGATGGAAAGGGACGGCGTGTGACGCTGGCTCTAGCTGCCTGAACGGCGGGGCTGGGTGCACTCACTGTGGTCTCCCACACCAGCAACACCCTTTCCTTTAAGGGTGGGCGCGGGTCGGTTGCGGCCACAGAACCTCCAATCCGCCATCCGTCCGGCAGATTGGCAAATTGGAGAAAATCAATCCGCATCCGTCCGCCAATCCGGCGGATAAGGATTGAGCGGATTGGCAGTTTGGCGAATGGATGCGAATCGGTTTGGCGGTTTAAAATTTTATAAATTTTCAACATAATTCAACTTGTGCACTTCCTCAAAAAAAAAAAAAAAAAGAAGAAGAAAGTATTACAGTCAATGACTTAAAAAAATATTACAATCACTGCATGCCTCATCCAAAGCAAGAATGTTTGAAACTTTAGAATATTACAATCATTGCATGCCTCATGCACATACTACAATCACAGCATGCCTTATCCATATGTGGTTCTTAAAATATAAAAACAATTCAAACCACCAAAACCATGAACAGAGCAGTAGTAGAGATTGTATGTCTCTATATTGTTACATCTATATCTGTTTTTGAAAACAAAAACCAACCAGCATATATCATATTTTCTATTTATTATTTTTAGAGATAAATTTAAAAACCAAAAAATATAGATAAATAATACGTTTATTTTTTTCAATTCAAAAAAGATATTCAAGTTGAAAACTTTTTTTCAATAGAATATTTAAATTCTTTTTTAATTGAAAACACAAATATAATATTTAAATAAACTAAAACACAAAGTCTTATAAATTATTAGGGGTGCTCGCAATTTGGCAGTTTGGTTGTGGCCAAAAGAATCTCAAATTCGCCATCTGTCTGCCAGATTGGCGGGTTAGAGAAAATCAATCTGCAACCATCCACTTGTCATCACACATCCGTCCAAAATGCGGTGGATCAGTTCGGTTCAGTCGATTTTGGTGGATCGATATATCCGCTGCTCACTCCTACTTTCCTTTGACTTGCTGTTTAAGTGCTTCCATCTCTACCGTCATCCTCTGGATGACGGCGTCTTGGTCCCTCAACTTGTGCTCTAGGCATCGAGCGTGCGACTTTCTTCGCCGCCGGTGTCCATCTGGACTCCATGAGTAACCAAAGCTTTTGGCGCGCTTATCTCGTGCGTCTCTTGGAAGTCCTCCTGGGGAAGTCTCCAGGTCCGCCATGTTCGGAACGGCGGGGAGTCTGTCTCTCCGTCTGACCGACTCCGAGGTAACACCGTCGATGGCAGACAACGATATTTTATCGTTGTTTGCCATGGAAGGCAATCCAATGAGCTTGGAGGACAAGGTTGTGTCTGCAAAGTTCCCACAGACGGCGCCAATTGTACGGGGGGAAAATATCAGTTACCGCACATACTCTTCGCGCCCAAGCTTCACTTCGATCCGATTAACCTGCAAACACAACGGTGGTGAGCTACCCGGAGGTGTGTTGCCGGAAACCCCTCCGACGGTCAAGTTAACACACACTCAGAGAGAGAAAGAGAGAGAAAATCAGGAGAGGACTGAGTGCTAGAGTTTTTCTCACCAATTGATGTTCCATCCCCAGCATGGGGGGTGCAGTCACGTTTAAATACTTTATGCACTTACGTCTGCATCCATTCGCCTATTGATGCGTCTAGCTGCTCTCCTATCACTCTGTCCCACGTGTCAGTGCAAATTTCGCTGAACACCACCTAATCAAACCGCCAAATGGCATTTAGTGAGAACGGGCAGCCCGGGGGCACTACCCCGTGTTATTTAGCGAGGCCAACAGTGCTCCATACCGAGCTCCAACACGACCGAACTTAGAAGCACTCCGTCATGACCAAGCTCCTGCTAAGCTAGGCCGATCTGCGGAAGACCTTTCTCGCCGAGCTAAACGAGCGAACAATACAGCCCGGGCTGACAGACAATCATCTCGGCCAAATGGGCCCTGGACTTCAGCCGAGCAAACCAGCCCTGGATCGGCCCAGGTCAGCTCGGCCCAAACACGCTCGGACCTCTTTCAGCCCGGCCACTATCACGCTCCAAAGCCAGATTATGAATCTCCCTCTCACTTTTATTTATTTTTTCTTTTTAAATTTTGTTTTTCAATTAATTAATACCTTATACTCTTTTACAGTAATTTCAAACAATTAAACCTATTAAATATTTAATCTTATTTTTCATTTAAAATTTTGTCTCATCCTTTATTAAAATGAATTGATTGTTGTGCAAATACAAAAATACAGTCTATTTGTCTATTTAAATGTAGTTTGACATTGTTTTTTAGTTGTTTTCTTATTTATTTATTTTATTTGGGTAAACTATCAATAGGTGTTAATAGTTAGACTTAATTCCTATCAAATCCTATTAAAAATAAGTCTTGGTAAAATCGTCGCTAAAAATAATTTTTTTGTGATGATTTTTTACATATGTCGCTAAAAATTGACAATTAGTGACTTTTTGTTGTCATGATTTTTACAAATTGTCGCTAAAACTTACAATTAATGGCGTTTTTCTATGACGAATTTTTCAAATTGTCGCTAAAAGTTGTGAATTAATGACATTTTTTGTGACGATTTTTTTAAACTGTTGCTAAAACTTATAATTAGTGACATTTTTTGTGACAATTTTCTTATTGTCACTAAAAATTAACAGTTAGTGACATTTTTTAATAGTGCTTAATAAAAAATGTCATTAATTGTCATAGGACTTATTAGATAATATGTCCACTTATTAGGATATACACGTAAGTCCCCCTTCTTCTTTTAGAATCTAACAAAGTTAAGGAAAAATTTGTGAAAATTCTAACCCGTAGTGCTTTGGGTTGGACATCTAAGCTTTAGTCTTTGTTGGTTATAACGACACACACATGAGACTTCTTGGTTGGAAGTATTGTAACAACCTTCGACAGTTTCGGGTGGATAGATCTCAAAATGGAATTAAAAAAATATTTGTCCAAAATGGATTACTAATGTAAAGTTATGGCCTATTGAAATTTTAATACCATAAACAAAAAATTTTTGTACAACATACTTATATGTTCAAATTATTTTACCTATATTTGTCCAAATTGTATCCCAATATTTTCATCTATCTCTGTTCGCATTATTTTAACCCATCTATATCTCAATATTCTTAACCTATTTGTACATTGTGTCCAAATTACTTTAACATATCTATCCAAATTATTTTACCGTATTTGTCCCCATATTCCAAATTATTTTAACATATCTATCTAAATTATTTTAACGTATTTGTTCCCATATTTGAATCTATCTGTACCCATATTTTTAACCTATTTGACAAAATTTTTTAGGACTTTTCTTAAGTGTGCCTTACATATGGTATGCAAGGCATTTACGCCCTTTGTACTTTGCATTAACACCTTTTATGTATTGGGTTATACGACATTTTCTTGAAAGTTTACACATTGGTGACTTGCTGAACGGGTCCCTTGTAGGTAAACTAATTAAATAATGTGAAAATATTTTCAGAAATGGGTGTAAACTTTTACAAAATGGTATAAACTTATAAACTTTCAGTAAAAGGTGTAAACCTTCAGAAAATGGTAAAAGTATTTTGACGAAAAGGTATAAGTTTAGAAAAATTTTCAGAAAAGGTATAATGTTTCAAAAAAAGTGTAACATTTAGTTTAGTGTAAATTTTATCGACAAATAAGAGTTTAGTCGCTAAAGGTTTGCAATTTTATTACCATCGGCCCCCCTCTTCTCTGTTTCCCACCAACACCTTCTCTGTTCTCTCTCACACGCACACAGAATAATCACTACCAATCCTGACCCCCGCCGACCACCCAAGCGTCGGTGTCCTCCGGTGCTCACTACCGTCTGACATTGCCACCTCCACGGCCACCGCTGCCGCAAATCAAAGGTTTTTTTCTCTGTCGATGTCGGCCTATTCTCCGTCGATATCGGTCTCTCTCTGTCGATCCCTGTCTATCTCGGTCTGTCTCCAGTGATCTTGGTCTATCTGTGTCCGTGTGGGTCTCTTCTCTGTCGATCTTTGTCAATTTCGGTCTCTCTTTGTCGATCTCAGTCTGGCTGTCTCTGTCGATCACTGTCCATGTAGGTATCTATGCCTATCGATCCCAGTCCATCTCTCTCTTTCTCTCTCTCTGTCGATCTCAGTTCATCTCTCTCTCTCTCTCTCTCTCTCTCTCTCTCTGTCCCTTGCTCTATATTAAAAACGGTTCTCTTTTACATTGACATACTTGGTTGGATTTGGACTTGGAGTCGCTATTCCAAGCCCTCCCAAACTTGTCTTCTCTGAAACGGACTTCTACTGAGAGAAAGACCAAGCCCTCCGAAACGCCCTTCTCTCTCACATTGCCATTATTTGAACAAGACAAATACAATTTGATTGGATTTTAGGAACTTACACGTTTTGTGAAAAAACGGAACTTACACGTCATGCGAAGTTACTTACATCTCTTGTGAAAACATTTATACTATTTGTGGAAGGTTACACATTTGTGTAATAATTTATTTCGTAAAATTTACACCTTTTCGTTGAAATACTTACACCTTTTTTGAGAAGTTACTACTTTTGTAAAGAATGTTATTAAAAGAATTTACACCTTTTATTGGAACTTACACCTTTTCTGAGAACCGAACTTACACTTTTTATCAAATAATTTACATCTTTTGTGAAAAAATTTATACCCATGGAAAATATGTTTTCATAAAGTTTACACCTTTTGTTAAAAACTTAAATGTTTTCTGAAAGTTTACACCTTTTGGTGGAAATAATTACACCTTTTTATGAGAAGTTACTCTGTTTATGAAACAATTTTTTCGAGAAAATATACCTTACATTAGAACTTACACCTTTTGTGACATAACTTACATCTTTTCTGAAAATGTTTACACCTTTTATGGAAATCTGAATTATATTTTCCATAAAATTTACACCTTTAATGGGAAGTTACACCATTTGTGACATAACTTCGATCTTGTGTGAAAACCACATACAAGTTTTTGAAAATATACACCTTTCATGGAATGAATATTTGCATAAAATTTATACCTTTTGTTAAAAACATAAACCTTTTCTGAATGGTTACACCTTTTTGTGGGAATACTTACACATTTTCTGAATGGTTACTACTTTTGTGAATAACTTTTACCATAAAATTTACACTTTTTATGGGATATTACACCTTTTCTGCCAGCAACACTTAAACCTTTTTCAAAAATTTACACCTTCCTTTAAAAACTTACACCTCTTCTAAAAAGGTACTCCTTTTGTGAAACAAAAAAATTTCAAAAATTTACACCTTTTAAATAGGAGTTACATTCTTTGGTGAAGACAATTAGACCTCTTTTGAAAATTTACACGTTTTATGGAAAATATGCTTTGATAAAGTTTGTTAAAAGAAATTATTTGACAAAAGATATAACCTTTTCAAATATGGTGTATGTTTTTCCGAAGAAGGTGTAAATGGCCTTAGAAAAGATGTAAGTTTTTTTTTTTCACTAAAGGTGTAACTTCAAATAATAAGTGTAAATTTTATGAAAAAGGTTTTGCCACAAAATGTGTAATTTTTCAAAAAAGTTGTAAATATTTCCTCAAAAAGGTGTAAATTTTTAGAAAATGTGTAAAATTTAGAAATAGGTGTAAACTTTGTGACCCAATCAAGCTGAATATGTTACGTTTTTACAAAAGATATAAGCTCTCAAGCTGAATGTTTCGTTTTTACAAAAGATATAAGTTCCCAAAAAAAGCTCTAAATTTTATCGATGACTTATACGTTGAAAATTTTATCACCAACGACCAGCCAACTGTCGCGGCCCACCGTTGCCCACCACCGACTGACATTGCCACCGCCACCACCACCGCCGGTGGTGCAAATCAAAGGATTTTTCTGTCTCTATCCATCTTGGTCTCTCTTTGTCCATCTCTGGCTCTTCTCTGTCGATGTCGGTCTCTCTCTCTCTGTCTGCCGATCTCTGTCTGTATCAATCTTGATTTGTCTGTGTCGATCTAGGTCCCTTTCTCTCTGTCGAACCATGTCTATCTGGGCTCTCGTTGTCTACCGATCTCTGTCTGTATCGATCTTGGTTTGTCTGTGTCGATCTGGGTTCGTCTCTCTCTGTTCAACATACCTATGTCGGTCTCTGTCTGTCGATATTCGTCCATCTCTCTCCCTCCCTTCGTCTCTGTCTGTCTATATCGATATCGAACCATGAACAACACAAATACAGTTTGATTGCGTTGTAGCAACTTACTCGTTCTGCGAAAAAACGGAACTTACACCTTTTTTGAAGTTAATTTCATCTATTGTGAAAACACTTACAGTAATTCTGGAAAGTTACAATTTTTTGTGAAATAATTTATTTTGAAAATTTACACATTTTCGTTCAAATACTTACACCTTTTCGGAAAAGTTACCTCTTTTGTAAAATAATTTCAATAAAAAAATTTACACCTTTTATTTGAAGTTACACCATTCTGAAAACAGAACATACACGTTTTGTCAAATAACATACATCTTTTGTTAAAAAAATTTACACCTTTTATGGAAAACTACATTTCATAAAATATACACCTTTGTTAAAAAACTTACACCTTTTTTTAAAGTTTACACCTTTTGTTGGAAATACTTACACGTTATCTAAAAAGTTACTCCATTTGTGAAATAATTTTTTCAATAAAATTTATACCTCTTATTAGAACTTACACCTTTTTTGAAAACAAAAGTTACACTTTGTGTGACATAAGTTACATCCTTTTGTGAAAACAGTTACATCTTTTTTGAAAATTTTCACCTTTTCTTAAAAACTTACACCCATTCTGAGAAGTTACTTCTGTTGTGAAATACCTTTTATATGACTTACACCTTTTCTAAAATCAAAAGTTACACATTTTGTAACATAACTTAAATCTTTTGTGAAAACAGTTACACGGTTTTTTGAAAATTTACACTTTCTTATGAAAATATGTTTTCATAAAGTTTACACCTTTTGTTAAAACTTACATTTTTTCTGAAAGTGTACACCTATTGGGAAAAATCTTTACAAAACTTTTCAGAAATGGTATAAGAATTCACAAAGGTATAAATTTTATGAAACCAAATTTTCCATAAAAGGTGCAAATTTTATAGAAAATATTAACTTACAAATGAAGCAACTTTTCAGAAAAAGATGTAAGTATTTGCACGAAAGGGTGTACGTTTTTAGCAAAAGGTATAATTTTATGAAAAAATTTATTTCACAAAAGGTGTAACTTTTTAAAAAAGGTTTATGTTTTTCACAGAAGGTGTAAATGATTTAAAAAATAGTGTAAGTCTTCGATTGGCAAAATGTGTAAATTTTATGCAAAGTTTATTTCACAAAAGAAGTAACTTTTCAGAGAATGTTTAACCATTTTCAGAAAAAGGTGTAACATTTAAGAAAAGGTGTATGTTTGAACAAAAGATGTATATTTTTGGAAAGAAAGTATTTCACAGAAGGTGTAATTTTTGAGAAATGGTGTATGTTTTTCCACAAAAGATGTAACTAAATTAGCAAAAGGTGTAAGATTCGTTTTCAGAAAATATGTAAGTTTGAACAAAATGTGTAAAGTTTTTTGAATAAAAATATTTGCAAAAGGTATAAGTTGTGAGGAATGGTGTAAGTAATTTCACTACAACATATAAATTTTTCGAAAAGGTGAATGTTTTAAAAATGTGTAAATTGTATGAAAAAATTTATTTTACAAAAGGTGTAAATTTTCTAAAAAGGTGTATGTTTTTTAACAAAAGGTGTAAGTCACTTCATAAAACGGGTAATTCAAGTTTTCACGAAAGGCATATGTTTTTCCACAAAATCTTTAAGGGACATCAGAAAATGTATAAGGTTTGTTGTTACAAAAAGTGTAAGTTCCAAGGTGTAACTTTTATGAACAAAATTAATTTATAAATGAAGTATGATTTTTACAAAAAGTATAAGTTTCCAAGGTGTAACTTTTATGAACAAAATTAATTTATAAATGATGTAACTTTTCATAAAAAGGTGTAAGTTGTCAGAAAAATTATAAAATTTTCAAAAATTCAAAGTGTTCAGAAAAGGTGTAAGTTCCCTCGGGCCGTCCGTCTCTCTTCCATCTCGGACCTTCTCTCTTTGTTTGTCTTTCTCTCTCCCCGTCTCTCCATTGTTCCATTCCCCCGTAGTTGTAGGGTTTTACAGAGAAAACTATTTTAGGGCAAAAATCATATTGAAAGAACAAAGCTTATTTATTTGAGTTTGGCGAACATCAATCATTTAAGTTCTTGGGAAGACTAGCCATGGAAGTAGATGCATAAATTATTGTCTGAAGTTGATTTTTGTCGCTGGAGCACAACCGCAAGGGTTAATCGAGCACCACCGTCGGTTTATCTGCTCCGGTTGGTGTTTCCTTTATTTCGTGCTGGTACATTCTCTGTCTCCTTGTTTGTCTTCTTTCATTCGCATATACCTTCACACCCAATCCGAAATCGACCCAATAGGAACTGTTCTATACTCCATGTTCGTATTTTGTGCTATTTGAATAGGAACTATTCCCTCTGCTACCCGAAATCGACCCAATAGGAATTGTTCTGTACTCCATTTTTATATTTTCTCCCTTGCGAATAGGAAGTCTTCCCTCTACTATCAGTGCTGCAAGTTGAACATAGGTATCATAGTAGTTACCAACAAGCACAAAAGTTGTTCTGCATTTACATGGCGAACTTGTTAGGTTAGGTTATATATAACCAAAGAAGACTTAACAAAAAATTTGTGTCATGTTGGCACGGGAAAAACAAATTTTTTTTAGAGTACCGAAAAAAGCAAAAATAAGAAACTCGATAAACAAACAATGACTAGTCTTGATTCTGCAACGGCTAGCACACTCGGTTGAATTCTGCTTTCAATTTTGTAGTACTCGGTCATTTTATATTGCCGGAACTTATGTTTACAAACAATCTGTGTTACACGGAGTCTTCAAAATAGATCAAATACCCGTGTCGGACACCTGAGAGTCGGACAAGGGTATGGGATATGTGTCGGATACTTTTCAATGGACACTTCTTATATAATTGTATATAACACAATTATTATATGTGCAAATTATTGTCAAACTACTATAAATGTCATTTTGACACTGTAAGTTACATATAGTACCATTTTATGTCACATATTAGATTAAAAATACGATATTTTTTCCCCAGACCACGTACTGTTGAATGTAACATTTAATGAGTTGGACCTGTACATACATACCAAGACCTCGCATTCGAAGTCCGGTGTAATACAGGAAACAACTGTTTGTTTCAGTGCTGAAGTTCATGAATAGTTGACGGTATTGAACTTAAAACATAGGAAAGGCAATTGAAAGAGTTGAAATGAGGATGACGATTTTCAAATTTTGTAGACAGTTATTCGTTCCCTATACCCAATTATTTTTCCAGACTCGAACCCTTCACTTTCATGGCTAGCCTTACCAACAACTTAAGCGGCTGGACACGATGGCTGAAAACCAATACCTTCTCCCCACCTGATTTGGACAAGCCTAACAGATTAAGGAAGAAGTTTGCCTTCAGTCTTTCTCTAATATCCAACTTTTCTAAGATGTGGTCCATCCGGGCATTGTCAATGCCCTTTGTTTCTGTGGTTGACGTGTCTGTAGGTGAACTCTATAGGAGAGATCTCAACTGTGCGTGCACATAGAGTGTGCTCCCATCCCAACTGAGGTTCAACTTCTTAACTAAGTTGTTCAGTTGCTCAACTTCACGAACTGTTGTAGGGCTGAGGTGAAGAAATGCAGAAAAGTCAACAAGGCCATGCAATTCATGAAGAAAATCTCATTCATAGAAATGGACAGCCTTGCCTGTCATTGCACGGAACTCTTGAATGATAGTTACCTTTCTCTTGAAATTATCATCTTTGTGTTGAATTGCAGTTACATTTCAAGAGAAAGGTAGCTGTCATTCATGAGTTGCGGGCTGTCTCGACTTTATTGAGCGAGTTCATGAAATACGTACTTTCATTTGTGGGAGTATGACCTTCGTCCATAATGAGAATGGATGGGCACGTTAGTCATATTTGTTGGCAGGCAGCGGCAGTCTTGTTTGTTTCATTGTCACATATAATTGAAGAAACTTGGTTGTACGCCCGGAAAAGTATTCTTCTCTGATCTGCCCACTGTCTGAGCACCCGAAAGTAATGGAGCGTGGGCCAGGATGCAGCCACCTCGATTCTCTGCAACCAAGTTGCTCAGTAAGAAATTGAAGCCCTTAACTTGATGGGGTTTCATCTGGTTTTTGTGCCTGGGATGAGCACCAATTTCAGTGACAGCAGAATCCTGTCCAGATTGTTTAACCCCGTCATGAAATAGTTCAGTTGCTTCTTTGTCCTTTGTAGTCGGGCCTTCATAAAAATATGTGCATGTAGTCCTTCAGCCCTAAATGGAAAACAAAATGTAGTCCTTCCTCTTCAATTTTTGGAAAATTATGCATTTATCGCTTGTACACATAATTATTTCAATTGTAAGCTGTGTGAACTAAATGCAAAATTTTGATGTGTGTCCTTTCTTTTGTCCGTTTCAAAATCTGTATATGTGTTGGGAAATTCTGCGTTTTGTTGTCTGTGTTTACGCAAAATTTTCAAGTTAACAGCCACATGTTGCAGCCGTTTGTTTGTGTTCTTGTAAATATTGATTGGAATACTTTGCAGGAATTGTCATCATTGCATCTGATGGATATTGGTCACCTCACACCAACAATGTTAGTTTTCTCCTTCAAGACTTGCTACCAGTTGGTTTCGTACATATGTTTGTAAACAAACGAAATCCATCACCAAGGAATATGCTGAATTTTTTTTTAGATCAATTCTTACAGCAGCCCATTTACTTTTGTGTTTGTGTTATTTGTTTTGCACAAATTTTGAATGGCCTCGCTTTGCATCATCTGCATGCGAACTTTTGTTTCAATTACGTCCATTTGATTACAACTCTTCCCTGTTTTCTATCAGAAAATATGCATATACGTGCCAACTGTACTTTTTGTTGTACTCAACTTATAACTTTATTGAACTTACATAATCTCAATAAATTGACACTACAATATTTGTTATAAAAATCACAAACAGCATTAGCAATTTGACCAAAATTGTCCAGGAAATTTAAAATGGAGTGTCAGAATTGAGGGAATTTAAAGTGCATCGATTCAAATTAGACAACGGACAAAATATGTTCACCACCCCTGTAATTTTCCCTTCAATCTAATTTGTGTGATTTGCTCTTTCATAAAGGGGAAGAAAAAGATTGAAGACAACTTCTGAACAACATATCCAAATGTCTGACACTATCGCTGGGTCTCGTCGAAAGCGGCCAATTGCACCATTCATTTGTTACAGGTAGTGGTTGTTCATTTTGACAATCTGGAATTACATTTTTTGTAGTGAAACTACGTGCCTTGGTGAAGTTCAGTTTGTGATGTTTGAAATTGGTTTCGTTTCGCATGTCTAAAAATGTTTAAATTGATGTCGATTCAGTCCCGAATGTACGAAAGCTGTCTTATGCGGATTTCAGGACCAGCTTGACATAAATACTTGCATATATATATGTATTCATATTTAAGATTCAGTGATGATAAGCTTCACGATGCTTGCATGCAGCCGGCAACAATTCAAGGAAATGCAAGGGGCAGACAACACTCGACGAAAAATGGTGAGTGCTGAAATCTGTATTCTCTTTAATACGCTATGATGGAAACACATGGCTGGGTTGCTATCCACACGTTGTATTCAATGGTTGTAGTGGGCTTGTGATTGTTTCACGTTTGTAGGATTGTAGCATGTAATAATGTCACCTTCCTATTGTTTTTGTAAATTTCAATTCGTTGTAAAAGTCGAGCTACGTTTTGTCGCTGACTTTTTCCTGCAACTATTATTTGTATTTGCAATATGATCTAATTACCAACAATGCACACGGATTGCGTTTGGCATAAAGTTGTAGTTACAGTTATTTTGGACTCATAGTTGTTACTTGTCTTGTACGCCTATCACTTTTGTGGTTAAAGAGTAGAAAGGAGATTGGGAAAAGGTGGAAGGCACTCCCCTCTGATGAGAAAAAGAGGTTTGCAGAATTGGCTAAGGCGAGTGCCGAGGAACACGTCAAAGTAGTGCCATGTGCACCGAAGTCTGAAAAGGTCATTACGTACTTCATGTTTTCATAAATGCATTTAGCTAGGTCCTGCTTTGCTGACATTGTTGGTTGTATTTTTGTATTAATTTAAGGGTAAAAAATGTGCAGGGTAAATGGCAACTGCGCATATCATTGAAGTCAATTGTTGAGCTAGTTAACCGGTTCAACGAAGCACAAAAGCAGGCAGTCATTGACATTGGGTTTGCTGGCCTCTTGGAGATAAAGTATACATGTATAGATCACGACTTGTGCGCATGGTTGGTACAGAACTTCGATCCTGACAGTAGTTCATTGAATGTTCATGGTCGTCAACTCAGGCTCACTTGTAAGGCAGTTAATGTTTTATTGGGAATACGGTGTGAAGGCGATGATGTGCAGTTGGCTGGGTCATTAGAAGCATATCCCAATATCTACGATGAGGTTGGAGTTGTTAACGGAGTCATTCCTTTGAATAAGTTGAGACTTTATCTAACCGAGACTAATGGTGCGGAGGACGAGTTTCGGAGGAAATTTGCGTTGTACATCTTGGGGGCCATGTTGTGTCCTACCACAATGACTGCCTTGAATCCATCGTTCATTCATGCCGTGAAGGACGTGAATGGTATGCGAGCTTGTAATTGGGCAAAGTTGACACTGCAATTCCTTCACAACGATGTTCGCAAGTATAAAGGTCATCGCGGTGCAACTGGATATGTTTTCCTGCTAATGGTATGCCAATAACTCGATTGTTTTTTCCATTCCCCCGTTCATATGTTTCATGCATTGTTCTGTCATGGTTCAACAAACTGGCCTTTATTGGGACATACAATGTTACCTGCTTTGTGAGTACGACAAATAACACTCTTCCTGACCAAGTATGGTACTCGCAGAAATATATTTTCTGCGAGTACCGTCATGAATTTAAGAACAAAGAGTAGAGGGCAAAAAGTATGACGGATCTCAATGGAGGAACCAATTTGCCTATGTTGCGAAGAGGGAAACATAATTCATTGATCTTCATCAGTTTGGAATAATCAAACAGACACAGAATGACACAGGAAATATTATACACCTTTGTAGGCAAAGTTGAAGAAGAATATACAGAAGAAACCTTGATAGGACCATTACCAAACCAAACGTATTGATTCTGGGAAAGGTCTTTCGGGTTGCAGCCATTCATATATACAAACATGTACATAACTTTTTTTTCTTTGTTTCATCAATAAAGTCATTGGTTTGCTATACATTTTTTTTCCCAAAAAACATTGCATGATATGTGCCTATAAAGTTGATGGCATTGTAAACAAAATCGGTATTCTATGTACGTTCCGCTGCAAAAATTTAGAAGAATGAATGTCATTGTTACTGAATATAGTTGATTTTTGTGGGAAGATTAAATTAATTATGGTGTGCCCTTTAATGTCCACAGCTATTGTACATTGATTGTGTTTGTCTGAGGCCCACAAGTACGTCGTCTACAACGCGGTCCACGCCTTGGCTTCATGATTGGGGTGATACCCAAATACGAGAGGCGCTACGACGTATCAAAAGGAAGCAAAATTTCCCAACAATTGCGGTAAGCACTCCAACCACTGTGCACATTTCACACCATCGACCCACTTGTCTTCAACATACAATGTCAGACTTCATTTATGCGTTTCTATGATTAGGTGGAGTTTGATTACAGTAACGACGAAAGCGACGCCGATGATGCTGACATTGATGCATGCCATGTCGAGAACCAACAAAAATGACAGTACGATCAAGTCCGTATGAGCAATTTAGAGTCCGACATTCGCAAATTGAATGAAATGATGAAGCAAGTTCTCTACAACCAAACAGATTTAATGGAGATGTTGCGACATTTCCAAGGCAAGCAAGTTGTTGACAATGACAAGGTAATCTATCCAATCATTACGCAATTTTGACACAGTTGAGGCACATCATTTGAAGATGATTTATAAGATTAAGTTCACGAATGTGTATGTATGATTAGGTGGAAGGCAATGATGTGTGTATCATTAACCTCTCCTCCAATGTTGCTGAACTGAAGGAAATGCTAAAACAACTGCTTCAACGTTTCAGTTTGGGCTGCAACGAACCGTTCACTGAACAAACTAATTTAGGTGAACTGAAGCAAATGCTACACCACCTCATCGAAGGTATATTATCTATACCACAACCGGGAGGCATGGACAAACAAGGTGTGGACCCTGCTGTTGGAGTCGAGGCGCATGATGATGGCGTGGTCAAACCATCTGACGAAGTTAACCCAATAGAGTGTAATATTTCAGATGTATAAGGGGTGGATCACCAAGAACAGAATTTGAAGGGAACCTTGGCAAGGGACAAAAGCCATTTCCATGATGGGCACAAGCTGAACATCGAAGAAAGTAGGGACAACCAGAAGAAGGGAGGCCTTCAGTCGGGGGATACATATGAAACTGAAGATAAATACAGTCTTGACCTTCAGTCAGTGGGCATGAAGAACATGGCATGCGATGTGCATACTTCTCCTCCTAAGCTTGGCCAACCATTGGGAGCAACTGGAATCATTAGAGCAAGTGCAAAGGGAAGAGGAAGAGGAAGAGGAAAAGGAAAAATGTGCGGAAGTGGAGTTCAAGCCACTGAGGTCGAGGATATGCAATTGCGCATCGATAGCAAAACAAATAGTGGAGTTGACGACATCAGTTTACCTGTGGATGTTGATGGTGTAGATAAGGTGAACAAGGTACAAATACTGCCTTTCATGCCCCACAAGTTCTGAATACCCAATTCATGCCCACATCAATAATATGAATCACTAATTTTACAATCATCTGTGTTGTATTGTACTAGTTGTCAAACAATTGCATGTTTGCAGCTATGACTGCTGGCATATGTTTGTACACATTTGTAACAAACTCCGCACCAAACATTACAAGTTGGGAAAACTCTGAGGTTCACAATTTATACATCATTTCACGTTATTTTTTATGACTACCGACCTTGTAATGTAAGCTTCAATTTTTTTTTATGAAATGTGTAGTGTTAGTTGGCTGTTTATTTTTGTAGGACTTGTTGAGGATGTTGGACAGCGAAGGGTTGTTATCGACGGAGAAACAAAAACTTCTCGACTATGTATTTGACGGTAGCAAAAATGAAATGTATTGTTTCATTTAGTACTTGCAAATTTTAAATGACAGTCCACTGTGAAATAACTATCGTTCTAAGGATCATTATTGCTTGTAGGGACATTGTTGTTTCCATGAATCTTCATGGACGGGCATGTGAAGTTGGTACCCGGCGTGACATGCGCACGCTGAAACCAGGGTCGTGGCTATCCGACATTGTAAGTGTTGGCTGCGTATATATGAATCTGCGTTTTTCAGTACCCCTGAACTCAGAAACCTTTCTAATCAACTTGCCTTGTGTCTTACATATAATGTTCCAGCCAATCAACTTGGTGGTGATGCAATTGACTAATCGACAGAGGGATTTACACAATGCTGGGAGGCATACTGATTGGTTCTTTCCCGTATATCTGTCGGTAAGTAAGTGTTTAAAGCTACGTTGTGTTTTGTGTATGACATATTTTGACAAATGTTTCCGTGAATGACCTTTATGCATTACACATGCAGACTTTGATTCTAAATAAAGATACGCAACCTCTGCACCATGAAAATATCGTCACATCATTTTTCGGACATGACAGATACACTGGTACGATTGATGCATGCCAGAGGGTAATATCAATGTTCATCCCGTTATATTAAAACGAAAATATGAAAGCCATTACATGTTTACATGGCCTCTAAACAAGGTCTGCCCTTGTGTTTGCGTGTAGATTTACATGCCTTTCAATTACAGAGTAGTGCATTGGTTGTGCGTTAAAATTGATATGGTGGACTGTGTAGCCTACCTATTTGACTCGTTCCCATCCAACCGACCGAACAAAAAGAAGCTAAATGCAGCAAAAATTTTGGTATGTCCTGGTGCATTTCTCAACACTACAACAAACTTGAACTTTCTTTACATAAACCGACTTCAACCTTGTGGAACAGGTTCAAACTATGCACGACTTTCTGCAACTACACTTTGGAAATGATTATGTTACAGACGTGCGTAGCTTCCACCTCCGCATGTTAGATGAGAGGCCAGTACAACAACTGGACGAGTAATCCACAATCCCTCCCTCACATTAATGTGTATGCTGCATGACTGACTTAACGAACCTACTGACATTGATGACAAATTTAATGTGAAATTATTTTTGTAGCACGTTTGACTGTGGGATGTTCGTCATCAAATTCATGCAGCAACCTGATTTAAGCCCCGATCCACACAAAGTACATTCTACCGCTTCATTTCTATTTGTCAATCAAATCCTTCCTTGTATGTCCTGCAATTTTAACTCATTTGTCTTATGATCTTTCTGTACAAAGTTACATCCCTCTGTGCGTCATAAGTTGTTGGCTGACATCATTATGGATGTCAATAATGCAAAGATCGCAGAGTACCGGGAGTGCCTTCATATGAGCCATGCCAGAAGCTAGGCCAGTGATGGGAATGGGCTACCAGTACGCCAGTAATTTGGGTGGCAACAGGACTTCACTAATTTCTTATTCTTTGATTTCAATATGGATGTTAATTATAGCTCCCCAGTATTGTTTTGTTGGACGATGTAAAGATGGACTAACTGCAAAGTACTATTTTGTTTACGCATGTTTCTTGTTCGGATGAATGCAGCTGAAACAAATATCATTTACGGCTGTTTTTTTTACTCATATTTGGAGTAATGTACTTGCTGCCCAATTTGTCAGCATAACTTTGATGTCGCAACTGTAATAAAAAAACAATTTGAAATTTTTCAAATTAAATAAAAACTAATATAATTACAAAATGAATTTATAATGAAATTTTTTTACTAGCTGCTATCTTAGTTGTAATTTTTATTTGTTACCGAAATGAATTTATAATTTAATTACAAAAGAGGAAAAATTAATTTTCTGAAATGAAACCAACCACATTATGAATGAAAACTCAACTCTTTGTAGGTAAGTTATATATCATCCCATTAGCACATATGACTCCACCGAAAACAAAAAATGCAACGTCTTACAGGAAAGGTTAAAAAAAAAAAAAAAAACAAAACAAAACTACATATCTGCTGCATCATCAGCAGCGTCTTCTGAAGAGTTGTCCGTACTGTCTGATTGACTATCCTCATCTATTGTCTTATCAGACTTTGCTTCGTCAGCCGCCAATCTCTCATCGGTCAGCCAATCAACGTTTTGCTTCATAACGCCGACTTGCCGCTCCAAACTTGACAACCGTGTGTCCACTTCATTCAGCCTTTCGTAGATATCTTGCAACTGCTGCAATACAAGAGCAACATGAGCTTCAACAATAGCTTCAATCTTGTTCGAATCAAACATTTTGTAGGAATATGTGTATGGTTTATTTTACGTACTACTTTTTTAAATAAATGTATAGATTCATAATATTACACAACACTATGCTGTAAGTATTTGTAAGATATGGTACATGACTTGTATGTTTTCAGAAGACCTCATGCATTATAACATACATTGTATTAATTTCTCAAACTGGCCGAATTCATATTGCACAAATTCGTTCCTTCTTGCATACACCAAGTCATCCATTCAGTACCCTTGGTCGTCCATTATTTGGCATTTCCAATACACATGCATTGTACCTTCCATCAGTAATATCCCACTGTCATTGATTTCCACACCCACAGTTTATCATATATTCACATTCGTCATTTGTGTTTCTGCCCCAACCCAACTTTTGGTCTACCCCAACCCAATTACATGTCTACTCATTCATAAAGCTTAGCAAAATTCCTCTTATCAGATACATATGCCTTTCCAACTACACCGAACCTAATAAATGAAATATTCAAAATAATTAATTTGCTTTTACTTAGTTTGGATAGGTGTTGCCACCGAACAACAATAACTGTCTTCACATCTTTAAACCTACCACCAACGTATTAATGACTATGGGTTTAAGGTAATTTAACATTTACAACCAACCACAAAAAAGTTGCAACCAGTGTTGCAGAAATCATGCATTTGGGTTTGTTTTTGCGTCCATATATTCTTCGTCAACCTGCGAAAACAAAGTTATACTCAATCAACAACCGTCACACCTATGGATGCACACCACGGTAAACGCGGTCGTGGACAATCACTTGCAAGGGCTGACAGCTCCCGACCGAAGTCACCAGAATTGGATTATGCAGGTGGCTATATCGATTCCTTCGGTGATCGACGTTTCTTTGAAACAGGGTTCCCACTATGGAGTTTTGAACCTCTACAGGATTACAATTGCACCCCAATAGAAGATGCTAGCCTGGGGAAGTATTTTGGAATTCCAGTTTCACTGTTTGCCAAACGTGTTCAATGTGAACACCACTGTCGATGTGTTTTTGTCAAGGTTACTAAAGCCCGATCGGTTGAAATGTAGCGGCAATTCCCTCATGTTAGCCAGTCCCAAGTTAGGCATCGTTTGCAAAGTGAGATTGATCAAATGACTCGTCGACTCATTAGGCACTCACGCATAGAGGACGCAAAGGCAGAGTCGAAGATACATGGATCGAACCCGGCATCTACGATCAAGGCTATAATGGAGGATCCTGCACTGGTGTCGGACCCTGACCTTTCAGATTACTCAGACTCCGAGGTTGTTAATTTGAGCAAGGATTAGGAAACCTCAACATGTGTATGACATAGTAAGCGTAGTGTTGTAAGATGCCATCGTGGTGCGAAAAAACACGACTTAGAAACTAACAAACCGTCAAACTCTGCTAACCATTTTAACGGTGCATGCGTTAATGTCTTCATCATTTCCGCTTTGTTGAAGGTATTTTTTTGGGTCACCATCATCGACTAAAAGCTGTGTTATGCTTTTTGTTGGTACGATGACAAGGTAATTTTATTGTAATGTCATTGACCGATATCAAAAGCTATCAATAACCTATGTTTTGTTGATTACTTCATATTTTGTGAATCGTTGAATATGGACAACAAGGTTTAGTGTCAGAATCATTGAATGGAAGCACAAGCTGTAATTGCAAAAAAAAATTGTGCACCACCGGCCAATGGTCTCATAAACTCTAACATCGATATGGGCATAAATGTTTTGTTTTTTCAAACACAACGGTTGTATGGAAGCATACGCCCTGGGGTCAACCTGTGCATTAGCAATTTTTTCTCCCATTGTGCATTGTTATGAACTAATCAACTCCCCTTCAAACAAAAAAATATACAATAGACCATTCAGAAACAGAGTATTGATATTCATTAATGAAGAAATGAGCACAATGGTGAAGAAATGTACCACGCATTCTGTGCAATACAAAAGAAATTACAAAATACACTACTTTAAGATGTGGGGAAGGGAATGGCTAGAAGCTGGAGGACCCCATTCTGATTGAGCAGTTGCGAGCATGGCTTCGACTTGGGCAGCTACAGAACCAACGCATCAAAAACCAGATCTGCCAATTCTGCTTTAAACTTGCTAACAGATAATAGTTGAGGCCACAGATAAGTGACAAACATATACTAGTTGACAGATAACAAATCTGCCAAATCTGTTCATTACAAACGAACTTGCAACAGATAAAAGAAGTTCATTACAACCAAAATTCATGCACCCAGATAACAGAACCTGCAATAGATAACAGCCCACAGATAAGTGACAAAGCACCCACAAAATTCAGTCATCCACAAAGCATCCACAAAATTTAGCCACATAGCATCCACAAAAATGAATCTACATAGCATCCACAAAATTCATCCACAGATCTGCCAAATAACATCCACAAAGCTCTAACAATGAGACCAATGTTTCCCAAAATTCATTCGATAATAAAATTGTAAGTTACATCATAATAACTTATAAAATTCATTCCGTACATTCATTCCATAATAAAATTCATTCCACAAAGCTATTAAGTAAGTTACATAAGTTACATCATAATAAAATTCATTCCATAAACATTACTTACATCATGAAGTACAATACAACCAAAAACTGGTACAAACTTCGATTCAATTTTCCAAAATACAAAAAAGTACAAAAGTTACACGATCAAGTACAAAATGATAGAAAATATAATGAAATACACCATCGCTTTGATATTATTTTCTATCCTTTCAAGCCTTCGACCATGGTCATTTTGCAAGTCATCAAGCCTGGTCCTTACATCATTAAAGTCTTCTACTGTTATAGCATCACAAGCTCTAGTGTTCGAACGGATTGTGGACGTAACGTCTTCATCATCTTCAGCCACGAACTTGAAGTAATTGCAATAGGGAGTGGGAGTGGTACTCTACAATGCATGACAATCAGTTACTTGAATACGACAAATATTAATGTGACTAGTAAAGGATTAAAATTTCCAATACATACTTACATATTTTGATGGGCAAACAAAGAACAAACGCCCTTCATTGCCATTCTCATTGGTTCTTACAATATGTATGGCAGCGGTTCTTCCACAATTGCACATCCTCGGTCGTAATCTTATGTTGCTAATGTTAGAAGAAGAATCCATTTTTTAAATCTGCATACATGAGAAATTTGTAGTGCTCTGCTATGCTTGTATTTGATGGGGTTAATAGTAGTTCTATTTGAATTTGAGGGACAGAGTGTGTCTTTACTGAAAACATCTATTTGTTCAAACTGCCATGTTTAATAGCATTTGAACAGTGTTATTTGTTTCAGCATCATCTCCAGCCTCGTTATACCTTATCTTTGCAAGAGACCGATCATAGTGCCTAACAAATTCATATAGCTTCAATTTGTGTTGGAGGAAGGGATTGAAATAAGCATTCATACACTCCGAGCGCTGAGTGCTCTTCATCCCAGCAAAGAAATGTCCGCACATATATGCCTCAGCCTACATATGACGCTTTTCATATGTCTCCAACACCTAACTGTTGGTTTGAAGTCCAAATTTTTCGACCATTGTCGTCCAGCCATGCTCAAAGTTTGTCTTATCCGTTTCCATGTCCATGCACTGCTTGAAAGCATGTGCAAAGCCACTTATGTAAACATTTGAAACAGCATTTTTCCCAAGATGCCAATTACATAATCGATGTCTTGCGTTTGGAAATACTCTTCTGATTACCTCTCGCATCGCCTTATCCCCATCTCACAAGACGACACAGTGCTTTATTGCCCATCACCTCCATAAATGTTTCCAAAACCCATGTGTATGTCTTGCTTGTCTCATTAGCTAGCAAAACACATGCAAATATCGTGGTCCTAAAGTGGCTAGTCACACCAGCCAACATGACAAAAGGTTTCTTGTATGCATTGGTTCTGTGAGTTGAGTCAAATATCAACACATCACCAAACTTTATGTAGTCGGCCCGTGATTTCGAATCGCTGCAATGATTTTGTAACTTGTTATCGTTACACACATCATACTTGTAAAAAAAACGTGCATCAACATCAAGTTTTGCACATAGGTAAACCAACGCACCCTGCGCATCACCATCCTCAACTTCTGCTCTACGTTCGGCTTGAATATGGTTGTGCAAATCCGTACGGATGAAACCAACATTCTTATAAGACCCGGATTGATTTACCATATAGTCCATGACTTGGCTAGTCTTCACACCGACGTTGCGCATAGCCATTGCTTGAGCTTTGTCAGCGCTGTTTAAACTGCGATGTGACCTCAGATACATCACGCAATGTTGTTCTGCCAATTCATGGTTGTGGTCTGCGACGAAGTGAGTCACAACATACTTTCCCCCTTGACCAGCATCTGCATCGTACCGTATGCGAAATTGGGCTTTGCAACCTACTCTTGTTAGTGCCTTGGGAGCTCTACTCTTCTCAGCAATACGGTCCAAGTATTTTGGTAATCTTTGACCTTCCCTTGAACACAACCACAGCCTACTAACGACCTTTCCCTCTTTATTTGTATTAAATCTGGATTTTCGTATACTAAATCTCTTAGCTTTAGCATACGCATTGTAGAAAGCTTCTCCATCTTCGACCGAATCAAATTTCAGTTCCAGAATAGCAAGTTCAACATCACCAACCATGTCATTGCGATGAGCATCGTCAACCATTTCTTTTTTCACATTGGCTCCGCCATCTTCAACGTTCATGTTGGTTGCTTCTTCATTGCTCGGACCAGCTTCGCAACCATGATAAGGTTCCGCCCGACTTTCATTCATCAAACGAATGTCATCTGCTTCATTTGGAATGTCATAATCATCACCTTCCCTTTTAACTTCCGCTGGGGCCATACTGCACATGACATTAGTACAAACAATTACTTGATGACCGAAAAATGTTAACACAAACACAAACATGACATTTTCACACGGTTTAGTTGTTTGTGCAAACACAAACACTCGCTTGAGAAAGAGAAAGGTTAGTTGCCAATGGAGGGGTTTCCGTTTGAGCGAAGCGTAGAGCGGTTGAAGTTAGGATGGGGGTTTAGTTAAGGGAAAATAGCTGAAGTGAAGAGGCCAGAGAGACAGAGAGGGATACAGAGAGAGGGAGACAGCTCCATACCTTATATCTAGTTGGAGAGAAGGGCTTCACTTCAGCAATGGAACCAACACAGCCTTGTATTTCCATTGTTGTTGCAAATCGCCCGTTATACTGTTCCCTACAGAGCTTCGTCAATGGAACCAACCCAGCAGGGGCTTCTCGCTGTTAATGGAAATCAAAGGTTACACTGACTCAGCCTTACACAGAGAGAGATAGAGACGAAATACAAAGAGTGAGTGGGATGCAATCATGCAAATACAAGCATTAACCGATTGCCCCGGTTTCAACTTTTTCACGATTAAAAAATTCAATGGTCTTGATCAATTATTGTAATCTAACGGCTAACAATTGGGTTGCATATGGTGTGCAACCTTAAAGGGGTTGCACACTTAAACACGACCCAATTTTTTAAATCTATTTGTCCCCATATCTTTAACATATTTGTCCCATATTTTTATCATAGTTGTCCAAATTATTTGAATATATTTATCCCCATATCTTTAACATATTTGTCCCCTATTTTTAACACATTTGTCCAAATTATTTTAATCAATTTGTTCTAGTACTTTTACTTATTTGTTCAAATTATTTTAACTTATTTGTCCCTATAATTTGGACAAATAAGTACCTAAAGTTGAAATTTTTTATGGTGTTAAAACTTTAACATGTCATAACTTTGCACATTCGGAAGTCCATTTTGCATTTTTTTTTTTTATTATTTATTCCAAGTATTCTTCTAAGAACTGTCCATTTGAAATTGCCTTTCATTAAAAAAAAAAAAAAAAAATTTGCTGTTTTGATGGATCGAAAAATCATTCTATTCATCTTTTTTTTTTTTAATTTCAAATTCAATATTGTCTTGTTTGAAAGATTTTGAAAACATAAATCTATATATCAATAATTTTGTTTAAAATAGATTTGTAAAACTCTAAGTTATGAGATTTCAAAAAAATTAGCACAAAATAAACACGAAGGTATTTGTCTAATAGAAAATGCATATCCTTAGAGCCTTAAGAGTTTAGCACATGCAGTGATTGCCAAATAAATTTGAAATTTGAATTTATGGGTTGAATGTGTTTGATAATTACTAATAAAAAAATTATTTTTATGTTAGTGAAAATTGACTCTTTTAGCCTTTTTTATATCGAACAAACAGGCTTTCGTTTTGGTTACAATTTTATATCACAATAGAGTTAAGATTTTATCTTCTAATTTTTAATATGTTGTAATATGGTTTTTATTGTACTTTTTAAAACATTTTTTATAACTTCCACTTTACATGTATTTAATTGAAATTTTAACTATTCACACAGTTAGTCTTCGATTTTAAATTACTACTACTCCCTATACCAAAATAGAGTGCAGTCTATATTCTATATCACTTTAATTGTATATAATTTTTATAAGTTAAACTTCGGAGGATGATATGACTATTTCATTTTCATTATGTCTTTGCATATTTTTTACAGTAATACTAAATGTTTATATTTGAGATTTTTAAATACACTCACAATAATGTGGTAAGAAAGTATAATCTCACATAATTGAGCATGCGACAAATTAAAAATTGACTTTTATTATTTTAAATTATTGTGGGTGAAATTGTGGAGGTTTTATTAGAGGTCTTAAAACATTTTTCTACTTCTTATTCTATTTTTTGAAATAATTTTATATAATTTAAATCTCAAATATCTTTGGAAAGTTTTAGAATAATGTAGAGAAGTATGGAAAAATTCACGATGTACCAGAGTAGGGTAGAGAATTTCATAATATAGTGCAAAAAGTATATATATCTTAGCTTAATGATGGCCTTTGAGTCAAATTGATTCTTATTGTTTGTTAACGAGATGAAAGACTATATAGGTAGATATCTCATTTGAGACATAGAAAATGAGAGTGGTATGGTAAAGAACAACTGAAGACGTTGGTGTGGTGTAGTGATAAAATTATCAACCCAAATACTGGTGTAGTGCAGTGATAAACCCATAGTTAAATGTATTGTATTTATAAATGAGCTAATATTTGTTTAAAATTCATTTGCAGACTTTTTCTTAGCATTAGATAACAGTGATGTAAGCATAAGAAAATATTTTGCCACTTATGATAGTGTCTAGGTCTAAGCTACAAAATGCTTAGATTGTGATATTGATGTATAGTTTAATATTATTCACAGTGTAATCAAATGAGTTATCTCCATCAAACCAATAGTAGAATCAAATGAGTTAGCTCATTAAGCCAATAGTGCCCATGTATTTCCTAGCTGCAGAGGGACTTAATATTAATGGGGAAAAAAAAAATCTTTTAAACTCATTTATGGTTTTGATAAAAAAAAAAAAAAATTATGCAGCTCCAATAAAAAACGTTAACTTTACTGGAAACACTTTGAACTGTAAATTGTAATGATCAAAATTTAATTGAACTGTAACCTGTAATGACTGAAATTTAACTTGACAGGAAACATTTTGAACTGTATGATGCAATCAGTGGCGGAGCCAGAAAATTGAGTTAGAAGGAGCACTATTAATTATAATTTTTATTTTAAAAAAAAAATCATGATGAACATTAAGATAATAATAATTTTATGAGTTAAATTTAAGCATAAAAAATTACATATTCATTATTAATAGGAACAAATTAAAATTTTATAATAGTGTAGAATAGCTCAGTGCAGAATGATGATGTAAGTTTGAAATTTTAGCACAAAAAATTATGGATCAAAATTCTTAACTTTAGAAAATAAAAACACATCGTTTGTAGCACAAATTATTATAAAATCTATTTAATTTTTATTTGATAGAAAAATATTAAAGAAATGACATTGCTTGTAAATGATGTGTTTTGAATGAAAATTATTAAACAATTTTAGAATACCATATAACATTGCTTATGTGATGCTCAAAGTATGAGAAATCACAAATCATACTAACCAGTCTGTCAACTGCTTAAAAATAATGAGTTCATTATATCAAATTTATAAGATTTTTCGCTATATTATTAGTTTAAACTATTATATAAATAATATCACATAATGTTTTCAAAGTATCAAATAATTACTTGTTGTAAACAATATAATAAATTCTTAATCAAAAAACATGTTAAGAAAAAAAATACTTTTTGTATATGACAACAAGACACACACAAAAAAAAAAAACAAAAAAAAAATTCTCAAAACTGAAGGCGCGGCACATAACCCCCCTCGTCCTTCTTTCCCTCCCCCACTAGGTGCAATGACTGAAGTTGAAATGGTGATACTGTCAGGCAAGCCAGATCCAATGTTGGTGAAGTTGAAAAGGAGGTTTACAAAGTTTGCAAGGCTCATGGTGGGGAAAGCAAGGTCAAACATATTTAAATGTTCGTTCCTCTTCGTAAACTTGTTGTAAATTTTGCGTATTATCTCTGTTTGACACCACTTAGAACTTTAGCCAAAGGTGCAAAATTAAAGTCTCATTAGGGAAATAACACTAGTACAAGTGTGGATGATTTACCTAGATAGTAGTTTGAACTTATAGGAGTGTCTACTTTTAATTATATGATCATACTTACATATTACCTATAAGATTGACAAACACACAAGATAAAATTGGTACGCCTTTACAAAACAATCCATGTAACTAAAAAAAATTTGGAGAATTTTCAGAACAAAGTCGAAAGAAATTTAAATTTAAAGGTGCCATAGCATAAAAGTTAGTTTTCACATTATAAACAAACATTAATTTAAAAAAGTCAAAAGTCACTTTTTACCAACTTTTCAAATCATTTGTCTAAAAAAATCAAAAACTTGATTAAAAGCCAAAAAGTCACTTTTTACTATCATCCCAAAACAACCCTAAATGTAGTTTTTGACATAAGTTTTGACTCAGAAGTATAACCACCGTAACCAATGAAGAAGAAAGACATGAGAATCAAATAAGATGTTATATGCATTTAACTTGTAATTTTATTGCTGACTTCTTCTTGTTGCAAAGATTTAATGTGAGCCTATAAGGGATCAAAGCCATAACGAGAATGGTTTTTATAAATCATTTGCCATAACAACAATGATTTTTATAAATTTTGAAAATAGAACAGAATTGTCCCTTCGTCTTTGAAAACAAATATTTACTTTTCTTTCTCTGCACAATTAGTGATGAGAGGGAGATTTATGATCTGGAATTGGGCCGAGGTAACAACCGAGCAGGTTGGAAGCCAAATGTGGCATTGGGCCGAGATGATCTGCGATCCGCCCAGAATTGGGCTACTAAGACTTGGGCCGGACAGGTGTTGGGCCAAGTATGCGCCGCCCAGTCCGAAAAGAAGTTGCTTGGTTAAGGCAACGCTCGGTTGGACCGAGCTACGTGTATGGCATAGACGGCTGGCCGGTTGATCAACGACGCCCGGAAAGGCGTCGTCAGCCGAGGTACCTGTCTGCTCGGCAGGAAGGCCGACCACAGTCAAGTTAAATGACCGGCGCCCGGAAAGGCGTAGTCAGCCGAGATACTTGTTTGCTCGGCAGGAAGGCCGACCACAGGTGAGCACGAGAAGTCCCGGGCATGGCTTTGCCGAGATGCTGCCTAGCCCGGTTCTCTTGAGCTTAGCCAGTGAAGTGCTTGGGCATGTAGCACTTACCATGGATAGAGGCAATTTGCCGAGCTCAGCGAAGAGAAGGCTGGCAGTTGAGATTAGGTGATGTTCAGCAAGGTTTACGCTGACAGATGGGATAGTAGAGCCACGTGTCAGGAGATGACTGGGAGTGGATATGGGGCGCAGAGGGTATATAGGCATATCTGCGCCCCCCATACGCTGGCAGACGAACACTTTGTAAGTAAATGCTTACACTCAAACACTCCTCTCTCTCTCTCTCTATCCCTAGGTGTGTGCTAATTTGATCGTCGAAAGGGTTTTCCGGCCACACACCGCCGGGTGACTCACCGCCGTTGTGCTTTCAGGTGATCGGACAGAAACAGAGCTCGGAAGAAAGGAGTACGGGCTTGCCGGAATATTTGCTCCTCGTACAATTGGCGCCGTCTGTGAGAAATCTTGCAGATAAAACCTTGTCTTCCACGCTCGTCTGATCGCCGACTACGGCGAACAACGAAGAGTTTCCGTTGTCCGCCATCGATGGAGTCACGCCGGAGTCCGGCAGGCGGAGAGAGGGGCATCCCGACCTCATTCCGATGTCTAACCTGGAGACATTCCCAGGAAGACAGTCGGGTGACGCGCGCGATAAGCGCGGCAGGAGTCATGGCCATTCACGGAGTCCAGACGGACATCGGCGGCGGAGAGACTCACACGCCAGGTGCCTGGAGAACAGACTGAAGGACCAGGACGCCGTCATCCGACGCATGGTGGCAGAGATGGAGGAGCTGAAGCGGCATGTTAAAGGGAAGGGTGTAGCTGGAGTGGGAGACCACAGTGAGTGCACCCAACCCCGCTTTCAGCATCGAGTCGCGACACACTCGTCCATCTCCATTACCGAAGCTACAAGGTTGGCGATTGATGCGCTACGGAGAAGTCCAAATACAAGAAGATAGTACTTACCAACCCTCACGTCCGGTGATTTACGCCGGCACTCCTATTCCGCTGCACGTAAGACTTGCGGCGCTTTAAAGGAGCGGGCTCACCGGCGGGAGGCTCAAAGGATACCGGCGTTCCAGCGGTTATCCTATGGGGTTTACGCCAGCGAGGAGGTTGGAATGCCTCTGCCCCGCCAAGCAGCACCGCTCCTGGTGGATTCCGACTTGGCAAGGTTGAGCACCACCCCTTTCTCCCTAGAAATAGAGACAACACCTCTTCCGTCGGGCTTCCACTAGCCGAAGTTCACATTGTACGACGGGAAGACGGATCCTTACATGCACGTAAGCCATTTCCGACAGGTCATGGCCGGACATAGGCGGAATGACGCTCTTATGTGCCTCATCTTTCCGTCAAGTTTGGGCGAACTGGGTTTGAAGTGGTTCGAAAGGCTGCCGGAGGGAAGTATAGAGAGGTGGCATCAATTGGCCGAAGCCTTTGTGACGCACTTCAAAACCAACACCAAGACACCCAAGGAAGTGGATCACCTACTGAGTGTCAAGATGGAACCGAGCGACACATTGAAGGCATACAACTCCAGATATTGGGAGACCTTCAATGAGATCTTGGATTGCCCGGTCAACCTAGCAATCACTCAGTACAAGCGTGGTCTCCTGGTCGGACATAGACTGTGGGACTCGCTTACCATGCATCAGCCGACGTCCATGGGCCAGCTCATGCAGCGCATCAATGAGTACATCCGGGTTGAGGATGATGCTTCAGCATCTACCGCGAAGACAACTCCGGTAGCAACAGACAAGAAGACAGCAGGCAAGGTGCACGCAGTTGGATAGGAGTCTAGCCGCTTAAGTGACAGAGTAGAGGAATCAGACCGTGGTTCGAATCGTAAGAACCGGGGTAGAGGACGTCGGAACGATCGGGATGATTACACCAGAGATGATGTTGCAGATGCCAACAGAAGGTTGAAGGCAAGGACTGGCATCACCACGGTCTTCAAGATTCCAATCTATCGCATACTTAGTGAAATCCGAGACGAGGAGTATGTCCGATTTCCTGCTAAGTTGGGCGATGGACAGAAGGGCTACAATCCGCGGTATCGTTGCACATTCCACCGGGAGAGAGGCCACCGGACTGAGGATTGTTTGCCTTTAAGGCAACACTTAGAAAAGCTGGTCGCGGCCGGGCACCTAGACCTTTACATTGATGGCGGCGTAAAGCCGAATCATGCTCCGGTTGATCCTAGGGGACAGGATGACCAAGATGCGCCGCCACAAGGAGTTATTAATGTCATCCACGGCATAGTGGAACTGGAGCGTGTTTGCGAACTCCAGGGTATGATCAAGAAAGCAGAGCATATGAGGGAAGTTTTGTCGGTACAGCCCGCCATCAAGAGGGGGAAGACCGAAGAGAAAGATGTGATAAGTTTCACTTCAAGGGATCTAGAGCGTATCCAGACGCCGCACAACGATGCCCTAGTAGTGACACTTCGCGTCAAGGAATTTGATGTCAAACGGATCTTGATCGATCAGGGAAGCTCGGTCGAGATCATGTATTACGACGCGTTCAAGCAACTCAAGCTCCGAGAGACAGACTTGGCTCCGGCAACTTCACCACTTGTTGGTTTCAACTCATAGCCAGAGTGGCCCTTGGGAAAGATTATCCTGCCGGTCAAAGCGGGATCCGTCGTCAAGCAGGTGGAGTTTTGGGTGTTACAAGTGCCTTCGAATTACAACCTCATCCTTGGAAGGGGATGGCTTCACGCCATGCAAGCTGTAACATCGACCTACCACCAGGTGATGAGATTCCCCTCGGCTATGGGGGCAATCGAGGAGAGTTGGGGGGATCAAGCCATGTCCAAACGATTAGCCGTGGCGGTGAGCAGGCCGGGCCGCCAAAAGGCTTCGTGCAAATGATAGAAAGACCTAAGACAGGAGTTACGGAGGATGTGGGCACCAAGGCAGAAGACAAAGCTGTGGAGGACTTGGTGGAGGTGCGAATCAACGTGGAGCAACCGGATAAGTTCTTCCTGCTCGGTTCCAGCCTTACTGCCCAGGAGAGGACTGAGATGGTTGAGTTCTTGATGGCCAATATTGAAGTCTTCGCATGGTCGCCCTACGACATGCCCGGCCTCGATCCAAGTTTTATCTGCCATCACCTCAACGTCTTCCCTGGAGCAAAGCCAGTCGTCCAGCAAACAAGGAGATCGACGTTGCATCACGCCGAGGTAGTAGCAGAGGAAGTCAAAAACTTGCTTGAGGCACGAGCAATTCAGGAAGTGCACTACCCTCGGTGGATCTCCAACACAGTAGTGGTTCCCAAGAAGAACGGAAAGTGGCGAGTATGTGTTGATTACAAGACAGTCAACCGAGCTTGTCCCAAAGATAGCTTCCCCTTAACACGAATTGACCAGCTCGTGGACTTGACGGCTGGACATAATAGGCTCAGTTTCTTGGACGCCTATCGCGGCTACCATCAGATCGCCATGCATGGGCCTGACCGAGAGATCACCTCTTTCACGACTCCAAGGGGACTTTTCTGCTACCGAGTCATGCCTTTTGGTTTGAAGAATGTCGGGGCAACCTTTCAGAGGATGATGACCAAGATGTTTGCTCCTTTGCTCGGCCGGACAATGGAGGCTTACATCGATGATATGGTGGTAAAAAGCCGACTTGGGGCAAACCATTTGTCTGACCTAGCCGAGATGTTTGCCATCCTAAAGAAGCACAAGCTGCGCTTGAATGCGTCAAAATGCGCCTTTGGCGTGGGGTCCGGCAAATTTTTGGGATTCCTAGTCACGAACCGAGGCATCGAAGCAGACCCTGGTCAGATCAGAGCCGTGCAAGAGTTGAAGCCGCCCAGCTCGGCTAAGGACGTGCAGCATCTGGCCGGGATGGCCGCCGCGCTTAATCGATTTATAAGCCGGTCATCAGATCGCTGTCGCCCTTTCTTTCAAGCATTGAAGTCCAAGTTCTCATGGGACGAAGAGTGTGACCAAGCTTTGGCTGAGCTCAAGGAATATCTGTCTTCTCCACCGCTGTTGGTTACACCTACGCCGGGTGAGGAACTCTACCTTTACCTTGCTGTCTCACACCTTGATCGGTCTTGATTGCTCGTCATTGAAGAAATCAAGCACCTCCCAATCTTTTATGTCAGTAAAACCTTGCTGCCGGCGGAAACAAGGTACTCGCCGTTGGAAAAGCTTGCGTTGGCATTGATGATGGCTTCAAGGAAGTTGGCGCATTATTTTCACGCCCACACCATCATCGTACTGACCGAGTTTCCCCTTAAGGCCTTGTTTGAACAGGTGGACTTCTCTGGCCGAATCCTCAAGTGGGTGGTCGAATTGGGAGGACAATTTGATGTGAAGTTCCAGCCGCGCACAGCTATAAAGGCCCAGACTCTGGCCGATTTCGTTGCGGAATTCTCACTAGGTACCCATCCGGTATGCCCGGTCGATATTGCCGCGGCGGAAGAAGAAGAGAATGCAAGCCTGACCAGATACAAAAACTTGGTGGAGTTGGCGATGCGGAATTTGCGCGCCCCACCGAAGTGCCCTCAGCTTGTACAATTCCGTTAACCGGTGACGCGATGACCGAGTCGGGTGTTGTTGTCCCACCCACTCTGTCCGGCACCGCATCACCAGGGGGGAAGTAATACAACTACTCAGCACAGAGCCCGCGGCTGGCATAATACCGCAGCCTGGTGATTCGCCTATGGACTTAGGCATTCTAGACCGACTTGCAGAGTCCAGTGCCGAATCAACAAGGGGGGCTGGAGTAGAACCAGTCAACGCGAAACCTGAAAACGGACAGCCGAGCAACCGTGATCCCATCACCCTTCGCAACTCACAGGACCCATCAAATTGTTGGAAGCTTTTTGTGGGGAAATGTGGAAGCTTTTTGTTGATGGAGCGTCCAACCGTCACAGTGCCGGGCTAGGTATCGTTCTTATCTCCCCAGATGGCCTAACCATTGAACATTCCATCACCCTTGGCTTCTGACATCTAACAACGAAATTTGAGTCTGAGGCCCTTCTGGCCGGGCTCAAGAGCGCTATTCAGATAAAGGCTGCCGAGCTAATGGTGTACAGTGATTCCCAACTTGTGGTTAACCAAGTCTCTGGGATTTACGAGGCAAAGGATGATAGAATGGCCAAGTACCAAGCTCTAGTCAGGGAACACATCAAGCAGTTTCGACAATCGAGTCAACAGTTGGCGGTGAAAAAACAATGAGTGATGGTGGCCGGCCTCGCTTCGATGGTAGATAGTACGTCTCCAAACCCCCTGTTAATTGACTTTCTTCCCCGGCCAAGCATTGAAGACGCCGGGCAGACGAATGTACTCTGCGCCGCGCTAGGTCTCTCCTGGATGGACCCCATAATCTTGTTCCTCAGAGATCGAACTCTACCAACCGACAAGAATGAAGCGCACAAAGTCCGGGTGAAGTCAGAGCGGTTTTGGCTCTCTCCATCTGGTGCGTTATATAAAAAGTCCTTCACTGGTCCTTATCTGAAGTGCGTGCACCCAAGTAGTATGGAGGCGTTCTTGTACGAAATTCACGAAGGTATCTGCGGCAGTCATATAGGAGGCCGGTCACTAGCCTACCGAGCTATTTCGCATGGATACTGGTGGCCGTGCATGCAGGCCGACGCACAGAAATATGTCCACAAGTGCGAAAAATGCCAGAAATTCGCCCATCAGATCCATCAGCCTGCCAGGGAACTTCTCCCCCTCACCAGTCCTTGGCCCTTTGCCATGTGGGGGCTAGATATAGTGGGGCCCTTGCTAACAAAGATAGCAGGAAATTCTTCATTGCGGCCACAGATTACTTCACGAAATGGGTTGAAGCTGAGCCCTTGGCAACAATCAAAGAGAAAGACGTGAAGCGGTTTGTGTGGCAGAGCGTGGTCACGCCGTTTGGTGTCCCAAAGATTTTGATCTCTGATAATAGCACCCAGTTTGACGGTCGCCTATTCAGAGGATTTTGTGAAGATCTGAAGATTGAATTTTACAACTCCACTCCGGCTTACCCACAGTCCAATGGTCAAGCCGAGGCATCAAACAAGACTATTCTTGATGGGTTGAAGAAACGGCTGGAGAAGGCAAAGGGAAAATGGGCTGAGGAGTTACCCAGCGTCCTTTGGGCATACCGAACAACCCCGCGGCGATCTACCAGGGAGACTCCATTTGCTTTGGCTTATGGCATGGAGGCGGTCATACCTTTGGAAGTTGGCATGCCCACCCTAAGATGCGAGAGTTTTGAGCCAGAACTGAACGCCGAGGTAATTGCTTTGGAGCTGGACCTAGTGGAAGAGCGTCGGGAGAAGGCTCTCATCCACGTGGCCGCCTACCAACAAGAGCTCTCAAAGAAGTACAACAAGATGGTGCACCCCAAACCGTTCAAAGTTGGTGATTGGGTTTTGAGAAAAGTTATGGGCAACACCCTGGTGCCAGGTGAAGGCAAACTAGGGGCAAATTGGGAAGAACCCTACAAGATCACCGGTCTGGTGAGCAAGGGGGCTTACCACTTGGAGGATCTAGAGGGAAGAGTAATACCCCGGCCATGGAATGCGGCCAACCTCAAACTGTATTATTTCTAGCTTTAGCTTTCTCTTCTTGTGCAAAGGAATTTTTTGGCTTGCACTTCAGAATGTAATTCTTTTTGTCAATATATAGAAGTGATTTTGCTTTAGCACTTGGATTGTTGTCTTAATGTAAAAACCGAGATGATTTGCTCCGGTTGGTGGAGTTGATGTTTTGTTCAACTTAGATATTTCTTGCCGAGATGTGTTGCTCCGGCTGGAAGAGTTGGTGTTTTGTCCAACTTAAGATTCCCAACCGAGATGATTTGCTCCGGTTGGTGGAGTTGATGTTTTGTTCAACTTAGATATTTCTTGCCGAGATGTGTTGCTCCGGCTGGAAGAGTTGGTGTTTTGTCCAACTTAAGATTCCCAACCGAGATGATCTGCTCCGGCTAAAAGAGTGGTGTTTTGTCCAACTTAAGATTCCCAACCGAGAGGATTTGCTCCGGTTGGAAGAGTTGGTGTTTTGTCCAACTTAAGCCATCCCAGCCGAGATGATTTACCCCGGTTGAAGAAGTTGGCGTTTTGTTCAACTTAGTTATTCCCAACCGAGATGACTTACTCCGGTTGGCAGACTTGGTGGTTCGTTCAACTTGTTATTACTAACCGAGATGGACATTCCGGTTTATGAAGTTGCTTAAGTACTTCAACCGAGTTATGTATTCTGGTTGACGAAGTGTTCAAATTTATGATTTATACCGAGATGTTTTGCTGAAGATGGAATTGATGACAACCGTGCAAACACTTAGCAAAAATATCAAGTTTTTCATTGATAGAAAGTCAATACAAAAGGTGGAGACAAAGCCTGGTTACATCAGAAATGCAGAAAGCAAACATACAAAAAGAAAAGAAGAGAAACCTAAGCTAGGGGGGAGAGATCAGGGAACTCCTCATCAGGCTCCAGGTTAACCATGGCGGTTTGGTCCTGGACACCGGTCTCAGTCTGGCCGGGCTGTTCCTGTGCGGTTTGGTCCTCTCCTTCAGCATCTTCCTCACCCTCTTCTTCAAGTCCTTCCTTGGCCTTGGCTTGCAGTGCACTGAAGACGTCATTGGCATATGGAATGAGGTATGTCGGTAAGAAGACAAATGTGGAGAGGCAAACACATCGATGTCGAGGCCTGACCGAAGCTGATGACGACCTTCCATCCTGCCTTGAAGTAAATGTCTTGTGTGGCGAAGACTTGTTTCTTGTAATTCTCCTCGGCTTCGTTGAAGCCGGCGTTATTGGCATCCTCGCAGTCCTTTTTTCTGGACTTCTTAAGTGCATCGAGCTCGGCCTGGAGCTCGTCTTTCTTTTTCTCGGCCGCATCAAGTTGGCCGAGCAGCCTGTTATTGTCAGAGTTGGCAGCTTCGAGCGAGGACTTTGCTCGGCCAAGCTCGGTCTGGAGGCTTTGCACCTGGCTGGCTGTGTCGGCCGCCTTCTGCCGTAGCCGGTGTATGCGCTCCATAACCAGGTGTTGTTTTTGAATGGCCTGCAAAAAGCTAATTTGATTAGCGAAGGAACCGGACAAACACTTAGCGAAAATTTCAGTGGCAGATTGAGACTTACCCTGGCCATGGACTTGACGGATGACTTTACCAACCGAGTGTCAGGAACGTGGTCGCTGCCGACCACGTCGCTTGGTAGTAGCAGCGCCTTGGAAAGATCAAAGGCGAGCAAGTGCTCTTTGTCACCCTTGATCGACGCTGTCACCGGGATGTCCTTTCCCTGGTGTTTCAATTGCGGACGCCATGCCGGTACCGGGTCAGCTGTTTCAGATGGTTGCTCGGTAGTGAGCTCGGCCACCAGCTCGGCGAACGGATCTACGCGGGCTCTTTTGTTAGCCCGACGTTGAGTTGGTTGCTTGCTGGATTGCCCGGCTGCTGGGGAAGAAAGAGCGATCACGGCGTCGCTTGCTTGTCCGGTGGCTGGAGAACGGATGACCACGCTCGGTATCTCGGCTGAAGTGGCGGTGAGCAGGTTCTTGATTCTGTTTCGTTTGGCCATCTCTTCCTCCTCTGTCAAGCGGATAAGGGAGACGTCTGGCAAGGTTGGGTCTGGTGGAGGTGATGGAGTGCGAAGGAAGTCTGTGACTTTACTCCGACAGGGAGCGGAGTATCTGTATGTGGGAGTGTAGCCAAGCAGTTGGTTGCAATCTCGATCGCAGTAGTGAAGCGCAGTCCTGATTGCCTCAACGTTGGGAAAGTGATAGTTGGCTTGCAAGGCTTGGATTGCTGCAAAAGAGACCAGAGAAAATGATTAAGTACAGAAACATGAAGAAAGTAAATCGACCGAGCTAATTTGCGCTTCGTGTCTTTGCCAAAGTTTTTGCTTATCATCCAGCCCGGTACTGCGGCTGTCTCGTAATTGCCTGACACCCAGAAGAAATCATCGTCGTGAAGATCCTTGTCTGGAGTGCCGGTCACGATTTTCTCTCTGCCCGGTCTAATCTTAAGATAATAGGCGAGACCGTCGCCGGTGTGGCCTAATGTGTATTGGCGAAGGATCTCGGCTAAACCTAGGCTTATGCCTAGCCGGTTGTTTAGTTCGTGCACGCCATTTATTATTCGGTAGGTGTTGGTGGATACTTGGGTTGGTGCTAGCCCGGTCCGGCGCAGGAACTCGGTCATCAGGGGATTGATTAGGAAGTGGAGGCCTCCTTCTACTATTGATAGCACGGTGAAGGGGCATTGGTCAAGTCTGTCCCAGGGTGTTGTCTTCTCTTCCGCCAGCTCTAGATGGACGTCAGTCGGGATGCTGTACTCCTCTCTAAACGCATCCAGCGCGGCTGGAGTGTCCACTAGGAAGCGGAATTTCCCCATGTGGCCGAGCTAGTGTATCTCGGCTGAGGGGTTTGGCACTGTGCTAATTGGATGTTGCTCGGTCTTGAGAGCCTCAGATGTGGTCAAAGGTCCCATTGGACTCTGCAGGAAAAGGATGGCAAGTGTGAGTGTGAGCGCAGTCGCGCAAAGTGAGCTTGACTTTAGCTTGGTCATAAAGAGTGCCAAACTACCTCGGTTGTCTAAGCTTATCAAGGAGTTCGGTCGCCCAAGCGGACCAGATATTAGCCCGGTTGAACGACCAGGTCCTTTTTGCTATCTCGGTTTTTGCTGGGTTTGTGACAAACATGTTATTTGCTCGGTAGTAAAGGTTTTTTGGATCAAATGAAGACCGAGGCAGTGCCCGATTCTTCAGTGTTCTTCAGGAAAAATGAAGAACACCATGAACGTTTAAAGGTTTCGGATCGTTTTGGTGCCCAAATCCTAAAAGCTATGTTTTTCTGCCCTAATGTGTGAAATATCAAAGGAAACGACAATAAAAGGGGAGTTGAAGGACTTACCAGGCTGGGGCAGTGAGTTCTTCTCCTTCGAGCTCGAGATCAGCAACGTCAAGAGATGGGCAAGAGCTCTGGAAGGCTTGGAATGGCAGAAGATCAGTAAGGAAGAAAGGAAAAGTGAGGGGGGCATGTATATAGGCATCGCGAGGCCGCCAAAAACTTGAATTTCTTACTACGGCTGGTTGGCTGCTCGAGGACCAATGAGAGGATGCCACCTGTCACCATTAATGGCAGCGTCAGAGTTGAAGAGGCGGGCGGTGAGGCGTCAGGTAGGCAAAGCAAAACGAGATCGATCAGAATGGGGCGTTGACCAAGGAGGAGACCGGGCTAGCTAGAGGGTAGGCATGCCAACCAGCCCGGTTGACGATAAATAAGCTGAGGACCGACGAGGTGATACCCCGGTCAGAATAGGTAATCCCAGTCACGCTTCGGCGGACGGAATTAAGGGGCAATTGAGAGAGAGATTTATGATCTGGAATTGGGCCGAGGTAACAACCGAGTAGGTTGGAAGCCAAATGTGGCATTGGGCCGAGATGATCCGCGATCCGCCCAGAATTGGGCTACTAGGACTTGGGCCGGACAGGTGTCGGGCCAAGTATGCGCCGCCCAGTTCGGAAAGAAGTTGCTCGGTTAAGGCAACGCTCGGTTGGACCGAGCTACGTGTATGGCATAGACGAAGCCAATCGGGTTGACTGAACGACGCCTGAAAGCGTCGTCGGTAGGTACTGTCTGCTTTCGGCAGAAGGCGACCTGATCAAGTTAAATGACCGGCGCCCGGAAAGGCGTAGTCAGCCGAGATACTTGTTTGCTCAGCAGGAAGGCCGACCACAGGTGAGCACGAGAAGTCCCGGGCATGGCTTTGCCGAGATGCTGCCTAGCCCGGTTCTCTTGAGCTTAGCTTAGCGATGAAGTGCTTGGGCATATGCACCCGGCCATGGATAAGCGGCTTTGCCGAGCTCAGCAGAGAAGGTCGATTGAGATTAGGTGATGTTCAGCAAGGTTTACGCTGATAGATGGGATAGTAGAGCCACGTGTCAGGAGATGACTGGGAGTGGATATGGGGCGCAGAGGGTATATAGGCATGTCTGCGCCCCCCATACGCGGGCAGACGAACACTTTGTAAGTAAATACTTACACTAAAACACTCCTCTCTCTCTCTCTCTCTCTATCCCTAAGTGTGTGCTAATTTGATCGTCGGAGGGGTTTTCCGACCACACACCGTCTGGTGGCTCACCGCCATTGTGCTTTCAGGTGATCGGACAGAAATGGAGCTCGGAAGAAAGGAGTACGGGCTTGCCGGAATATTTGCTCCCCGTACAAGTGATATATGATTGAAGAGGAAAATATTGTTAATTAGCGAATCATAAATGAGTTTACTTTTCAAGTTCCAACCATTAACTGTTTTGTAAGTTTCAATTTTCAAATTTACGAAAACACAGGTTCTTTGTATTTGACATAGATAGGCTCACAAAGGCTACAGCCCACAGTGAACAACCCCAAGCCCACCATTTGGAGCCCATTGCATAACCCGGTTGGTAAAGTCCAGGACAGCTGGAGGCCAACTGGACGTGAAGGGCCAATAACATTCGGACATATGGCAGGTGTAGGACAGGCCACATCAACAGACAAAGATCTGCAAAGTTATTGCCACAACACATCACCATTAATGCAGCCCATCACAGTAGTTATTGCGACAACACCTCCCCATCGGAACAGCGCCCCCTTACCCTAAACAAGGTGAGCTACAGCACAAGCTTTTGGCGATGTGGGCACGTCGGAAAGGATAATGAAATGATTACCAAAGGATATAAGCAAACATCGAAGACAAGAAGAAGGTTAAGTTTTCTATCTCTCTCTCTCTACACACTCTACTTCTTCTACTGATTTGTTCGTCGAAGGGTTCACTGGGGGACTACCCAGTTCCCCGTTGAACTTGTTTGCAGGTCATCCAGAGGGCTTGATCATTTGGACCTATGCTCGAAGAACTTGGATCAATCCGATCCATCCACAAGAACGAACTATATTATCAGTTGGCGCCGTCTGTGGAAAGTGGTTTTATCCGTGCGCCAGTTGTGCTCATTGTCGCCAGAGGCCCTGTCTCAACAACCTTTCCTCCTACCCATCAAAGTGTATGGTCACAACTAGATCCATGGCTTCTCACCATAATGCTACCGACCATCAGACCGACCCTCCCAATCCAAACAACCCACCTCAGTATTTCATCGAGCTTACCAACAGCATTAACCGTATGGCCGAGCAAAACCAGGCCCTAATAAATGCTTTACTCCAAAGAAACCTTCCCATACCCCCACCACCACCTCCAAATATCACATCCAGCCAAGAACGAGCCCCGAGCCATATTGTCCCACAACCCAATCCACCTAATTTTGAAGGTTTGCAACCTCTCCTCCCACATATAAATCCACCACCTCCACCCCCGCACCCATCGGCGTGGCACCGGCCCCCGAGGGAGAAGCCAGTAGCATCCAACACCTGTCTCCCTCTGGCGGCGACAACATTCCTCTCTGGGACGCTGAACTTCGAGCTATGAAGCTCCAACTCCAAAGGGTTATGCAGAACATCCAGCATAAACCCCTCCACCACGGCAAACTCACCATTTGTTGCCTCCATCCGAGACAAACCCCTGCCTGCCAAGTTCAAGATGCCCACCATTGATTCTTTTGACGGTATGATGGATCCAGTTGACCATCTGGAGACCTACCGAACCCTCATGATCCTCCACGCCTTCCCTGACGAGATCATGTGCCGAGCTTTTCCCGTGACAATGAAGGGTTCAGCTCAACTGTGGTTTAGCCAGTTACCGGCAGACTCCATCTCCACTTTTCAACATCTCAGTGACTCTTTCCTGAGCCATTTTATTGGAGCCCAGCGCCAGCGACGCCCGGCCACCCAACTCCTCAACATTCATCAGACCGAGGGGGAATCACTGCGCAGCTTTGTTACTCGCTTTAACACCGAAGCCCTACAAGTAGCGGAAAATGACGATAAGGTCATTTTCACGGCTTTCATGGCCGGTCTGCGGTCATCCGATTTCCTTTTCTCCCTCCCTAAAAATCCCCCGACCTCCATGGCAGCCCTACTCTCCAAAGCCCAAAAATACATGAATGCCGAAGATTCATTGGCCGCTCGGCAGGATCCAATACCTAAAAACCCCACCCCCAGAGATAAGAGAAAAGACTCAGAACCCAAGAACGCCCAGTATAATAGCCCAATACCCCACTATAACGACCGACCTCCTCGAGCTGACTGGTCGGCACCTGCCCGACCGCCCGGTCGGTTCGAGCGGTACACACCCCTCAATTCTCCCATGGAACATGTCCTTAATCAGATCCAACGGGACTACCCCCTCAAATGGCCCCTGCCTTCACGGACCCCTTCTACTCGGAAAGACCAGTCCAAATATTGCCGTTTCCACCAGGACCATAGCCATAACACTGATGACTGTATCAACCTCGAGGATCAGGTGGAGACCCTAATACGTCAGGGGTGCCTCAGCCGGTTCACGGACACCCGTCCCCAGCAGAGGCAAAGGACCGAGCCCCGTAGAGATCACCGCCGGCGCACCCCGCCCCGGTAGCCGGCCCAACCTAATCAAGGCCATGACCGACCTCCACAACAACCTCAACCACAAGGTAATCCACCCCCACCTGTTGATGAAATTAGAGTTGTTTCAGGTGGACTTGCTTGCGGAGGACCATCCCGCTCGGCTCAGAGGCCATTACTCAGAAAAATAAAGCAGGGCTCAGACAAGGCAGTCGCCACGATAGATCGGCCCTTCAAACAGCCCAAGCAATGGACAGAGCCCATCACCTTCACGGACGCCGACAGTACAGGCATCCATTATCCTCATAATGACCCCCTCGTCATTTCTGCCATCCTCTCCAACTACAAAATCAGACGAGTTCTCATCGACAATGGAAGTTCTTCAGACATCATATTCCTCAACTGCTTCCTCCAACTCAAGATTAGGGAGGAAAGTCTGTCTCCCCTCCAAACTCCTTTGGTTGGTTTCACTGGCGACCGGGTGACCTCCATCGGCTCCATCGATCTCCCCATCACCCTCGGCGAGTACCCACGGCAGACCACGAAGTTGCTCACCTTCCTTATTGTTGACTGCCCCTCCGCTTACAACATCATCCTTGGTCGCACTGCCCTCAACGCTTTCCAAGCCATCACCTCCACCTACCACCTGGCCATTAAATTTCCTACCGATCTCGGGGTCGGAACAGTGAGGGGAGAACAGACCGTGGCCAGAGAATGCTATGTCACCTCACTCAAGGAAGTCAAGCTAAAAGAGACCATGATCATTGAAGGACTTGACGTCCGAGATCATGATGAGCTGGTCAAAGGAGAACCTGTTGAGGAGCTCGTTGAGATGTCCATCGACCCCACCAACCCAGTGAAAACTGCCAAGATCGGCAGTCAACTCTCCCCCCAAGCAAAGGTCGACCTTACTACCCTCCTGATCGAACACAATGATGTGTTCGCCTGGACCCACTCTGACCTAAACCGAGCTTGCCCCAAAGACAGCTATCCTCTCCCCTGCATAGATCTGCTAGTCGACGCAACAGCCGGTCATCAAATGCTCAACTTCATGGATGCTTTCTCTAGATACAATCAAATCCTAATGCACCCGTCCGATCGGGAACACACATCCTTCATTATCGACCGAGGCACCTACCATTACCGTGTGATGCCATTCGGACTAAAGAACGCTGGGGCCACCTACCAACGACTGGTCAATGCTGTTTTCCATCAACAGATAGGTCGGAATATGGAAGTATATGTCGACGACATGCTAGTCAAGAGTAAACTCTCCACTGATCATCTGACTGACCTACGAGAGACCTTCGTCACCCTTCGCAAGTATTAGATGAAGCTCAACCCAGAGAAGTGCGCCTTCGGCGTGGGATCTGGAAAGTTTTTGGGTTTATGGTCAGCCAGCGCGGCATTGAAGCTAACCCTGAGAAGATCAAGGCCTTGGTTGAGATGCAGTCACCCAGAACAGTCAAAGAAGTTCAAAGACTTACCGGCCGAGTGGCGGCCCTCAACCGCTTCATTTCTCACGCAACAGATAAGTGCCTACCATTCTTCAAAGTTCTTTGGCAGACTTTTGAATGGACAACTGAATCCGAAGAGGCTTTTCAGCAGCTAAAGCAATGCATGGCCAATCCTCCCCTCCTTTCACAGATAGTTACTGGCGAGCCTCTATTCCTCTATTTAGCAGTGTCGAGCACTGCAGTCAGTGCAGCTCTTATCAGGGAAGACGGCTCAGTCCAACGGCCGGTCTACTACATCAGTCGAACTCTCAGGGGAGTGGAGCAGAATTACCCATTGCTAGAAAAATTGTCCCTGGCCTTGGTCACCGCCTCCAGACGACTCCTTCCCTACTTCCAAGCTTATTCTATAATGGTCATCACCGACCAACCCCTGAAGAAGGTTATGCAGCAACCAGAACTTTCCGGTAGGCTTATGCAGTGGTCAGTAGAACTCAGCCAATTTGACATCTCCTACCGCCCTTGAACAGCAATCAAGGGACAGGCCGTAGCCGACTTCATCTTAGAGTTCACCAACCCTACCCCAGCCACTGCCTCTCCACCCCCACCAACTCCTGTCAAGCCAGAAGACCCCCATTCTTGGACTCTCAACGTCGACGGGTCATCCCGCAGGGAAGGTAGTGGGGCTGGCCTCATCCTCACCTCTCTTGAGGGTGGTTATTTTAAATGTGCTCTCCGTTTCTTGTTTGATGCCAGCAACAACGAGGCCGAATATGAGGCATTGATAGTAGGACTCCGCCTTGCCAAAGACATTGGTGTCAGCCACATTCAGGTTTTCAGTGACTCCTAGCTCATCGTCGGCCAGATTACGGGGGAATTCGACGCCAAGGAGGGCACGATGCGGGCTTACAGGGATATGGCACTCCCCCTTGTTCGCCTCTTCAATACCTTCCACATCAAGTACATACCTCGGGCGGAAAACTCCAAGGCAGATAAGATGGCTCAGTTGGCTTCTGCAGACCAGTCCAACCTTAGCCATGGAGTCCGCCTCGAATACCTAGCCCACCCGGCCATCTCACCCGACCTATAAGAAGTGCAGTTCCTCCAAAATGAACCCATCCCCTAGGCCTCCGACATCTTCCTATTTTTGACAACAGGAGAACTCTCAGATAACAAACAGCAGGCCGCCAAGGTCAGGGCTCGGTCGTCTAACTACGTCCTGGTCAGTGACGTCTTGTACAAACGCGGTTTTTCATGACCATATCTACGATGCCTCAACTCGGCTCAAGCAACCTATGTAATGCAAGAAATCCATGAGGGAATTTGTGGTAATCATTCGGGTGACAGGTCTTTAGCCCACAAAATACTCCGTACTGGTTACTTCTGGCTGACTCTCAATCAAGATGCCACTGATTTCGTGCTCAAATGCGTTAAGTGTCAGCGCTTTGCCAACATCCCTCATGCTCATCCTACTGAATTGATCACACTCTACAGCCCCTACCCGTTCGCTAAATGGGGAATCAACCTAATTGGTCCACTTCCCACCGGCCGAGGCCAGACCAAGTTCGCGATTGTCGCCATTGATTACTTCACCAAGTGGGTAGAGGCAGAACCCCTCGCAACCATCACCGAGCGGAATACAACCAAGTTCATCTGGCAGTCAATCGTTTGCAGATTCGGCATCCCTCAGGCTATTGTCTCCGACAACGGCAAACAATTCGACAACGCCAAGTACAGGAAGTTCTGTGCCGACCTCCAGATTCAACCATGTTTCTCTTCCCCCAGTCATCTCCAAGCCAATGGCCAAGTTGAGGTCACCAACCGCTCCCTCCTGAAGATCATCAAGACTAAGCTTGAAGCTGCTAAGGGACTATGGGCTAAGGAATTACCGAATGTGCTATGGGCTTACCGCACCACCGCTCGGACTCCCACTGGGGAAACCCCCTTTTGCCTAACATATGGTGCTGAGGCGGTTATTCCGGTAGAAATCGGTTTGCCTACCCCCAGGGTTTTACATCCAGATCCAACACTCACCGAAGAACTCCGTCGGGCAGATCTGGACCTCATTGAAGAACTCAGGGAGACAACTACTGTCTGATTGGCCTTATACCAACAGAAAATGAGAACACACTACAACCGCAAAGTCCGATCACGGGAGTTCGCTGTTGGGGACCTTGTCTTGAGAGAAGCCACTCTTGCCACCAAAAATTCGACTGAGGGTAAATTGGCGGCCAAATGGGAGGGACCTTACATTGTGAAGGCCCGACCGCGTCCAGGCACTTACCGACTTCAGGATTTTGAAGGACGAGACCTCCTGCACCCTTGGAACGTCGAACACCTGAAACGTTACTTTCAATAAACCACCACTTTTGTATTGCTCAGTTAATTGTGTATTTTTGGGCGAATTCACACGCTTGAACATTCTTGTTACCCTCTTATGCAATGAAACTTTTTGATATCTCAGTTATCCACATGGTGTCTCAATGACGTTTTGATTGTAGCACTAACCAAAAGTCTCAGCTAGACTAAGCATTAAAAGCCTCAGCCAGACTGAGCACTAAAAGCCTCGTCCAGACCGAGCACTCAAAGCCTCAGCCAGACTGAGCACTAAAAGCCTCGTCCAGACCGAGCACTCAAAGCCTCAGCCAGACTGAGCACTAACAGCCTCAGCCAGACTGAGCACTAAAAGCCTCGTCCAGACCGAGCACTCAAAGCCTCAGCCAGACTGAGCACTAAAAGCCTCGTCCAGACCGAGCACTCAAAGCCTCAGCCAGACTGAGCACTAAAAGCCTCAGTCAGACTGAGCACTCAAAGCCTCAGCCAGACTAAGCACTAAAAGCCTCATCCAGACTGAGCACTCAAAGCCTTAGCCAGACTGAGCACTAAAAACCTCAGTCAGACTGAGCACTCAAAGCCTCAGCCAGATTGAGCACTAAAAGCCTCGTCCAGACTGAGCACTCAAAGCCTCAGCCAGATTGAGCACTAAAAGCCTCGTCCAGACCGAGCACTCAAAGCCTCAGCCAGACTAAGCACTAAAAGCCTCGTCCAGACCGAGCACTAAAAGCCTCAGCCAGACTGAGCACAAAAGCCCCAACCAGACTCAGCTTGACGCACTCGGCCAGACCGATCCTCACCTAGGCCAAGAATTACAAGTCCCAACCAGACTGAGTACCGCCATTCCAGGCCCAAGACTGAGTCACTTGCAGCATTAGTGAAACTTCATAATCGTGGCATTAGTAGAACACTTAGTCGCAATTCCAGGTCGAAGTTTTTACCCCACTCCTTACTTAGTCAAATTCCAAAGATGTTCTTACATTTTTCCTCTATTAATTAGACTATCTCCTCCCCTGTCAAGCATGACTCAAAACTCTCATCTATTTCAGCAATGTGGCAAGCACAGATACATAAGTTTATCACATTTTAAATTCCACTCGGCATTGAGGAGTTCTTTACTTTACTCTGCATTGATTTTTTATTACAAGTCCAATTTCACTCTGCATTGAGCAGTTCTTTACTTTACTTTGCATGGAGTTTTCGTACAAATTCAATTTCACTATGCATCAAGGAGTTCCTGAATTTAGTTCACACTAATTTATATACAAGCAAAAGCAATCGAATGAAAACACAGCTGAGATTTTATTCATTCACAAATGTGTACACAAGTTCATTACATCAATTTTTAAAAAAAATAATAAAAAAAAAACAACAATGTCTGTACAACGTCTTTTTCTTCTTCCTCCCCAGTTACTCCTTCTCACTGGAGATGAGATCTTCTTCTTCAATTCCCTCATCCAGGGGGGTTTGGGCCACATCGTCCTCCCCAATTGTCACACTACTGAGGTCTAAGTCTGGGAACAGTTCTTCAGCTCTGCGTTTGAACATCTTCCAGCCACTGTCCTAGAACTCAGCTATTTCGTGCTTATAGAAGTCTGACTGCTGAAAGCTCTTAATAACTTCTGCTTCAGTTCTACCTCCAGCAGTCGTCCTTGATGGGCCCGCCCCCCCAGATTCCTGCCTAGCCAAGCTGCTAGCGACCGCAGCATCAACTGCCATCTAAAATTCGGCAAACCCTTTGAATTGCTCCACTGCTGCGACGCACAGATTGGGATAAGCCGCCCTCTCTTCGTCCAGCTCTTTCTGCAGGGTCGCCCTTTCGGACGCAGCCTTTGCCTTTTCCTCCTCCAATTCCTTCTTTAGGCTCTCCTTCTCCGCCTTCGCCCACGCTCTCTCTGCTTCCAACTCCTTCAGACGCCTCTCCCTCTCCTCCACTGCCTTGGCGCGCTCACCCTCCAGTTCCTTCTGCAGATCGCCCATTTTGACATCGGCCTCATCTTTTTGCCTGACTAGCTCTTCATTATTTCTCATGGCCTCCTCATGTCGCTCGACCGCAATGGCACAAGCTCTTTGGGCCTCCTCCAACTTCTTCTGCTCGCCAGCAAGTTAGAACTCGAGCGACACAACCTGACGGCGTGTGTTCTCCAGCTCCACCTTGACCGCATACAGATCAGTATGGGCGGTTTCCCAACTTGCACTCTCCTTCTTCAATTTTGCAAGCTGGGCCTTGGCCTCATCTGCCTTAAGCTTGGCAGCCCCCACTTTCCTCAGCAGAGCCCCTGCTAAGGTGGTCACCTCCATTTGGGCGGAGCATAACCCCCTCAGCAGCTCAACCTCGTTGAATCTTGATGCCGAGCGCATGGCGGCCTCTTCTACGGTCCCCACCAGGCGGTCTGCCCCTGCCCTAGCTGGGCCTTCCTCTCTCTCCAGCCGTCCAGCCACCGGTTGAGCGTGGTAGATCGCTGTGGTCAGACTGACCCCTCCTCTTTAGGGTGCAGGTCCCCCCTAGGGCTGATCTTCCCTTCTTGAGTCAGGGTCGCCTGACTCATCTTCTCCTTGCCCTTCAGGGGCGGCCCTCGCGACCCCTGCGGCGATCGCCGCCACCACTGGCACCACTTCCCTGATCTCTGAAGCAACATCCACCATTTCTGGGCCACCTATCCTTCTTGGGGTCCCCTCCACTTCTCCCTCCTCAGCCCCCTTGGTAGCACTGGTTTCCTTCACACTTGTCTCTCTCCTCCTCTTCTGGGCAGGCTCTTCCTCACTCCACCTCAACCTCTTCTTCTTCTTTCCCACGCCCAACGCCTCCATCTCCTTCAAAGACCTTTCCTTCAAAGAGTCTATTGGGGGCGGCCGCGGCATAAATTCGCCTAAGTTTTTCTCTCCCAAGGGTTTGGGGCGAGGTCGAATCCTCTCCCTTGCAACCGATTTTGGTGGTTGGCCGGCCTGGGACTCTTTGAATCTCTGGGCTTTAGCAATAATGGTCTGATCTTCCGCCTCCTGAGCCCTTCTCCTCTCCTCCAACTCCACTCGGTCGAGGTCCCCCCTACTTGGCTTTGGACCCAACCCTGCCTCAAACAATGCTGACAGCTGAACGAGCTCGTCCCATTTGGCCCCTTCTTTCTCCCTCTACTCCTTCACCCTCTTCACCCTCCCCTCCGCGACTGCTCCCAGTTTTGGCTCCACAGACCTGATGGGTACTTTCCAAATGGTACGCACTCCAAGCCCCCCATTGGCCAACACGTAGAACCGTCGTGGTCGCCACCCCTTGATCGACGACGGCAGCCCCGCCACTAACCCTTTCCCTGCTGCTGCCTACAGAGTGACCCACGTCTCTTGCTGCCCTGAGGCCTTATAACATGTAAAGAATTCATCTACTGTCATGGCCTCCCCTTCATTCGCCTTCGGTCACGCACTTGCACAGGCTAGCAAGATCTTCCATGCATTGGGCATTAGTTGGCCCGGTGCTACCTCTAAACGGTTGAGTACATCCACCACCACTTGCGGCAGTGGCAACCTCAGTCCACCCTTCAGAGCCTCCTCATAAAGGGAAAACTCTCCTGGCCTGGCGTCAGACGGCCTTTCCGTTGACGTCGGCAGCAATAACTCCACTTCTACAGAGATCTTGTATTTTTCGCGAATAGCCTCCAACTCCGCCGCAGTAACCGTGGATTTGTCAACCTTCGTGTGCCAATGATCTGGGTCCACCTGGCTGATTGGCTTCGGAGCTGCTATCATGGTGGACGCCTGGGATCGTACCACCGGTTCCCCCACCGTCACCATTCGCGTCTCCGTCCTATACCGTGCCGCTAACTCCTCTGCATCGTCCTCACCAAGTGGATCCACCCTCACATTCACAGCTTCTTCTTGGGCCATTTCTATGGTGTGTCTGCGTATTGCTTCTGATGCAGGTGCAAGAAAGTTAAAAAAGTGTTGCAGGGGCGTATCGTGAGCAACGAACGAACTAATGCTTGGGATGTTTTGAGTTTTTGCAAACAAGTAAGTGAATCGAATGATGTCAAAAGCCCACGGTTTGCCCGTATTCCAAGGATCCTAATTAATCTTCGCCAGTTTGAAAACTTTTCAAATCACCCGCCAAAACCGCCTTTTCAACACCCATAATGACCCATCATTTCATTTCTGCTCTAACGCCTAACTTCCCCTCCAAGATGTTGCCACGTGTACGACCACGATGCACTGTCTCCTTCCCTTACCCTGTCTTTTCCACTTCAAATCATCACGCGACACGCCGCCTCTCGAGCCCCGCCTCCGCCCACTTGGCCTCCCCCGCTATCGGCACACCTCACAGTCGACCCTTCTACTCGGCCTCCCCTGCAGTCGGCACACCTCACGGTCGACCCTTCCACTCGGTCTCCCCCGCGGTCGACACACCTCACGGTCGACCCTTCCACTCGGTCTCTCCCACGGTCGACACACCTCACGGTCGACCCTTTCACTCGGCCTCCCCCGCAAACGGCACTCCTCACGATCGGCCCTTCCACTCGGTTACCCTCGCGGTTGGCACTCCTCACACTCGGTCCACCAACTCGGCCTCCCCTGCCGGTCGGATTCATCTTCCTCAGTACAATTCCCTTCGTTGGACTGAAGCTGCACTCGGGAATGGGGGACTACTGACATGGATAGGCCCACAAAAGCTACAGCCCACAGTGAACAACCCCAAGCCCATCATTTTGAGCCTATTGCATAACCCGGTTGGTAAAGTCCAGGACAGCTAGAGGCCAACTGGGCGTGAAGGGCCAATAACATTCGGACATATGGCAGGTGTAGGACAGGCCACATCAACAGACAAAGATCTACAAAGTTATTGCCACAACACATCACCATTAATGCAGCCCATCACAGCATTTATTGTGACAACACCTCCCCATCGGAACAGTGCCCCTTACCCTGAACAAGGTGAGCTACAGCACAGGTTTTCGGCGATGTGGACACGTCAGAAGGGACAGTGAAATGATTACCAAAGGATATAAGCAAGCATCGAAGACAAGAAGAAGGTTAAGTTTTCTATCTCTCTCTTTCTACACACTTAACTTCTTCTACTGATTTGCTTGTCGGAGGGTTCACTGGGGGACTACCCAGTTCCCCGTTGAACTTGTTTGCAGGTCATCCGAAGGGCTTGATCATTTGGACCTATGCTCGAAGAACTTGGATCAGTCCGACCCATCCACGAGAATGAACTGTATTATCAGTATTCATTGCTTAACAATTGCCCTTACACATACCAACACAAAGAGAGAACAGATCAAAAGAAAGAAAAACAAATTGAATTTCTATTACAACCAAATCCATAATTTGTCTTTAATAAGCTATATAACGCAATTGCGTGAATGTTGTCTACTGATCTTTGAAGGATTCACATGTTTGTTGGAATATACAAATCATCGAATCTCTCAGTATACCTCTCACTCACATGAAATCAACAAATAAAATCCCAGAAACAAATCCTAAACGTTTAAATTAATAAACAAAATACCAGAAGTGGAGGTCGATATTGTTGATGGGGAGGGTTGACGCAACACCTCTATTTATTGATTTGCCTAAGGTTTCATATGTGCTAATGGAGTGTAAATCTGGCCCACTGGCCTGCGGTTCACCCGAAACTTGTCCACGGCCCAGTGCGGCTCAACCTATGCAGGCCCACCCAAGTTCGGGCCCGAGACCTTGAGCCTAAGTAGTCTGTTCTGAAATCCAGCTCAGCCTATGGCCCGACTTGATAGGCCCAAAAAAATTATATTCATTTCATTTTGATATATATAATTTTTTTATTATTATTTCATTTCATTTTTTTCTGGGAAAAACCATGTACACATCTTATAATTAAATAAGAAAATAGGATAATTTAATTATTTTTGAATCATAACTACAAAACATAACATAATCAAATATCTCATTAATTATAACTTAAATAATATCATAACTTAAAAGAAAAAAATTAGTTGTAGAAAATGACATAACTTAATACGTAGTCATAACATTAATAAAAAAAAAAAAGTCATAATTAAATACCACACGAGGTATAACCAAATAACTCTCATATATCATAACAAAAGAAGAAAATTACATAATTTTATATTTTTTTAGTCATATCTAATAAAACATAAGTCATAACTAAATATCATATGAAATATAACCAATCATCTCATTAATCATAACTAAAATATTATAGTATCAATTATTTTTCACACAAAAAAAAAAAAAAAAAAAAAAAGAGAGGCTTGGCCGGCCCGAGCCCAAGCCCGCGACCCTATTTTGAGTGGGCTTGGGCCTAGGACTAGATTTTTGCCCCGTGATCCAGCCCAATCCGAATATCAACGGAAGCCCACAAAGCCTAATAACGGACCGGCCCGAGCCAGAGCCCGGGTCCGGGCCCGCATGGGTCAAATTTACATTCAAATATTCTATTTCTTTTAAAAATCTAATAGCTTTTCTAATCCCTGTCCATATAGTTTTACTTTGGATAATTTGATCCCTATATTTAGGCATTATTTGATATCTCCTACAAAAATATATTTTTTTATCTTTTTTATATTTTTTAAGTCACATTACCTCTCTACTTGTGATAACCAAGTGCGCTACTCATTTCGTTTTTCTCTCGTTTAACCTTGGGTTTGTCTTGTTGGGAGTCGGTTTGACCGAGAGACTTGTTAACGGGTTGGGTTTGTCGTGTTCGAAAGTTTCTCTCAAAATTCTTGTCCTTGTTTATTTCGGGATTGAGTCTCACTTGTTTCAGAGAGTGCATGGTCGAGCTTGGAGTGTCTAGAATTGAGCCAGGAAATTTCTAGGTTGAAGGGCCAAGGCCGCACGTGTGGGGGCCTTGGGCTGCACGTGCTAGAGGTGAGGCCGCACGTGTGGAAATCAGAGGAGGTTTGAACAACACACTGCAATATATGGAGTAGAAGTGCAGGGGAAAGGGCCGCACATGAGGGAGGCACGCTTCGCATGTGCAGGGATGGGTGCCACACGTGCGAGACTCTGCAGAGTCTGAAAATTTTGTCTTTTCTCTCTTTTGGGGTTGAGTGTATATCACTTTTCTTACATCTCTTTCTCTCTCTAAAAACATAATTCTCTCCCTTCTCTCTATGTTTCTTACCAAAAACCTCACAAGATCCTTGATCCTTCCAAATCCATTGGCATTTTGACCCAAGTTCCTTCATCAAAGTTGGATAGCTTCTCGAGGGCTTCATTGTGTGTGGTGGAGATCGCGTTTTAGCACTATCAATCTTGGGGGTTTCTTCTCTCTTCTTCTCCAAAGCGTGAGATAGGGATCTTTCTTTGAATTATATATATATTTTTGCAAGATCTTGATGATTTTCGAAATCCCCTTTAATAGCTTGAAACTTTGATGGCTCAAGAAAATGAGTGATCTTTGAAAATGGGTTATCTCTTTTCTTTTTAAATAATCACATGAGGGTTTTAGATTTCTATTGATAGAAGAAATATGCCTTTGGTGTGATTCTTTCAAATGTTTTGGGGATGTGAGAATGTAGTGAGAAAACCTAGAAAACTTGGGGGTTTTTTTTAAATGATGTTGGGAATTCATGAATGAAATGGCCATGTTTCCTTTGGGTGCCAAAACGAATGAATGTTTTTTTTTAAGAAAATTCTTCTTTATGTTTATATAAATGTTGAGTTCCATGAAATATGAGAATTGTGATTTTGGAAGTTGATGTTCAAAACATTGCATATAGTCTTGAAATAACTAAATTGTTGAGAATGCTCAAAATGTGAGAAATGTGCTATCCCTTGGATGAATTGGAATAAATGTATGTATATATAATCATCTTGTGGAATTGCATTGAGATGAGGATTGGGAATTTTAATCGCAATGGTAATATTGTGTGGAAAGATGGGAAATGAAAGGAATGTTGCATTGCATTATTAATGGACACATTGTTTTATCAATTCATTTGATTATGTTAAGTTTTGAATTTAAATTTGAAAACTTTTGCATTGAGAAATGAATGTTGTAAAATACGTTTTCATGGGATGGTTTTGGGGTAAATATGTTGGTAAATCCGGATAGGAGGTGTAGATGAAATTGTTTAAGTTGGCCTGAGTGTCCAAGGTGAAAGACCGAAAACACGCGCGGAGGAGGTACCACTACCCTTCAGGTTAGCAACCGGTAAAGTGGGGTTTTGGTAGTGCTAGTTATGCCTACTTGCAGACACTAACTTAGGGATTACCTGAGTCATATTTACCGCCCCTTGAAATAAATTGTTAAACTTTGAAATTGTTAAAGATATCATGGCATCATTAAGCATTAAGTCCTTTTTTTTTAAAGACAAGGAAATATGATTTTCTTTCAAGAGAGCATAAAATGGCACATGCATTTCATTCTTTGAGACTTGTATAAAATGTATATACTTTGTTAAGAATTCTCTACTGGATTTTATGCTCACCCCTATGGGATTTTGGTGTAGGAAAAGACGTGGTGAACCCGCCAAACTAGGGTGTGGAAGTTTGTAATGAGAGCACAAAGCTCTATGTTTTGTTGTGATTGTATTTTTGCAAGCCAAGGGCTAACTGTGTATGTGTTCGAGAAACCATCTTTTGTATAACTGAGCTTAAGCCTTGGAATCTGTAAGCCCTTGAGGGCATTTAATTATTTATTTTTGGATTGAGTATCCTACATGCTATAGATTCATGTATTAGGGATCATTGAATGTATACCCGCATGTAGGATTATTTTGTATGAACCTCATGAACCGTGTAATACAAAGGTTAGTGACATACTCTTTTCTGATAATGAGCGTTGGTCGATTATTTTAATGGTGTTATAATTGTTGGGGCGTTACACTACCTTACACATTTTTTTCCTAAAAATTCAAAGAGTATACTTATTTAGATCATCCCAAACACCTTCTTAATTTTAATTCGATCATTACATTTAAATTAAAGATTAAAAATTAACAACCTTGAGATACTTGTCAATTTTTTAAAATTTCAATTTGGTTCTTCCATCTAAATTGGAGATTAAAATTAATAATTTTGTGAAATTAATCAATTTTCTAAGGTAATAGACAAAATTAACAAAAATTTAGATAGAATGAATAAATTAAACTAAACTTAAAGAGTAGGAATCAAATAATTAACCCTTTTTCTATTTATCTTGGTTAAAATTTGTATTTGATATAAAATGTTCCAATAGCTTTTTATTAAATTTAATTAAAATCTTAATTTGGTTAGCAAATTTGAATACTCCAATCCTATTTCAAAATTTTATTAACTTTTTTGGATAAATTAACTCACCTCACTTGAGATTTGAAAAAATATATATAGTTAATCCCATACTTCTGGTATAGTTACACTGACCTCCATTGATATTTTAATCCACATAACACTTAAGCCATTTTTTATTAGTAATTTGTTAGTTGTATAAAAAAAAAAAAATGTTATCTTCTATTTTGGCATAATATTACACTAACCTCCGTTAATGTTGTTGTCATTATCATCACCATTATTACTCATACCACTACTTTCACAACTATTAAAACTATATATGAAATTTAGATTGATTGTTACTAGTGTGATAAAAAAAATTAAAAAACATCATTTCATTCCATTAGTTTAATAAGTGTAATTAAACATTATAATAAGAATTGTCATTCTATTCTTACATCATTTCGTATTAGCACCCAAACACTGAAATAGGAATGAGTATTCCATTTCATTCAACTTTCTATTTTATTTTCGTTCTCATTACATTTCCATATCATTCTATTCTATCATACTAAACATACTCTTATAGCATCGATTACAAATGTTTAAACAAATACAAATATTTAAAAAAAAAAAAAAGGCAAATTACACTCACTTTCCCAGAAGTTTGAAGAAAATACAGTTCGCCTCGTACTTTTGACAAAATTACACCATTCTTCCTTGAGGTTTTAAGGGTTATTTACATCAAGACTCCCTCAACTATTAGCGAATATCACTTTACCCCTCTCATTTATGAACTCATACATTCTGATCTTTTAAACTATAAAAATATATCACTTTCATCCCCTACAAATCCCTTTCAAAAGGGGTATATTTGTACAATTTTCATAGTCGAGAGGTCAATATATACGAGTTTACGGATGAGTAAAATAAAGTGATATTTGTTAATAATTAAGGGGTCTTTATATAAATAAGCCAGATTTTAATTTACATAATAGGTAAGCCCTTTTTCATTAGTAATTTGTTCATCGTATTTATGAAAAAATGATATTGTCATCTCTTTTATCCTCTGAGATTTTCTTAAAATACGAAGTGCTCCTATGATTTTGGAAATTACATCCGACTTATTCAAATTTATAATTGCATAACAAATGACATATTTTATTAATAAATTATTAAGTCAATTAACAGTTATTAATTATATAATAAATATTATTCAATTAACAATTATGATAATTTTATTGTTGTATGGAAGAATATTTTAAAATTTTATTTTTTCTATTAAATAAAAAATTATGGCAAGGAGTATTTGTAATTTATAGAACTACAAGAGGCATTTCGTATTTTAAACAAATCTCAAATAGTGTATTTATAGTTTATTTTTTTATTAAAATATATGTTTATCTTTATTTATTTTAGTATTTACACACTATGGGCCTCACTACAAAAATTTCAGTTTTTTGAAACGGCAAAATGCCGTCGCTAATACTTCTAATGCCGGCTCAAAAAACTTTTAGCGACAGCAAAGGAGGGGTCACGACAGAAGGCATTGCTAAAATCTTTTTTCTGCGACGGGAAATGTTGCCTTTTGCGATGGCATTTTGCTGTCGCTTATAATATGTAAAAAATTGACATCTTTTGCGACGGCACTGTTGTTCCGTCGCTAGAAGTTTTATTTGAGACGGCAAAAGATGCCATCATGAAATGTTTTTTGTTGCGACGGCATGACCTCTGTCACCAATTTCTTTTTGCTTTTTGGTTCTAATGTTTTTTGCGACGGTGTGGTGCCATCGCAAAAATAAATAAATAAATAAATATTATTAAAAATATTAAAATTACCTGTATTAAATGAAAAACAATTGAAAAAGAAACCAATGATTGCATAATAATACAAAAATTTCAGTATAGAAATAATAATTTCTCCATAATAAAAATATTCTTGCATTCATAACTATACATAAGCAAAATTACCCCACTACATAATGTTTCATAATACATATATAATGTTTAAATACATAATGTTGTTCACAATTCAAAATAACATAAACCAAAAACAAAAAAATTCTTCATCATTCTCCGTGGGTAACAAAAACAAAAGTTAGTCGCATTCTTCACAGGCACGCATTCCACAAGAGCAAACTTCTACTTGGGAAACATCTGAAAACAAAAAATAAAAATAATTAATGACAATATAATTATGTGTTAATATGTTAATTACAAAAAAAGATAGAAATTTAACTACTATACAATTACAAAGATAATTAAGTAAATAATTTTGCTTAGATCAAAATCCGGCTCTAACTCCCAAAACCGGGAACCCGATTCGAGTCCCGTCTTCTCCCACAAGTCTCTCGTGCCTAGACGGTCGTGTATGCCAAGTTTCGTGCTAATTAGACACCGTTTGATGATTTTGAGGCGTCAACACCAAAATCAACAACTAGGAGCAAATTTTAGGTGGTATAACAACATATATATTTTTTGTGCTAGTTCGTCCGATTTCATATATCCGGATAGGCATGCCTTCCCATATGTTGAAACATAGTACACAAACTACTTAGGAGCAAATTTTAGGTGATATAACAACACATAAATATTTTTTGATAAATGGCATGACATATATTAAAGAAGCAGTAACTCACATCCCAGACTACAGTTTTCCTATCATATCCAGCACTCATGGCAATCCGGGGATTAAAAGGATTAACATCCAAAACATAAGTCTGACAAGGGTTGAGGTTGAAATAGTAAGACAATACAGAAAAATAAAAATTGAAGTTTTACTTCAAATGACAAAAAACTAGATGGAGCAGTTAGCGTTGATCAAATAACCAAGCATGTCAAGAACAATAAAGTATCAAAAGCAATCACAAGTTCACAACATTCTACAATAAATGAACTTAGTCAAGGGCAACCAAATTTGAGTATCAAGATTTTCAATAGACAATGAATCAAAAACAATATCTACCCTAATCAACTTCTGAAAAAAATTGGAAGATCGGTTAACACAGACTATTCTCACACAAACTACCTGAACAGGATTTGTTTAACCCATAGAAGAAAAAGTCCTTCCCTTTTAGGCCACTTGGCCAAGGAGGAATTTGAGCCCTTGATGCCATGGTCATAACCATATGCTCTCAGCCAGTGGTCTACAAGCTCAGTCCAGTTACCTTTCCTTTCCTAGGCCATTTCAGATAAAGATTAAATGAAAATACATCGCTAAGAAAAAAAATTCCAAATTAATCTGAGTCTAGAAAATAACATTCAATCTAACTAGCAGGCTAAACTAAAGAGCCCGATGGTAGAAAATAACATTCAATTCTATCTTTAAGTAAAGAATTTTAAAAAAGATACTTTCAACCGTAATATCATTCAAAAAGTTAGACACCACTTACAGATCCACTGTGACCAGTCAAGGAATGTACCAAGCCACCATCACTAGCATTCCAAACACATATTCTACAATCTGCATTTAAAAAGGCACTAACAAACAAATTCGTAAGGGAAAAACAACAGAAGATTTTGCCCTTTGACAAAATCCATAATACAAGGTTAAAAACTGCAGAGAGTAATTAGAAATCAACCTCCAGGTAACCATCATCTACACTAGCAGAGAGCCATGTGCTATCTATGCATATCAAATTAGATATTCGAATAATAGTGATCCATATTATGAAGCAGCATACCAAAAAAAAAAGTTTTGAAATAGACAGGAAGCATGAATAAATAAGCATTATTCAAGCACATAGACTATCAAACTGAAATCATTGCTAAGAAAATTCAAAAAAAAATAAAATTGAAACTTGTTAAGAAATTAAGTCATGGGACAAAAAATTAGCAAGTCAAAAACTATGTCATGACATACTATCAAGACGGAGAAGCCCTAAAAAGTTTTATAGCTTCCAAAATTTGGGAGGGTTATTAAGGATCAAACCATTGACAAATTTATGGTTTAAATTTTTTATAATAAAAATAAAATTAATGTGTACACACCTATGCCAAAGGTCAGGTCTATACCCAATTTTTTCTCTCCCAAACACACATTAATGTGTACTAATTGGGCATTGTTTTTTTTTAAAAAAAAAAAAAAAAATCACATGCTTCTCTCTTTTTCTTTGTTGTTTAATTTTTGTGCTGATCATCATTAATGGCTATCCTGTAGTGTATCCTTTTTAGGCCACTATGGCAAAAACAAAGGGGGAACTAATCGTTTCAATTAATATTCAAGGAAGCAACATGTGACTACATAGACAACCAATTTCAAATGAGCTGAATAGTTGTACAAAATTGCCTTGTTATCCTAATTTTATGCAATAGGGATAGGTTTAAGTTACATGGCATATTTGGTCCCATTCTTGAATCCTGACACACATACTTCAACATAAAGAAGGATACACAATTAGACCTATGAAAGTTCTCTCAATAGGAGCAGAATATAAGACAGGCCAAATAGATAAATATTAAGCAAAGCAACCACTAATAGTAAAGAGCAGGGTTACAATTGTATTTAGCAGGTTAAAAGTTATATTATGTACATATATCTAGTAAATACTTTATTACCCATCAAATGGGGAAAAAATTATTCATAGGAAGTGGATTACCCATGATGCAGCAAGCAGCGATTATCCAAACTCCACACAATCATATTAACACCCCGAGGGGTTGGAAGAAACCTCTGACGTGGGCCTCCTCGAAGAGGCTGAGGTGGCATAGGGGGAGGAGGAACTTTGAGGTGATAAACTCATGTCCAACATACAGTTTTTCCCTGAAATGATTGAATGATTATGACAGAAAAGGAAACCAAAGCTATAATGATATGTTTATAAATCCATTCCATGGATATTGAACTTCACAGCAATCAGCTAGTACAACATTTAGGAAACAAATTTTTTAACAAAAACAGAATGCATTTCCACAAACATAATACATAGTGCCTAAAATGGTAAACACTCCAAAAAGATCTCACATGAGATTTGCGTGACCTTGGAACCCAAATAATCGCGCTGCCATCACTTGAGCATGTAACTATGTTATTGTGATTAAACCTGTGAATATTATTCAAGCAACAAGAGTTGGATACGGTTAATAAGTGAAAGAGGGGTATACAGACAATTGAGCCTGGCTTGCCCTTTTTTTATTCTTCTTCTTTTGGTAAGTTAAAATCAGGAAACAATATAATACACAGATTAGGAAGGAAGATGTCTACGAACCAAGAATTTTTAAATTTTTGTTTCAGTGAAGGAATCAAGCGATGAAGATCTTGGAGCCACAGCACAGCCACTACATATAAAAGTTCTAACAGAATCTTAATAAAAATGGTTAATTATAATAAAATAATACTTTGAGAGGGTTAAAAGTTGAATTTTGAAATTCAAGAAGATAAAATACAAATGAGACATAATTTTAGAAGACTTACTGTAATTTACCCTAATTATAAATTATAATTTTTGTAATAATTATGAATTTTACATACTCTTCTACTAGATTTATCTTAAATTTATTGTATTAATGATTATAAATGTATCCCATCATATAATAAATAAAAATTTTAGTCTAATTATAAATTGTAAATTTTGTAATAATTTTGAATTTTAAATACTCTTCTACTAGACTTATCTTAAATTTATTGTATTAATGATTATAAATGTATCCCATCATATAATAAATAAAAAAAATTAGTCAAACAACTCATGTTTGATAGAGAACTACAAAACAAATTTGTTTTGTTTGTTTGTTTGTTTTTTATATATTTTTTATGACTCTTTTAATAACTTTTTTTATAGAAGTTTTTGAGGAGAAAACTTGAAGCCCAATCATCAAATCAATTCTAGTTCCCAAAAAAACAAAACAGAAAAAATCATCAAATCAATTTATTAGTAAAATTTATTTATGCGGGTAGCTTGTCTCCATTTTACAAAAGGGAGTGGATGGTTTTGTTGGATCCGTGAGACTAATCATGAGTTTTGTTTCAATGATTCGAGTCATACAATATGTAGAGTTTGTTGAGTATTTTATTCTTATAAAAAATCATATTGATCGAATATCGATAGTTACTTGATCGGATCAAATTTTTGTCAATAATTTATTTTAAAAATTATATTTACCATTGACAGAAATCAGATCCGATTAAGAAGTGATCGATATCCGATCAACGTGATTTTTTTATAAGAATAAATTATTTGATGAGTTCTACACATTAGAGGTTTAGATTATCAAACATGACTGTAATAGACCTACGAACTCAACAACACATTCTAACCAATCACGGATCGAAAAGAAGCCTAACCCTTTATTTATTTGGATAATATTAATGAAATATAATAAATAAAAAAAAGGGGTAAATTGCACTTTGCCCCCCCTAAGTTTCACCCATTTCTCATTTTGGCCCTTTAAATTTGATTTTTTTCACTTTGGTCATTCATGTTTGCAATCATTCCCACTTTGGTCCTTTAAGTTAGATTTTTTTCACTTTGACCCTTCATGTTTGCAATTCTTTCCATTTTACTCATAGACTAACTTCTATCCAAAAAACTAGCAGAACCTGCCACATGACCAATACATTAGCTTCACGTGTGATGTAAAAAATTCACTAGGTGTCGTTTGGGAAGTAGGTTGGCTTTTTGGCTTTTTTGACTATTTTAGCCTGGGCTAAAAAGCTTGGTTTGAGAACAGCTTTTTGACTTTTTGACTTTTTTTGTGAGAGAATAGTATAATGATTATGGGCTGGATGTGATGTTTTGTTTGTTGTGGCTAAAATAGCCTAGTTTGTCTTTTGTGGCTAAAATACCCAAAAAAGCCCATGAACCTTCTTCCCAAACGGAGCCTAAAGATACAAAAAAATGAAGAATAGAAAACAAAAAAATTGAAATTTTTTTTTAGTCTTTAGTGAACTTTTTTCAAATTGATTCATAAATATTATTACATTATAGATGCATCTAGCTTAGAATCACCTAAAAAATAAAAATAAATTTAACTAGAAAAAGAAAAAAGTATAATACAGACGAAAAAAATGAAAGTAAACTATTCATTTTAGGATTGACAATATAGATGTATGAGTAAGAACAATTTGATATTTTTTCATCTTTTGTAACTTTTTTTCTTTTTTTAGTTAAATTTGTTTTTATTTTTTTAGGTGCATCTATTCTAGATGCATCTATAATATAATAATTTTATGAAAAATTTTGAAAAAAAAAAAGTTCACTAAAGACTAAAAAAAAATTCATTTTTTTTGTTTTATATTTTCATTTTTTACATTTTTAATAAATTTTTTACATCACACATAGAGCTGATGTGTTGATGATTTTTCAGGTTCTGTTAATTTTTTAGATGAAAGTTAATTTAGAAATAAAGTGAGAAAAATTGCAAATATAAAAGGTTAAAGTGAAAAGAAATCAAACTTAAAGAATTAAAATGAAAAATATTATAAATATAAAGGGATAAAATGAAAAAAAAAAAAATCAAATTTAAAGAGTCAAAATAAAAAATAGTAACATTTTAAGGCCGCAAATTGTAATTTACCTAAACAAATAATAGGCGTTATACCATTGCCAGATGCCCGCCGCCCGGGGGGGGAATCCGGATCACCCGTCGCCTTCACAGCCCCAAAAGCAGCGTCGTTTTGGGGGCAAATTTTCAAAACAAAAAACGCAAAGAAGGAAGGAAGGAGGGAGGAGGAGGAGGAGGCTGCGAGCTCGCCGTCCTCGTCCCTCGCCGCCATCGCAGCCGCCGTCGCAGGTCGCAGCAGCTCCACCTCATCGCAGCACCTGCAACCGCCGTCGCCTCCGCCTCCGGCCCGTCTCCACCTCCTCCTCCTCCTCCTCCCCTGTATTTATGGCCCCTTCTAGTCCGGCCCTTCCCTTCCTCCTCCTCCTCCTCCTCCCTCCTCCCTCCTCCCTCCTTCCTCTCTCTTCCTCTCCTTCCTCCTTCTGTGTTTTTTTTTTTTTGAAAATTCACCCCCAAAACGACGTTGTTTTGGGGGCAACAGAAAAGAATGACGGGAAAGGACGACCGACGATCCATTCCCGGGGTGGGGGGTTGGGCAACGAAAGTGAAGTCGGTAGTCAGTCATGAACTCTGATGTCACAGTCATTCCGACAAAAAAAAAAAAATCAATACAATACAATCATACCACGTGACTGATATTATCTCTAATAATTTTTTATTATTTTAACTCTCTATATGGGCATGTGGCACTCAAAAAGTAAGAATTAACCCTCCACATATTAGGTTGGAGTTTTCTTAAGTGTGCAAGTGCACACCATGTGCCACTTACACAAAAGGTGTAAGTGTAAGGTGTAAGTATAAGTATAAGGTGTAAGTGTAAGGTGTAAGGTGTAAGTGGGTTGCATATGGTGTGCAACCTCAAAAAAGGTGTAAGTGTAAGGTTTAATTTTTCACAAAAGGTGTAAGTGTAAGGTGTAAGTGTAAGGTATAAGGTGTAAGGTGTAAGTTGCACACCATAACCAAACCCTATTAGGTTTGTTATTTTTTAATCATGTCACATCATTAATATAATACATTTGATAATGATATATCTCATTAAAAGTGATATTCTGAAGTATCACTAATGAGTTGGCAAACACTTAAAAAAAAAAAACAAGACATAATCAGTGGGTTCCGTCCATTGTCACATCACTAGTGGTGTTTTTAGAGCACCACTTTTAGTGGTCTAAAGCATTATTGTAATACATTTAAGATTAGTTTAGTTTTAAAATTATAATTTAAGTGTAAAGTTTTGAATTTTTAAATCATAATTTAAAATGAAAAAATGTGATTAGTTATAAATTTTAAAAATAATTTTGGAATGATTTATATATTTTTATTTTTTATCAATTGATTAATGTATAAAATGTAAGAGAAGATAGAAGGGATGAGAGAAAAGGTAATTGATTGATTGATTCATGATAGTAAAAAAAGAGAAGAGAGGAGTTTTGAAAATAATTTTAAATTCTATTTTAAAAATATGTTTGGTTAGTATGCATCATTCAAATTATAATTTAAAAAGCAATTAAAGTTTAAAAATAAACCAAATGTTACCTTAATTTTTACTTTCATCCCCACGTGTTGATGATACGCTAAATTTTACGAAAAATGATTTGGACCCTCCACAAGAGGGCACCCCCACGATCCTTTTTGACTTGTGATTGGTTAGGTTTTTTTTTTTTTTTTTCCCTTCTCCGCGATCACCAGCCCCCACATGTGTGTGGAGGTAGTGGGGGTGGGAGCTTGAGGGGGTCTCGATCACATCTCAATTTTTACTTTCATCCCCCACACCATGTTTGATGGGTAAAAAAAAGGAAAAATAATGAGTTATTTTGAAAAGTAAGTTAAAAGTTAGCCTTTGAATTTTTTTTGATCTTTTTTGAAAAAAAATAAAAAAAAATGATATAACTCAAAAAAGATTAAAAATCAAAAATCGTCTTTAATATCTTCCCAAAAAGGCCAACATTATAGTAGTTTCAGGGGAAAAAAAATAAAAATTAAAAATTAAAATCAGTATTAAAATTTATACTTTTTAATAATTGAAATATTATATATATATATATTTTATATAATTATATATATATATTTTTTTTTGACACCATTGTAATGTTAGGTCCCCATAAGGATCCTCTAGAGTGATATGGTGAAGTGATCCTCTAGAGTGATCATTCAGGGATCGACACGTACCCCACTAATGGAATCAAAGGTTGAGATAGCTCATTTACTAAAACAACGTCGTTTTGATCAGGGAAAAAAAAAATAAAGTATCTTTATTTCATTAGTTCGAATGTGACTGAAAAGAGGAGAGACAGAAAGAAAAAGAGAGAGTAGAGCGATTGAAGAAGAAGTCGCTTCGCCTCATCGCCATTGCCGCTGAAGCTATTCTTTAAGACCCCCTTCACCTGTTTGAAGACCACCAAATATTTTGATATATTCACATATATACTCTTATAACAGAAGAGGAAGGGTCACTTTCATTGAAGATGTAAGATAGTTCACATATATATTGTTATATATATTCACATGTATACTCATATATATATTCATTCAAGACAGTTCAAAAATCAACCCATGATAGATTAAATCAAACAAAACTTCAAAACAACTTAAAAAAACAAATAAACAAATAATTAAAACCAAAATCGATCAATTAAAATAGAGGACAGAAGAATGAAGCAAACCCACTTAAGTTAAAAAAAGTGACACGCAGTAACTAACTGAACTTTATGTTTGTCTAAAAGCAAAAACAAAAATACAAATACAAATACAAATGAATTCAACAGAATTAATACCCAACTCGGGAAATTGGGTTTTAGATTAATAAAAAAATCTATTACAAAAAAAAAAGGGACCAAAACAGAAAATCACTCAATAGAGATGGAATTATAAAATAACAAAAAACAAAAAAAAAAACCCTAAAAAAACTCAAATAGAGACATACATGATGTCTATGACTGGACAAATGTATGATACCCAATTGAAGGAAAGCAATAATGCTAGATCTGTCAATTGAAAGAACATAAAGCTAGAGAGAGAGAAAGAGAGAGAGAAGGGAAAGGAGATGGAGGAGATAAGAAGAAACAAGATGCTATCTTCGGCGGCGTCGGCGGGTGACTTGACTTCGTCGACCGCAGGTAGCAGGCGACGGGCGACGCTATGGTCTTCTTCCCCAACCACTCATTTCTCTCTTTCACTCTCTCTTTTCCTCTTTAGTCGCTTTGGAACTTACCAAACGGAGGAATTTTTTTTCCTCACCAAAGTAATCTCAACCTTTAATTTTATTAGTGGGGCACGTGTGTAACAACCCAAATTTTTAACTATTCTGTAGAATTTATACTAATATTATTTAATCTCAGTTCGGAAAATATATAATTTATTATATATTATTATGCGTAATTTTGTAAAATAATATAGTTATTAAAAGTTTAGGGGTCAAAATATATATAATAATAATAATGAGTGTGGTATTAAAATAAATAATTAATTTTATGTTGGTATACGATAAAATGTAACTTATTTAAGAATTAATTAATTTATATAATTATATTAAAATATTAGGTCGAAAGGTAATTATCTTAAATATCTATTAAGGATAAGAACGAATCGATATAATTATTAATCGAATCTTGATTTGTGCCACGTATGCGCCTATTCCCTATAAATAGAGGCGCTGATCTGGGTGAAGGAAGGAAGAAAAGAAGAAAGAAAAAGAAAGGAAAGAAAAAGAAAGAAGAAAGGAAATAAGAAAATAGAGGAGAGGAAGGAAAAAAATGATGAAAGTTAAAAGGGTTTTTGATAGTGAAAAGAAAGAGTAAGGTATTAAGGTTAAGGTGAGTTATATTATACCTTGAGTTACCAAAATATATTTTACGTATATTTTGACTTACCAAAATTTGTTTTATACAAGTTATATTTTATTAGTATATTTATAAAAGTTATGTTTTATAAAGATTTCAATTACGTGGTTTATTTCTGAACCCTATTTGCTTAAAAGGAAACCCATGGATATATTTGTTTATATTTGAAAGAATATTTGACTATGACCTTATAAATAATTATATTTTGTAAGTACCACACGGGAGTCCCACGCCTTGGGAGACTTAAATAATTATTGGCTTCTGTTTGACCACTTTGTGGTCCTTTGTTTGTCATAGATCCATTGACCTCTGTTCTGTGCGGACCAAAGTGCTGTATGGAGCTAAGTGCTATACTATTGTGGGAGCCACCTCTAGAATCCGCACGAGCCACCTCTTGAATCTGTACCTCTGTTATGTGCGGACCAAAGTGCTGTGCGGAACTAAGTGCTACACTATTGTAGGAGCCACCTCTAGAATTCGTACGAGTCACCTCTTGAATCCGTACCTCTGTTCTAACTGTCATTTCTGTGACATCTGTTCTATTCTGTTCTGTACCGTGGTTATGGTCATTTACTTCCATAATATTTGTATTTCAGTTCTGCTACTTAAATGATTTGTTTACATAACCTCAGTTTTGCTACTTAAAGGATTATTTGTTCCAATACATAATATATGTATTTCAGTTTCCGCTACTTAAATGATTTGTTTATGTAAATGTTTTGGCCTAACTAACGATCTATGGTTATTTCGTGTCCCTTATACTCTTGGTATAATGTTTCTCACTCTGCCATGTGCTTATAGTTTTTTTTACCAATTTTCAGGAAACATGCAATTCAGAAATAGCTTCTGGAAAGTCTTAGATGCGGGGCTGCGAAATAGACGCACACACAGTATGTTTTTATGATATTTTTATATATAAATATCGGCATTTTTGATCAATAAATTTTGTAATAAAAATAGAAACTCCGATGATTATTTTGGTACCCTTATTTAAATATTTATTCCGCTTGCGTTTATTAATCTGCTTTTGATTTGGCCGGAGGTAACCTCAGTTACTGGCCATCACGATACTTAACCCTTGGATATCGGGAGCGGGTTGTGACAAATGTTAAAAAAAAAAATCATTGAAGCATAGGACACATGCAAATTTAAGAAGTAGGATGGCGGAAAATTAGGACCGAATTATTATATTTTGTTCGTCGATTTAATTATATTATAATTTTATATGATTATATATATAGAATAATATTTTTTTTTTTAGTATGCCTAATTTATGAAGGATATTAGATATAATTTATATTTGTTATAGTAAAAGAAGGAAAAGAAACAAAGGATGTCGGGTTCAAGCACCCACAAAAATTATAATATAATTAAATACATATAATTTTCAGTTCAGTATTCAAAAAAAAAATTTATTTCAACTTTTAAAAGTGGGTTCAAATTATAAAGATACTAATTTTGAAACTATTTCTTATCAATGAAAAGTTCATCTCAAAATTTTCAATTCTTGAATATAATTCTGTCATTGTGTTCTCATTTTTATTTATTTTTATCATAAACAAAACGAGTGAAAAGTTTTTAAAGTCGCTCCTTATTTCTTATTTTGGCCTAAAACAATTTTTGACAATTAGATAGTGAGTTATTTTTGGTAAAGTTTTTTTTTTTTTTTTTGAGGTACTATTTTCTATCAGATTAATCATCTAATATATATATATATATATATTAAAGTGCGCAGCAGATAGCTTACATATATGACAAATTTCGAGGACGAAATTTTAAAAGGGGTACTTACCAATCAGTCCTATTAACTAGACTTATTTACCTACAGGTCCTAATTAATAAATTTAACACTATAAAAATAAGATATTGATAAATTTATCACTATAAATTTATTCATAAAAACAAAGAAACTAATAAATTTATCATTACAAATTTATTCATAAAAATAAAAGACTGATAAATTTATCTTTATCACTTAATAAATTTATCAATAGGACTTAATGGGTAATAAGTCTCAAAAGTAGGACCTATTAGTAGTTTACCCATTTTAAAGGGGGGGAAGATTGTAACAACCCAAATTTTTAACTATTCTACAGAATTTATACTAATATTATTTAATCTCAGTTCAAAAAATATATAATTTATTATATATTATTATGCGTAATTTTGTAAAATAATATAATTATTAAAAGTTTAGGGGTTAAAATATAAATAATAATAATATAGATAATATAAATAATAATAATAATAATGAGTGTGGTATTAAAATAAATAATTAATTTTATGTTGGTATACGATAAAATGTAACTTATTTAAGAATTAAATAATTTATTTATATAATTATATTAAAATATTGGATCGAAAGATAATTATCTTAAATATCTATTAGGAATAAGAACGAACCAATATAATTATTAATCGAATCTTGATTTGAGGCATGTATGCACCTATTCCCTATAAATAGAGGCGTTGATCTTGGCGAAGGAAAGAAAAAAAGAAGAAAGAAAAGGAAAGGAAAAAAAAAAAAAAAAAAAGGAAAGAAGAAAATAGAGGAGAGGAAGGAAAAAAATGATGGAAGTTAAAAGGGTTCTTAACAGTGAAAAGAAAGAGTAAGGTATTAAGGTTAAGGTGAGTTATATTATACCTTGAGTTACCAAAATATATTTTACGTATATTTTGACTTACCAAAATTTGTTTTATACAAGTTATATTTTATTAGTATATTTATAAAAGTTATGTTTTATAAAGATTTCAATTACGTGGTTTATTTCTGAACCCTATTTGCTTAAAAGGAAATCCATGGATATATTTGTTTATATTTGAAAGAATATTTGACTATGACCTTATAAATAATTATGTTTTGTAAGTACCACGGGAGTCCCACGTCTTTGGGGACTTAAATAACCATTGGCCTCTATTTGACCACTTTGTGGTCCTTTGTTTGTCATAGATCCATTGACCTCTGTTCTGTGCGGACCAAAGTGCTGTGTGGAGCTAAGTGCTACAGTATTATGGGAGCCACCTCTAGAATCCGTACGAGCCACCTTTTGAATCCATACCTCTGTAATGTACGAACCAAAATGCTGTGCGGAACTAAGTGCTACATTATTGTAGGAGCCACCTCTTGAATCCCATTCTCGTTACATTGTCACTTCTATGACCTCTGTTATGTTCTGTTCTATACCGTGGTTATGATCATTTACTTCCATAATATCTGTATTTCAGTTCTGCTACTTAAGTGATTTGTTTACATAACCTCAGTTTTGTTACTTAAAGGATTATTTGTTTCAATACATAATATCTGTATTTCAGTTTCTGCTACTTAAATGATTTGTTTATGTAAATATTTTTGCCTAACTAACGATCCATGGTTATTTCGTGTCCCTTATATTCTTGGTATAATGTTTCTCACTCTGCCATGCGCTTATAGTTTTTTTTACCAATTTTCAGGAAACATGCAATTCAGAAATAGCTTCTGGAAAGTCTTAGATGCGGGGCTGCGAAATAGACACACACACAGTATTTTTTTTATGATATTTTTATATGAAAATATCGGCCTTTTTGGTCAATAAATTTTCTAATAAAAATAGAAACTCCGATGATTATTTTGGTACCCTTATTTAAATATTTCTTCCGCTTGCGTTTATTAATCTGTTTTTGATTTGGCCGGAGGTAACCTCAATTATTGGCCATCACGATACTTAACCCTCGAGTACGAGGAGCGGATCGTGACAACGTGTCAATGCCTAAAAGATCACTCTAGAGGATCACTTCACCATATCACTCTAGAGGATCCTTATGCCCGCAACTATCTTTTCTACCTTTTAGGTAAATTACAAGAGCTACCTTAATGTAAATACTTTTATAGCTAATCAATGTATATATATATATAAAAGAAAAATGCTATGCATCTCAAATAATTTACCAAGTTTCTCATATGGGTATAGAATTCACACAAATTTACATATGTGTAGGTCACACACCTATGTAAGAGGTCTAGAAAATTTGGTATATTATTTGGGACCCTCAGCATAACTCATATGTAAATATTTTTCTAGTTTTAAAAATTACAATTAGGTTACGTTTGTTTGACAGATTATGTTGGATGAGATTGTGGGTATTATAATTATTAGTATGGTAATATTAAATTAGAGATATAAGATAAAGTGAATTTGTTTGTATACAATCAAATTAATAATACCATGATAATAATTCTTTTTTATTTTGTTGTTTTTGAATGGTATTAATATATGAAATTTCACAACTGCCATTCTTTCATTGACAGAATGATGTAAAGGAAGGGACAAAATTGTATTTGGGCATCAATCCACAAGATTGATTTTCAATCCCAGCTCTCCCACAGCTAAGCTACCCCACCCCAGCCATTGTATTGGTTTGTTAATCCACCTGGAGTCTCAATCCTTCAGTGCATTCCCAAACCAAATATGCCATTGGTGGATCACACCTCATATATAATCTATTCCCATCCTTCACGCGACCCAACAAACGAGCTCTTACTCTATTATTAAACGAGTAATGTTATGGGTACTAAAAAAATTTATCAGTATTTGGTAAAGTTTTTAATAAAATATTTAAGATTTTTAATATTTTTATTATTACAATTTATCATTTATGAAAGTTAAAAAAAGATGATAAGAAATTTTGTCAGGAGACATTTGATTTATTCACCAGTACTGACTAACCAGAACTGCACGTAATTGACATCATTCTTATGGCCAGCCAATAAATCAATTTCATGGTTTGGTTCCCCCGAGTCATTTGTATTGGACTTACAAGCACCCCAAACCTGCAAGCAGCTAGTTCTTAAGTGACGTTTTATTACTTGGCTAACACCTTGGTGTATTAAGTTATCAAGATTAGAGTTGTGTGAACATTCTTTCCAAGATGAAATTCACCCTTTGTGTAAAAGCACAGTAAACATCCTTTTGAGTTAGCTATTTCAATTTGTTTAGTCACTTTGAACCCAGGCCTGGTCTTTTATAATTTGTTCATTAGAATGCAAGTGGTAAATATGTTGTGTTCCATAAAGAATTTATATGCTTAGTTAAATAAAATATATTCATATAATTTTCACTACAAAGAAAAAGTTGTGGAAAAAGATTTGTGAATGAACAATTAGAGCCAAAACCAGACCTGGGCAGGTGACAAGAGAGGGCTTGGAGACTTCAGTTGGTTGTCCAAAAAAGGCATGATGAGTGTAGAACCAGAACCTTGGGAACTGTATCCAACCCTCTCATAGGAGCCAACAACATCATATGTGAAGACACAACCCTTACCTGTAGTATTTCAAAGAAATATGTAATGTTAATATGAAATAGAGGGATAAAAACTGCACCAAAAAATTCGCACTTTTTACCAGGACAGCTCATCTGCTTGTTGTGTTGATGCTCATAGATCTGTGTCCCAAGAAAAAGAAAAATGATACATTACTTCCAGCGCATCTTTCATTTCCTCAAACCTCAAGCAACAAACCATAGCTCAGAACCAGGGAAAACAAATTCAATCCATCCCTAGTAATATCTCCAACAAATGGGTCTCACCAAATTTAACATTTTACTTTCATTGAGTAATTTAGCATACTTCATATTATTTATTTTTATAAGAAAAGTGAAAATAGAATTACTAGAGTTAAAAATTTCCAATCCTCACCAAGTTCCTAGCTGCCAAAATCTTTTGTAGAGCTCTCGCATCAGCCTGAAAACCGAAGGATGCCATCATACATTTGTCTGCCCTGCAAGGTCAACAAAAACACAATTCAGATACATGGCCTTGGCATACAAGAAACTTGTGCACTACTTGATGCTCGCCGTCGCTCGACGCTATCGCCTGCCGCTGCTCGATGCCGTCTCACGTTCTCACTGCTATCGCTCAATGCTATCGTCTGCCGCTGCTCGCCGTCACTCGACACCGTCGTCTGCCCTACTAACAGTCGCGCACTCATGAGAGAGAGAGAGATGGGGATTTTTGGTTCAAAAGATTAATAATTGTTTAGCCGGAGGATTTGGGTAGGAATTTGAAAGGGAATGGGAAAAGGCGTGTGAAATTAGGTGAAATATATGTATATTTTATTCATATTTTACCTACCTTTTCTATTTCTCTTTCTAAATTCCTCCCTAAATTCTCCAACGAAACATAACATAAGGGATCTGAGATTGGGAATTTTTGGTTGAAGGGAAAAACGAGTGCGAATCATTTTTTTTTTTTTGCAATATAAAATATAACTGTCACAAAAAAAAAATTTAAGGTACTATTTGATAATGTTTACGTTTTTTATTTATGTTTATAAAAATTTTATAAATTGGTTTTTGTTTATTTTTAGAAAAACATAAATTACAAAAACGTTTAGTTTGAATAAAATGTTTAAAAAATTTTAAAAACATAAATTAAAAAAATATTTGTCCAAGCCTAAAATATTTATATTTATTTTTTTATTATTTATGACAATGGGATCATACACATTATAATTGAAAAAAAAAATTTGATTGGACAAAAATTAATTAAAAAAAAGATTGTTAGTCAAATTTTTAAATTTCTGTTTAAAAACCAACGTAAACTCATTTTTTGAGTTTACAATTTTTTCTCAAATTTATAAACTAAGACAAACTTTTATGACAATTTCGTAAATTTTTGTAAATATAAACTAAAAATAAAATGGCTACTAAACAAGCCCTAAACAATGAATTCATTGCTCGTTTAGTAATTTTTTTATTTGCGACGGGGGTATTGCTGTCGCTGATAACTTGTATTTTGCAACGGGGGAAGGTTGCCATAACAAAAGAAAAAAAACTCATTTTTTTGCCAAAACCTCCGTGTCCATTTTGCTTTAATAAAAGCTAGGAAGAGAGAGAAACAAGAGGTGATCGAGAAAGAAAAAGAGATAAATGAGAGAGACATAAAAAAAGAAGAGATATGAACAAGATAGATAGAGAGAGATGAGAGAGATACAAAGAGAGATGAGTGAGAGAGATAGAGAAGAGAAATGAGTAAAAGAGAGATGAGCGAGAGACACAAAGAGAAAGAGACAAAGAGAGAGAGAGACCTATTTCATTTTTTAACTTTTTCCTCTTTCAACAACAATGGGCTCAAAGAAAGAGATAAGTGTAAGTAAGAGAAATAAACGATTGAGAAAGAAGAGAGATAAGTGAGAGAGAGACAAAGAAAGAGAGAGAGAAACAAAATGAGCAAGAGATAGACAAAGAGAGAGAAAGAGAGAGAACAAAAAGAGATTAACAAGATATATATGTATATAAAGAGAGAGAAGAAGAAATATAAGCAAGAGAGATAGAGAGCAAAGAGAGATGAGAAAGTTAGAGAGAAGAGTAATGAGTGAGAGAGAGACACACACGTAAAGAAAAAAGAGAGAGAAAGAAAAAAGAAAAAAGAAAAAAAGAGAGAGAGAGTAAAAAAGATGAACAAGAGATATAAAAAAGACATAGAGAGAGAAAGAGAAAAGAAAGATGAATAAGAGAAATAGAGAACAGAGAGAGATGAGAAAGCTAGAGCGAAGAATGATGAGTGAGAGAGAGAGATGAAAGATAAAGAGAGAGAGAGAATAGAGATGAGCGAGAGAGAAAGAGAGAGAGAGAGAGACCCATTTCATTTTTTGACTTTTTTCTATTTCAACAAGTGATTAAAGAGAAATGAGAGATAAGTGATTGAAAGAAAAGAGAGAGAGAGAGAGAGAGAGAGAGAGAGACCCATTTCGTTTTTTGACTTTTTTTTCTATTTCAACAAGTGATCAAAAAGAAATGAGAGATAAGTGATTGAAAGAAGAGAGAGAGAGAGAGAGAGAGAAAAAAAAAAGAGATCGATAAATCAAGAAGAGGAGAGGGAGAGAGTGAGCAATGCGAGCACAGTATGAGAGAGAGAGAGAGAGAGAGAGACACACACACACACAAACAGATAGACAAAGAGTGATGAGTGAGAGAGAGAAAGAGAAAGAGAAAGAGAGATGAGCGAAAGAGAGATAGAGAGACATGAAGATGAAAAAATGGGTGAAAGTGAAACACTACAAAATTTTAGTTTTTTGTGATAGCATTTTACTTCTAATGCTATCACATCAAAACAGTCTCTTTTTTTTTTTTTCTTTTTTTTTTTTTGTGACAGCACCTATTACTGTCGCAAAAAACTCTTTTATTTGCTACTATAGTTCATGTCGTCGCAAAAAACAACTTTATTTGTAACAACATAGGTTACCGTCGCAAAAAATGCACATTATTTGCGATGGTAGTTGTTACCGTCACAAAAAAGTTATTTTTTTTGTGACAGGAAGGGGTTCCATCGCAAAAAACCCATTTATTAGCGACGATAAGTGGTGCTGTCGCAAAAAATCACATTTTGCGATGGTAAGTGATACCGTCACAAATGCTTCCGTGTTATAAGGCCCTTTTTCTTGTAGTGCCTGTTTGATTTGTTGGAGTGATAGTGATACAATTAATAATCCATGGGATTAACCATTGGATTAACTATTTAATTCAATTAGTAGGAAAATATGTGTGGGATTATTAAATACATACCTCTATATGATATTGAATATTTCACGATTTTGTGGGATTTAGAAGTTCTACATGTTACTAAACCGGCCACCATTTATGCAATCTAAACACATGAATGTACATATTATTAGATTAAGGGTAAATTACATTTACCTCCCCTGAGGTTTCTGACAAATATAGGGACCTCCCCTGTGGTTTGAATAATTACAGTAACCTCCCCTACTTTACTTGACAATATCAAGATTCCCCCCTGCTGTCAAAAATCACTAAACGGTGTTACTTTTTCCTTCGAAAATTACATTATTGCCCTTCCCTTTAAAAATATTAAAAAATATTTTTGGATTGGAGGATAGGTTTAGAGCGTTTGGAACAGTATTTTTGGATTTATTTTTTTAAATATTAAAAAATATTTAAAAAAATTATTTTTTTTATTTTAAATATATAATTTTTATTTAAATATTTTATTTTATTTTGTAAATATTTTAATTTTTTAATTTTAATATTTTAAACTCAAAACACAATATCACACTCAAATCGTAACCAAACGCATAATTCAAAACTCAATTCAAAAATTATTTTCAAACCTTATAACCAAACACATAATTCGATATTCCACACTACTTCAATACTCTACATTCAAATCGTAACCAAACGCATAACAAAAAAAATAAAATATTTTAAAATATATTTATAAAATAAAATAAAATAAAATATTTAAAATAAAAATAATTTTTTTTAATTTTTTTAATGTTTAAAAAATATATTTAAAATATTAAAAAAAATACAACACATAGATGTATGAAATATAATGCACATTAAAATAAATAAATAAATATTTAAAATATAAAATATTTACCCTAAAAAAATAATTTCAAAAATTTTCAAAATTTATAACCAAACAAATTTTTCTCTTTTCAAAACTCATAACTCAAAATACGACTCCACACTCAAATCATGATTCTAAAAATAATTTTAAAAAATAAAATAAACTATTTTGAAATTTTTTTCTTTTAAAATAGAGTTTTTGAAAAAGTTTGGTTTTAAGTTTTGGAAAGAGTTTTGAGTTTTGAAAAAAAATTTGAATTGAGTTTTAAGTTTGTATTTGGTTATGAGTTTTGAAAATAATTTTTGAATTGGGTTTTGAGTAAAAACATGTTCCGAAAAAATATTTTTTTAGAAACATGTTTGGTTCTCTTTTAGAATCACAATTCCAATTAGAAATTTTCAAAAAAAAAAATCTCAAAACTCATAGAGTGTTAACCAAATACATAATTCCAATTAGAAATTTTCAAAAAAAATTTCAAAACTCATAGTGTTAACCAAACACAATTCCAACTAGAAATTTTCAAAAATCTTTTCAAAACTCATATAATCACAATTCCAATTAGAAATAATTTCCTGAATTTATTTTTTTAGGGTAAATATTTTATATTTTAAATATTTATTTATTTATTTTAATGTGCGTTATATTTCATACATCTATGTGTTATATTTTTTTAATATTTTAAATATATTTTTTAAATATTAAAAAATTTAAAATTTTTATTTTTATTTTAAATATATAGTTTTATTTTAAATATTTTATTTTATTTTATAAATATATTTTTAAATATTTTAATTTTTTTGTTATGCGTTTGGTTACGATTTGAATGTAAAATTTTGAAAGTAGTGTGGAGTGTCGAGTAATGTGTTTGGTCATGAGGTTTGAAAATAATTTTTGAATTGAGTTTTGAGTTATGTGTTTGGTTACGATTTGAGTGTGAAATTGTGCTTTGAGTTTAAAATATTAAAATTAAAAAATTAAAATATTTACAAAATAAAATAAAATATTTAAATAAAAAAATATTTTTAAAAAAAATATTTTTTAATATTTTAAAAAAATAAATCCAAAAATACTGTTCCAAACACTCCGAACCTATCCTCCAAATCAAAAACATTTTTTAATATTTTCAAGGGAAGGGCAATAAGGTAATTTCCTAAGGATAAAGTAACACCTTAGTGATTTTTACAAAGGGGAATCTTGATATTGTCAGATAAAGTAGGGGAGGTTACTGTAATTATTCAAACCACAAGGGAGGTCCCTGTATTTGTCAGAAACCTCAGGGGAGGTAAATGTAATTTATCCTTGGATTAATAATCAAATCCTATGATCTAATACTTGAATCAAATAGGCTTTGAGTTTGTTTGAGATGTGGGTTGACTTTTTGACTATTTTAGTCTTGGGCTAAAAAATCTCGGTTGGAATAAACGTTTTGGTTTTTTTGACTTTTGTGAGAAAAAAATGAAATGATTATTGGTTGGATGTGACATTTTGTCCTATTTGGCTAAAATAACATATTTTGTCCTACATGGCTATTTTAGCCCAAACTTGCTTCCCAAACGGACCGTTTATCTATATTAGTTTTGGTCGTTTTAATCTTAGGATAAACTGCAAATATATTCCATAAAATTTGCTTAAAATATGAATTATCCCTTATAGCTTGGGAAATTATAAATACCTAATTGTAGTAATTTTTTATTTCACAGAATTAATTGAAAAAATAAAATTTCTATCTGCTCTTCTGTAAAATAATAAAATTACCTGAATCATTAATTGAAATAATTTTTTGATATCATAAAAAATTAGGGAAAATTAATAGAAAATCCTATTTTAGATTTTTTTTATACCAATCAATCCATGTTTTTTATTTTTATTTTATTAAATCCTAAAGTTTACACTTTTAGACCCGGAGGTCCTATTTTCAGTTTTATTATATATTTTTTTGACCATTTTACCCTTATATATATAGGTGCTTGTTTGAATATGATTTTTGGGAAGTCAGCGATCTGCGTTTGGATTCTGGATTCTTTGCAATTTCTGATTTCTCCTTGCCATTTTTGATTTTTGATTTGGTAGTTTCTGAAGCTATAGATTGGGCGCGATTTTGTGATTATTGAAGCTCTAGGTTTTGCGCGATTCGCAATTTCTGGTTTGTCTTTGCGATTTTCGATTTGCGATTTTGTCTGGTTTTCAGTCGATATTCTGGAGAAGGTTAGTTTTTGTTTGAGATTGGTGTTTTGATTTGTTCTGTTCTTCATTGTTGTTCGTCATCAATTTTGTTCTTCATTGTTCTTCATTGTTCTGTTCTGTCATTCTTCTTCGTTTATCATCAATTTTGTTCTTCGTTGTTCTTCATCGTTTATCATCAATTGATTATGGTGATGTTTATGTCATGCGATTAGTGATTGATTCGTTGTTGTGATGAAATCATTGTGTTCATGTGAAATTTTGAATGATGAAGTTTTGTTGCATCAGTGTTTTAACAAACAATTGTTTTTGCATTTAGTGAACTGAAAGTTCACGCTATCAGTATATGAATTTTATAATTAAAATTGTATGTATGTGTGTATACTGTGAGCTTAAAATTTGTTGTATGTGGTGTGTATGATGATAAATGTAGGGCTTATGATTGTTTGTTGAGGAGGTAGAGTTTTTTTTTTATGATGTGAATATTTGAACTATTTAAAAATTCTGATACATTTCATTGTGTTAGCAAATCTTCACATATATGAATGTGATTGAATATTCAAATTATTTTATGTACTGTAGATGATTTTGCAGTGTGATACAAGACAAATGGATTTTTTCATGTTGTTTTTGTGCTGCTATGGATCAAACATGTTTGTGATAAATGTGGTACAATCATTTTCCTTTGATGAGTTAGTGAAATGTATGTGCAACAAATGGTGTGATTTGTCAGCTGATTCAATCACTATGTTTTACCGACTACCGGGGTATACAAATTGTCATTTGGATAACAATGAGGAATTGCAAAACATGTTATTGCTTGGTAAATCAATTGGAGTTGAACGAATTGATGTTGTTGTTGAATAAAAATTGAGGACTGATAGACATAGTAGTTTAGTAAATCCATGCATTGAAGATGAGGATCAAACAAATTTGCTTCATAGATATTGTGCACACAGTGAGAAGGTTTTGTTGTCTTCTGTTTGAGCAAATGGTATTACGCATGTTGGTCAATGTTTCACAGGAGGAGCATTTGAGTTTCGTATTGTTTTATGCAAATATACAGTGCAATGTGGGTTTAAATTCAAATATTTGAAGAACGATTCACAACGAATTACTGTTGTATGTTCACATAAAGATGATAGGGGATGTTTGTGGTCTGTGCATGGTAGAGTCCAAAGAGCAAACCAATTTTTCTACCTTAAGAGATGGACTAAGATACATAGTTGTGGTGCTGATGTTCGTACTTCAAAAAATACAAGGCTCAGCTCTGAATTGGTGTCAAATGTTGTATCTGAGCGTGTTAGGGACAGACCACTAACGCGTTCCACTGATGTGGCATATACTTTCAAGGCAAACTATGAACTTGATATCAGCTACCATGTAGCATAGTTAGGTGTTGAGAAAGCGAGAGAGGCTATGCATGGTGATTACTTAACATCGTTTAACCAACTGAGATGGTATGGTGATACTGTTCAGCATTATAATCCTGGAAGTCATATCAATATTGACTATGATTTGAAGACTAGTCAGTTTAAAAGGTTTTTTGTAGCATTTGCTGTGTGTATAAATGGCTTCAAATATTGTCGCCCTTTGCTTTTTCTAGATAGAACATTTTTAAAAGGGAGATACAAAGGGCAGTTACTTGCAGCAACAGCTAAAGACGGTAACCAAGGTTTGTTTAGTTTTTTGATGTGAAGTTTTACATTTGTTTACTTTTTGTGTGTGAGTTGTGACTGTTAACATTGGTTTTGTTTTTAGGATTGTTTCCAGTGGACTTTGCAATTGTTGATTCGGAGAGTGAATCGAATTGGTCATGGTTTCTATATGAACTGTCAAAAGTAATTGTTAATGATAGACGCATGACATTTGTATCCGATCGCAATCTAGGGCTTTTGGAAGCAATGCCAAAGGCATTCCCATCAACATATCATGGATGGTGTTTACAACACCTAAAGAATAATTTTAGGGACAAGTTGAAGGGTATGGAGAATGGTTTCAAGGAACACTTAATACGAAAGTTGGGTGATTGTGCATATGAACCTACTGTGACAGGTTTTCATGCATTACTAGAAGAGTTGAAGAGTGAGGGGAAGCAACGACCATATAACTTCTTGTTAGGGTTAGAACCAAAACATTGGGCAAATGCTTACTTTAGGTAAAGTGTGTACAATTGTGTGTTTCATGGAATATAATGATGGTTATATGTACATTGTTTATATTTTTGTGTTGTTATAACAATGTAAAATGTCACATACGGTATTAAATTGTGACAATTTTTGTTGTTATGTATTAGGGGACAACGATATGGCGAGATGACATCCAATGCTGCTGAATCATTCAACAATTGGATTAAAGAAGCACGAAATCTTCCAATAACAAAATTGGTTGATACTATCCGGAATCAAATAATGTGTCAAATGTCAGAGCGAAGGGATATTGCAAACAAGTGGAGTAGAATTATTTGCCCTACCTTTGAGACTAACCTCCAAGATTCATTCAATTCTAGTAGGTCATGGAATGTGAGTAAAACTAATGATGATGTGTTCGAGGTGCATTCGTTCCAATCAGTTACGGTTAATGTTGGACGCTGTGTTTATTCTTGCTACCAGTGGCAAGTAAATGGATTTCCTTGTAAACATGCTGTTGTAGCTATCCAAAGGAGTGCATATAATCTTAATGATTGTGTTGAAAAATATTTTCATGTAGAGAATTATAGGGAAGCATATGCAGCGGCTATTTTCCCAATACTATCTATGGAGAAACCAGATTTTTGCTCTAGCGATTTCATTATATTACCTCCAATTGTAAAATGGCCAGCTAGTAAGCCAAGAAATAGTAGAATACCATCTCAAGGGGAAAAAGTAAGTCAAATCAGTTGTGGCAGATGTGGAAAGATGGGCAGGCACAATCGGAAGTCGTGTAAAGAACCAATACAGAGTTATATTGGTTAATGGGTTGGTGGACATTGTGAATTTCACATTCAGTTTTGAACATTTACAGTGTTTTTTTTTTTTTTTTTAGATAAATAAGATACCATTGTGAATGTTACATACATTTGCATTGGATACACATTTTATTAGTTGATACATTGGTATACTTATTTTGTATTTCGATACAATTTTTGAATAAGAAGCGATTCATTAATTCTATGCAATTTGTCATTTTATAGTTTTTTTTTTTTTTTTGAATGTTCACATTGTGAATGTTCACATTTTGTAGTTTTTTTTTTTTCATTTTGTATATTTATGAAATAGTTTGTTTATCAGTTTTATCAAAACAAAATATTATCTTGTTACATATATACACAATATGTGTTCATGGATGGAATATGATATATGTTTTTGAACAGATTTGAGGTGTCGTAGATGGAAAAAGATGGGCAGCCAAAATTAAAGTTGTTAAAGATCAAATAATAGAGTTCATGTGAATATTATGTTGAGTTGTGAGTATTGGTTCATGTGTTGGATATCGTTGTGAATATTATGTTGAATTGTGAGTATTTATAGTGCAGAATTTGTTTTAGATAAATAACATAGTGTTGTGAATGTTACATACATTTGCATTAGTAAACAATTTAGTAGTTCATGTATGAGTGTACTTGTTGGTGCAAGCTTCTTAATGTGAATTTTCATATTTTGATACAATGTGTCAATAAAAAGTTGATTTGTTCTATGAAATTTGTAATTTTGTAGTTTCTTTACATTTTTTTTTTTTTTGAAATAGTTTGTTTTGATTTTTTGCAAAATAAAATGTAGAAAAGTTACATATATCTCCAATATGTGTTGACAGGATGAGCATATGATATACATATGTAAACTTTCACATTGTGTTGTACTTAACAAACACATATAATGACTAATAATACTCATACACCATGAATAAGACCAAGAAAGAACATTGATATTAAAAGTACATTTCTTGGTAGACAAAATGTATATAGCTATTCATATCAACATCTTTGTGGAATGATTGTTTACTAACTAACAATACCCAAGTTCACATGTTAGTGAGTGGTATATTATATACAAAACATATTGTACTTGGACAAAAGCTGATGTTAACATTGTTTCATCAATACATCAAAAGAAAATGGTAGGATGTGAAAATATGAAGTCTAGTTCTGAGATGCATCCTCATTGGTGTCAACAACAAAACTTGGATGATTTGTTCTTTCAGGATCATTCAAGAATGCTTCAACTAATAGAGCTCTCATAGCAAGCCAAGCTTCCTTGTCCAGCACAGGTTCAATTGGTTCATGAAAGGCATGTTGCCTCATTATGTAGCAAAGTGCAACTCCGCAATTAAGATTGTATGAGAAGAAAAAAAAAAAAAAGAAGAAGAAAGAATCAATATTTTGTTATATTTACATTAGTTGTAGCTACTATGTCAATGAGAATATTGATTGTAAATACTCACGAATTTGGGTCTTATTGAGGGCATGCATCAACTGATTGCAATGGCTTGACATAATCTGAGGGTGTTAATGTATCTGCCATATCCGATGTGGAGAGCAATTTCTGAATATGTAATTTGATATATGTTTTCTGTGATTGTGAATATGATTAGATATGTAGAATAGATAATATTTTAACTACGTTGATATGTAACTCAATATGTACATTTTTTCATATTATTGAATGAAATATTGAAATTACCACTATGTTTGCTTGAGCTAGGTGTATGTCTTCAAAACCATCTCTGGGCCTCATTAAATTGTAGTGCTTCCAAACTCCATCATCCATGTCGCTCACTACTATGGTCCAATGATACTTAAAGTGGAGTGGAAAGTGCAGATATCGATGTCTTGATTTGCTTAATGTGAGAATCAATGAATTTGGTTTGTAGTTCTGCTTTTTCATCTTTAATCATGCTCTGTAAACATTGACAGCACTTTGTTAGTAATTAGTTTTATAAATAAGGGATCAAACTTGTTTTTAATTCAGGATAAAAAAAAAAAATAACAAATTATACCAAACACAAGCTGTTGAAAAAGAATGATTTGTCAAATTGTTGTGAATCTGCCATCATTGATTCCTGCTTTCTTCTTAAAATTTCTGCATATGCATCTATGACCTGTATATATTTAATGTTAATGTGATTATGATGTGAATGTTAATATATATAACCTTTAATGGACAATGTACAAAGCACCATACATTGTTTGTTATGGACTTGTCTTGAATTATTGACTCAAGATCGTTATAGAAAACATAAGTCTCCTTAGTGGTTCCTCGCCAAACAGTTAACCTACATTTAGAGTTTAGATATAATAAGACAAGGATGGTATGTAAAGATATAGAAGTTGTTTGAAATATGCTTACCCGTAACCTCTATTTTTGTGCATATTCCTTATCTTTTGCTTGTCTTGTTCAGATATGATCTTCCAAACCTCATATTTGTTGGACAGCCTAAGCTTATTATGTTTAGGACGCTTGAAGTCTCGAAGCTTGTGCAAATAGCCTTCAAAATCTGGATCTACAATTTCACATTGCTTCTCAATGTCATTTTGTTCCAAATTTTCCAACTTCCTTTTCTGTTTGTCACCCTTTTTGTCTTGATATTCAAAATCAGGCAACTTCAATTCTTTCCTTTTTTTGATTTTGATGCGCTTCACCAAAGATGTAGGAGTTTTTTGGGTCTTTTTCTTCAAATTTTGCTTCAGTTCCACATCCAAAGTCTCCTGGTTTATTTGTTGTGTGACAGTATGTACTGTATCATCATCAATTTTATCTTATAGCATAGTTTTCTCAAGTTGGAGTATAGTCTTATCAATTTGGAGGTCAATTATGGAGTTGCTTTGCCTTTCTATCTCTGCATTCTTATTATCAATTGTATGTTTGACAGTGGACAACTCATTCTGAACTGTTGGATTCTCCTTCTTGTTACATATTAATGTTTCCAACTCCAAGATAATTTTGTCTTTCATGTCATTTCTTTTCTTGATTCCGATTCTCAATTTGTAGTTTCTCGATGAGGTCTAATGCTTTTTGATGGTCAGCAACCATTTTCCCTATATTGTTGTCCTGAGCAACCTTTGACACAATGACTTGATGCACCCCATGTGCATGTAGATATGCAAGAGTCTCTAAACCTTTCTCAATATTGGATTCATCATGTTCATTGCTTTGAAATTCTACTTAATTGCCCAACTCAGATCAAATGCCTCATCAATGTCATCCTCTTGTATGCTCATGTCCATTTCTTCCTCAATTTTGACTTCATGATGAATAATACACTCAGGTGCATCTTTTTTATTCTTCTCATCCCGAATTATTGTTTGCGCCAACAGTGTGCTCTCATAGGCTGTCAGTATGAGTTTCTCTATATCAACCTGGTAATAGAGATTACTGTTAGTTTTAGCACAATAAATAATATTATTCACATTGGATAATGTTGGTATCTAACCTCATCATCATTCATTAACGAGAAAGACAAATTCTTTACATTCTTGTGAAGTTTTGTTTCCATTTGAGAAATCAAGGTGTTGCATTTTGCAAAATTGGTTCCACTATTTTGATACGCTCACACAGCCAATACTACATAAAATGTAACAAATTGTCAACTATATGATTGAACATTTTCAATGTAAGATGAAAATTAGACTACAAACATTCACAATGGGAAGACTTATACTTCAACTATGAATGTCAAAACAAAACCTTGACAATGTGACTTAAGATAATCAATGTAATATGGCAAACAAACTCCAAACATTCACAATTTGAAGATTTATACTTCAAACACAAATGTTAACAATATGATAATTCACTCAATGTAATGAATGAAATGTCAAAACAAATTTCAAATACTAACAATGGTGTTTTGAGTCTATTGGAATATCAACAATATGGCTCAACATAATCAATGTGACAATGAAACTAGACTCCAATCATTTACAATGTGATCAATAATGAGATTCAACATAATCAATGTAACATAGATAACAAACTCTAAACATTCACAATGAGAAGATTTATACTTCAAACACAAATGTCAACAATGGAATCTTGACAATGTGACCATTCACCCAACATAATCAATGTGATGTGAATATTGAATATGAAGTATATGATTGAACATTTTCAATGTAAGATGAAAATTAAACTCCAAACATTCACAATAGGAAGACTTATACTTCAAACATGAATGTCAAAACAAAATCTTGACAATGTGACTCAATATAATCAGTTAATATGCATATCAAAAAAAAATTATGATTATAAACTAATGTGAATGTATCGTTTCAGATGTACACATTAATAGTTATGTGAGTGAAAATAGTATTACATACCATTAAAGCCATAACACAGCAAGTCACTCGTTCTGGACGTTGATGATGAAGTTCAATGGAATTCATTAATGTGGACTTGATAGTTTCTGCCCAATCATATTCCCTTATCTTGTCCAAATGCTCCATGTGTTGATAGTATGCCCATCCAATTGTCTTGCCAGTTGTGGAATAAAAGAGCTTTAAACAAGCATACAAACTTATCAACCTAGCAACCTCCTCATTATCTGATTTCTTTCTCCCAACCAATACATCATCGATCAAAGATCGAATATTTTTCGATGTAAGCCTCTGTGTGTCCTTTCACTTCTTGTCGATAAGTCCAAATGTTGGCTTCGAACCATATGCAGTTTCCATTGGCACAGATCCACAGTCTATTCCAAAAATTAATTTGATATCATGTGCAGACAATTTGACAGATTTGGGGCCAATTTTGAAACAATTTGATGCAGGGTTATATGTCTCTATAATCTTTGCTATCACATCGTCATATTTCATGCGTGATGATAATTCAATTTTTGTGTTTATCAGTGCATCAAACATCATCCAAAATGGAGTTCTTTTCAAACATTTCAGCTACCCATCAGTGAACTTCGTTGTTGACATCAACTTTACCAAGCCAGTCATGTTTGAACGGTAGTTCACTTTGTTCATATCGACGTTGGGTTTCACATCAGCTGGAGCTGTCTCTTCCTCGTGGGTTTCTTCTTTTTTTATTTTTGTCTTTGGTTTTGATATAACATCTGTCAAGAAAATGTTAAACAAAAATAGAGACAAGACATTAAGAGGAATGAGTAATTAACAGTGCTATTAAAATGAATATTGATGAGGACCAAATTTCACAGCATCACTCATAGATAATATGTAAAGAATTAGAGAATATGACAGCATCTAAAAATGTGAACATTCATACTTGAAATACAAAATGTTAACCATGGAATATCGATAATGTGACTGGACATAATCAATGTAACATGCATAACAAACTCTAAACATTCACAATGAGAAGATTCATGTTTCAAACACGAATGTCAATAATGAAATCTTAACAATGTGACTATTCACTCAACATAAGCAATGTGGCGTGAAAAATAGACTCGAAATACTAACAATGAGAAAATTTGTACTAAAAAACAATTAGCACATTATTTTGAATAAAAATGTGAATATTGGAATATCAACTATATAATTGAACATTTTCAATGTAACGTGAAAATTAGACTCCAAATATTCACAATGTGAACATTCATACTTGAAACACAAAATGTCAACGATGGAATATCGATAATGTGACTCAACATAATTAATGTAGCATGCATATATAACAAACTCTAAACATTCACAATGAGAAGATTCATGCTTCAAACACGAATGTCAATAATAGAATCTTGACAATGTGAACATTCACTTAACATAATCAATGTGGTGTGAAAATTAGACTCAAAATACTAACAATGAGAAAATTCCTACTCAAAAACAATTAGCACATTATTGTGAATGAAAAATGTGAATATTGGAATATCAACTATATAATTGAACATTTTCAATGTAACATGAAAATTAGACTCCAAATATTCACAATGTGAACATTCATACTTGAAACACAAAATGTCAACGATGGAATATCGATAATGTGACTCAACATAATCAATGTAACTTGCATAACAAACACTAAACATTCACAATGAGAAGATTCATGCTTCAAACACAAATGTCAATAATGGAATCTTAACAATGTGATCATTCACTCAACATAAGCAATGTGGCGTGAAAAATAGACTCAAAATACTAACTGTAGACACCCCATTTTTGACCGTCCTTAAGACTTGGACGTCACCGCTTGAACACTCGGTGATCGTTTTTGTTTGTGCTCGTTATGAGTTCCCGGAGGTCTCATTAGCCGCCTTACCTCAAGATCTCTTAACTCGTCTGTTACGTGTTTGGTTTTGGCACCAAACACTTGTGTTTTTGCCTTGAAGGGCAAGGAATGGCTTGTTAGCCATCCCCACATCCCACCGGCCTTCCCCTTGCATCACCGGCTGTTTATGGATGCCACCGGCCATGGTTTCTTAAAACCAATGGCCGGTCGGCACTATATTTGGCCGACCGGCACTTTATTTTGCCGGCGACCTCTTTTGCTGGCCGGTGAGACTCTTTTGAACCCTTGAGGCATGATGCATGCCAGCTGTGCCAGCTAGAATGCACCATCACTCCTCCCCGTGCAGTTTTGGCTAGTGTGACTCCTTTGAACCCCCTTTCCTTCTAGAAGCTTGAACCCTTTGGCCAAGCTTCTTGGGGAAGCTTGGCCAGCTGTTTTAGCTTCTCCAAGAAGCCAAGACCCCTCTGCACCTTTTGCCCATTTCATTTAGCTTCTTGGAGAAGCCTAAGATCTTTGGCTTTGCCTATTTAAGCCCCTCTCCTCTCCCTTTGTTAAGGGTTGGAGCTTTTGAACCAAAAACCAGAGCTTCTATATCTGTACATCTGATATATCACCCTCTCTCTCTATATCTCCTTCTCTCCCATCCTTAGGGTGTGTTTGGAAGCCTAAAAGTGCATTTTTACCTTACTTTTGCACTAATACACACACTATTACACCATACTCCGAGATTGAGAGGCTTTGGGGGTTGATTCTTGAGCTTTTGGACTGATTTTGATTAAAAGAGGAGGGCTGCATCGACTGTTCTTGAGGTGTTCTTCAAGGGTAATCACTTTGCTTTAGTTTTCCCAAACTTGCACTAGTTTTCTACCTGTCTTGCTTGCTGATTTAGGCTTTGTGCATAACATAAAAAAAAGCTTATATTTTCATGCTTAAGAACTTTCATTAAGGGTGTTTTGTGGTTTGAGTTCAAACTCACCCTCTTAGGCCTTATTTGGCCTTTTTGGTACTTCCTTTGTGGGGTTTTGTTTGCTTGAGTGTTTTAGTTTTCTCACCACTGAAAACCAGTGGATTTTCAGTGGTGAGGAAGGTGGTTTGAAGTCTTGTATAGGGGAGGGACACCCCTCTCCCCCTTGTCTTTCTTTTATCCTTGCCTTTTGGCTTAAAGGGCAACATGCATGCTTGACTGATTTTGGCCCTATTTCAGAGGTTTTTGGGTGTCTATAGGTCATGTGTTGTCACGACCCAAACCCGGCCCTATGGGTTTAGCACCGTAACCGGCCAGTAATCCGAGATTACCGAAGGCCTGCTCAACAGTAATACAGTTAAAAGCAGTCTGAGGGCTGTGGCTAAGCTGATAAATAAATAGTGTCCAATGAGCTGTGACAGTCTGTATGTCAAAAAGGTTTTTTATACATTCATGCAACAGTCGGTAACAAAATAGTATATACAGTATTTACAATCATTCAGTACAGGGACTCAATCCCTATTAACAGTATAGTACGGTGTGAACACTCAGTCTACATAATCAACAAAACAGTTACAAGGACAGTCGGGGAGCGAAACCCCTAAGCCATAACTCAATAGGCTCGGAACCTCGCAGTGAGGCACAGTAGTTGGCTTGACAAAACTGGAGTCTACCCCGACGCTTCTAGCTGCGGTCCGGTGCCTGAACACCTACATATGTATATGAGCAGTGAGCTAAAGCCTAGTGAATAACATAATGCGTAAAGAGGTTTAGAATGAATGCCCTTACGGTAATGGAAACAGTTCAACTCAATCAGTATATCAGTAGTTCAAGATGCAAATATATGTGGTACATCCATTAGCATAACTTGAATATGATGGGTCTTAAAAGACCGAGCGATAATGATGGCCATCAATCAGTAAATAGTAGTCGTTCCACGAGGCAACCGAGAGATCTCTATATGATAATAGTAAAATGGGTGCTAAGGATGCCACAAGATGAGTTGAAATAAGGACATATATTCATTTAGTAATCAATATCAGTTCAGTAAATAGTTCAGTTCAGTGTTCAGAAAATAATCATTTGAACATATCTTTACACAATTGTTACTCACAGAGTTCTGGGCTATCAGTAGCTAGAGCGTCTCCTCGGAATGCCAACCCTAAACAGTTAACAGATTGAACACACTTTAAGTTTCACAGTTGGGAAGTGTAATAATTAACCCCCTATTATGCCTCGGTGTGTTCTACATCTATATCCTCATTAAGATGTCTTAAACTAGGCCTATGAATGCCTAGAATGGAAATGAGGATGCAAAGATGTGCACGGAAAACAGTTTTAGAATTTTTCAGAAAAACAGAGTCCCACTCGAGCGTAGGTTTCCCCGCTCGAGCAGACATGCAACAAAGGTACACGCTCGAGCGTCAAATCCCCCGCTCGAGCGTACTGTAAAAGTACTGGATAGGTGAAATCTCCGCTCGACGGGCGCTCGACGCCCGCTCGAGCGTAAGACACATGCCTCCGCTCGAGCGTCCAATACTCCGCTCGAGCGGACTGTAAAACAGTGAGAGATGCTGGATGCTCGAATTCCCCGCTCGAGCGCCACTTTCCCCATTCGAGCGGGAGTGCGAAATCTGGAAATTCCAGATTGCACCTCCAAGTTCAAAACCAAGTTCAAATGCTAAAATTTCGATCCTCTTGAGCCCATTTTCTGGAAAATACAAGTAAACTCATGGAACAACATGTTACAAAGGTCAATTTGAGAAATCAAGGCCCAAGGGTGTTTCAATTAAACTCATTTTCAAACCTAATTCTCATGAACAATGTTCAAACATGACATGCATGCACTTTAAACAATTTTAAGCTTCAATGTTAGCTCAAATGAGCTTAATTCTTTGAAAAACAAGATGAAAACATGGTCCTAAGCATTAATATGGACATGCATGCAAAAATCCATGAAGAACAACCTCAAAATACAAGAGTATGCCATGCATGCAAAGATTAAGCTTCAATTCAATACTTTGAGCCATAAATTGGCTCTTGACCTCAATTTAGCTCAAAACCATGCAAGAACAACTCAAAGACACAATTAGGAAGATGAATGATCTACCTTAGGTGTAGAATTAGAAGTGAGGGAGCTCAATTATGCAAATATCCTTCAATTTCTTCAAGTCTTACAAGCCAATTCAACAAGTTGAGCCCAAATCTCTCTTACTCTCTTTCCCTCTCTCTATGGTCGGTTGTGATGTTCAAATGTGGCTATTGAATTGTGTGCTTAAGTGTAATAAGGCTCAAAATGGTTTAAGATAGTGGGCCACTACATGGCTTTTTGGTAAATAAGGCCAACTTTGCAACATACCAACATTTAATCTAATTTAATCATACCTAATCACATTTTGGATAATTATACCATAAAATCAGATAAATTACGATGATCATAAAATATCAATTAATTTCCGGTTCGGCCGCCGATAAGGCCTTCAATTTACAGTTTAAAAATAAAACATGAACAGATAATCAAATAATCAAACAGATAAAAATGCAGTACAATAGATATACTAAGTCAATTCGGTTTCAGGTTTCAGTCAGTCAGTTCAGTATTTCATTCAATCTAGTTATCAGTCATTATCAGTCTCAGTTAACAGTAATCAGTAATTAATCGGTAATTTATCGGCAATCGGTACGAAGGTTATTCTGATCTCCTCCTTAAAAAGTTTAGTCCTCTAAACTCGAATTACCTTCGATCGAAGAAAAGCGAGGTTGATGGGAACGATTGGATATCTCTTAGCCATGTCGTCTTCCCTTTCCCAAGTGGCATACACACCACCATGGTTCTGCCAGTCCACTTTCACCAGTGGGATCTCTTTATTCTTCAGTTTCTTGATCCGTCGTTTTACAATCTGTATAGGCCATTCCTCGTAAGTGTAGTTATCACTCAACACTATCCGAGTAGGCTCAATCACATGAAATGGATCTCGGAGATAGTCTCTCAACATAGAGATGTGGAAGACGTTATGCATATGCTCCATTTCAGGAGGAAGCGCAACTTGATACGGCACCGGATTGATTTCCTCAATAATCTCATACGGTCCGACATATCTTGGCGCTAACTTGCCTTTGACTCCAAAACGAGTCTGGCCTTTCATCGGTGTCACTTTCACAAACACGTGATCACCCACTTCATACTCTCTGTCTCGTCTTCTGACATCTACATAACTTTTCTGTCGGCTCTGTGCAGTTTTCAGTCTCTGCTGTATCAGTTTCACTTTCTCAGTCGTTTCATAAACAATCTCGGGCCCAAGCAAAGGCCCATCTCCAACTTCTGCCCAGCAAATCGGAGATCTACATTTTCTGCCGTACAATGCCTCGAAAGACGCCATACCAATACTTGAATGGAAGCTGTTATTGTAGGCAAATTCGGCTAACGGCAAGTGACTTTCCCAGTTTCCCTAAAAATCAAGGACACACATTCTTAGTAGATCCTCCAGAGTTTGGATGGTCCTTTCTGACTGGCCATCCGTCTGAGGATGATAGGCACTACTCAATCTCAGTTCAGTACCCAATGCAGTCTGTAGGCTTTGCCAAAACCTCGATGTAAACTTCGAATCCCTGTCAGAAACAATAGACATAGGCACTCCATGCAGTCTAACAATTTCGTCAATAGAGTATAGCCAGTTTGTCCGCATTATAAATTGTCTTGACAGGTAGGAAGTGTGCAGATTTAGTCAGTCTATCAACAATAACCCAAATAGAGTCTATACCTTTTCTAGAGCGAGGCAATCCAACGATAAAATCCATCGTGATATGCTCCCATTTCCACTCCGGTATGGGCAAGGGTTGCAGTAAGCCTGCGGGTCGCTGATGTTCCGCTTTAACTTGTTGGCAATGAAGACATTTCGATACAAAATCAGCAATTTCTTTCTTCATTCCCGGCCACCAGAAATTATGTTTCAGATCTTGGTACATTTTCGTATTCCCCGGATGGATAGAAAATTTTGAGTTGTGGCCCTATTGCAGAATTCTTCTTTTCAATTCGGAATCATTCGGTACACACAGTCTTTCTTGAAACTTCAGTACATTGTTTTCAAATTTGAATCCCGGTCTCGGTTTAGATTCTCTCTCTTCGATGATCTTCTTGAAGAAGTCATCCAGTTGCTGTTTCTCTTTAATTTCTTCAATCAGTGCTGGTTGAGCAGAAATAGCAGCTAAGGTTCCACCTTGTTCTCTCAAAACAACTTCAATTTCAGACTTCTCAAGGTCACAAAGCAACTCTTTCTGTCCAGTGAGCAAACAAGCTAAGTTCGCAATCGATTTCCGGCTTAGTGCATCGGCAACGGTATTGGCTTTTCTCGAGTGATACAGAATCTGTAAGTCATAATCTTTGATCAATTCTAGCCATCTCCGCTGTCTCATGTTCAGTTCTTTCTGTGTGAAGAAATATTTCAAACTCTTGTGGTCAGTGTATACTTCACATGTCGCCCCGTAAAGGTAGTGACGCCAGATTTTCAGTGCAAACACTACTGCAGCCAGCTCCAGATCATGGGTCGGGTAGTTCTTTTCATGCGGTCTCAATTGTCGGGAAGCATAGGCAATTACTCTCCCATTCTGCATTAAAACACACCCCAAACCCTTATGAGAAGCATCACTAAAAACAGTATAACCATCCGTACTTGTAGGTAGGGTAAGAACCGGTGCAGTCACGAGTCTAGTTTTCAACTCTTGGAAAGCTGATTCCCTTTGGTCAGTCCAGTCAAATGATGTCCCCTTCTGTGTTAATTGGGTCAGTGGTAAGGCAATTTTGGAGAAATCTTTGACAAATCTTCTGTAATATCCAGCCAGTCCCAAAAAGCTTCGGACTTCTGTCACATTTGTTGGTCTAGGCCAGTTCACTACAGCTTCGATTTTCTGCGGATCAACAGATATACCATCCTTGCTAACAACATGCCCCAAAAACATAACATGATCAAGCCAGAATTCACATTTAGACAGTTTAGCATGATTTACATTCTCTTAGGGACTGTAAGGCAAGTTTCAGATGGTGTTCATGTTCTTCTATACTTTTGGAGTAAATCAATATGTCATCAATAAATACAACAATAAAGTCGTCAAGGTACGGTTTAAAGATTCTATTCATGAGGTCCATAAATGCAGCTGGTGCATTCGTGACTCCGAATGGCATAACTAAAAATTCATAGTGTCCATACCTCGTTCGGAAAGTAGTTTTATCAATGTCTTCTGGTTTAACTTTCAGTTGATGATACCCCGATCTGAGATCAATCTTAGAAAACACTTGTGCACCCTGTAACTGATTAAACAGGTCATCAATTCGCGGTAATGGGTATTTATTCTTTACAGTTACCTTATTCAGTTCGCGGTAGTCAATACACAGTCTCAGTGAGCCATCTTTCTTCTTTACAAACAAAACAGGAGCGCTCCACGGTGAAGTACTGGGCCTGATAAACTTTTTGTCTAACAGTTCTTGCAACTGCACTTTCAGTTCTTTCAGTTTAGTTGGAGCCATTCTGTAAGGAGCTTTCGATATAGGCTGTGTGCCCGGAATCACATCAACAGTAAATTCAATCTCCCTGTCAATCAAATCCCCTGGCAGCTCATCTGGAAAAACATCTGGGAATTCTCTAACTATAGGAATACAGTTCACATCAGTTTTAACATTACCATCAATAGGTACAGTCAATACGGAACACAGATATCCTTTACACCCCTTCTTAATCAATTTACAAGCTTTCACAGATGAAATCAAATACGGAGGAGATATCCTTTACACCCCTTCCTAATCAATCCCACGGATCTTTGAAGATCACCAATCATTCCCATTAGTTCAAATGTAGTAGGCTCGCGAGCCTGATATAGTTGAGGGGTCCAGATTGGATGTACGGCAGGCAACCTAGGTGGATGCGGCAGATCAATGTTAACCTCACCTTGCGGGGTGATTTCTTGACTGAACGCGGCCGTCATGACCACGATCTCTTCTGAGTTCTGCGTCATATTCAGTCCTGCCTCAACAAGGAGAAGACACTAGCTGTTCTGGATCGACCCTCTGAATCTCGAATCAAAGCAAAAACAAGATTTCAAATTTCAAGCAGATCAAACACGGTGTGTAGGACAACCGTATGCTCTACTCTACGATCCTTTGTTCCCCAAAATTACTGTTCAAAACTGAACTGATACCCGCAGACATAACTGATTCTCAACAATATTGATACTAGTGCCCTCAGGTCTGATGCTCAAACTTTGCAAACTGATATATGCGTTCCCTGCAGAGATACATTCTAAAAGCACATAACAGATAAATGAGAGCCAATACACCCCTATGTTGGGGTAGGGTTTCCCTGTCCTATTTTGTCAGGAGCTAGGGTTTCACTACGCACACAGCGGTTTCAAACAACCTATATCGGGTAAACAACCTGTCCTAGTGTGGAATGGTCACTATGGATTTCGATATGTACTAGGTCGAATGGTCGAAAAGGGTGCCCCGGTAAAACCGGGGTTTGTGTTCCCATACTGGCAGAGCCCGCAACCGGTCAGCCTTATGGTCATGCCTTGACAAGACAAGCCTCCAACAAACCGCTCAGGAATAGCAGATGGCCAACACGGTGTCCTAGGCGCACCAATGCACATGCAATGCAAAGAAACACATAAGTGTAGTCAAAACAGGATATTGCGAGTTCGAGTCAAGCTCTCTAAACTTCCCAAATAGAAATGCCGGCTGTGACACTTGTGCCTCGCCTCTCTGATTCGGACTTAATTTGTGTCACGGTTCTTAATCTGAACCAAAGAGTCCAAATCCGGCAAATCGTTTGAGAAAACAGATTTTTTTGAAAAGTATTGCCAAACATGGACTGCTTTGCCAGATACAGAGTCGCCACCTAAATATTTTAAAATGGGAAATTTAGGAAACCACGACTCGGTCAAGGCCACATGTCCAATCATCACCAAAGTTGTCTTGGCTCGGAGCTTGGATACGATCGGGAAGGTCGACTATGAGCACCCCTTTCATGGCCCAAAGACCGGCCTCTACTAACCGTGATATCCGTTTTTGAAAATATTACATGCTCTTATTCCAATTATTAGCCTAGAATTACTATGTTATACGCGCAGCAAACAAGTATAGACTAGATTGCCTAATTTGGAAATAAACATTGCATATCCGTTCGTTTTGAAAATGCTTTGGAATTTGCTACTCGCGAGTAGGCTAAAACACGGATTTCAACGAGTTTTCCAACTCAAGCAATCCAACCTCCACCCACAGGCATTCAAACAGTTTATCTCATATAAGCATTTAGCCACATGGTCAACATTCACACGCATGCGATATGCTAAAACATAAATACTTACATCGTACTCCGTGCCAAAACAATAAACTAGTTAGCAACGATGCATGCCCTAGTTCATGTTAGAATGACTAATGCATCGCATACAGGATGTGATTAGGATAGGCTCGGCTAACCCTAAAATGGCATGTGAAATGCAATCATTCGGTGCACGTATTCGAGTTGGAAATTGAAGATACAATGCGTTTTGTATGATGTACCGAGCCCGGTGCATGCAAGACAAATGTATGGATGCACACATGCATAGCATAAGGTATGCTAAAATAAACGTGCCCTAATCTACCATCAAAAGCAGGTAAATAAAAGGGGGAAAGAAGTGGGGGTTGGAAGACATACACACCACTCACCCACACTTATTACAGATTTGCCCTCGCTCGGAGGGACCAAAAGAATAATACAAATAATTAACTACGCAAGCTAATTAAATATTACAAATTGCCTAATTAGTTGACAAACTAACTAAACTAAGAAAAAGCAGAACGCCTCGGGAGAGCCAAATGCAAAGACGTGCTCGTCTTGCTCTAATTACCGCCATGCCTAGGCGCCTCTGTTTTCCGCCTTTTCCGAGAACCGCCAAAGTCTCGAACTACTTCCTTGAATCTGGGGATCACCAAGCTAAATGAGAATAGCCACCGGCTGCTATATGTGGCCATCGGCACGAATTCATCCATCGGTGATAATTGATTGCCTTTCGGCACTAAACATTACCGGCCGGCAATGAATTCCTGCAGAACCTGCAACTCACAGCAGCAGAGGGCAAAATCTTGCATGGCAATGTTATTCAAGCAATGTATGCACCAAACACACTCCTTATCATGTTTATGACTCAAAGGAAGATGTGTCTCGATTCTCGGGCCACCAATCACGCATTTCCATGCATGATGGCCCAAAGAATCAAGTGTGCAATTTTCATGTCAAATGAAATGCAAACTAGACAATCAAAGAGCCCAATCCCCATCACCAAATCAAGGGACAAGGCATGCATGCAAGATGCATTGCAACCTAATCATGTTAGCTAGGGATGCAATATGAGCATGTGAACAAACAATGCAAGCATACAAGCAAACATGAGGTAAGCATGCAAGCAAGCAAATGATGGTCTTAAACATGACTTAGGCAACTCTAATTAAGCCTAAAATCAGTGGCCAAAATGCCCAAAAATGAGGGCTAAACACACATGCACACATGCAAGTAAGTTGGACCAACACTTAGGCACTAAACAAGCAATTTCCAAGCACACTTGAAAGGAGATATCATAGACAACTAGCATGCAATATAAGCTCTGAAATTCATGCTAGAATGTGGTGTCAAACCAAGCCAAATGAAGCAAACATAAGCATGCAAGCATAGTCCAAGTACTTGAGGCAAGTCATGAAGCACACTTAACACAACAAACATGGCATGCACTAAACAACTAAAAACAGATTTTTAGCATGTTAAAGCAAGGGCAAGGGACTACTTAGATGGCATCTAAGTGGTTCAAATTCAAAGGTACGCACAATGGTCAAAACATAGGGCACACAACACATGCTTTCAAAACAACAAAGAAGCAACTAAGGCAAGTATATGGGCATGCCAAAGGGACTGAAATTACATGTTGGATGGTTCCAAACCACCAAAATGATGCAATCAACACATCCCATACATTCACACACTTGAGGCATACAAGCCCGGCAAGCCACAAATGCAAAGGAGCTATACTAAACATGCCAAAATCGATCCAAAAGACTATGGACAGACCTAAAGCATGGCAAAATAAGCACAAAACATTCATAAGTCTAAGCCTAAATCATGCTCGAACAAAGGCTAACAACCTAAGACATGTTAAGGGAATTACAAGGCATTACATGGCAACTACACTAAACATGAATGGAGCACCAAAACCAACACACAACATGATTATATTATGGCATAATAAGCATGAAATGCAGCCTAGACGTGATCAACACACACTTGAACAAAGGCTTCCTTAAGAGACCAAAAATGGTCCCTTTCAAGGACAACAAGGAGAGGGGGTGGCCCTCCCCTTTTTAAGACTTCAAGGCACCATCTCCACCACTGAAATCCCTCAAGATTTCAGTGGTGAAGAGGCCCAAACACCAAAGTCTCGAAACTTGCACAAAATGGCACAAAATGAGGCCTTTCAAGGCCTAAGAGGGGCCAAACTTCCCCAAAGCACAAAACACTCTTAATAAACTATCAAGAGGGCCTAAAAACAAAACTTTTTTATGTTGTACACTAAACACAAAAATAGCTTGAAGATAGGTAAAAATAGGATGCAAAAATGGGGAATAAAAGGCAAGTTTCTCACCCTTGTTGACCACCTTCACAAGTGTTGATGTTGTTGCTTCCTTGGGCTCAAATCCAGCCAAGAACACCAAGAACAACCTCTTGGAACCTCAGAAACCAAGGAAAGGTGAAACACTTGGCGTTGATGTGCAATAGTATGAACAAATGCACCTAGAACACTTAAGGGAGAGAGGTATAGAGATATAATATGTATCAATCCTAGACCTAAAACCAGAGCTCTCTCTGAGTTGTTTTCTCTCCAAAAAGCCAACCCTAAAGCCAAGGGGGGAGGCCTCATCTTATAGAGGAGTAATCTTGTAAAGCTTGTCAAGAAAGCTAACAAGAAGAGCATCCCTCCATACACGTGTATGGAGGGGAAGCCAATGCCAAACAGCTGTCCAAAAATATCTGAAAAAGCAGATGAACAGTAGTCGGCCGGCCAAAAATGTCATTTTGACAAAAATGACTGCCGACCGGCAACAAAAAGTGCCGATCGGCACAATATATTGCCGGTGGCAACAAAAACCAGCCGATGGCCTCTAGCTAGTGCCGGTGGTGTGTGGGGATGCCCACAAGGCATTCCCTGCCCCTCTAAGGCAAAACACAAGTGTTTGGTGCAAACCCAGACACAAAACAGTCGAGTTTGGATATCCTGAGGCAAGGCGCGTAGCCGAGAACTCCGGGAACTCCAAACGAACACAAACATGGATAATTACCGAGTGTTCCAACGGTGACGTCCAAGTCTTAAGGACGATAAAAAATGGAGTGTCTACAGAAGGCTCCTTTGAATTGAGCCCAAGTCATGACAGTATTTTCATCACGGATGAGCATCCACCACCTTCTAGCTTCTTCTTGCAAGGTGAAGGTAGCCAACAGTACTTTATTTGCTTCTGAGCACGGAAATACTTCAAATAGCTTTTCAGTTTCAAGGACCCACGCTTCAGCTTTTAACGGTTCAAGGCCTCCCTTAAAGGATAGCGGTTTCAACTTGCTGAACTTATGGGTCAGTGCAATAATATCCCCATCATTAGCATTCACATTTTGTTCCGGTACATTCACATTTCGTTCCAGTACAGCCTGAGTAGGAGGTGGGGGCTGTTGATTCAATTGTTGGTCCAGTCTGGCAGTTATCAGTTCCATCATTCGTTCTAATCTGGCCATTCTGGCCTGAGAGGATGAGGATTCAGTTTCATTTGCAGTACTTGCGTTATCCATTTCACTATAAACAGTCATAACAGTTTCAATCATAAACAGTTATCACATTTAAACAGTTATCACATAGGCGATCGATCACTTTATGATTAGCACACTAACAGATATTCAGTCATATCATAACCACACACTTTTCATGCTCATGTAATGCCCTATTACTTTTCTAGGACACCCTATAGCTCATTTGGACACGCATGTGCGGTATAACTCGTGGTTAAGTATCGCTCTGATACCACTCTGTCACGACCCAAACCCGGCCCTATGGGTTTAGCACCGTAACCGGCCAGTAATCCGAGATTACCGAAGGCCTGCTCAACAGTAATACAGTAAAACAGAGTACAGGGCTTGGCGGAAGCCAATACAGTAAATAAATAGTGTCCAATGAGCTGTGACAGTCTGTATGTCAAAAAGGTTTTTCATACATTCATGCAACAGTCGGTAACAAAACAGTATATACAGTATTTACAATCATTCAGTACAGGGACTCAATCTCTATTAACAGTACAGTACGGTGCGAACACTAAGTCTACATAATCAACAAAACAGTTACAAGGACAGTCGGGGAGCGAAACCCCTAAGCCATAACTCAATAGGCTCGGAACCTCGCAGTGAGGCACAGTAGTTGGCTTGACAAAACTGGAGTCTACCCCGACGCTTCTAGCTGCGGTCCGGTGCTTGAACACCTACATATATATATGAGCAGTGAGCTAAAGCCCAGTGAATAACATAATGCGTAAAGAGGTTTAGAATGAATGCCTTTACGGTAATGGAAAGCGATTCAATTCAATCAAGATATCGAGAGTTCAAGATGATGAAATATATGTGGTACATCCATTAGCATAACGATAAGATGGGTCTTAAAAGACCGAGCGAGAATGATGGCCATCAAACGATGCGATAGTGGTTCCACGAGGGAACCGACAGAGATCTCTATAAAGAATAAGAAAATGAGGTGCTAAGGATGCCACAGTACAGTTCAGAAATAAATGACATACATTCATTCAGTAATCAATATCAGTTCAGTAAATAGTTCAGTTCAGTGTTCAGAAAATAATCATTTGAACATATCTTTACACAATTGTTACTCATAGAGTTCTGGGCTATCAGTAGTTAGAGCGTCTCCTCGGAATGCCAACCCTAAACAGTTAACAGATTGAACACACTTTAAGTTTCACAGTTGGGAAGTGTAATAATTAACCCCCTATTATGCCTCGGTGTGTTCTACATCTATATCCTCATTAAGATGTCTTAAACTAGGCCTAAAAATGCCTAGAATGGAAATGAGGATGCAAAGATGTGCACGGAAAACAGTTTCAGAATTTTTCAGAAAAACAGAGTCCCGCTCGAGCGGACATGCAACAAAGGTACACGCTCGAGCATCAAATCCCCCGCTCGAGCGTACTGTAAAAGTACTGGATAGGTGAAATCTCCACTCAACGGGCGCTCGACGCCCGCCGGCGTGAACATGCCTCCGCTCGGCGTCAATACTCCGCCGAGCGGATCAACATGATGAGAGATCTTTGGATGCTCGAATTCCCCGCTCGAGCGCCACTTTCCCCACTCGAGCGGGAGTGCGAAATCTGGAAATTCCAGATTACACCTCCAAGTTCAAAACCAAGTTCAAATGCTAAAATTTCGATCCTCTTGAGCCCATTTTCTGGAAAACACAAGTAAACTCATGGAACAACATGTTACGAAGGTCAATTTGAGAAATCAAGGCCCAAGGGTGTTTCAATTAAACTCATTTTCAAACCCAATTCTCATGAACAATGTTCAAACATGACATGCATGCACTTTAAACAATTTTAAGCTTCAATGTTAGCTCAAATGAGCTCAATTCTTTGAAAAACAAGATGAAAACATGGTCCTAAGCATTAACATGGACATGCATGCAAAAATCCATGAAGAACAACCTCAAAATACAAGAGTATGCCATGCATGCAAAGATTAGGCTTCAATTCAACACTTTGAGCCATAAATTGGCTCTTGACCTCAATTTAGCTCAAAACCATGCAAGAACAACTCAAAGACACAATTAGGAAGATGAATGATCTACCTTAGGTGTAGAATTAGAAATGAGGGAGCTCAATTATGCAAATATCCTTCAATTTCTTCAAGTCTTACAAGCCAATTCAACAAGTTGAGCCCAAATCTCTCTTACTCTCCTTCCCTCTCTTTATGGTCGGTTGTGATGTTCAAATGTGGCTGTTGAATTGTGTGCTTAAGTGTAATAAGGCTCAAAATGGTTTAAGATAGTGGGCCACTACATGGCTTTTTGGTAAATAAGGCCAACTTTGCAACATACCAACATTTAATCTAATTTAATCATACCTAATCACATTTTGGATAATTATACCATAAAATCAGATAAATTAAGATGATCATAAAATATCAATTAATTTCCGGTTCGGCCGCCGATAAGGCCTTCAATTTACAGTTTAAACATAAAACATGAATAGATAATCAAATAATCAAACAGATAAAAATGCAGTACAATAGATATACTCAGTCAATTCGGTTTCAGGTTTCAGTCAATCAGTTCAATATTTCATTCAATCCAGTTATCAGTCATTATAAGTCTCAGTTAACAGTAATCAGTAATTAATCGGTAATTTATCGGCAATCGGTACGAGGGTTGTTACATGTGTTATCTCTGTTTTTGGTCGGATTTGTGCCCCTTTGCATGTTTAATATACTTGCTTTGCATCCCTCTATTTTGCATAGAAATGCATCTTGTGTTTAGGCCATGATTCTTGCATGTATTAGCCTAACTTCATGAATGTATTGGCATTACTTTACCATGTTTAAGGTCTGTTGGCCATCTATTTTAGTCATGCTTGCCATGTTTGGTGTCATCTCTTTGTGTTTTGGCTTGTAAGCCTTGAGTATATTGGCCTCTAGCATGCTTAGCTTGGACCATCCTCATGATTTGGCATCATTTAGGATCATATTTCAGTCCATAAATTATGTTTGTATGTTTGCATATGTGACCTCTTTCATGCTTTAAGGATGTGTCCTTTTATGCCTAGAAATGGGCTTTGGTGCATACATCTCATTGAAGCCACTTAAGCTGCCATATCAGTGGGTTTTGGAGCCCATTTTTGCATGCTAGGATTCTGTTTTTGCTTGTCTAATTCATGCCATGAGTAGTCATGTTAGTGGAAGTAAAATGCTTCCTTTTGTGCCTTAGCTTTAGGCCCATTGGCTTGCATGTTGGCATGAGTGTTTGTCCATCATTTTTGGCACTTTTGGCCACTGTTTTGGGGCGGATTGAGGTCTGCCCTTTTATGGTTTAAGTCCACCATTGCATGCTTGTCTCATGTTTGTTGCATGATTGCTTCATTAGGTGTTATAGCATGTTGATCCTATTGCTTAGATTGTCCATGTTTGCATTGCATTTGCATCTTGCATGCCTTGCATCTTAATCTCATGTTGCATCTTTGAGCCATGTTTGCATAACATGCATTGCATTACTTGGTTTGGGGTGTCAAACCAAGTGTGAGGGATGAGAGGTGTTTGTACTTAAAGTGACAAAACATATCTCAACTCTCGGTCACCGGGGCCATTGACTTCGACATGATAGGGTCTTGGTTCTCATTTGTGTGTCGCATGCATTTTTACATTGAATTGCAACCTTGGCTCCTTAGGCTATCATGCATCAAATGCACAATTGATAGCCCGAGGATCAAGGGCCATACTCCCTTGAGTCTGTCACATGATTGGGAGAATAGCCATGCTTACATGTGTTTGAAATTCTATGCCATGCACTGCCTGTCTTCTGTTGCTATCAAAACTGTCTTCTGCAGGAAGTTTATGCCGACCGGCAACATTAAGTGCCGATCGGCCATTGGTGAATGGCTGATAACTTCATCAGCAGCCGATGGAAATTCTCTATGGCCGGTGGGCATTTCCTCCAGCCGATGGAATCCTACAGTGTGCAGGGAACATGTCCCAGGACTTTAGCGATCTTTGAGAGGCGAGCGGTGTAAAAAGCGAAGCGGCGATAGCATGGCACGGGTTTTCTGGACAAAACAGACTGAAGCATGCATCATTCGCGCTTTCCAAGACGGGGCTGTGGTCACCTTTCTTCTTTATTATTATTCATTCGGTTAATTAATTAGAAATTCTGTAATAATTAATGTATTTATTATTCGGACTGTAACATTTATTTGGACCCTCCGAGCGAGGGTAATTGTGTAATAAGTGTGCGTGAGTGTGTGCATGTCTTCCAATCCCCACTTCTTTCTCCCTTTTACTTACCTGCTTTGATGGTTAGTATTAGGACATATTTAAATTAGCATGCCTTATGCTATGCATGTGTGCATCCATACATTTGTTTTCCATGCACCGGGCTCGGCACATCACACTAACTGCATATGTATTTCAAATTCCAAGATGAGTACTTGTTAATTGCAGCATTTCATATGCCACGTTTAGGATAGCCGTGCCTATTATAGTTGCATTTTGCCTGTGTTGCATTAGCTATCTTAACATGAACTAGGATCATGCATTGATTACTAACTAGTTCCTGTTTTGGCTTGGAGTACTAGGTGAGCATTTATGCTTTAGCATCCTTGCATGTGTGTGAGTGACTGCCATGATAGCATGCTTACCATGAGGCTAACTGCTTAGTTGATATACTGCCTGAATGCCTGTGGGTGAAGGTTGGATTGTTTGAATTGGAATAATTCATTGAAATCCATATTTTAGCCTACTTGCGAGTAGCAAATTCCAAAGCGTTTCCCAAACAAACGGATATGCAATTTTGTTCCAAATTAGGCGATCTAGTCTATACTTGTTTGCTGTGCGCATAACATAGTAATTCTAGACTAATAACCGGAATAAGAACACATAATGTTTTCAAAATAAGATATCACGGTTAGTAGAGGCCGGTCTTCGGACCGGGCGAGAGGGGGTGCTCATAGCTGACCTTCCCCGATCGTACCCAAGTTCCCGAGCCGAGGCAACTTTGGTGATAACGGACACGTGGCCTTTGGCACCGAGTCAGGGTTTCCTAAATTTCCCCATTAAAAAAATATTTAGGTGGCGACTCTGTATCTGGCAAAGCAGTCCATGTTTGGCACTTCTTTCAAAATCTGTTTTCCAAAAACGATTTGCCGGATTCGGACTCTTTGTTTCAGATTTAGAACCGTGATAAATCAAGTCCGAACTGTAGTAAGCCCAAAATGAACGGAACGGGGGTTCATCCTCCCGGGGCGTTCGGGGACGTCTACACTAACAATGAGAAAATTTGTACTAAAAAACAATTAGCACATTATTTTGAATAAAAATGTGAATATTGGAATATCAACTATGTGATTGAACATTTTTAATGTAATATGAAAATTAGACTCGAAACATTCATAATGTGAACATTCATACTTGAAACACAAAATGTCAACCATGGAATATCGATAATGTGACTCGACATAATCAATCTAAAATAAATAAGAAACTCCAAACATTCACAATGAGAAGATTCATGCTTCAAACACGAATGCCAATAATGGAATCTTGACAATGTGAACATTCACTCAACATAATCAATGTGACGTGAAAATTAGACTCAAAATACTAACAATGAGAAAATTCCTACTAAAAAACAATTAGCACATTATTGTGAATGAAAAATGTGAATATTGAAATATCAACTATGTGATTGAACATTTTCAATGTAACTTGAAAATTAGACTCCAAATATTCACAATATGAACATTCGTACTTGAAACACAAAATGTCAACGATGGAATATCGATAATGTGATTCAACATAATCAATGTAACATGCATAACAAACTCTAAACATTCACAATGAGAATATTCATGCTTCAAACACGAATGTCAATAATGGAATTTTAACAATGTGACCATTCACTCAACATAAGCAATGTGGCGTAAAAAATAGACTCAAAATACTAACAATGAGAAAATTTGTACTAAAAAACAATTAGCACATTATTTTGAATAAAATGTGAATATTGGAATATCAACTATGTGATTGAACATTTTCAATGTAATATGAAAATTAGACTCGAAACATTCATAATGTGAACATTCATACTTAAAACACAAAATGTCAACCATGGAATATCGATAATGTGACTCGACATAATCAATGTAAAATGGATAAGAAACTCTAAACATTCACAATGAGAAGATTCATGCTTCAAACACGAATGTCAATAATAGAATCTTGACAATGTGAACATTCACTCAACATAATCAATGTGACGTGAAAATTAGACTCAAAATACTAGCAATGAGAAAATTCCTACTCAAAAACAATTAGCACATTATTGTGAATGAAAAATGTGAATATTGGAATATCAACTATATAATTGAACATTTTCAATGTAACATGAAAATTAGACTCTAAACATTCACAATGGGAAGACTTATACCTTAATCATGAATGTCAAATGAAAACTTTGACAATATGAGTCAACATAATCAATGTAACATGGATAACAAACTCCAAATATTCACAATGAGAAGATTCATATTTCAAACACAAATGTTAACAATGTGACAATTCACTCAACATAATCAATGAAATGTTAAAACAAATTCCAAATACTAACAATGGTGTTTTGAGTCTATTGTAATCTCAACAATATGACTCAACATAATTGTTCTAGCAATGGAAATAGACTCCAATCATTTACAATGTCAACATTCATATTTGAAACACAAAATGTTAACAATGGAAAACAGAATTTCAATATTCACAATGAGAAACAGAGCATTCATAAACATTCCTAAATGTTGAGTCCCTAAACACTAAAGCTGAAAAACAGAGCATTCATAAATGTGACATGAAAAACAAAGCATTCATAAAGAAGAAAATTATAATTTGTAATTTTCAAAGTCTAAATGTCGAATAAATAAACATTAAACATTAAAACAATGAAATGTGAATATTCAGATTTTAATGAAAGAATATGAACTAATGGATTTAATGTCAGAAAATAGTATAAAATTGAAGAAAATAACTTACTTTTGTTCACCATTGTAGATATCGATTGGAGTGAGGATCGCAGTTGCCGGAATGAGCAGTTATCGGCGATCTCGGTTGCCGGAATGGATTGTTCTTGGCAATCAATGTTGCCGAAATGAACAGCACTTCGTGATTTTTGTTGCCGGAATGAACAGGACTCGCTGATCGTAAGGTTTTGGTCGAACAAGAAGGAGTTCAACGTTACGGTTCTAATTTGGGGAAACACAAAATTGTAGAGTTGAAAGAAAAAAGACGTGTATGATCTGAAATGAACATAAGGGTAATATCGTCTTTTTACCTAGGACAGGACTAAGTAGAATATTAAAATAAATTTTGGACTAATTAGAACATAAGTAATTAAAGATGAATTTATGGAAAAAGCTCCCAAAAAATTATTAATTTATTTTATGATTTATTGTTAAAAGAGGTTATTTGTTATGAAAATCAAAATTCAAGGGGTAGGATGTAATTTCCAATTATAGAGAAAAATCCATAGTTTAAACAAAACTAAGAGCATCTCCAATCCAACATTAGATATTTTATCAAATTTGAATTTGATGAAAAGCACCTCATTTTGGCGCTTCAACTCTTTTTCCATATTCATATCAAATAGAAGGGAAACCCAAACTTTTATCAAATAAAGATATCCTTTCGTCCTTTATCAATTTTAAATTGTTATTATTGGGCTGGACATCCTTCCTAATGTCTACCTGGATGTCTATCTAAGAGTAACTTTGACAGTTTTTTTATTCATGTTTGAATGACTTTCAAGACATTCGCTCGAACGTCTTCCTAGACAATTGGGATATAAAAAAATCTAATGAAAATTCTAATTTGAGCATTGAAATGAAAGGTATTAAATTAAATTTTTTATCAAATTTGAAGAAATTTTTGAATCAATATTAGAGATGGTGTAAGGGGATGTATTTATAATTTACCATTTATTTTATTAAAAAAGGAAAGTGAGTAGAAAGTGTGGTGGTGGGGCTGACTACGAAGGAAAGCTCGCGTGGGGGAGAGTTAAACCTTCACACGTCTGAGGTGCAAGGGCCAACGGGCTAGTCCGTTGGTTCAGATAGAGAGAGATAGCCCGTTGGTTGAGAGAGAGAGAGTAATAAATCACCCCTCTCTCTGCTCGATAGATTTTCGTTGGAGACCTTCGCGATCAAGTTCACAAGGTAGTTCCCAGTCCCATTCTCTTCGAATCGGTGTTCTCTTGCTCAGTTATCTTGTTTTCTTGATTGTTTCGCATTCAATTCTAGGGTTAGCCGTGCTTGTTTCTTGATCAACGCGCCCTTGAATTGGTGGAACTTTTTTCGTTTTTTCCATTGAATTCGAGTAAACATTTAATTCAATCGCATGGGACCAATTTTTAGATTTTAATTTTAATAATGGTATTTTGAATCAGTAAATTATTGAGTTCAAGACGTGTGTGTGAAAGTCTCTTCATTTAGTAGAGTTGGAAATTTTGAGTCTGTGGTTTTTGATTTGTGGATGCATTCTCATTTGGATTAATGGGTTCTGCTGAGTTCGATGATCAATGGAATCGAGTTTGTTGTAGGTATTCGTATGCTGAGTGGTTAGTCTTACTGATCAGTGACTTTTTATTTTCTTCCATTGTATTTTGTTGGTGGGTTGATACTGAGTGTTGTACTGAGAGCGAAAGGCAGAGCTAAGATGAATTATTTGAGAAATGTTAGGAACTTGCAATTTGGAACTCGCAATGACATGGTGAGGGAGTTGGGCCTTACGTGGTTGAGTTGAGTCTCTGACAAATCAAAATTTAATATGTAATATGTCATGTCATTGTGGATAAATTAGGGGGAGCTTTTTTATAGATCTCAATCTTTTTCTGATTTATTTATGACCTCACTACGTGATATTGTGTGGATCATTTGGTGAGAGTGGAACAATAGGACCTTTGAAGGGATGGAGGTACCTCTGCTTAAGCTCTGTAGGTTGTTTTTGTATATTTTGTGTAGTTGTTTTGCCCGTTTGTTTTTAGAGTCAGGTTGGGTGGGATTGTTAATGTGGGGATTGTTAGTGAATAGATTAAAAAAAATTGTGTTCGTTTGATGACCATGAACTAGGAAGAATTCATGTTTGTTTTGTCATTCTATGATGGGTTTAACTATATGAAATTCCATAAATACCCTTGGTGTTTGTGATATATTTTAATATTAAAAATTACATGTTATAAAATATATATATATTTTTTGGCAATATATTATTTTTGTTGATATATATTATTTTTGATATAAATATATTATTGTACTATTATATTTTAATATTAAAATAAAAGACAAAATAGTCATTTCATCTCTAAATCCCATGGGATTAGATTTGAATACTTTCTCCTCTATGGGTTTGCTAGTCCCCTCACTAGAGGGTATTTCTAATCCCATGGGACTGTTTGCCCCATGGTCATTTCTCCAAACAAACATGATTCTCATAGACTCCACCTCACTACTAGTCCGATCCCCTCCTCTATCACCCAAAACAAACAGGGCTGTTTTGGGGGATCCTTTCCTTTTTATTTTTGTATACAGGTGGCATCCTTGGTACCTTTTTGATTAATGATATTCTTACATCATCCTTATCATATATATATATATATAATGTCAAGATTAATTCCATGGTTAGCTACTTAGCTTAGCCTTACATGCATTCTGTTCTGCTTATAAACTTCAAGTTCTTTTATTATTACTATATGATCCATCATCATCATGATTAGTTATGGTTATTTTTATTGTAGCCAGTAGCAGGATACCCGGTGCCTCATTTTCCTGTTGAAATGTATCAAATGCTAATCATTATTGTTGCAGTTATTTCAGAAATTTAGTGGACTTTTGAAGGAAATGGGAAGTAAAGGCAGTGATGAAGTTATTATTTCTGGGAGTGAAGAAGCTAATTGTTCTGAAGCCACCGTTGAGATAAAAATAAAGACATTGGATTCTCAGACATATACTTTGCGAGTGGATAAATGTGTGAGTACCAGTTGCTATTCCAATGATTATTTTTCTGAGCATTTTTTTGGTAATTAAAGATTGTGGTCCTATTTCATTTACAATCTATAATTATATTGACTTTGTATTTGATTCAAATGTTTATAGAACTTAAAAATTCTTCAAATCCAATAGTTGATATGTTTGTTAAATATTTTTCTATACAATCCTGCATCATTTTATCTAAAAAGTTAGATTGCACCTGCACCATTGAAGAGCTTAAGGTACACTGAAAGTATTCACCCTCCCCTTCTGGAAGAAGCTATTTATAATCAAGTCAGTTTTAGAAGTAAACAGGAAGTTAGAATTATGGCTTGCAAACCCGCTATCCTCTTCTGGACCTGGACATATATGTGCGCCCATGTGTGAGGACAAAATTATGCTTAGGCATACATGTTGAATACTAGTAATGGTAGAAGTTGTCGGTTTAAAGTTTTTATTTATGGTTTCTCTCTATTTCTAAATTTCGTGCAGGTGCCTGTACCTGCTCTTAAGGAACAAATTGCTACTGTTACTGGTGTATTGTCTGAACAACAGCGGCTGATATGCCGTGGAAAAGTTTTGAAGGATGATCAGCTTCTATCAGCATACCGTATTCTTTTATTGCACTCAGCGAGGCTTAACTCGAATCAAATCATTATTATTATTATTATTATTTTTTTTTTGGTAATGCTTGTGTGACTGTCATATATGCTCTTCTTGGAATTATTTTCTACATCTATATGCCATTGTTTATTACTTTTATCTTCCAATTTACATGTACAGGCTCACCCCATGTGCTCATCTTACCCATTGAATGTTTTCTGTACAATGAGGGTTTGTTGGTTATTTAGAATTTGATTTACTTGAGCATTGTCATCCCAGTTGAACATAGGACATCTGTACCTCCGATGGATATTATATATGCATATGCATACCTGTAATTTCATCAACTCCAGTGTCAAAATGAGCTATGTAATTTGCTTTGCTTTGCCATTGAAAAGGAAAAAAAGAAGAGCATGCATGTGATATTCTTACTTTACAGTAATGAATATAATGTCACCTCAAAGGTTGGAAAAAAAATTGAATTGTTTGATGACTGATATCAAATAAAAAGAATAGGTGATCTAGGTCATTTAACGAGGATACTACATTGATATGGTAGGGTGCTAATAGTTGGATTGAGATTTTGTGTGTATATTGTTTCATAGAAAAATAGATTATAAATTGTGGGGCATTGGTGCTGTTGGATAAAGTGTTTGACTTGTTTGTTTTACATATGACACAGATTTCACATTTTAATTCTACTATTTGCATATGCTTAGTTTCTTTGGATATTGGTGCTCCTTTACATAAGATGATTGTAGATGTGGAAGACGGTCATACTTTGCACCTGGTTGTGAGACAACCAATACCATCATTATTGGAGAGCTCTTTTGATCCAGGTCTACTGTGCTATCTCTGCTAATTAGCTTCATTATAGAGTTTTGACATCGTGCAATCTATAATATAATATGATTACTTTGCCATAGATTTTATATGTCATGCTCTGTTCTGCTCATTTTGGCACCTTTTTACTAATTTTTTGGTTTATTTTAGGCATGGTATAATTTCATTGCCAAAAACTTCTGTATTGGGTTACTCACATTTTGAAACTATTATTTCCACATTGCATTACAATCCCTTATGCATTTATTATCTTGCTCTTCTTTTATGTTTTGGTTAAATTACCCTGACTTCCCTTGACAATTGCCTAAATTATAACTGACCCTATTAGTATGAAGAAATGACACTGGCCTCCCTTGAAAAAGTTAATTCAATTAATAGATGTGAAATAATGAAAAAAACCTTACCCCACCAACTCCACCTCTCTAGTATGTGTCTTTTTGTGCAGATCTCTGATGCAGACACTAGCGCATGATTCATACTTGTACAACTATTCAAACCATAATAAGTTGGCTGATGACAAGGAAAAGGAAATGAAGTAATCTACGGTTCTTCTGCCCTCTAATTCTTGAACTAAATATGATTATAGCTTCTCAACCCACACCACGAGCACCAAAGACCACCAGAAACCCACCAAATCCAACACATCACATCCCTTTCTCACTCTTATCTCACGAGAACCACCATCACTATATATACATATGCAAACACCAAATTCCAAATTCCTAAATCAACACCTAATACAAACCCTTACTGTAAAAAAACCCAGATTTGGGTTCCTACAATGAAGGGTTGGTGGCAGGGTGGCTGTGACAGAGGAAGGGGGTGGCGGTGTGAGTGGAGGAAGGAGATGGTAGCTTGAGAAAATGAAAGGAGTGGCAGCTGGTGTCACCATTGTTGAGCACAATCGTCGTTGTCATAGCCATGCTGAACCACTATCTCAGTCACCATCATGGAACATTGTCGTCAAACATTATCCAACAAAAAATCACAGAAATATCAAAGTCGTTCCAAACTGGATGTGGTGGTGGGTTTTTGCCCATCTGCAGCTTCTCTATATGTGCATGTGGAAGAGGGTTCCAAATTGGGTCTTGGTGATGTTTGGCGATGGAAGGGGGAAGGTGTCAGTGGATAGTAGGTAGGGGTAGGGGTAGGGGAGATGATGGTGGTTGTTGGGGGTGTGAAGTGGGTCATGAATGTGGTGGCTTTTGGGGATGGAAGGGGTGAAGGCATTGTCGAACACATAGCTCACACCCTTATCCTTGTCATATCTGTTGGACATAGTTAGACAGGAACTTTGGGGGAAATAGAAGAGCATGTAATAACCAGTTCTACAGAGAATTTCAGTCTCAGGATCTATATGTGGTAGGCCAAACTATGTTGTTTTACTGAAAGAAATTGTGGGTATGATGAACCTGACTTGACCTAATCTAGTCGACCATCATATATGAATGGTCGCCAGTTTGACCTGCACTGCCTCGGTGGTCAACCAAGCTGACCAAATGGACTGCAATGTCCACTTTTCTAGGTATTTTTGGTCCTAGCCTTGTCCAAGCATCCTCCGTGCAGATGATGCTCTCCCATAGTGTTCTTCCATGTCGATGAAGCTTTTCCATAGCACTTCAAGCTCCCAAGGGCTCAAAGCTCGTCCAGTGTGCTCTCTTCATGGTAGGATCTTGGGTAAGGTTGCACATTACAAGGTCAGCAAAATGGCAACCTATGTTAGTCCTGACACTAACATGAGTGTGGCCCTTAGACACCCCATTTCACTATGGTCAAGGGTTCTAAGCAGGGGAAGGGGATCAAAAGGGTCAAAAGATAACTCTAATGCTTGGCCAAGAGAAATATCGAAATAGAAAAACAGGAATAGAGCTGAAATGTTTTGTAAGATCATAGCAAATAAATCATTCTACTTGTCTCTGACTCTCTACTGAATTTTGGTCTTCTTGTTTTTTTCTTCTTTACTTCAGAATTTAGTTTTTATAATTAGTTTTTGGATTAGTTAAATTGTTCTAGAAAATTTTTGAAAATAAATCACTGAAGAACTCAGAAAATTGCTATAGACTGAACTTTATCTCAAGGATTATTATCAGAAGCTGGAATACATTTAGGGCTGCAAACAAGCCAAGCCGAGTTTTACAATATTCAGGCTTGGCTTGGTCAATTTTAAAACTGTTCAAGCTTGGCTCGAGCTCAAGTCCAGCTAAACCAACTGAGCTAGAGCTTGGCTCATTAAATTTTTAATGAACGCAAAACAAGCTTGAGCTGGCTTGAGTACTCCGAATTTTTTGAAATTGCACTTAATACGAGAGCTTCTGTGGCTCAGTTTTGTGGCTGCAGTGAGCTTCAGTCTGCCCCTACACCTTTTTAGGTGTCTCAGTGTCCAGTCCATTTATTGGGGACCGATGTGGGACTAGTGAAGGCAAAGCAAGAGCTCCATGCGTAAATCATGAAGGAAAGACAAGCTACTACGTATCAATTTGTTCACTTTCTTCTGCTGACCCTCTTCCTACTTCTCTCTCTAGAACTTATTATCACAAACCCATAAACCAATTTGAGTACTTTTTTACATCCTTCTTTGTTTCTTGTTTTTTTTACAGCTTTCTTTTTTTTTTCTTTTTTACAGCCTGCATTGGGTTATAGCTATTTTTTGTTATTCCTTTTTTTTAATAGTAAGAAATTAGTTAATGTTTATATTTTTTGGATTTATTTATGTGATTTAGGATGTGGGTTTTGTTGATTAGCATATGTTATTTGAGGGGTAAATTACAAACACATCCCTTGAGGTTTACTTAATTTACAAATTATCCCCTGTGGTTCTAGAAATTACATTATGCCCCCCTAAGATTTCTAATTTCATAACAAATAGGTCATTTTATTAATAAATCATCAAGTTAATTAACAGTTTTTAATAATATTAAAATTTTATTTTAATTAATAATTCAGATAATTTTATTATTGTATAGGTGAATAGTTAGAAATTTCATTTTTTCAATTAATTCTATTAAGTAAAAAATTCTGATAGGGAGGTATTTGTAATTTTCTAAACCACAGGGGGCAATTTGTATTTTAAGCAAACCTCAGGGGGTGTATTTGTAATTTACCCTTATTTGAGGCTTAGCAAATAGAGAGAAAAAATTGACACATTATATATGATCATTGTTTGGGTTAAGTTAAGCCTCATTTACCAACAAAAAAGTTCTGAAGTCTTCTTGGGAACTAATGGACAACACATGCCAAGCAGAAGTTTCATAATTTTTGAAGTGCATTGGCTTCTTTAGTGCCACATCGGTACGGAAGTAGCGTATGATGTTTCACACCCTTTATAAGATTGTATGCTGGTATTGGTGACTAACCCACAATGGGTTTCCATCCCACATCGGTAAAGAAAAGATGGTTGAGGCATGCCTCCCTTTATAAAACTTTATGTTACCAATAGAATAAAATATTTGCAATACATGTATAATAGATATATTTTATATAATATAATATAATATGTGCATGTGGAATAAAATATTGATATATGAGACATAAAATATTCAGCTCACCAGCCGAGCTTTAGTCTTATTGGACTCGGCTCGTTTGGTAAACAAGCTTGGGATTGAAGTTCGAGCATGTTCATCAACTAAACTAACCAAGCTTAAACAAGTCTTAAACGAGCCGAGCTCAAGTTGTTCATGAACAGTTTGGTTCATTTGCAGTCCTAAATACATTGTATGCGGAGTAATGATGTCGAACATACTGCCAGGTAGATATCTTATGATGTATAGTGCAACTTATTGATTGCAAACTAGGAGTAGGTCATCAGTTGATTTATTCGATGATGATCGAGAATTCAAAAATAAACTAAACAGAGGAGATGTAACTCTCATAAGCAAAATTTGTCAAATGTTTACTATTATATTCCTTTAGATTTTCATAGTAGGTGTTTTGGGCATAGTTAAGCACTTTCTTTTTATTTGCGGTTGAATATGTTGGTTTTGTATTACCAACGTTTCAGTGTTCTCTCTCTCTCTCTCTCTCTATATATATATATATATATTAGTTCAAGTCTGTAATGGCTTTTTTTTTTTACTGATAAGTATTATTGTTTTGTAGCAACTGATCCTGCATCAGGCACTAACCGTCAAGGCACTCAAGCAGGACCCAGCGTGGTAGTTGGAACCTTCAATATATCTGAACAAGGTGATGGAGTTCTTCCAGATTTCAGTCGGGTAAGGATATCACCTATTATGCAACCTTATAGTTTGTTTCTAAATGTTGCTAACTGCCCTTGTAATGTTTCTGTTCTCTCTCTCTCTCTCTCTCTTTCTCTCTCTCATATACACAATTATATAATAGATTGTCTCAGCCGTTCTCAGTTCTTTTGGAATCACCAATGCTGGAAGTGGCAATGAAGGGGCTGATCTCAGGGTAAGTTGCTAATAATTTTACTTTTAAAAAATAAATAAATAAAAACTGCATATGGTGAAGTCCATTTTGTGCAATTTCTTGTCATAATAAATCTCCAACTAGGTTTATTTGTGATGTGACTTTTTTTTTTTTGGTTGGGTGACTACATTCTGCATGGTTAAGGATCAAATTATAAGAGGGGAAACCTACCAATAGGGCCTAATAGTTGGACTTAATTAATTCCCATTAAGTCCTATTGAAAGTTAGTCTTAGTAAAATCGTCGCTAAAAATAATTTTTTTGCGATATTTTTTTTGTATGTCGCTAAAAATTAACAATTGGTGACTTTTTTTTATTTATTTTTATTTTTTATTATCATGATTATTATTAATTGTTGCTAAAACTTACAATTAGTGACGTTTTTATGCGAAGAATTTTTCAAATTGTCGTTGAAAGTTAAAAATTAGTGACTTTTTTTGTGACGATATTTTTAAACTGTTGCTAAAACTTATAATTAGTGATTTTTTTGTGACAATTTTCAAACTGCCGCTGAAAATTAATAATTAGTGACGTTTTTTAATAGTGTTTGATGAAAAATGCCATTAATTATCATAGGACCTATTAGACAATAAGTTCACTTATTAGGACCTACACGTAAGTTCCCCTTACAAGGGTATAGATAAAACTTAATTTGATGGGAGCTCCATCACTGATTCAGTTTTTGGGCTGCAGGCCCACAACTCTGACTGATGAAATGATACAATCATTACTTAATATATCAGAGAGCTTTATATGGTTACTTGAGAAGAACTGATCTAAAAAACAGCTGAAATATCTTACCATATTTAATTCACTTATTTATTATTTTGTTTTACAGGAAGCTGCTCCAGAGAGGCTTTTAAGAACACTTGGTGTTAGTGGCTTAAGAAACTCTAGTGGACAGCAAACTGACCAAAATGCCTCAATGGGTCAATCTAATCCCCACAATGGTGGTTTCCAATTTTCAACATCTGTTCCCTTGGAACCTCTGCATCCACCTGTTAGTAACAATTTGCTCTTGGCTCTTTTCATTCATTTAATCTCTTTGCTATTAGTTGCCTCATAGGACTTCATCTTCATATTTGAAACAATCTTAGGCAAGTATCTTCAAGTTGAAGAAATTTTGTACCCTCTCTCTCTCTCTCAAACTAGAGAAGTATCAATGCTCATGTTGGTTTTTGCAGGTGATTCCTGATTCTTTGACAACTCTGTCCCAGTATTTGACTCGTTTGAGGCATGAATTTATTGCAAATGGTTAGGATTATTTTCTGTTTGATCTTTTGATTAGTTTGGTCTTTGCTTTTTAAATATCTTACACTGAAATCTTTGGAGTTTTGGAGTTGTCAGTCCGAGACCATAGCAATACTTCTCAAGCTGCTAGCACTCATGGGAGCGACAGACAACAATCTGACGCTGCTGCACATTCAGCTGGTGGACGGGCAGGGCTCCCCACACCAGCCTCCTTGGCAGAAGTGATGCTGTCTACTAGACAAATACTCACTGAACAAGTGGCAGATTGCCTAGCTGTATGCACTTAAGCTTAACATTTTTATTTATTTTTTATTAGATTCGTCTGTTTTTGTAATTTTAGATTCTGCTGTTGTTTCCGTTTGGCCACTTCAAATGTGAATAAACTGATAATTCATGGCAAAATTAACAAGGTTGAGAAATGTATGAACGTGAATTGTGAACTTTTAAAGCAGGATTTAGATTGACAATAAACCAAAGCATTAGATACAAGGCAGGCACCATAATTCTTACTTGCATGTAGTTTGATTCCAAAAATATTTGCTTAGAACTTGCTAAACTAAAAAGATAAGGTAGCCAATTAGTCAAAGTTCATGACCATTTTATAGTTGACCCCCTAATAGTTGGTACCTTGACTTAATAATTTCTTTGAATCCTTTTTGTTTACTAAGGCGATAATAAATAGTTGTGGTAATAAATAATTATTAAAGTCTTTGAAAGTTCCATTTATAGTAGTAATACTAATTTCTAGAGTGGTGGGATTTGTGAAATATTTAATACAATTGTACAAGATTAGATTTGGTGCCCTTTAGTTTGTGGGTTAATTGCACTTAGCACCCCCTGCAATTCTAACAAAATCCAACTTTGGCCTCACCACTTTCAGTTGTGATATGTTAACTGTCACTAACCTTCACACTTTTAAGTCAAGTTTGTGATGCTACCCTTTTATCCATTTGGCATTAATTAGGTTGGCGAAAATTGCCATGTGTGCCGCACATGACATTTGTCAGAGGATATAATTAAAGGTTGAGGAACCAAAGTGGGATTTTGGTGAAAGTGAAGGCGTGCTAGTGAGACAAGAAATGTCACGTGTGACTTTCATTCCAATTTCCATTAGCCTCATTAATGTCAAATGGATTAAAGGTGGACATTGGAAATTTATTTAAAGTATAAGGGGTTAACCGTCACAATTAAAAGTGGAGGAGGCTAAAGTAGAATTTTGGGGGAGATGCAGGGGTGCTGAGTGTAATTAATCAATTTTTTTTCTTTTGGCAAAGCTCGGCAACCTTGGTAATATGCATTGTCGTTCTTTTTAGCTGAAAACTATATTTGTCGGCAAGTTTTATTTTTATATAAACAAAAGATAGATTTATTACTTAAAAATTGTTAGTGTAAATTACATTGACCTCCCTTGAGGTTTTTGACAATGACCAGAACCTCCTCATGTTTATGAAATGAAATACACTAAAATTTCTTTTGTTTAACAAACATTTTAACCGCATTGTGAAAGACAAGGTCAATAATTACAGTACATTTACCCTTATATGAAAGTCTAATAATGAAGAATAAACCACACATGCATTGAGATGTTGCAAAAATGAATTGGCTGAAAGATGGTGATAACAATTCTAAGTTGTTTCATAAGATCGCAAATGGAAGAAGGCAAAAGAAATTTATTAAGAGGCTTAAGATTGGCCCAGATACGGTTGTGGAATGTTGATAGAGGGGATTTAGTTATTAATGAGATTTATTTATTTTTATTTTAGATTGTATTCTTTAGGAGTAATTAGACCGAGAATAGGAGGTTTGAATTGGTGTCCAGTTGATGGTAGTAAAGCTAGTAGGTTGGAAAGGCCCTTTGATGAGATGAAAATTAGACGTACATTTTTTTATTGTGAGAGGGATAAGTCTATGGTGCACAATAAAAAAAGCTTAAATTACACTAGCACCCCTTGAGGTTTGCATTTAATACATAATTTTCCATAATGTTCTAGAAATTAGATTCCCCTCCCTAAGGCTAATAGTTGCATTACACATTACCCCCTCCATTAGTTTACCATGAGTTGACTTGACAGTTTGTGGTAATGTTAGAATTAATATTTTACAAAATATCAATTTTATCCTTGAGATTGCTAGACTCAGTTTTTTCATTTTCCTTTCATCTCTCACCTCTTTCTGCAAATGGGTCCAACTACAATAGTGATCAACTCTCTCATTCCTCCTCACTCCACCATCATTGCACCACCACGACACCACCAAACACTTCTCCCTCCTCACTGCACCACCAACCACTTTCTCCTCCCAATTTATAGGTGTGTATATAAAACCATATACATATACATTAAGAATCTAAGACAAATATATACGGTTCATGGGTTTGATTTGTGGATTTGATCAAGAATCACATACACGATGTATATGTGTGTGTATATGTGTATGTGATGTGAGTATGTGTAAATGTTGTACAATTGGGATTTTCTGGCGAGGGTTCGGCAATGATAGTAATGCCAACAGGATTAGTTGAATTTGGGGTAATGTCGACAGAATTTGTTGGTCTTTGCATTCACTTCAATAATTTTTGAACTCATCAGTGTTGGGATATAGTTGATTGCATCACAGAGGGTGTTGAGGGTAGCGGCAAGGAGGGCTTTGTAGGTTGGGGCTGCATCACATAGTGTGATGACGGTGGCTGAAGAATGGTGGAAGGAGGGAGTGAGGATGATGAAGCATGAGAGGGTAAGACCAATTTTTCTATCTTTGGTTAATTTGCCTAATTTATTGTTGCTGATGAAAATGAATTGGGAATGATACATATACATATATATGTATTTATGTGTGGGTTTGGGCAGTCAAAGATTCACCATGTATTAGTACAAGATGTGTCCCTCCATGCCCAAATTAAACAGTATGTTTTTAGAGAGAGTGAGAATTGCAAACCCACCAACAATTTGATTCGAGGGTTTGGGTTTGATTTGGCCTCAACAATGGTGGCAGCCAAAAATGGGTGATGGTGGAGTAGGAATGGGTTGTGATATGGGCAATACTATATTTATTTCTCCAGGTGCCTTTGTTGAGGGTCATCAAAATTTGGATGTGTTGTTGGTACCAAATGAGGTAGTGGAGAATTATAGGTCACAAAGCAAGGAAGGTGTTATTTTTAAGGTTGATTTGAGAAAGTTTATGATTATGTGGATTCGAGATTCTTGGATTTTGTTAAGGAAAGGAAAGGGTTTGGAGTTAGATGGAGGAAATGGATTCAAGGTTGTTTCTCATCTTCCAATTTATTAGTAATCGTCAACGGTAAGGCAGGGGAGGGTTTTAAAGTAACAAGGGGCCTTGGACAAGGTGACCCTTTGCCTCCTTTTTTGTTTATCTTAGCTGTTGATGTAATGGGAAGAATGGTTGATAAGGCTTAGGAGATACACTTGGGAGATAATTGTATAATAATTTTGAGAACAATTAACTAAAGTATTCACTTGGTCATTTGGCATTTTGATAAAAAAGGCACATTTTTTTTTTTTTGAATGTTTTTGTTTATAGAGAATTTTTTTTTTTTTCAACGAGTGTAGAAGAATCTAAAAAGTGACAAAATCTATAAAAAAATAAAAATAAAAATCACTAAAGACAAAAAAAGCCAAAAAGCCAACTATTTTTTATTTTTTATTGTCTTTAATGTACTTTTTTCTTTTTTGTTTTACTTTTTTGGTTCTTCTAGTGTGGTAGAATTTTGTAATTTTGTTTACAAAGTTCACTAAAAACGAAAAAAGCCAACAAACAAGCGCACTAAAAAAATCCAATCCCAAACATCCAGTTGATTAACTCTATTAAGAATGAATAGTAATGAAATGGATAATGTTTCATTGTTATCTTCAGTTTGTAGATGATACCATTCTTTTCCAAGATAATAAAAAAATATGCAATATAACTTCAATTTCTAAAGTTTAAAGGAGTTTCGTGTACATCTCCATGTAATTTATAGAAAGAAATGTTGAAGGGAGCTTTGTCAACTCATGTTTCTCACTTCGATGAGTGTTGCATGTAATGTAGTCTTAGAAGATATTACCTCATCTTAGTAATAAGCCTTCTTTTCAGTTTCCTTATAAATGTTGCATGTAATGTGGTCTCAGATGTCTCAGGCCCCACTAAGCGTAGAATTGAATGATATATTTGTTTCAACTTGGTTTTTTTATTTGAATTCTGTTTTTCCTAGAAAGTGGGAGAATACATGTTCCTCCTCTTTCTAGTTTTCCATTCTTAAGGAAGAAGCTTCAAGTTGTTACCTGAAAACATGCACAATGATTTTGCATCTGTTGTCTTGACAAAACCTTGGAATTTTTCTCTTTCATATTGCAGCAACTTGCAAGACAACTAGAGGATCAGGCAACTGTGAATGACCCTTTGACAAGGATGAGCATTCAATCCAACACTTTAAGATCTGCAGGTCTTTTTCGAGATTTAGGTGCTTTGATGCTTGAGCTTGGCCGCACAACCATGACACTGCGAATGGGTCAGGCACCGGTATGTTTACGTTTGTTCTCTGTTTTTACATGACCTTAAATTTGCATTTAATATTGATAATGTGTGGCCATGTGCCTGTACCAGTGTGTGGTTTAGGAGAGGACATGTTAGCAAAAATTTTAGATAATGATAGTGATACTACTCGTGGTACTACAACTTTCTTCAGGCTGATGCTGTTGTTAATGCTGGTCCTGCTGTGTATATATCCACATCTGGTCCCAATCCTATTATGGTTCAGGTATGTTTGACATTTGTTGAAATTGCTTTTGTTTGTCCATCTAACATTACAACACCCACCCCCCCCCCCCCCCCCCCAAAAAAAAATAAAAATAAATAAACAAATAAATCCTCCTTCCTTTAATCACTTCAATCTGAATTTTGAGCAGCCTCTTCCTTTTCAACCTGGGACAAGTTTTGGGGCGATTCCTGCTGGAACTGTTCAACTTGGCTCTGGATTGACTGGAGGATCTCCAGGTTCTGGTTTCCTTCCAAGAAATATTGACATCAGGATACGCACAGGTGCAACACCTATTGGTAGTCTCAGATCTAGGGACACTTTTACCACCTTTATCATAATGCTTTTCCTTATGTTTAATTATTAAGTAAATTTCTTCCAGATCATGTTGGTTGTCTCTAACTCTGTACTGATATCAAATTTTCTGTTAGGTTCATTGATGCCCTCAGCCACTGTTGATCAAAGGGAACCAGCTGGTGCGCAGCAGTCTTCGGTGCAAAACAACCCACCAATTTCTGGTGGTGGAATTTCCAATCAGCAATCGACTCCAGGAGCCTCTGGAAGTCCATCTTCTACCAGGGAATCTGAAATCCGGGTGGTTCCTATCAGGACTGTGGTTGCTGCAGTACCTACTTCTATCAGGCACTCCCCTTCTGATTCATCTCGTGGTTCAATGGGGTTATTCTATCCAGTTCTTGCAAGAGTTCAACATGTAGCTTCTGGAAATTTGAATAATGTAAGTGCTCCCCAAGCATCTGATGAACGTCACTGTGCTGGTTTTGAATCTGGGCAACATCATAATCCTGATTCTGCAGTACAACAACAGAACATTGGACTTCCTGGTGCAGAAGGTAACTCTGTACTTACTGTGACTTCTATGATTTCTTTGATCTAGACGGTATCGTTGTTAGTTCAGAAAGTTTATTAAGGTAGAAAAACTTGGTAGGATTGTAAGACAGCTGATTGATGGTTCTCTTTCCATCACTGATTCACTGTTGAAGGGTTTTACTCTATATATGCTATGATTACTTCTTTGGTCCTAATCCGAAGTAACAATATTCCCTCCGTACTAATTAATTCGCTCTAGTTTCCTCTTTGGAATGTCCCAAAATAGTTGTTCAGTGTGAAAATTTGAGAAAAATTTGTAACTTCCCTGAACGATAGTTTAAAAATATCAATATCTGCATTTTAAAAGGGTAATATGTGAAAACTTGAAACTTCTATTTGAGTATGAATACATTAATGGTCCATTTGGTATATGACTGATGGAAAGGAGGGAAGTAAAAGAGGTGGGACAGAGAGTATGTCTCTTGTTGTTAAGTAGGATAAGGGAAAGGAGAAAGGGATAAACCTCTCGAGGCCTGCCATATCCTTTTCATTCAAAAGTGCATGAAAGGAGAAGCGAAAGGGCTCTTTTTTTCACTTTTATGATTTTATCCTTTGAACACCACCTTCCAATTTAATTTTAAGGGTACAATAGTAAAATCCAGCAATACATTTTCATTTCTTTTTCGTTTTCTTTCACGTTCAACCAAACAAGAGTAGGGAGAGGTAGATTCCTTTGCCTTGCATACCTTTTACATCCTTCCTATCTTCTCTTCCGCTTTTCCATATTCATGCTGAACATTCATGTGTCATTTGGTGTGTCTGGACGCAAGACGTGCGTCCTTGATGTAGGACATGCATGTCCTTGACGTGTCCCCCAACGTGTCTTGTGAAAAAATGATAATAAAAGATGTTATGCCACGTGACATGTTCGACACATATCCCAACGTGTCCAAGCATCATTGTCTGACATGTGTTGGACATGGTTGGATATGGTGACTAAAATGGAGTGTTTGTGTGTCATAGGTAGTGGCTTATTGAAACCACAAGCATCGCATAATTTAAGACATCAATATATATATTTTTTGTTTTCTAAATTAGACTTTTGTGTTGTAAACAAAAGCATTTTACAAATTTGTGGTTCCTGTTTAATATTGGTTCACCTTCACAATTCAAGCTTTTGTATTTCTTGTGGCCATGGGTTCTGACTTATGTGCATGGAAACCACTCCCTTCTCACCACATGGTTGTGTGCTTGCATGTGTGCATGCATTTAAATAGAGTAAATCATCATCTATATACATCTGCAATTCTCGCATAGTTCATCTACTCTGCATTTGATCTGTCTTTAGTTTCAAATTAAAGTGTCTTTGATCAAGGAATCTCCATTTGAATGATTCACGGTCCATATTGTAATGTGTACTGATTTCTACATAGTATATGAAAATAATATTGTATATATGAAGATAATATAGTAGATTGATCAATATTAAGCTTTTATTATTATATAGTGTAACCTTATACACCCTTCAGTTATACTCTTTAAAACTAGTTGAGCATGTTAGAAAGAAAGATTCATAAAAAATTAAAAATAAATAAATAAATTGTTAAACACATGAAACTTGTTTGTATTTCAGGAAACATTCCATCAGGTGATGGGACAGAAATTGGTCAAGGGTTTTCTACGCAGATTCATGGCGGGCTTGATCAGTTGCTGAGGTCTATATTCCCTGGAGAGCATATCCATGTTGGTGACGTTAACTTCCATGGAATGGGTACAAGTTCTGCTGCAGTTCACACAGGAACAACTCAGAGTGCTGCCACTACTCAGGTGGCTGCACCAAGAGAGGGTGATGAAGGACTGTTCTTGTCTAATTTACTTCGTCAGATCATGCCCATCATATCTGAAAGCACAGCAAGTGGGTCAAGTATTCCATCATCTGAGGGAGCGGGTGATATTGAGGATAGAACTACACAAGCATCCTCAACACAAGTGAGTTTCCTTTATTATCAGAGTTTCCCCAGTGTTAAAGATGAAATTTACGATATTTGTTTTCCAACTTGGAGAGTCATTTGTAAAATGGCTGTCTAGCCTTTCTAACTGAACATTTTACATATGTACAGGCTCAGGACAACTCAAACAGAGGGGCCTCGTCAAGTAGTCGACATGGCAATCCACCATCGTCTCCAAGCTCCAAACGTCAAAGGGTAATTGCTTCTTTCTTTTAGTATGTCACACTGCACACACATATTCAATTAGAGTTCCTGTGGTTTTCCCTCGATTCTCGCAGAAACGCTGACATTTGTTTGGTGCTTGCTTGTTTTTTTTCCCCATACCAATATGACATGCTTACAACCTTAGGCACAAGTGGTAATTTTTCACATAGTTCAAAGTCTTCCATGTTTGTTATCTGGAAAAGTTTGTCTTATCATCCTTGCTCTCACAAAAATTTCTCTGCTAATTAACCACCCATGCTAGAATTATTTAATAGCTATCTGCAACCCCCCTCTAATTATATGATTGAGCATATGCATCTATGCATGTGGACTACCTAAAAAATTTCTTAGAAAATGAAATGCTGATCTTGCCTGAGTGAAGTTATTTTGGGGGCAGCCAGCAAAGTTTATTAACAAAACATGGACTAAGGCTTGTGATGTTGAATCTAATCCCTGCAGCAAAGGTTAATAACCAAAAATGGACCTCTATGCAAGTGTTAGAGTGGGGCATGGTTGGTTACTCAACCCCTGTAAGCATGAATCTAATTTAAAATTTCCTAATGCTCTGTTTGTTTGTTGGCAACTCTGGAGGGAAATGGAAAAAGCTATTCCAAGAGAATATCGTCTGGGGGAATAAAGATATTTTTCTGATAAGTTAATGGAGTGAAATAAAGATTTTTGGTATTTTCCTACTTTTGGGGATGCTTTAGTAAAAGTACTAGTATTGTTAATATTTCAATTGGGGATATTTCAATTTCCTAAAATACTTATAATTAAACTAAAATTAGTTGAGTAAATTAAACACCTGAGCCTTGTCCCGACTATTTGTGGTTGACTACATGAATCTTATTCCATTTCAATCAATGAAGCGCTGAAATATTCTCGGGATTTATGATCATATGTAATGCCCCACTTTTCATTTCTCGGAACCATTACCAGATTCATTAATTTAATTCAATTTCAGAGATAACATGCGGAAAACTGTTTACATCAACGAGTAAGAATAAATAAAGATTCTCTTATCCGAATGAAATTAAATACAAAATGAGCATAACTAAATAAATTGCCTGTAAGCTTACATCTTTAAAAGTAAAAGAAAGGGTTTAATCCTTTTACATCAATGGCATTTCGTCCACAAATAAAAGGCCCCGTGGCCAACAGGTAAAGAAGATCCATGACCTTGAAACACTTTTCGATGTTCACCTGAAGAAGGATTAGCAACGTGGGATGAACATAAAGTCCAGTAGGGATCTCAACATGATCCTAAACAATAGCAACTTACAGATAGCTATGATCATGAATGCTTAGTATCATACTGTATAAATAATGTGACGGTTTATACAGAAATATATATATATATAAACTTTTCTCAAAGTCATTCATTTCATTCAATAACAAAAGCAATTCACTTTTCTTTCTTCTTGTTACGTTTTTTCAAAATTCATATGACTATAACAAATTTCTGAAGAAAACAATTTTACCAAGCCCATTACGTTTTTTCTCACTTTCCAGACTTACACCTGATTTGCCTTTTCAAAACATGTTCACAGAAGTATTCAAAGTCTTTCACGTTTTTCACCATCTCAACACAATACTTACGTTCGTTTCTAACACATTCATAACTATACAAGTATGCCTTTAATACAAAAGGAAAACAAGCAGCAATCAATAACTATCTGTGTCAACAATTGAGGCAATACGGCCTTCTAGAACAATAACCATCATAACCCATGATATACCCAGATAGACTAAGACAATAATGATCAATAAATTCTGCTCTACTTGCCTTAAGTACGGTAAGCCAATGATACACCTTTTCATAACAAAATGCCAAATCAAGGATACACCTTTCCATGACAAAATCCTAATTACCAGACATTGGTTGGAAGGTAATGGTACATTTGACAAGTTCTCCAGGCGCTAGCTAGAAGGTACTGGTACCTCTCATTCTAAGCGTTGCCAATTCTCTAAGCGCTAGCTGGAAAGTAATGATACTTCTTATTCAAAGCGCAAGTACATTACCACCCATAACAATATAAGTGTAATACATACACAATGTATATAAACACATAATCACATATGGAATACATCTCCGTTACATTCCCAAATAACCATACATATCTTATGTATATAATTATAGTCATATTCAATGACAAGCACAAGTGATTAATTTCAATTCACCTAGTCCACATGCAATTTCTACAACAGTCATAGCTATCCTCCATCGATAGCCCAAAACATATATTTCTAAACATATATACAATCTTCAAAATAGATAAATTATCCATATTTTCATAGGTGAGAGATTTCAAATATCCAACCCCACAATTTACTTTCATATCTATCTATTTCTGCATCTAATACGAAAGGAAAACAAAAATCCAATTCTTGCAAGATTTTTAGTCCAATAACAATGATAATATGTGAAGGTTCCAAGATCTGACCTCAAGTTCATTATTCGTTTACAAAGGGTGATGATTTCATTTCCTTTCAAAAAGACTATTTTTGTTTATTTTCCAATTCACATAACTCCAATCATTTTCTAAGAATTCATTCTCGTCATTTTATAAAACCACAACCAAATCCAAATCCATCATCTTTATTTTGTAAACCAATTCTATTGGTATGAAAACCATAACGCAACTCAACTTCACATGATTAGTCTAAAACAATACCAATACCGTGGTTACTTCTCTTTTTATTTCCTTTTGGTATAAACATAATTATACAACCCATATTAGCAAAATACAAGGATTATTCAACTTCCTCCCTTTTAAATCCATTAACTCAATAACATTACATTAGGGCTTTCCTCCCTCTCTTCACAAATATAATAAATCATTTTTCCCAAACAACCCAACAACAAACAACTTAATAACTCCATTCACAAATATCAACCCTAGATCTCCTTTCATGGCTTTCAAGAAAATCCATAATGAATATGATTTTTATGCAATAAAATTTACCACATGTCTATCTATAGACAAAGTATTGGAAATGAGTAAAGAAATTCCTACCTCTTGAAGCGAAGAGAAAACAACCCAAAAATCACCGGCGATGAAACTATGAACTACTTGGATCAATAGAAAGCCCTTGACAAGATTTACAACCTTTCCCAAAGGACCAAGGTGAAAAGATGGCTCTAGGTGAGTAGATCTGAAAATCTAAGTGTGAAAAGTTAAGTTTTAGAGAGAGAAGAGAGAAATCACGGGTTGAAAGGAAAAGAGGAGAAAAAGTAATGAGAGGAAAGTGGTTTGGGTCTATTTATACTAGTAGCAAATAGCTCTAAGGTTAAATAAAATAATAAGCCCAAAACCCCCCCAAGGGTAGGGTCCATTCGAATCCCAAAATCTGAAAAAAAAACACGCAGCAGTCGACCCTTCGGGCAAGGGGGTCAACCCCTTAGGTAGAAAAGACAATCTGGCACAAGCAAGGGGGGTTGACCCTTAGACAAGAGGGGGTCGACCTTATATTCCAGCAACTAACACAAATTCTGCAACATAAGAGGGTTGACCCTCTCCAGACTGGTGTTTACCCTATTTTCCAGCAACACTTCCAGAAACTTCACCAACAGGTAAGGGTCGACCCTTAGGAAGGCTGGTGTCGACTCCAGAATGGAATTTTCTAAGTCTCCAAGGAACTTTTAATAAGAACAAGTGCGAACAACGAAACCCAACAAGTTTAAATTGATTTTCACTCACCTAAAACCAAAATACAACAACAACAAAGATCCCAAAAATAAAATAAAGGATTCAAATACACTTCTCAAAAGTTTTAAAAGGGTACGAGTGCTACATCATAAGGGTTCTATCAAAGTTTTACACTGTTTGTCAGCTACCTAACCCAAACCTTCTCTATCTGGCCTTGGGACCAGCTACATAAAAATAAAACATTATACACACGCATGTAGAGTTAGTTGGGTAAGTTAATTGTTGGAAAATCTCTTTTTCTTTGAGATTTACTTCGATGCCCAGTACTCTTTATACTGTGCAATGGATCTGCTCCTATTGGTGAATAATTAGTTGTACAAATGGAAGTGGCTGGCATTGCACTAAAATTTTCCAGAGTTTTGTTTCTCCTTGTCTGTCTCAAATAAGGGAGGCATGCTTGAAAGGGGCTGTGAATACGTTGATCAGTCATTTTTCTTACTTTTGAGCTTGTTGATGTCTCGAAGAGAAGCTGGGGTGAGAATTTTTTGAAATGTTGTTTGGTGTTGGTCGGTTGGTGGAATTTGGAATCTGCTAAATTGTGGTAGGAGGATGGTTGGAAGTGGCTAGAGTTTCAAAGTTTTTTTTGGAAGCTTTGCTGCTCGGTCAGGTTGTAGAGTTCTAGATCTTTCCTAGAGGTTGTGTTGTTGTAGCAGTGGCCAGATAACCCCTCAATAGTCATATAGACAGACTGGGGACTGTGACACTAAAAATCATCATGCGCTGAGGTGGCAAGTTATTTGCAATGTGCAGAGGTGCAAGAGACGCAGGATGGCCAATCTTGGGTGAACAATTGGTGGTTGTCGTTTGGGTGTTGCTTTATGCCAACAGCTGGTCCCAAGTAGGTCTGTGTTCGTGTCATAGGCCTTACCTACACTTAGGGGTGTTCAAAAAACCGATTGGCCCGATCAACTCGACCGAACCGAGCCGAACCGACGTGTCACGGTCGGCTTAATCAGCATATGCGGTCGGCAACGGTTGAAAGTAATTGAAAATCACCATGTTACGGTCGGTGAACGGATGCAAGGAAAACGCAACCGCCTAAACCGGTCCGACCGAGGTTTATGTAATACGTACGTGGCTTCATTCTACTCATATTCAATATTACAACCTTATCCTTAAACATAGCTGGCAACTTCTTATTAGTTCTTGACTTTTTATATTTATCATCTTATTATTTTATTACTAAAAGTTGAAAACAACCCACATGAATCATCAGATGTATCAAATCAATTCTATTTCCAATTCTAAGATCATACAAGTAGCATTTGTTCTCTCTCTTCACCCTTCTCTTTATTCACAAATAGGCAAGCAGATGGTGAAAGTAATAATTTGAAGCTGTGATGGAGAGTTTCGAAGAGAAAATCTACAGCAACATAGGCCGCGATCAGCAGCGTTTAGCTGGGACAAATGATGATCATGCTTGATAAAATGAAGATTGAAGAGCTTAAAATGAGCAGTGATATCTAACCTTCTCTCTCTCTCTCTCTCTCATCAACCTCATCTCTATCCCACTTCCACCCCTTTCTCCTTTATTCCCTGTCCGATCTCCCTTCACCTTCCAAGGCTACTCTTCTCAATCCTCAACCTCCTTTGCCCATCTCCCTCCTCAACCTCCCTCACTCTCTGCAACTGCGTTTCTTAATCTGTCTTCCTTATGCTTTAGGGTGTGTTTGGTAAAGGACGAAGACTCTGGAAACTGGGGTCGGATATTTGTTGCCCGAACCGAATACCGACCGTTAAAGAGACACCCGATTCTTGTCGGCTTCAACAAGTTCACGGTCGAATTCGAGTCCCATTTTCTGAAACCCGAACTGGTCGAGTCGGGTGGCAGTTTAGCACTAAAACTGAGTCGACTCGACCCGTGAACACCCCTACCTACACTTCTGGAATGATGCAGCTTTTAATGCCATACGTGAGAGGTGTTGAGGTGGTCTTGCAATTAAATGATGATACGACGTCAAAGAGTTTTCTTATATTTGCAACCCTGTCAAACAACTTAGAATTACTATGCCCTTATTTTAACCTCTTCATTTTTTGGTTTTTGACTCCACAAAATTTTAGTAGTGGCATGTCTGGAGTCGTCTAGTGGATAGAGCCAAAAACGGTGGGAATAGTGGATGGTTTTGTGGTGGGTAAGGATTGTGTTTCTTTATATTATTTATAGTTTACAAATGATACCATGTTTTTCTCTTTTGGGGACGAGTCTAAAATGGTAAATTTGATTTATTTGTTAGGAGTGTTTGTGTTGGTTTCTGGGTGGAAGATAAATATAAATAAGAGTTCCACTTAGAGTTTAATTTCGCAACGTAAAGATTGCAAAGTCTGGATAGGCTTTTTGGTTGTGCCTGGATCCAATGAAGTATCTAGTGCTTCCTTTGGGAGGTAATTCAAAGTCAAATTTTTATGGCTTTTGTTTTGGATAAAAGATATGATTGATGAAAAAAGCTTTGATTTTGAAAGGACATAGATCCGCTTAGGTTCAATCAGTTTTGGCAAGCATTCTCATTTATTATTTATCTTTGTTTAAAGTTTCAGTGAGTGTGGAGAATAGTTTGAAAGAAAAAAAAAGTGCTAAGGGAGTTTTTATGGGATTAAACACTTGATTAGTTGGGATGGTTTTCCATGGAAATGCGATTCCCTATGGCTTGTTGTCATTAAGAGTATGGGCTTCAAGTTAATGGTTGAGAACTCTTGGGTGGGTTGTTTGGGGAATTACTGATCTCTGTGGAATTGCATTTCTCAAAATTTTGCATGTTTTTCCCAATACGCTCGACTTAATGTGGGAAATGGAGAGTATGTTCATTTGCTAATTTGGGTCCTTGTTTGTATTGTTTATCTCAATTCTATGATGCCTCGATTGCTTCTGGTTTTATCTCGTTCTTTGATTTAGTGGAATTTTCGTTTCTTAAGGAGTCTTAAAGATCGTGAGGCTAACGAATTTGCTTCTCTAGTTGAAAGTACGACAAGTGAAATGGCATGAGCACAACATGGAAATGCCAATGCGGCAATTTAAAAAAATAAAATAAAAAATACAGCACATGATGCGTGCAGGACACACAAAATATAGGGTTTTGTGTATTTGTTATATATCATATATATGAATATTACGTTCAAAGTTAATTAGCATAACCAATTTTTAAAGTTTAAAGAATGATGGACTAATAGTTAGAAATCTACTTTATTTTTCTTTTTTCATTAGATTCTAAAGGTTTTTTTTTTTTTTTTTTTTTGAACTTGTAATGAGTTCCACGTGTGTTCAAGGATGGACATGTCTGTCCAAGTTCAAAAAATTTAGAAAAAATAAAACGACACGTTTAGACATGTGTTCAACAAATGACAATCAGTGTCCAATTGATTGTCGGGAAGTGTCGGACACCTTAATAGTGTCTGTGCTTCTTAGCTTATTCAGGCCTTGTTTGGCAAGTGCCCCTTTTAGCCAAAAAGCCAAAAAATTACTAAAAAAATCAAAAAGCCAACTCCTCATGCCAAAAAGTCAAAGATTTCATTTTCTCTTTGCTTTTTGCACATCTTTTCGTAAAAAGTCAAAAAATAATCCCAAACCTACTAGTTTTTTTTACATCACATTTTAGCCAAAAAGCCAAAAAGTTACTAAAAAAGCCTGTTCCCAAACGAGGCCTATCTATTCGTGTGGGGGGTTTTTTGGTTACTCAAGTTAGTGATAAAGGGTGTGGTCTCTTCATTTGGGTTCTCTCTTCCCTTTTTTTCTTTTTTTTGTGGTAAATCTTGTGATAATTCAGATGTTCTCATCTTTGTCTCTCATAAATTGATTTGGAAAGCAAATATGCCACTTAAGGTTAAAGTATTTGCTTGGACTATGGCTCATAAGAAACTTAATACTAATGACATGATTCAAAAGGAGGCCGAGTTGTTGTTTACACTTGCATCCTCAATAGTGTGTATGTAAGACGGAGAGGAAAATAGTTATTATTTTTACGTCGTTCAGTGGCTTTGGCCCAATGGTGGAGGAGGGTATATTTATGCAGTAGAGGTGGAATGGGTGATACATTCTTCTTGTATTGATTTGCTTTGTATTGAATTAATGGGTTTTGGTTCTAATCCTAAAGCTCGGGTTCTTTGGTGCTGTGTAATTTGTGGTTATATGGTTAATTTTGGTTGCAAAGCAACTCAAAGAGTGTTTGAAGACAAATTGGAAGACATAGGGGGCTTATTGGGTAAAATTTGCTAATTTTTTAAGTTTTGTGTGATATGTAATTTTGTAGTTTTTTTTTTAATTATTTTTTAATTTTTTTATTTCTCTTACTTGGTAGATTTCTCGGATGCCTTGTCTTTTTCATCTCTTTTTCACCCTAATCTTTTTAATAAAAAAAATTCTTTGTTACTAATAAAAAGAAAAGAGGTGCCACATGATGTTCAGACAAGCCAGAAACATATGGTTGTGGAACTAAAGGATACCTTGGTGGAGGGGTATCTAGGAGTAGGATGGATTGTATCAAATTCAATTTTAATATGGGGTATAGCTTGGGCAATACGAGATTTGTGATGGGAGGAGGGACACATGGTAAGGGTCCATCGGATTGGTCTCTAATGGGGTGGGTAGAAGTTTGGGTGTAGGGGGTACTTAGGGAAGCCCGTGATTGAGAAAGGAAAGAGGCACATTGATGATATTGAAGGCACCAAAATAGTATATGGGCATCGAACAAGGTTGGAAACATGTGGTTGGGACAGCCCAAGACGAAGTGTTTTGTGCTAAGGGTAAGAAGCACACTCTTGTACAAAGGTATGTGTTCATGTCGGGCATTGGCATTCGTCAGAGACTGCATGACCCATTCAATTGTGTCCTATTAGTTATAAACTAAGAAGCACAAATACAAACAACATTTTCTTACAATTAAGATATACCTGCACGATGAGAATATGACAAAAAAATATATTTATACATATATTTTAATTGGTAATTGATATTCACAAACAACTAAAAATAATGAAAAATTAAAACTCATTAATTGTCCATAGTAGAACTTAAATGCTTTTTCATGTAGAATGAGTTTTAATTTTTCATTATTTTTAAAGTTATACTATGGACACGTCATTTAAGTTGATGTATACATGTTTGACACTGTTGGACATAGACACGCCTCGAACACACCAAGATGTGTCAGACGCCATGTAGAGTGTCAAATTTATTTATTTCTTTTTTCTTTGGATACACCGAAGGATGTAAAACACACAAGAAGTTGGAAACCAATTGTTAAATTCTAAATAATATGGATTTATACCTATTTAATCTGTCGCGTCTATGCTTTTTGACTTCTAGGATTTAAATGAGATTTCTAAAGCTTAGAACTTTTGATTTATTTATTAATAGAGTTTATCTAAAATAGATATTAGGACTTTTTGTTCAAACTTGTTTGTCAATATGTAGAATTTGTAAAAATGATTTGCTGCTGTTTTGATATAATTAATTATAGATGTATTTGTAATATAAAAAAAATGAAGAAATTGTTGTTTTTTTCATCTTTATACGCAAAACGTGTATTTGTTTATAGTTGTGTCGTTACCATGTTGTGTCTTAATTTTTTGAAAATAGTCTTGCCAATGTTTCTATATTGTGTTGTATCCACTCTTTTCATCACCACCAGAAAATGCAGAAAACATCAGCTTATGATTTTGAATGCCAGTGTTAACCATTGCACCACCACCCGCAGCCAAAAAATAAAACAAAAATGCACTTTTTAAGTGCCAGCTGCTATGGATTTTCATTCTTCTGAAATTAAATTTTCTACTTGATTAATGCAGAGGGAGTGATTTATCTCCAAAATCGCACAGTAATGATTTGAGACACATGACTGATGCAATGAGACTTTCAATCAAGTGTCGTTGGCATCTTTATTTGAAGTTCAGAATACGAGAATTCCAATGGAAGCTATGGTTGTGGATATGTGAAGCAGATACTAGATAATAACTCTACAAAGAGATGAAGAACCCTAGACCAAGAGTGTATTTTTCCTTTCTTTTTTTTTTTTCTTTTTCTTTTTGGCTTTAGTATTGTGCTCTTTTGCTTTAGTTTATGCAAATTTTTGTTCATTATATTTAATTAATTTATTACTATTGATGTATGGTCTCAGTACCCTCGTAATACTGTGTATGTCCCCGCTAAATTATTTTTAAGAGCTCAACAAAAACTTTGTAGATCTTGGCCTATATTTGAAAATTCAAAATCTGAAAGTATTAAGTGGTTGACATTGGCCTGGCAAGCATAGAGAAATTGAGGCTAGTCATGAATGGTTTTTGTAATGGGGAAAGTGGCCTAGATGTGAGAAAGGGAGTGGGGTGGAAGGTGGTGGCGACCCAACACAGAAGAAGGTGGGTGATGGGGAATCTGAGTGGTAGCAAATGAAGAATGGTTGTGGGTGGAGTGGTGATGGTAGTGGCGGAGGAGGTAAATTTAAGTGCACCCCACATCCCTCCCTACCTATCAGCCACCTCCCTCCCCACTACCTCTAGCCTTCTCCATTCCAACCAGTCCCAACTAGGATTGAAAACGAGGCAAGCTAAGCCAAGTAGTAGATTGTTTAAGTTTGGTTTGTTTACGTAATGAGTTTATCTCGAACGAGTTTTTAACAAGCTTAAGTAGCTTGATTTTTTATAGTACATATAATCTTATCAAATCGAGTAATAATTTATTCAAATTTGGCTTAAAGATTTAACGAGTTTAAAATTGTGTTCAAGTTTGGTTTGTTTAATAGTTCTACCCTTGACATTGCTAGTGGCATTTTAACATGTTGCTAATTATTCTGTCTCCTTTTCGTTGTGTTGACACTCACATTTGCCCCTACCCTCCCCAAAACAGCAACACCTCCTTTTTCCAAAATCATAAATCTATGCAAAAGATAAATTTGAATAGGTGGTAGAAGAAAATAAAAAGCTAAATAAGAAAAAATAAGAAGGGTGTGGAGTGGGTGGTGTTTAAAGGAAGAAAAAAGGGTGGGGGTGATAGTCCGATGTTGTGGTGGAGGAGATGGTAGGGGGTGGATGTGAGTTAAGCTTGGAAGGTTAGAAAGGAAATAATTTTTTTGAAATTATTAGAGTCAACAAGGTCTTCAAGCATTTGAAATATACTGAGATTATAAATGACATGACGTTCTGAATAGAAAATGATGACTCTTTCATAAAAACAAAGTTATTCAAGTTTATTTTTTCAAAAAAGTTCGGATCCAACAGCTTGACAGACTCATTTACTTAAAATGACCCTTCGTGCATTGGTCATACAATACTTAAAAATAAAAATTAAAAAAATAGATATACTTTAAGTTTTGTAAGTGCAAATAACAAGTAAGAATTCATCTATATTGTTAGAGTAAATTAGTTGTTAATTAGTGTATGCTTAGCTGGTAGTTAGTGTATGCTCCATTTACTTTATTAATGCTGTCCCCTCATACTTTCGGCTACTTTGTTCATCCTCTATAAAGGAGAGCTAACTGAACATTCAATATACAAGATTGAATAATATTAGGGATTATGAAAAAAATATCATGAAATGCTTCATCAAGATTTTTCCTCCCTTGATTAGTGTGTGGTGTTTTTTTACATGTGTAATCTAACAGTGGAAAATCTTTCATGATCAATTTCATGATATTTTTTTTATGATACGTAGCATTACTCTTTTCATTATTATAAAGCTCAGTTGGTAAGCCTCTTTCCAGATTCCCTGTTCCCCATTACCTCAACTTTATTTCCTTTTTATATCTTTCTTTTTCCATCAACATACTTCATTCTTTTTTTCTTTCCACCACCCGCGTCACCTTTCTTATCTTACTTTTCCACTCTACCATCACCTTTCTTTCCATCATTTCTTTATTTTATTTCTTGTATAACCCGTACTTGTTCCCACTAAAAAAGAATGAAGCTATGGGTGCCCCCCCCCTCCCAAAAAAAAAAAAAAAAACAACAACAACAACAAAAACCAACAGCCACAACAACAACAAGGGATTTGTTTTCTTTTCCGATGACGGCCACACGCTGACCTCACTTACTCGACGCTGCCGCCGATCTCTTCCTCTTGCTTTCGTCTTGGGCGACCCTTGACGGCCCTGCCTCAATGCTTCCAAGATTGCTGAGTGAGTTGTTGCCCCGCTGCTCATCAAACCTAGAGAACGGCGGAATTTCGAATCGGACCATGACGGTGGCCTTCCGTTTCAGCTCTTTATTTTCCGCCTTCAGTGCGCTAATCTCTGCTCGCACATCCTTGTACATGCGTTGGAGCAGAGAGAGTTGGGCATTTAACTGGTGTACCTCACTAGTTCTATTTTGCAGCTGGTGCGACAACTTGGAGACCACAGTCACTGTCTCCATACAAGACTTCATCGTATAGTGATTGGCTTCAATGTCAGTTTGAGCTGCCATTATTTGCTCAACAGACAGTGTTGGAAAGTTCAATGGAGCAGGGGGCAGGGGCACTTTGTCCCGGGGCGCTTATAGGATCATTAAGGTCTGGAAAGAAGGTGAGAGAACCACGGGAAGAGGCCATGTTAGACGATGCAGAGGATGCAAGTGAAAGGGGTTGCAGAGAGGGGTTGCCGAGTGGTTCGTAACTTTTTTGCTCTGCCTCTCTCATAGGCCTCGGTTTAAAAAAAGAACGAAGAGACGAAGACGACAAAGAGGGAGCGAGAGCCAAGGCAAAGAGGGAGCGACAGCCGAGGCAGACACAATGCTCTGTCGGTCACGTGAATCGCGCGCCAGACACAACGCTCGAAGTCGCGTACCTGACGCGACTTTCGAAGGCGGGATATATATATATCTGTATATCTTTGTATGTATATCGACACGACCACATAGTGTCTTCTCCAATGGTCCAGCAACGGTTGCTTCTCGATGAGACATCGCAAGAACTGTCACGACTCTCGCTCCCTTTTTCCAGACCTTAATGATCTTATAAGCACTCCGGGATAGAGTGCCCCTGCCCCTACTCTGTTGAACTTTCCGACACTGTCAGTTGAGCAAATAATGGCAGCTCAAACTAACATTAAAGCCAACCACTATACGCTGAAGTCTTGTATGGAGACAATGACTGCGGTCTCCAAGTTGTCGCACCAACTGCAGAATATAACTAGTGAGGTACACCAATTAAATGCCCAACTCTCTTTGCTCCAGCGCATGTACAAGGATGCGCGAGCAGAGATTAGCGCACTGAAAGCGGAAAATAAAGAGCTGAAACGGACCACACCGTGTCTTCTACAATGGTCTGCCACAATCATACAGTGTCTTCTACAACGGTCTGACACGACCATACAGTGTCTTCTACACCGGTCCGACACGACCATACAGTGTCTTCTACATCGGTTTGCCATGACCATACAGTGTCTCATATTTTATTTTATTTTTAGTTTATTTTCATGTTTAGTTATTCTTTCCAAACTCAAGTTGGTTTGTGTCTATCCTCCTTGAGTTTGAGGGGGATGTTAGAGTATATTAGTTGTTAGTTAGTGTATGCTTAGCTGATAGTTAGTGTATGCTTCATTTACTTTATTAATGCTGTCCCCTCATACTTTCGGCTACTTTTGTTCATCCTCTCCTCCGTAAAGGAGAGCTAACTGAACATTCAATATATAAGATGTATACACAATGTATTCTCTCTCTTTCTCTATACATTATTCTAACATATATTTTAAAGAAATGTAATTTACTCTCTTTTATCAAGTTATAATGTTATAATGATTATATTTCCATATCACATTTAATTTATTATACATATTAGAAACATACACTAGTATTGAAACTCATTAAATTAATGTAATGATGGCAATTCATATGATCCATTAAATATGATATAAAAATGTGATTATTATAATATTATTGTTAATCTAACCCTCTCTGACTCAATAATTACATCAATTGTCTTGTCTCAACAATTAAATATATCCTGACTACATGTTTGTTTAAACGAATTAGATAAGAAAGATTATAATTTATCGGACTATTAATTATGGGATACAAAATTCTTAAACTATTTGGTTGGAAATGATATGTATCCCATATTTATTATTATTCAAGTATCCCATGTTTTTTTTTATTTTTTTTATTTTATGAAATTAGATGTCTGGAAATGACTATCTTATTGAATCCAATGTTTGATTAGGATATTATGAAGAATGATAAATACTTAAAAGACTATTTTACCGTTTTCAATTATTTAGTAAGTTATAGCAATATTAAACCCGTCTTTAATATTTTAATTCTTTTTGGCTAGAATAAATAAAATTTTATCTTATTTTATTTTTAAAAAATTAAATAATTTTTTAATTAAATAAATAAAATATCAATAAAATATATGTTATTTTTCAAAATCAAATTTTAATAAATTTATTTTAAAAAATAATAAAATTAAATAAAACATCAATAAAAATTTACTATTAAGATATAATACATAATTAAATCAAATACTTGGAGAACAAATATGTCATTTTATCTTTTAATCTCATGGGATAGTTATCCCACCAATTCTATCTTATACCCCACTAGGATGCAATAGTCTAACATATGTTGAATTGATAGTCCAACCGAACTCCGGACCATTCTATTTGAACTCAAAAATTATCTCAGTATGTCCAACTTAAATTTTAAAATTTTAATTCCTATTATACCTAATATGAATTTACTAATAAAGACATAACATATTAAATATTAAAATAAAATATTATTTTTTTCTTATGGTACAACCTAATCAATTATATGTCTTCTTATTCAAATATCTTCATATTCTTCTCCAAATTTCAATTATTTTTCTTCTTCTTCTTTTTCACTCCAAAATTTCAATCCACTCCATCAAAACGCACCATTATTATCAATATCATCATTTTTTATTGTATTATTAGTTGCACTTAAAAAACCTGCAGCTTTCAATGAACATTTGATTATATATATATGTATATGTATATGTATATCTCAGTATATATACACAGTCTTCATTTATCAAACTCAAGCTTCAAATTTCACTTATTTCGACTTATATACATCAACCCTAAATTTGTGTTTCAGTTTCTTATTTTACTAAATCATGAATTTTGTTTGTTCCAATCATGTGGATTAACAGTCCAATCACGCCATTAGTGTAAAATTGCAATCTTTTGGTGTATTATTATGCAAACTAGGTTAAATATAATGAACTTATATGTATATATATATATATATCAAAATCAAGCTTTAATTTTGACTGATTTTGGCTAATATCCATTACGTTGGTTATCTGAAAAAAATAATGTGTATTAGATTAATAACAAAACAAGTCAATAATCCTAAGCTCAAAAGAAAAGTTTTTCAAAACTAATTTGAATTATTTAATTTATTATATTTGGGAGTACTTCAAAAGGATAATTTGGGGAGAAAAAAAGGTGTACTGAGAATAAATTGTAACCCTAAATAATTTAATAGGGTGTATTAAAAAATTGGACTCACTTAAATATTTTTTGGGTATAAATAGAATTCCCCCAGACTCCTAATCCGGTTTATCAATTTACAACTAAACAATGGACTCCATGATCCAATGGATATGAGTCCAATCCTGCCCTCCAATCCCTCCAAACAAACACACCATTAAAGGATAGAATTCTCTCCATAAAGCCCACTGAATCCTAAACACTCAACTACTAACAATGCACAGTTGACATATAGTAAAAGGTCATTTTAGTTATTGTGAGATCGTTAATGCGTAAATTACACTTGACTCCATTCAACTATTGTCTTTCATCATTTTATCCACCTCAACTATAAATTATAACAACTAACTTCCGTCATCTACTCTTTTTATTTTGTATCTCCTTAAACTATCACCCAATATTATTTTGAATTTGGATCTTTTTATTTTTATTTTTTTCATTTTATCACTAAATTATTTTTAGTTTGTTAAAAAATAAAAATAAAAATAAAAGTTGAAAACCAAACCAAACAAAGCAAAAAATTTATGAAGAAATCTATATAAAAAAAAAAAAGTTAACTAAAGGCAAAAAAAATTGCAAAAAATATACTAGTTTTTTGTTTTTTTTTTTTTATTTTTTCGTCTTTAGTGATTTTTTCAAAAAATTATTCACAAATATTTAAATTTTAGGTGCATCTAAAAATTTAAATTTTTGACTAAAATATAAAAAAATTTACTAAAAATAAATAAAATAAAAACTTAAAAATTGTATTTTAAATTAAAAATCAAACATCTTTTTAGTTGAGGGGATAAAGTGTAATTGAGGGATAGTTTAAGAGGGTAAAGTGTAATTTGCTTTTATAATTAAAAGGGTATTTTCATCAGGTGGCGCTGATAGCCCCCACAATTTTTCTAAGAACCCCGCCTATTGATATTTTTTGAGTGCTGCTATTAGCATCTTATCAATTATTTTGGACCCCCACTTATAAATTATAAAACCCTTAAAATTTATTCTCTCCCCAAATAATATCAAAATTATCCTTGCAAAAATATTTTGCCCATTCAAATGCACACCCCCACACTCCAAAAAGACTCTCTCCCAAAATCCTAACAAAACCCACGACGGTGGAATCTCTCAAAACCAGTGGAAAAAATTTGTGGGGATTAAGAAGTTTTTTTCTCTGCTTTATTACGAGGTTTGTCAATCTGTTTGATTTTTTTTTCTATTACTTTTTTTTTTCATACTTACAACACAATCCACTTTCATACTTCTCTGGTAGGTTTTCTAACATTCATCAATAGCTTCACTATACTTGTATGCTCTCTGTGTAAGCAAAACTGGACAGGATTTCACCCACCAATCGACTCCCTAGTCAATCGGCCAGTTGACCACCCAAGGGTGGTCCGACCTACTTTGTTTGCCTGCTTCTGCTGCTACTTCGATTATTTGTTCCCGAACAAATAAGAAGTGTTCGATTACCTATTCCCGAACAAATAAACAATGTTCGGCCCTGTGTTCTTGAATTTCGATCATATGTTCGGGAGTTTAGTCCTGAAAGAATGACGAACCATTTTTATTATTTTTGCTATTTTTTTTTTCAAAAAACTTACCCTCACAAAACTGATCTCCTCTAAGCTAAGAATACCATCAAAGCTATAAACCTCTTCTAAGCTTTTATTGTTGTACTCCTCTCGTCCTATGGAGAGTTGTGGTTGCTAGAAAAACTTCCACTCATTGTCATTGCTGAAGAAGTGTATGTAATCAAATGGTTACCACCGTTGTCGCCGAAATATTGCTGCGAAAGGGTTTGAAGGTGGATAGGTTTTGAAGGTGAGATTTGGGGAAGATGGATCGGTGGTGATGGAGATGGATGCCCTCATAAACCCTAACTCATGATGTAATGAGTGTGTGGCTTAATTATAAGATGGGGTCTCCCAAAATTATTGATATCTTTTGTAGTAATTTCATTTGAGGTTATTATTGTAATAAATAAATAATAATAAAAAGCAAAAAAACTAGGTGGTCCAAAATAATTGATGGGGTGCTAATAGTAGCACCCCCATCAATTATAATGACAATTTCATTAATAACAATTTTAATCTCAATTAAAATCACTATAATAGACACAAATTGAAATGAAACGTTCACTCTCATGAAAACAATACTCATAATTGAACACCCAATCTTATCAAACCAAATTGAACACCCAACCCCCATGGTCTATCATTCTTATTCATTCTCATTGTGTTCTTGAGTACCTACATCCTCTATAATCCATCTTTTTCCTGACAAAATTTGTAGACTTAACCAAACATACCCGTATTTTAGACATTTTTATGAAATCTCGTTGTGATTTTTGGTCAATTTTCTTAAGTTAAGTTAATGATGATTTATGCTTTTGACCTTCATGAATAGATGTTTTGAAACAATATCTCTCCAAATATTGTGAGTTACAACATCTTGATTGATGGTTTATGCAAAAGAGGACTCATAGAGGAAGCTTCTCTTGCCTTTTGTTGTGCTTTAAACCAGCATTTATTGCCTAATGTCGTAGCATATGGTATTCTTATTCGTGGTTACTGCAAGGTTGAAAGAAAACCAAACAAAAATATGCATATATATAGATAAAAAAATACAGAGTACTGAGTACATACAAACACACACCCAAAGGGTTATTGATTTTTGGAGATGGAGATGAAATCATAGACTTTTTTTTTCTTTTTCTTTTTTTCTTTTTGTATATACAGAGGTGGCCACCCTTAGCAACTTCCCATCTCTCTGTGAAGAAGCCTCATTTTCATTATCTGGGTTTCAATCTCTCAAGATTTTCTTTTCCTTTTCTTCACTCTCATTTGTTTATGGGCTTTGTGTTGATAAGATACTGGGGGAAAAATCGGTATGGGGTTGTAATGACAGTTTAGGTGGGTGTATAATATTTTGGATGAGAGATAGTTTTGATATTATATGTGGATCCTTAAAATTTTTATCAATGTTTAAATTTTATAAGTAAGGATTCAAAGAAGAAATAAGGGGTCCTTAAAAAAAAAAAAAAGTGAGGACTATTAGCGCCACCCATTTTCATCACTAAGGACCATATTGAAAAAACAATTAAGGGTAATTCTATTTGGACACCACAATCTCTCTCAATATATACCATCACTATGGGAAATTCTATTTCCACACACCATTTACTCTCTATCACACTTAATGAATTTTTTTATTACATTTTTGTCCTAAAATGAAACTACCAAAATGCCCCTTTTGTGACGCCCCGCCTTTTTATTACTCGGATTCCATTACCAAATCATTATTATAGATTCAATTTCGGAGATAGCATACAAAAACTCTTTATATTTATAAGAACACATGAATAAAGATTCTCTCATCCGAATATAATATGAATGCAACAAGAGTTGTATTTAAATAAATTGCCTGTAGGCTTACATCTTTTAAACTAAGAGGAAGGGTTTAACCCTTTTACATCAATGGCATTCCGCCCACAAATAAAAGGCCCCGTGGCCAACAAGTAAAGAAGATCCATGACCTTGAAACACTTCTCGACGTTCACCTGAAAAAGGATTAGCAACGTGGGATGAACATAAAGTTTAGTAGGGATCTCAACATGATCCTAAACAATAACAACTTACAAATAACTACGGTCATGAATGCTTAGTCTCATACTATAATAATAATGTGACAGTTTATACAGAAATATACGTATGTAAGAGCTTTTCTCAAAATCATTCATTTCATTCAATAATGTAAGCAATTCACTTTTCTTTCTTTTTGTTACATTTTTCCAAAATTCATATGACAATAAAAAATTATAGAAAACAATTTCACCAAGCCCATTACATTTCCTCTCACTTTATGGACTTGCACCTGATTTGCCTTTTCAAAACATGTTCACAAGTATCCAATATCCTTCACATTTTTCACAATCTCAATATAGTATTTAAGTCCGTTTCCAACACATTCATATCTATACATGCATACCGTTAGTACAAAAGGAAACAACAAGCAACCAACAAGTATCTAATCAACAAATGAGGCAACTCGGCCTTCCAAAACTATAACCATCATAACCTATAACATACCCGGATACATTGAGACAATAATGATAAATAAGTTCTGCTCTACCTGCCTTAAGCACAATAAGCCAATGATACACCTTTTCACAATGAAATGCCAATTTACCAGACACCGGCTGGAAGGTAATGGTATCTCTGCCAAGCCGTCCAGGCGCTAGCTGGAAGGTACTGGTACCTCTCATTCTAAGCGCGGCCAATTCTCTAGGCGCTAGCTAGAAGGTAATGGTACCTCTCATTCTCAGTGCAGTATATGTTAGCAATCATTACAACATGACAAAGTACAACCAACAAGTGTAATGCATACACATAAACTATTCAACAAATTATAACCAACACAAGTGTAATGCATACACAACAATTCAACACAACAATGTCATCCTCCACCGATGACCAAGGACAAAACCTCTAAATGTATGTATTCAACACACGTATTATAATAATTCAACTCTCATGAGATTTTAAATCCAACAACAACAATAGTAAGATAACTAAGGACAAAACTTCCAAATGTATGTATTCAACACACGTATTATAATAATTCAACTCTCATGAGATTTTAAATCCAACCTCAAGTTAATTTATGAAATTCACATAGTGTTATTATTTCATTCTTCCATTTCAAACATCAGTTATCTTATTTTCCAAGTTAACATACTCCACCCTTTATCCCAATCCATTATTTCATTTCACAAAACTAATTCCATAGATATCAAAGCCATATCCCAACTCAATTTAATATGTTCAATCCAAAATAATTCCAATGCCATAGTTAATTCTCCCTTTTAGCTATTAACACATTTACACAACCCATAATAACAATTTACAAACATTATTCAACTTTACCCATTTTTAATTCACCAAGTCAAAACATTAAATTAGGGCTTTTTCTTCTTTCAACATAAACATGCTAGATTACTCCCCAATTAACCTAAACAACGATCAATTTAAGAATCTCATTCCCAAACAACAAACCCTAGGTTCTCCTTCATGACTTTCAAAGAAATCCATAATGGATATGATTTTTATGCAATACAAATCTACAACATATCTATTTATAGATGAGGTATTGAAAAGGAACAAGGAAATCCCTACCTCAAGATTCGAAACTCAAGATTTGAAGCTAAAGATGAAGACCCAACTTGAAATTCCAATGAAATCGCAAAACAATCGGTAGAAGTCTTGATCTATGCTTGCTCTTCAACATTCTTGAAAGATTTGGGGTGAATCTTGGGTAAATAGAAGAGAAATCAAGAGTTTGGAAGGTTAGGGTTTCGTTTTGGAGGATGGGAGGAGAAGAGAGGGAGAAAAAATAGAGTTTTAGGGCCAAAAAGTCACTTTATAATGTCTGTTAGCGACGTGGTCGCTCAAGCAAAGGAAGCTTGGCTCGAGCGTACAAAAGAAGCTCTCAGAATTTCTGAAAATTGCGCAGTTCGCTCGAGCGAATAAAATTTCGCTCGAGCGAGCATGCTTCCAGCATAGAATCACCAAATTCAAACAGGTATAACTCTCGTCCGGACTCTATTTAGGGTTGTTCTTATGTCCAAATTGAAGCCCCAGAAGAAAGCTTTCCAATGGTTCTAGCCTCACATCAAGATCCAAAGTACGGAGAGAGAAAATGATGAAAGAGTGAAAACTACTCAATAACAATTATTCAAATTTGGAGTTTCTGATTCAATCTCACCCGACCACTATGGTAACACCTTAACCAAAGCTCAAATAACAACTAAGAAGGTTCTCAATCAAGGTAATCAAAGGGTCAAATATAGTTCCATTATAATAGGAAGCATGGAGTGCTACACCTTTCTTTTTCAATCAAAACCCTAACCCTCAATCAAAACCCTAGCCACTACCTACTACCAGTATCCATCGCCGACCACCACCCGCCACCACCCACCACCACCCACCACCTCTAAACCCTAACCCTAAACATGGAAATATCTTTATTTCGTCGCCACCTCACTATCACACCACTCTCACGCAACCTTTTCCCCCATTGCAAGCATCGTGGAACCTAGATCTGGGAAGAGGACTCATTTTCTTACCATTCGGACAACCAGTACCGAAAGAATCACCTCCATTTGGAAATCAACCATTGAACCAACGAATTTGGTTTGACCATCAACATCTGAACAAAACATATTGGTTCGACCTTCAACATCCAAACACATTGGTTTGACAGTGTACTTCCGAACCTTACATATTAGTTCGATACTATATTTTCGAATGAAATAGAAAAATGTATGTTTATTAATTTTTTGCAAGAAACAGAAAAAAACCAGTGACGAATTTCAAAATGGAGGTCTTCTATGGAGGTCCTTCAATGGAAGTTTATTGGAATTTCAAAATCTGAAACACAATTTCAATGGAGGTTCAAATTTGGTGTGTACGTTGGGTGAGTTTGTAGGTAGGGATGGCGACTAGAAGTGAAAGGGAGGTGGTAATGGTGGTACTGAGTTGCCGTTGGTGAGGTGGTTGCTAGTTAGGGTTAGAGTTTGGAAGATGAAGAAGATAAGGGTTTGCACACATTTTTTATTAAATGGGTATATTTGGAATATGGGGGGTGTGGACTGAAATAAATACCTAAAAATCAAATTACTAAGTGAGTGGAGTGAGAAAGGATGTACATAGAAACAATGTGGTGTGTGGAAATAGAATTCCCTCATCACTATAGTTTTTATTACATTTGTGTCCCTTAATCAAATTACCATTTTAGGCAATCTTCTAAACCCTAATCTCTCAATACACTCTCTTTGTACCCCACCATCACCATCAGAGATTGCCTCTCTCTTCCATTGTCTAATTCTTACCTCCGACCGTCATCGCCAGCCACTACCACCACAACCCTTTCCAATCACCATCGCAGCCACTAATGACTTTTCACCACTACGAACAACCCTACTCTCGTTATCTCGAACAACTCTTCCCTTACCTTAGCCATCGTGAGTCATCTCCCCATTTTCTCTATCGTAATGCAGTCCCATACTTTTCTTTACTATAAAGAGAAAGAAAGATGAGGTTTTCAGATCTCGATGATGAAAAAGAATAAGAGGAATGAAGGATAGGGGTCACAGGGATGGGAGAGGGGTGGTAGAGGGACAACGCGGCTGGGTAAGTGCTGGTTGCGGCAAGAGAAGAGGGAGGCTGCGACAGGAGGAAATAGATGTTATGGAGTAGGCATTGATCGGAAGGAATGAAGTAGCAACTGACGGCCGGCATTGAATTAGCTAGAGTTAGGGTTTGCTAGAGAAGGGGATAATTTGGTATTATTTGAAAAATAATGGTGTATATAGAGACAAAATTAAAACTTTTAATTTAAGTGTGGTGTGAACTAAGTAAGTAGTGAAGAGATGGTGTGTACAGAGACAATTAATAGTGTGCAAATAGAATTTTTCAAAAATGAATATATAAGAGGAATAATAGGTATTACAATTTTCAATTCAAGGGAGTAAAGTGATGTTAGATAATAATTAATGGAGGATAAAATGTAATTTGCCCATCTTTATTTTCTGACTATGCTACTATTAAAGCTTCTTTTTATGTCAATGTATATTTAGAGCATTGTGAATCTTTTTAACAATTCTTGTAGCTTGAATAAATCAGGGAGGGGAAAGAGGCTCGGAAAGGGAGGGAATCGATACTGGAAGAACGTTGGACTGGGGTTCAAGACTCCTAGAGATGCCATTGAAGGTATATGGTACATAATGGCATTTAAATTTTTTTTTTCAATTTTATTTAACTGTGTACCTGAATTATGGTTTTTTAGCAGTTATTTTTTTAATGGTTTTGTATGCTTTTAAGGTGTGTTTTGTTGTTGGATTGTGTATGAGAAATGGCAAGTGGGAAATAAGTTGTTCCAGGCTTTACTTGAAATGCTTTATTTTGAATGTTGCATTGGACTTGTTTTGTTGGAGTAAAATTTGAAGAAAACCATGTGAGCAATTCTTACAGCCAATAGTTAGAGAGAAGAATTTTTTACTACAATTTCTCTATCTTTTATGTTCCAGTCATACCAAAACAGACTATTGTTGGACAATTTTCAATGTCTTCAAAGAAAGAATTAAAGAAAAGAGAGATTGTTTGATTACAAAAATCAAAACAATAAACAAAATAAAATAAAACAACAACAGATTCTTATTTTGTTACAAAAACAAAATCAGAATCTGAAAAAGGAAAAAAGGAAAAATTAATAAAACAGAAAAGTAAATTAATTACTTAACTTATTAATTTCTCGAACAAAATTTTGATCAAGTCTAGTGTTTAACACTGTGTCCTTAAGATAGATTTATTCTCTCCTCGGTGCTTTCAGATTATGGACGTCTATCTCTCAAGATAAAATGATCAACAACGAATAGTAGCAGCACTACAAACTATTGGCATAATGAACACACTTTGTGTTTATACTCTTTCTCACAGAAAAAATAATACAACAAAATGCACAAATTAATAGCAGCATAGAAGAGCGAAAATTAGTGAAAATCCAAATGAGAGACTTGTCTATTTATAGGTGCAAATATGGCTTTTTAGATTTGAATTAAACAGGTAGCAAACCTGTTTGAACAGGTATAGTACCTGTTCGGTACTGTTTGAACAGGTAAGAATCTATTTGGTTTAAATTTTGAAAAGATAAAAACCAGTTTGAATAGATAAAAACTTGTTCGATTTGAAATAAATAGATAGGAACCTATTCAAAAAAGGTGCATTGGACTAACGAAATAATTTTTAATTTCAAAATTCGAAAGTTTTTGGCCCAAAAAGATAAGCATTGGGCCGGACAAGCCCAACCCAACCTCACACCACGCACTTGCACCCCAACCCAGCCCAGCCTGGCCTGCTTGATCGACCGGACAACCTCACCCTTCCACAAAACTTGGGTACCCCTTGGGGCTTTCCCCAAGTTCCAAACCCAAGCCTTATAAACCCACACAAAGTTTGCCTACCAAACCAATGTGGGACAAACCTTAACTCAAATCTTTATGGAAATTCCACCAAACATACCATTTTCATGGAACCCATTTTGGCGCCAATTTCCTATTCACTCGATAATGGTTTTGAGTAACCAAATATACTACCTGAATCACAACGCGACATAGACAGCGTTACCACTTTGACCCTCCAACTTTGGCGCATGGGTCCTACCTAAAAATTAGACCAAGGTTTGGAAGAAAAAAATATGTTTTTCCCAAATTTTCAAACCATTTCTTACAACTATAACATAGTATCTCAACCAACTACACTAATTGACTAACGCCTTATTGCCATGGACTAAAAAATCTGGTGGCTTGGCAACCACCTAAATAAGTTGTTTATTGACTTATTTGTTACAAGTTGTCAAATTATTTCTCTACTTTTCTATATGTATTTTTGTAAAAAGTCAAAAAGCTACTAAATAAGTCATACTCAAACCACCCAAAGCAAAAACATGTTTGTCTTGAGCTAAAATATTAATAATAATTGTTAGCTGTATATTATTATTATACTAGTAGTATCATAACTGTATCTCTCTATTTGTCTTTGTATCTCTCTCAATCTCTATCTCCTTACTTATCTAGGTTTTCTTTCTCTTTCTGCCTATATATAGAGGCTTCTCTTATTGTATCGTTCATTCAATTCAATACAGAGTTTATTCTTTCTCTTCTCTCATTACTTTCATAACATGGTATCAGAGCCAACAATTCTCTCCTAATTTTTTTTCAGTTTGCTTCTGTCCTGGTGTTGTTTCTCCTGGCCTCTGCGTATTTTGTTCATCCGTATTTTCACGTTTGCACTATACCCAGCTCTTCGTCTCCTCCTGACGAAGCCATCGCCACCAAAATAACTACCATCGGCCTCTCCACGCGCTCTCACGCGCTTCCAAACGAGTGGCGCGTCGCTTTCCGCGTTCTCACTCTCACCACGCTCCGTCCGCTACAGCCACGCGGCTTCCGCTTCAGCCGTTTCGCCACTCGGCTCGACATCGGCTTCGCCAAATAGCGCCGCCGGCTTCCGTCGCGATTCTCCGCCGGCTTCGCGACCTTCCCGCGTCTTCGTTTTCTCCTTGCCCGCTTGCTCATTCTCATCAATACATGGCGGACCCTACGCCTTCTAATTAAAAAAAAAAAAAAAAAGCATCTTAATCATTGGTGACCTTCGTTTTACCACATTATGGATCGTACAGAGCACATCCAATCTGTCTTTGTTATCCTTGATGGGTCCAATTATGTTAGTTGGGCTCAAGCTCTCTCTAGCTTCATTAAAGGGAAACGCCTTTGGCGGATTATTACTGGTACTCTTTCCAAACCCACCAAAAAGGAGGTTGAGATCGACTCAGATTCGATGACCGTCTTGACGACCGAAAGTAAGAATTATCAAATCATCACATGGTTCCGGGCTACATCAGTTCCTTCCATCAACCTTCAATTTGGACGCTTTCAGGACGATGACTCCATTGTCTCTCCTGCCAAAGCAATTTGGGATTTTTTGAAGGAACGTTATCAGACCACTGGCCATGCTCATCAATATCAACTATTGCAGACTCTTCATCACATGCGTCAAGCACCGGTCGATCTCTCAATGACTTTTTATCCCGAGATGTCGTCTGCTTGGGACCAAATGCTCTTCTCGAACCTCCATGGGCTCATTACGATGATGCATGACTATTTATTACTTATCGGAATCATCAGCGACTATTACAATTTCTTATGGCTCTTCATAACACTTTTGAGCCCGTGCGTGCTTCTTTGCTTCATCGTCTGCCTTTGCCCACTTTAGAGCAAGCCATTACCGAGCTCCTATCCGAGGGAGACTCGTTTTGAGAGTCTCAGATCTCATACCACAATTCCGTTCTTGCTACTCCATCTTCTCGAGTTCCTCATCTTCACGACCTCTCATCTGCGTTATTGTCGCATAGCAGGGCACGCCGACCACTCATTCTCTTGTTCACTGCCAGGTTCGCGAATGCTTGACTTGTCATAAGATTGCTCCGGGCCATCTCCAAAGCCATTGTCCTCGAGCTCCCTCCACTACTTCATCTAAGAAAGGGACTTCTCGTTCTGGGTCTCAGTCCAGATTTAACCACGGTTCTCGCTTTCTGCTGCTGTTGCCTCGAGAGTTCTTCGCTCCTTCTTTTTCTATGGATGATGTTGAGTCCCTTATCCACGTGTTCTCAACAAATCGGGTACTCCTCCTTCTCTTGCTCTTTCGGTAACCTCGGGTAACTCTTCATGGTATTTTGATTCCGTCTTTGTAATCACATGACTTCGATTCCACCCTATTTTCTTCTTTGTCCTCGAGCTCTTCGCTCCCACTATACACATGCTTCGATGGTTCTCATATGCACAGTAGTCATATTGGCCAAATCTCTACTTCCAGTGTCCCTTTCGATGCTTATCATATTCATTCTCTTAAAATGAACCTTATCTCTGTTGGTCAATTATGTGACCTTGGTCTAACTATTACTTTTTACATCTTGGTTGTTTGGTGCAGACCCTCGACGAGACAGATCCTTGGGATAGGTCGTAAGCATGGACGTCTGTTCGAGCTTCTCCACCTCCGCAGTCCGCAAAAATCATCTCCTGTTGCTGCTGCATCTACTATGTCTCCTTTTCATCTTTGGCATTGTCGCTTAGGACATGTCTCTTTTAGTCGTTTAAAAATTTTAGTTTCTAGTGGTCAGTTAGGTCGTGTCTGTGTTGACGATGTCGATTGCTTATCTTGTCAAATTGCTAAACAACCTGCTTTACCTTTTAATAAAAGTACTTCTATTTCCACTGCTCCTTTTGATCTTGTGCATTCAGATATTTGGGGACCTTCTCCCACACCTACCATGGGGGGGTCTAGATATTTTGTGATTTTTGTTGATGATTTTTCTCGCTATACTTGGCTTTTTCTTCTCAAAAATCGCTCTGAACTTAAACAGATTTACTATAATTTCTCTGCTATGGTCCACACTCAGTTTTCCTGTACTATTAAGCTTTTTCGTTCTGATAATGCTAAGGAGTACTTGGATTCTGATTTTCTTTCTTTTCTTCAGGCTCATGGTACTCTTTCTCATCGATCTTGTGCAGGCACTTCCCAACAAAATGGACGAGCCGAAAGAAAGCACCGTCATATTCTAGACACTACTCGAGCTCTTCTCCTTTCTTCTTCTTGTCCTGAAAAATTTTGGGGGGAAGCTGCCCTTACTGCTATCCATACCATCAATCGAGTTCGTACCCCTGTCATAGCTAACACAACTCCTTACGAGCGTTTGTATGGTTCTCCTCCTGATTATACCACTCTTAAAGTTTTTGGTTACCTTGTTTTGTTCTCCTTGACCTCATGAACACACTAAACTAGAACCTCGTTCTCGTCTTTGTTGTTTTTACGGGGTATGGTATTGAACATAAAGGGTATCGTTGTTGGGATCCTATCTCCAAGCGTCTTCGTATTTCTCGTCATGTGGTCTTCTGGGAACACAAAATGTTCTCCACTCTTTCTAAGTTTCACCTACCACAGTCCACCCACTCACCGGTCTTCACTGATATTTCTATCGATTTGTTTTCTAATGACTTTAATGCAGATTCTGATCCCATGCTTTCACAGCCGCCTATGCCTATCGTCCATCCTGAGGATCCTGTGTCAACTGATCGCCCTCCGCCTTCTCCGGCTCCGGTGGAGGTTCCCCCGGCCCCTATTTCCATTGAGGTTCCTCCTCCACCTGAGCGTCATTCTACCCGGGTAAGGCAACCTTCTGCTCTTCTCCGTGATTATATTGTTGGTTCCACTGCTTTTTGCTCTCATGAGCCTACTTCTTATCAAGAAGCTTCTTACCCTCGTTGGCAACAAGCTATGACCGATGAGCTCGCAGCTTTTGAACAAACTCATACTTGGGACGTAGTTGATCTTCCTCCTGGCAAGCATTCTGTTAGTTGCAAATGGGTTTACAAGATCAAAACTCATTCTGATGGTTCCATTGAGCGTTACAAAGCTCGCCTTGTCGCCGAGGATTTAGTCAAGAATATGGGATTGACTATGAGGAAACATTTGCTCTGTTGCCGTCTTACTTGATTCATGACTTACTTCTTTTATTCTTCTTTGCCGCCATCGCATCTTTCTCAAATGGATGTCAAGAATGCATTTCTCAATGGTGATCTCACTGGGGAAGTATTTTTGCAACCCCCTCCTGGTTCTCCTGTTCTCAAACAAGGTTTGCAAACTCCGTGCTTTATATGGTTTGAAACAAGCTCCACGTGCTGGTTTGCCAAGTTCAAATTTCTACCATTCGTGACTTTGGTTTTTCTTCCAGTGCCCATGATTCTGCCTTGTTTATCCGTAAGACGAAGCAGGGTACTATTCTCCTTCTTCTTTATGTGGATGATATGATCATCACTGGAGATGACACAGTGGGTATTTCTAGTCTCAAACAGTTTCTTCATCGCCAGTTTGAGATGAAAGATTTGGGTGCACTTAGCTACTTCCTTGGCTTGGAAATTTCTCAAGATTCCTCTGGTTATTTTCTCACTCAGGCCAAGTATACTTCTGATCTTCTGAGTCGTGCTAACCTTTCCGATTGCAAGACTGTCACTACTCCAGTTGATCCTCAGACTCGTCTTACACCTCTTGACGGCCCCTTATTGTCAGATGCAACTTTATATCGTCAATTAGTTGGTAGTCTTGTCTATCTCACAGTTACTCGTCCAGACATTGCTTATCTTTGTTCACATTGTCGACCAATTTATGATCCTCGCTCTCCACACTATCTTTGCTCTGGTTCGCATTTTGCGCTATCTCAAAGGAACTTTGTTTCATGGTCTTCACTATTCCCCTCACTCTTCTCTACAGCTGCATGCCTTTTCTGATGCCGACTGGGCAGGGGATCCTACCGATCGTCGTTCCACTACTGGGTTCTGCTTCTTCTTGGGCACTTCTCTCATTTCCTGGCGTAACAAGAAGCAAACCCTTGTTGCTCGTTCTAATCTTGAGGTGAGTATCGTGCTCTTGCAGATACTACTCAGAGCTTGTGTAACCGTTGGCTTCTTTTCGACATGGGTGTCTCTCATTCCACGCCACTAATCTTTATTGTGACAATCAAAGCGCTATTCAGATTGCTCATAATGATGTCTTCCATGATCGCACCAAGCATATTGAGATCGATTGCCACTTCATAATGACAGATGTTGCTAGTGGCCATGTTAAATCTTCTCTTTGTTACCTCTGTGATCGATCACGACCTCTTCACCAAAGCTCATCTTCCAGGCCGCTTTTCTGATCTCCTCTCCAAGCTCAAATTGATATCTGATTTACCACCTTGAGCTTGAGGGGGGGTGTTAGCTGTATATTATTATTATACTAGTAGTATCATAACTGTATCTCTCTATTTGTCTTTGTATCTCTCTCAATCTCTATCTCCTTACTTATCTAGGTTTTCTTTCTCTTTCTGCCTATATATAGAGGCTTCTCTTATTGTATCATTCATTCAATTCAATACAGAGTTTATTCTTTCTCTTCTCTCATTACTTTCATAAAATAAAATTTCTCAAGAAAATATAATAGATGAATAATCATTCGATAAAAAATTATTTATTTGAATATCCTATTTTCTATCAGAATAAGCATATAAATCAAATCACTAGAATTATTAACAAAGGAGTATGAGTACTAATAACAGAAAATCAATTTTTTCAGCAATTATTAAATGCATCAGCTTTTTTTTATTCTAAAAAAGTAATTGCCAAACTCCACCTAACTGCCTTTTGTCCAGCCTAGCGTTTGCTAGTTGTCCATTTATTGGTTACCTTTGTCCACATCAGCCTTTATTATATCCCAAGTGCCTTATGTTTGTAACAATCAAAGTAAGAAAATTGGCATTTTTGCCTATACATTATTGTCGAGAAGACCTACTGGAAAAAAAAAAAAAAAAAAACCCATAAATTCAAGATACTAGTTTTTTTATTGTTTGGGTAAAATCCTGACACAGGCCTGAGGAAACCAATTAGATTTTGTTGTGTTTTTGTATCTTAGCTAACCAAATCTACTTCAAATTAGTAATTTTTAAATTCATTATTAGGAAAATTTTGAAGAATCTATCTGGAATTATCTAGTCATCCATTGTTTGTTAATTTAGCTGCAAGGTTGTGCTCCGTGCAAATTTTTTACTGTTTTGACATTTGACTTTTTTTGTTATTTTTTATTTTTATTTTTGTTATTTTTTTTTTTATAATTGACAATCCTGTTTAACAAAATTCTTTTCAGTTGTAATTTTATTTGCTTTTTTGTTTCAATAAGGATGTGAGTGTTTAGATGCGAACCCAATCCAAATTGTGTCTATGCAGAGAAGTTTGTGATCTTGGTCATTTCATGTTTGCCACTTCGCTAATTATGCATAGGGATTTCAGGTAAGCTCGTAGGGGCCTAAGATGTAGTGCCCCATCGCGGGTCTCGGGTAGCACCCAAGCGAGGTCGAGGGGTAGCGCCCTTGAAGCAAAAAGCAAAAATGCAGTCGACATTGTTTGACCGTTTGGTGATTTGTGCACTTGAGTAGAGAAAATGATCATCTAGTACTTTTGTAGAGCACCTGAACTTCTGAGAAGAAAGTTTTACTGCTCGAGTAGTGAATGTTACGCTTGAGCAATCAGCTTATATGTTTTGCACTGCCTTTACTCACATCGCTCAAGCTATAAAGTGTGTGCTTGAGCGGTCTTCGCAATCCAGTTTATTATAAAATGCGTTGTTTGCTCGTTTTAAGATTTGAGCCATCAAAATTTTCAGAGAGGAAGAAAAAACAAAGTGTTTTATATTGGAAGGTACTTTAAGAGTGTTTCCTTGATGATTTAAGAGTGATTAATGGATCCATGAACGTTATATCAATATCATCAATGGATTTAATTCTTTTCTTTTATTCATAAAAGAGAGAGTTGTTCTTCAGTAGATTCTGGGAGAACTTGGGTCAGAAACTTTGGTAGATTTTGGAGTGGCTCATCATCGTGGATTCAACATTGTGGATTCAACATTGGGCAAGACAATTCCAAGGTGAAGACAGTGGTGGAAAAGGCACGTTGGATTCGATTCAATTCGAGCGTGAATTCGCTAGGTAATTGAGGGTACACATTTGCAATTTCTTTTTGTCTTCTTAGTAGATTGTTTTGTGGTTGTGGCGCATGATTTTTTTTTAATCACAATTGGAGACACTCCAATTGTGATTTTTCTACGTTAAATCGTTATGTCAATTTGTCTTTAATTGTTTGATTAGGATTATTATTCATTGTTTAAAATTGAAATATAATCACAAATTAATATCTCGAAGATTTTAATTTTTTTCATTTTTTAAAAGGGTCTAAATTCAATAATAAGTATTGAGGATTAAGCCCATCTTTGTTCTTTTTGTGAATCCAATACAAGGAGTTATGCCATTGTGACTGTCCACGATTTGAATGATGTCAACAATCGTTCTTTTTATGATTACATTGCTATAGCTTGAAATTTTGCTCTACATTTTTTAGCGGTGTTGTTAGCATTCATATTTCTTATTTCATTAGGACTGAAACTTCCATTATCTGTGGTGAAATGTTTTTGGTATTAAAGATGGAGTTTGACATCAAAAATTTATATTTATGCCATAAATTTTATTGATCTATATGTTATCATAAATCTTTATACGGGTTGTATGTATCAGGTATGGGTACGAGCACAACTACGTGCGTACTAGGTACATAAAATACATATCCGATACTTTATTTTTAAAAAAATTGAATGTTTGTACAACACGGGTACGTGTTGGATACTTTTGTGGGTATGCTAGGGCGTAATTTTTTTATTTATTTATATAAATCTAGGGGTACTAAAATAAATATATTGTGCATTTTTTAGAACTCCAAAAACAATTAATATTTTTGTAAATATCACAAATTTGTTTAGAAATGTACTTAAATTAAATAGGATATGACTGAGTAAGCTTGTGTGTACACGTGAGAGAGAGAGAGAGAGAGAGAGAGAGAGAGAGAGAGAGAGACTATATACGTATGCTTATGTCTATATTATATAGAAAGGTTTAGTTCAAAATATGGTAAGAATGCTTATGTCTATATTATATAGAAAGGTTTACATATGTATGCTTATGTCTATATTATATAGAAATGTTTAGTTCATAATATAGTAAGAAGATGAGGGTATTTAGGTCTATTTACTAGTGTTGTTAACAGATGTTAGGGTGTGTTTTAGTTTACAAATCACATGGGATTATGTGCTTATTTCTTAATGTTAGGGGATTATTTTGTAAATTTAGAAGTTGAATTTTGGTGGGTTGGGTAGTTATATGCCGTTAGCCATGGCAAAGAAGAGGAGGATGAGTTAAAAATGAGAGAGGTATACATACATATAATATAGAGAGGTTTAATTTAGAAGAGAATAAGATTATGAGATTATTTAGGTCCATTTACATATGTTGTTAATAGATTTTAGCAGTGTGTTTTAGTCCACAAATCACTTGGTTTGTACACATGGCCCAAATCACGGATAGGAGTGGGCACAGGTCGGTTGCGGCCATAGAACCTTCAATCCGCCATCCGTCCGCCAATTCGGTAGATATGGATTGAGCGGATTGGCAGATTGACAGATGGATGCGAATCGGTTTGGCGGTTTAAAATTTTATAAATTTTCAACATAATTCAACTTGTACACTTCCTCAAAAAAAAAAAAAAAAAAAGTATTACAATCAATGACTTAAAAAAGTATTACAATCACTGCATGCCTCATCCAAAGAAATAAAGTTTGAAACTTTAGAATATTACAATCACTGCATATCTCATCCATATATTACAATCACAACATGCCTCATCCACATAAAGTATTACAATCTGTGGTTCTTAAAATATAAAAACAATTCAAACCACCAAAACCACGAACAGAGCAGTAGTAGAAATTGTATGCCTCTATATTGTTACATCTATATCTATTTTTGAAAACAAAAACCAACAAGCATATATCATCTTTTTATTTATTATTTTTAGAGTTAGATTTAAAAATCAAAAAATATATATAAATAATACATTTATTTTTTTCAATTCAAAAAATATATTCAAGTTGAAAACTCTTTTTCAACAGGATATTTAAACTGTTTTTCAATTAAAAACACAAATAGAATATCTAAACAAATAAAAAATGCAAAGTCTTACAAATTACTAGAGGTGCTTGTGGTTTAGCGGTTCGGTTGCGGCCAAAGGAACCTCAAATCCGCTATCCGTCCAAAATTAGTCAGATTGGAGAAAATCAATCCATAACTGTCCACTCATCATCACGCATTTGTCCAAAAAGCAAAGCGACGGATCGGTTTAGTTTGATCGGTTTGGGCAGATCGATATATCCACTGCTCACCCTTAATCACGGGGGGTAAAATGAAATTTACTCTAATGAAATAAGGGAATTAGAATTGTTTTCTACTCTTTGCTCTGGTATGTCTTCCTTCTAGATTCAGATCAATTAGTAATTAAATACGAACACATTCCAACTAATTTAGAACTAGTGACTAATCCCAATGTATCAAATTAGAAATAGTAACTAATCCCAATGTCTTCCATGTTTGTAGGAACTTATATTGACAAGAAATGTCCGTTCACTGGCTAGGGGTGTAAATCTTCGAGCCTCGCGGGCTCTTGCCAAAATTCGAGCTCGGCCCGGCAGGCCCACGGGCCAAAAAAAATTAGGGCCAGGCCCAGGGGTATTTGGGCCTTGGGCTTGGGCGGGCCTGACAATTTATTTTTGTTTTTTAAAATTTTTCTACCAGAAGTTTATTATTTTCCACTAAAAAAGATATTGGGCCTTGGGCGGGCCAAACGGGCCAAGCCTTGAGTGGGCTTTAAGCGGGCTAATGGGTCGGGCCAAGCGGGTTGGGTCAACGAGTCAGGCCGGGCTTCAAAATGATGGCCTAGGCCCAAGCCCAGGGGCTTGGGCTGGGCTTGAGCGCGGCCCAAACGGGCCTAAATGGGTTGGGCCGCTCAAGGGCCGCGGGCCATTTTTACACTTCTATCATTGGCGATGTTTCTATCAGGGGCCGCATACTTGCTGGAACCTGCCACAGTGCCAAGATGATGAGAACAATCATTGTTTGACGGAACTACCTTCATTTTGTCAAGGAATACCAAAGGCATGACCGATCACTTTCATTTTAATTGATACTATTTTTTCTACCGTTTTTATGGAAATTTTGAAATTTGTGATCAATTTTTTTTTTTATAATAAATAAGTCAATATTATTAACAAAAAAGCATTAGGGCGATACTAACAAATACACCGACAAAGAATCAACCGAAAAATAAAAACTAAGCAAGAAGAGTATTTTTAAAATCCACAAAACCAAACAAATCTGGGGACATTCTCTCTGACACTTAACTATACAAAAACACTAAAAATTGATCCTTCAAACAAGTCACTGATTCTTCTTCTCCCTGAACGACTCTCTCGACTTCTGACACATTTTCATTAAAGCACAGTGGTCTACAGTCAACTCGCCGATTACACTCCAACCAAATCATCCATCGCCGATAAGATTCTCACTACTGATTCTTCTTCTCCCTGAACGACTCTCCCGACTTCTGACTCATTTTCATTAAAGCACAGTGGTCTACTGCCTCTGTTATAGTCTTTGTTGTATATGACTAAACCATGTCAATCAATTCTCTCTCAACTTATCTTCTATCGGTATTATTCCTACCCATTCTTGAATATACATTCCTAACTCTATCTTTTCTAGTATTGCCACACATTCACCTTAGCATCCTCATCTCAGCAACACTTATCTTATCTACATGTTTCTTAGTTGCCCAACATTACGACTCATACAACATTGCTGGTCTAATAGCCGTTCTATAGAACTTCCTTTTTAGTCTAATAAGTACTCGCTTATCGCACAGTACGCCAGATGCACTCCATCACTTAAGCCATCCCGTCTTAATTCTGTAGACCACATTCGCTCCAACCTCCTCAGCCATTATGATAATCGATCATAAATAATGTAAATATTCACTTTTAGGTAGTTTTTGGTTCTCAATCTTTACTTCTCATCTGCTTCCAGTGCTACTGTTACTAAAATTACACTCCATGTACTCTGTTTTAGTTCTGTTAATCCTAAATTGTGATGGCCAATTACGTCATGCATCCCTTCACTCATTGTTCTCATTGGGTTTGTTGTGTTCGGGGGATTTTTTCTCAAAATTTTCGTTCTTGTTTACTCCGGTGTTGAGTTTCACTTGTTTCGGAGAGTATGGAGTCGGTCCTGAGTACCAGGGGTTGAGTCAAGGAAATTCTGGACCGAAGGACCAGGGCTGCATGTACGGGGCCTTGGGCTACACGTGCGGGAGAGGGGCCGCACGTGTGGGAGGTGAGGCCGCATGTGCGGGAATCAAGGGAATTTTGGGCTTGCACATTGCATTATATGCAGGTGCGGGAAGAGGTACAGATTGGAAGAGCCGCACGTGCGGGAAGCACGCTCTGCACGTGCGGGGGTAAGTGCCACATGTACGGGATGGGCCTGGGTCTGAAAACTCTATTTTTCTTCTCTCTTTTGAACTATGTATATCACTTTTAAAACATTTCCTTCTCACTCTAAAATTATTTTTCCTCCTCCTTCTCTCTAAAAAACCTCCATCAAACATCTTAAAACTTTGATTTCTTGAAATCCATTGGGTTTTTGATCCTTGTTCCTTCATTAAAGTTGGATAATTTCTCGAGGGCTTCGTGGTGTGCGGTGAAGATCGTGTTTCAACATCGTCAATTTTAAGGGTTTCATCTTATTTTCTTCTCCAAAACTTGAGGTAGGGGATTCCTTTGAGTTATATATATATATATATATATATTTGCAAGATTTTGGTTTAATTTTTGGAATTTCTCTTGTAAATCTTGAAATTTGATGGTTGACTCAACAATGTGAGTAGTTTGGGAGTTGATTTGCTTTCATGTCTCTTTTGAAACAATTTCTTGAGGGCTTTGAACTACATTGATTGAGGAAGAGTTGTTTTTGAAGAAATTCTTGTAAATGTTTTGGTGTGTGTTATTGTGGTGAGAAAAACCTAGAATTTAGGGATTTTCAAAATATGTTGAGAATATATGGTTGGCATTGTGAAAATACTATTTTGTGTGTCAAAAAGAGTAAAGGATGATGAAGTTTCTTATATGTGTGGTGATGAGCTTCATGAAAAAAGGAAAAATGAAAATGTGCTGATATTGGAAGTTGTTGTTCAAATGTTGTTTTAGTCGTAGAATGACTAATGTGTTGAAAATAAGGGGAATGTAGAAACATTGTTATGAACTTGGTTAAATAGATGATTCTCTTGTGAAATCACCTTGGAAATGAGGAAATTGGTGATATGGATCTTCATGGTTAAATCATGGGATGGAATTGTTAATGGAAGGAATATTGCATTGCATTGATGATTGTTGCATTTTCATTTCAATTAATTCGATTATGGTAAATTTTGACTATTGGATTTGAAAACCTTTGCATTGAGAAAAACATGTTGTGAAATAAGTTTTCACGGAATTGTTTTGGGGTAAATACGTTGGTAAGTTCGGACAGGAGGTGTAGATGTGTAGACACCCCATTTTTGACCGTCCTCAAGACTTGGATGTGCTTGCAGGTACATCCGATTACAAGTTTGATTGCTCGCTGAGCGCTCAACTTTCGCGATGGAATGCCAGGTTTGCTCTTTCTAAACCTTATTTCCATTCTGTCTCCTTTTTGGACCATGCCTTGGTCCCTCCATATTGTTGTTTGTGATGGCCTGCCGGCCATAGGGAAGGGGCTGCCGACCATGGATTTGGCCCTGTTGACCATGGATAAGGCCTGCCAGCCATCAAATGAGGCACTGCCGGCCACCATTGATGGCCGGCAGGATACCTTGTTTCAGAAGATATTATTTCAGATCTTTTGAGCCAGCCGTTTTTCATTGAGCCATGTGTATAGAGGGATGGAGGCCATTTCAAGCTTGACAAGCAAGCTTTGCATTGCTTTGCTCTATATAAGGGGAGGCTCCTCCCCTTTTCCAAAGGTTGACATTTTTTAGAGACAAGATATCTCTCTCTCTGGAATTCTCACACTCTCTCTCTATATTGTGCTTAATAGTGTCTCAAAGTATATTTTCTCTTCACTTTTTCTCTTCGCTTGAATACGTGTCTAATAGCATGTTATCAAATGTTGCATTCATATGCCATCTTAGCTACCCGAGCCTATTTTAGTTGCATTTTGCATGTGTTGCATTAGGCATCTTGTATAATTAGGATCATGCATTGATTTCTAATTGGTTTCTGTTTTGGCTTGGAGTACACTGTAAGTGTTTATGCTTTAGCATCCTTGCATGTGTGTAAGTGATTGCCATGATAGCATGCTTGCCGTGAGGCTATGTGCTTAAGTGATTGACTGCATGAATGCCCGTGGATGAAGGCTTTATTACTTGAATTGGAACAATTCATCAAAATGTGAGTTTTAAGCCCACTTGGAGTGGCAAATCATCATGTTTTAAGCCCACCTTGTTTGGTGGCAAATCCACATTTCTAAGCCCACTTGAGGGTGGCAAATTCAAACCATTTTCGAAAATAAACATGAGATGTTTTGTTCCAATTCTTGCGATTGAGTCTATACTTGTCTACTGTGCGCATCACATAGTAAGTTAGCCAATAAACTGGAATAAGAACGCATATGTTTTCAAAAACAACATATCATGATTAGTAGAGGCCAATCTTTGATCGGGCGAGCGGGGGTGCTCATTTCAGGACCTTCCTCTCTCGTACCCAAGTTCCCGAGCCGAGGAAACTTTGGTGATGACGGACATGTGGCCTTTGGCCCGAGTCAGGGTTTCCTAAATTTCCCAAAACAAAATATTTAGGTGGCGACTCTAAAATCTGGCAAAGCAGTCCATGTTTGGCACTTTTTGATTCAAAATTGATTTTTTAAAACCAATTGCCAGATTTGGACTCTTTGGTGATTTATCAGTCTTACATTGCACTTTGTGAGATTAGATTCAGAATCGTGACAGGAGTCCAAACTGTAGTAGCTATGAACACAATTCATGCCCTCTCCGAAAGGGGGGCATGCAGAGTGAGTTCGGGCGGTCTACAGTTTTTGGCGACTCTGCTGGGGATTTAGAGAACTTGACTCGAACTCATGATATGTTGTTTTGTCTACACTTATGTGTTTCTTTGCATTACATTTGCATAGGTGCGCCTAAGTCACAGTGTTTGCCATCTGCTATTCTTGAACGGTTTGCTGGAGGCTTGCTTGGAAAAGCGTGCCATAAGGCTGACCGGTTACGGGCTCTGCCACGATGGGAACACAAACCTCAGTTCTCCCGAGGCACCCTTTTGACCAATTGACCTAGTTGCATATCGGAAGCCATAGCGACCATTCCAAACTAGGACAGGTTGCTTACCTGAATATAGGTTGTTTGAAACCGCATGCGTGCGTAGTGAAACCCTAGCTCCTAACAAAATAGGACAGGAAACCCTACCCCACCATAGGGGTGTTTTTTCTCTCACTTGCTTGATATGTGCTTTTAGAGTGTGTCTCTACAGGAATGTATGTATCAGTTTGCAAGTCTGGGTATCAGTCTGAGGACATCAGTGTTTGAGAATATCTGTTTTGAGGCAGAAGTTAGTATAAAGCACAGTCATTCAGCTATGCTCATATCTGTTCTGGCGAAATCAAGTTGAGATGCTGCTTGTTTTCGTTTTTTACAAGGTAGTCCTAGAACTATAGCTTCAGAAGGCTCCGATATCCCCTGGGTACATTGGACTTGTGTTGATAGACTTTGTCAGGTCCGTGATTCAGTGCAAAAGACCAACCAGTGTTTCCTTTACTGAGTCAAGGTAAAAAAAGGCCAAACAAGGCTCACCAGTCCTACTATTCTGGCATTTATCAGCAAGGTCATCGTCGCACCAGGTCCTGCAAAGTCTATCGGCACTGGATCGATGAATGTAGGGGATAATATGATTATGTGATCGGGGGATGAACCACCTGCGGATGGCACTCAGTTTACTCCAGATGTGATGGATGGCCCGCACTATTTTGAGCATTATGCAAATGCTAGTTTTTGTACTTCCTGACTTGGGTATTGGGTCAGTCTTGTTGTGTTGTTTTGAGTCTGTCTTGTTGTATCGAGTCAATCCTGTTGTGTCGGGAGTCAGGTGATTTCGAGGGTGTTACCTCGGACATCACTATCTTGTTTTGTGTTTGTCTTTTACACTTTTTCTTTTGAGTCTGTTCTTGCCCTAAAGCCAGTTGTGCCAGAAGTTTTGAATGAAACGGCAGTGCTTTTCACCTACTTTTCTGTGCCTCGAAATCATTGCACAGACCTAAGTTTTTCAAAACTTTTTGAACGATGTGATGAAAACAAAGAGGAAGGAATTCCTTGGGATTTGCAAAAATTTGATTAATTGAGAGAAAGAAAGGCATGCTAAGCCCTTAATGAATGAGATCATGTTTGTTAATGTGAGTACTGAGAAGGATCCTAGCTTGATCCATATTGGTTCTACATTGTCTTCAGCGCGAGTGGCTAGTCGCTTTCTTAAAAGATTTTAAAAAATGTTTTGCGTGGTCTTGCGAAGACCTGTGCGGAATCACTCTTGAGATTGTACAGCATAAGATCGCTCTCAGCCTCGAGACACAACCCCTTTTTGTTTTCAAACCTTGAACTTGAATTCAGAATGTTCAACGGTCAACCACAATGTGAGGCTTGCGTGGCCAGATTTGAAGCAGCCCTTGAACTAGGGGCAAAAACGTCAGATCAAGAAGGTTAAATGTGATCAAAGGAAGCTTGCGAAGCTAGATCAGAAGCGTCCCTTGAACTAGGGGCAACAAAAATGTTAGAATTTGCTCAGAGATTCAAAAGATGGATCATTCTGCAAACCAACGAAGATCGGCAAGAAAGCCAAATTCCAGTAGTTGGAAGAAGAAATTATTGCTGAAAGACAATCAAGTTCCTATCTGCAACACTAGGGGCAAATTCAGCCCCCAATTGGATGGACTCCTACATCATTAGTGAACAACAGCCATTCTCCAGGATTCATATGGCTTTGAGATCTCAAACCGATCAACATGGACCAATTAAACCTTTTTATCCTTGAGAGGCTAGCTGGGCCGAAAACCCTGAAGGGCGACCTAGGAAAAAGTTAGAACAAAGAAAAGAACAAAAATGAAAAAATGAAGAAAATGAAAAAAGAAAGGAAAAGAAGAAAAAGAAATGAAAAGAAGAAAAGAAAAGAAAAACTAAGCTCGCAAGGTTGAAAACTCGGAAGGGCAGCCTTGGCAAAAGTTAGAGCACAAAAGGAGAGGTTAATACCCGAGTGTACCTTAACCCTGAACTACGTAAGGCTTGATTCCCATCTTCGGGATACGTAGGCAACTTCATTATGAAGTCCAGTCGTAAACACTTCAAATTCAACTGTCTTGTCCATGAGATTGAATGGGTCATCTGTGTCTTCGTTGTATCTGAGTGTTCGGTGGTGATTGTCACTATGAGGACTGGTTACAGTATGCTGCGGCGCTATTCAGACAAGGGGCAACTTTCCGCTGCCGTGAGTTGCCATTCAAACAAGGGGCAACTTTCTGTTGCCATGCAGTACCATTTAGACAAGGGGCAATTTTCCATTATTTTGGATTTGAGGTTGTGCATCTCAAGAGTAAATTTTGTATTGGTCGAGCAGTGGCCATTTGTAAAAACAGTTTTGAGAATTTTTAATGAGGTTGGCTAATTTTCTCAAAAATTATTCCATTTTTCCAAAACTGGACCATTTCTTAGACCCAAAAGGGAAAGCTTACAGTGCTCATAGCCTGACTGTCATGATTTCAAATCAGAAAGCCGAACAAGTATGTTAATCTAACTCTTATGTTGGTCAAAATTGTTTTAGTAGAAAGCAAAAACAAAAAATGGTCAAAATGATGAACTAGGGTCACAGTTGAGTCAGGTTTTTTGTCTTTTCCCCCACTGTCAACATGCTTGCCAGAAAGGGCACTCTACTTGCCAGAAAGGGCGCCATACTCACCAGAAAGGGGCACCGTATTTTCCAGAAAAGGCACAACTGAAGCTAACAACAAAGGGCTGAAAGCCCTCACATCCTCCAAGCAACGAGGTATCAATCCAAGTGTGAAGCACAAACTAGAATGGAGTAGGGTATTCCACTCCCTTATCTGAATAGGTCTGATCACATCCATACTGGCCAAGGGCGTCGTCAACCAATGTCAATCGCAGATTTGCTGTGCATCTGGTCGCACCGCAACCCCTCTGTGGGAAAGCTCACTGTTGTGAGCGGAAGAAAGAGAATCTAGTTGAATACAAGGGGCAAGAGCCCACAACTTCCTATTTGTCCATCAACCACCCAGGGGAGGGATAAAAAATCAGAGAGATTAAAGAATAGAGAGATGTGCGCTGAGAGAAAAAGTGAGGAAAGGGCTTTTTCAGAGAAAAAGAGATTGAGTGCAAGAGTGATGTGAGAATCACAAATAAGAAAGGGTGGGAAACAATACCCGAAGAAACAGGCTCCTTGTGAACCGAGAGGTCTCTCACCTTTGTAACACATCTGAGTGTCGTGTGTGTTGTTTTGTTTGTCTCGATTCTTGTTTTGAGTCGTTTTGAGTGTTGATAGATGTGTTTAGGTTGTTTTTTTTTGTTTTTACCTTGTCTTTTCCTTTGTTGAGTCGTTTTGATTATGGTCAGTCGTAGGCTCAATACCTAGTTGAGAACTCATTTCTTAATTTCAATTTCAAAATTAAATCGTTTTGTGCTCAGAGTGCTGTGCCATTCTCCACATTTGTGCAAAACAGGATTTGTTCTTTCATAAACTGCAGGGCTCAACCCAGGTCATGTGAGAACAGTGTAACAAGGACTTATCTGAAGCTATATGGGTTTTGGACTGCAAAGTAAAACAAAAAAGGGAAAATTGGGAGCATCTTAGTGTGTTTCAACTTCAGGAAGTTCCGTGATTACACTCCGGATATACCTCCTCAGGCCTTGTCAATGCTTCGAAGTGTGAGTGTGCCTCTACCTCAAGTTCAAGCTCAAGCCTGCTTCAAAGCCAGAATGGCAATCAAAAGTGCTCTCCCTGAGCACTATTTCCCTGCCAGAGGCATCTTGGCTGTGTTTCTAATGAGTTCCTAGGAGACCAACTGCAACGGTGGAAACTAGAGTTCGAATGGCCGATGCCTAGAACAAAAAGGTTTGGAATTTCTGAGATTAAAGTTTGGTCTAAATACCCAGGGGTGTATCCCCGGCTTGAAATCTGTATGGAAGCCCCATAGGTTGAGATAGCATGTGTGCGCCTTAATTCTGGATACTGAACTAACCTAGTCTGTCACCCCGTTGGAGAATAGGGCAAGTTGTGAATATGATCATGAAGAGAAGTGGCATCTGAAGTATTCTACGTGAAGAACCCTTGTCAGCATTTCAGAACCTTTGAATTGTGAGTTGAAGGTAAGAGTTCGAAGAACACACAAAGGGAGATCCCCATCAGAGTAGAGCAGTTCACTGCCACTCACCCCATGAGGTGCTTTCTAAAGTGCCGCTTTGTTTGTTTATTGCATTCCCTAAACAACATGCTCTATATTGCTTGTAACATGTATCATATCATCACACTTATTACATTTATTTGCATCTTGTGTTATCTTCTATCGTTTATCCTTTTACGCTAAGCAGCGTTTAGGATCGTTGTCCTCCGGGGCTTTCTCAGGACGCGTGAAGCGCAACCCTAAGCGTGTTTTATCTCGGGACGTGTGAAGCGCGAGCCCCAGTGGTTTTTTAGACCTCTTCTTACGATTTCAGCATGGTTAGAGTGTTCCTTTCCTCACACATTTTTGGCGTGTTTGGAATTTATCTTAGGACGCGTGAAGCGCTGCCCTAGGCGTGTTTATCTCAGGACGCATGAAGCGCGAGCCCGAGCGGTTTTTCGAACCTCTTCTCACGATTTCAGCGTGGTTAGAGTGTTCCTTTCCTCACACGTTTTCGGTATGTTTGGAATTTTTCTCAGGACGCGTAAAGCGCGGCCCTGGGCGTGTTTTATCTCGGGACGCATGAAGCACGAGCCCGAGTGATTTTTCGGACCTCTTCTCATGATTTCAGTGTGGTTAGAGTGTTCCTTTTCTCACACGTTTTCTGCGTGTTTGGAATTTTTCTCAGGACGTATGAAGTGCGACCCTGGGCGTGTTTTATCTCGGGACGCGTGAAGCATGAGCCCGAGCGATTTTTTGGACCTCTTCTCATGATTTCAGCGTGGTTAGAGTGTTCATTTCCTCACACATTTTTGGCGTGTTTGGAATTTATCTTAGGACGCATGAAGCGCGGCCCTGGGCGTGTTTTATCTCGGGACACGTGAAGCGCGAGCCCGAGTGGTTTTTCGGACCTTTTCTCACGATTTCAGCTTGGTTAGAGTGTTCCTTTCCTCACACAATTTCAGCATGTTTGGAATTTATTTCAGGTTGCATCGAGTGCGCCCCTGAGCGGTTGCTTTCAGATCTCTTCTCACGATTTTAGCGTGGTTAGAGTGTCCCATTCCTCACACGATTTCAGCATGTTTGGAATTTATCTCAGGTTGCGTCGAGCGCGCTCCTGAGCGGTTGTTTTCAGACCTCTTGTCACGATTTCAGCATGGTTAGAGTTTTCCTTTCCTCACACGATTTCAGCGTGTTTGGAATTTATCTCAAGTTGCATCGAGTGCACCCCTGAGCGGTTGTTTTCGGATCTCTTCTCACGATTTCAACGTGGTTAGAGTGTCCCATTCCTCACACGATTTCAGCATGTTTGGAATTTATCTCAGGTTGCGTGGAACGCGCTCCTGATTGGTTGTTTTCAGACCTCTTCTTATAATTTCAGCGTGGTTAGAGTGTTCTTTTCCTCACACGATTTCAACGTGTTTGGAATTTATCTTAGGTTGCATGGAACGCGCTCCTGATTGGTTGTTTTTAGACCTCTTCTCACGATTTCAGCGTGGTTAGAGTGTTCTTTTCCTCACACGATTTTAGCGTGTTTGGAATTTATCTCAGGATGTATGGAACGCGTTCCCGATTGGTTGTTTTTGGACCTCTTCTCACGATTTCAGCGTGATTTGAGTGTCTCCTTCCTCACACGATTTCGGCGTGTTTGGAATCTTTTCTTCCTCCTCTTATAATTTCAGTATGATTGGAGTATGTCACCCTTTTGCATCTATTGCACTACCGGTTACATTTATTGCATCATATCTGATTTATTGCCTGCATCCTTTCCATGTTAAGCTTAGTCTGGCATGTGCTCATACATTTCTTTCGTTGAAGCATGGTTTTGTGTTTATGTGTACGTGCCTATTCCATTAAGAGAATTGTGGTCTGAGGGTGTTGGCACCTTTTCTATGTTAGACGTGGTCTGTTTTTTGTCCATGCCTTTTCTAGGCAAGACGTGGTTTGGCCGTGTGCCTTATTCACTTCATCCATTGCATCCATTGCATCGTATTTTGTTTTGTTGCATTCAGTTTGTAGGATCACGATCTTTCCTCAGCAGATCATTCCTCACTCATATCATGCCACCCAATTATTTGTTACTTGTATTCTTGCTGCGAAACACATAGTTCTGCCTATGCATACGCCTACTCCACTAAAGAGAATTGTGCTTTGAGGATTCCGGCACCTTTTCTATGTTAAACGTAGGTTGATTCTGCATCTCCATCCCTTTATGATATTTGTGTGGTTTTGCACTGCTTGTGGTTTGATTGTTTCATTACATTTTATATCATCTTAACTGCTCTGCATCTTGCATGTCATTTGCATTTTGCCCCAGCCTGCGGGCGTATCTCTCTATGATTATATTGAATGTTTGTCTGAGTCTTTAGCCTTGTCAAAAATGGGTCGTCTCTGGGCATTGACATTCACTCCCGTCATTTCATGACTTCCGAGTTCTATCAAAGAGGGGCAACTGTAGACACCCCATTTTTGACCGTCCTCAAGACTTGGATGTGCTTACAGGTACATTCGATTACAAGTTTGATTGCTCGCTAAGCACTCAATTTTCGCGACGGAATGCCAGGTTTGCTCTTTCCAAACCCTATTTCCATTCTGTCTCATTTTTGGACCATGCCTTGGCCCCTCCATATTGTTGTTTGTGATGGCCTGCCGGCCATCAATGAGGCACTGCCGGCCACCACTGATGACCAGCAGGACACCTTGTTTCAGCAGATATTATTTCAGATCTTTTGAGCCAGTTGTTTTTCACCGAGCCATCCTCTATACACGTGTATGGAGGGATGGAGGCCATTTCAAGATTGACAAGCAAGCTTTGCATTGCTTTGCTCTATATAAGGGGAGGCTCCTCCCTCTTTCCAGAGGTTGACATTTTTTAGAGACAATATATCTCTCTCCCTCTGGAATTCTCACACACTCTCTCTCTATATTGTGCTTAATAGTGTCTCAAAGTGTATTTTCTCTTCACTTTTGCACTACAACACCTAGTAAAGCACCATCACTTTGTTGCTGAGGTACTTGAGGGTCTTGTTTGGGCTCAAAAGGCTGGTTTTGGCTCAGAGGAAGGCCTGCTTTGCTGCTGTTCTTCAAGAGTGAGTGTATTCCCTTTTTAAGCTTATCTTTGTATGCCATCTTAGCCACCTTTGCATGCTGTTTTAGGCTTGACTTTCAACTACAAAAATCTTTTTTTTTTAAGTGTTTAAAATGTTTGTTTGAGGCCTTGTGGGAGTTGGGGGTGTTTCACCCCCTTGTATGCTTTATTTGTTAAGCTTTGGAGCCATTCCTTGAAGCTTTTGTAGTGGCCTTTACATGGCCTTTCTACCACTGAAACTCAGAGGAATTTTAGTGGTGGAAAGGTAGTTTTGTGGCCCAAAATGGGTGGGGGTGGTCCCCCCTCCTCTTCTCTTGTTTGCATGTATTGGTGGCCCTCCAAAAGAGCATGTGTTTCTACTTCTTAGAGGCTTTGTTTAGGCTCATTTTCATGACTTTTTAGACCTGCAATAACTCTGTTTTTGGCCGTCTTGGTCACCTCTTGCATGCTTCTTATACCTGTAGTGTAATCCTACTTGTAGCCTTGTAAAGTAACATGTCTTTATGCCTTGAATTGTCTCCATCTCAGCATGTTTTTAGCCATTATTTGCCATGTTATAACTTTTTTTTAGGTCGGTTTGATTGCCTCTTGCATGCTTCACACCCTTCTAGTGCAATCCTCCTTATAGCCTTAACATGCATCATGCTTTGTGCCTGTAATTCTAGCTCATTTTAGCTTTGCTTCAGTAGGTTCTTAGCCTTGTTTTGACCTACTTGAACTATGTTTTGAGTGGTCTTGATCATTTGGAACTTGCTTTGTATAGCCATAGTGCAATCTTGCTCACTAGCTTTGAGTTTCAAAGTATCTAGCATGCTTTACTTGAGTTGTGTGCATGCTTTGGCCTCATTTCTCACATGATTTCAGTGTGTGTAGGGTAGTCATACTCTCACATGTTTCACACTTTCAATGCTTTTGGAGAGTTGTGCCTTATGTCTTGATCATAAGCCAATATGTATGTATGCTTGCTTAAGTTTTGGGGCTACCATCTCAGCATGTTTTTGGTGTTACTTTGCCATGTTACAACTCTGATTTTTTTTGGTAGAGTCACCTCTTACTTGGTTTTGGTATGTGTAGTGTAATCCCACTCATTGGCCTTGCATGCATCATGCTTCATGCCTTCCATTCTAGCTTGTTTTGGCTACACTTCATCATGTTTCTAGCATTGTTTTGGCCTGCCTTAGGACTATTTTGAGTGATCTTGGTCCTTCGGGGCTTGCTTGATATGGCTATGGTGCAAGTACCTTAGCTAGGCTTGAGTTTTGAGTACCGTAGTATGCTATGTTTGTGATAATTGCATGTTTGGGCATCGCTTAACATGTTATTTCAGAGCGTATACATATGTCATGTTCTTACTTCTTTCATTCCTTGATGGCTTTGAGAGTTGTGCCTTTATGCTTTGTTTATGGGCCAATACATGAGTATACATTTCTTGCTATTTGAGCTTCAATTCCAGCATGTTGTAGCCTCTAATTTAGCATGATTAAGCTCTATCCAGAGCTGGTTTGGTTGTTTGTGCATTGTATTGCATGCTTCTTGTGTAAAGCCCTTGAATAGCTTTGAGTTATAAGGACCCTAACATGCTATACTTGTGTTGTTTGCATGATACAACATCATTTGGCATGTGAATTCAGAGCATATATCATTGTCTCACTCTTACACATATCACTCTTTCATTGTGTTTGAGAGTTGAGCTTTGTGCCTTGCTTGCGAGCCATAAGTTGGGCATGCTTTTCTTGCTTCTTGTGCTTGAGTTTCATCACATTTTTGGCCACTATTTTGGCATGCATGAGGTTTGTTTGGGGTTGGTTTAGTCCATTGAACATTATATTGCATGTCTCTAGTGTTGTGTCCTTCACTAGTTTCATCATTTTAGTCCTTTAACATGTTATGCATGTGTTGTTTACATGTTAGAGTCTAGTGTTTCATGCCAAGCGTAGCATGTTGTTTGCATTGCACGATGCTCAACCGGACGTTATGTTGAACAGAAGGTGGATTGGCCCACTTCATACTTGAAGTGATGAAAGTGAGCCAATCCCCTTTGTCTCCGTTGCCTTTGATCATCTATGAGGAGGTAATGGATTTAGTGTCTTGTTTGCATTGCATTTATTGAAATTTGTACAAGTTGGATCTTTGGCCATCATGCATTGCGATGTTTGATTGATGGTTTTGGATCCAATTATGCCTCCCCCTTGATGTTTTGAGATGATATGGAGGGGCATAGTACGTACATACCCTTGGAAGACCCTCCATTTCCTCTATTTTGTGCTTTGTTACAGCTTGGTGTCACAGCACACCAGTGGCCGGCAGTTTTTCATTGTTGGCTGACACCCTTTCATCTGTGGCCGACAGTGTGCATCCTTGGCCGGCAGGGGGGTCGGCAGCAACCATTCATGGCCGGCAGGCCACTGGTGCATTCCTTAGCCTTGATTTGGTAAGTTTCAGCAGCAAGTTCTTGAGGACACCCTGCAAACAGCGCCTCTGAAAGAGCAAACCGGAAGGTGTTTCGAGGCGAGAAACCGAGTGCAAGCATGCATCCTTTTGTTCTTCAAATGGAGCTGAAGCGGCTTAGTTTAAATGTTTACTTGTTAGTTAGCATTTGGTTTTTTGTAATTTAATTAATTTGTTAATTAGTTAAGTGTTGTAATAATTAAGTAGCTTAGTTTAGCTATTTCTTTATCGGTTGTAATAATTAGTCTAATTAGCTTAATTAGATTAGTTAGCTTAGCTTAGCTTAGCTTTTATTTGGACCCTCCGTCGAGAGGGCAAATGTTGTAATAAGTGTGCATGTGTGCGTGAATGTCTTCCAACCCCACGTCTTTCTCCCTTTTACTTAACCGCTTTTGATGGTTAGATTAGGGCATGTTTTGTTTAGCATCCTTATGCTTGTATGCGTGCATCATTCATTTGTCTTGCATGCATCGGGCTCGGCACATCATTCAAACTGCATTGTATTTCAATACATTTACTTGAATACGTGTTTAACATCATGTTATCAAATGTTGCATTCATATGCCATCTTAGCTAGTCGAGCCTATTTTAGTTGCATTTTGCATGTGTTGCATTAGGCATCTTGTATAATTAGGATCATGCATTGATTTCTAATTGGCTTTTGTTTTGGCTTGGAGTACACTGTAAGTGTTTATACTTTAGCATCCTTGCATGTGTGCAAGTGACTGCCATGATAGCATGCTTGCCATGAGGTTATGCGCTTAAGTGATTGACTACATGAATGCCTGTGGATGAAGGCTTTATTACTTGAATTGGAACAATTCATCAAAATGTGAGTTTTAAGCCCACTTGGAGTGGCAAATCATCATGTTTTAAGCCCACCTTGTTTGGTGGCAAATCCGCATTTCTAAGCCCACTTGAGGGTGGCAAATTCAAACCATTTTCGAAAACAAACATGAGATGTTTTGTTCCAATTCTTGCGATTGAGTCTATACTTGTACGTTGTGCGCATCAGAAAGTAAGTTAGCCAATAAACTGGAATAAGAACGCATGTGTTTTCAAAAACAACATATCATGATTAGTAGAGGCCGATCTTTGATCGGGCGAGCAGGGATGCTCATTTCAGGACCTTCCCCTCTCGTACCCAAGTTCCCGAGCCGAGGAAACTTTGCTGATGATGGACACGTGGCCTTTGGCACGAGTTAGGGTTTCCTAAATTTTCCAAAACAAAATATTTAGGTGGCAACTCTAAAATCTGGCAAAGCAGTTCATGTTTGGTGCTTTTTGATTCAAAATTGATTTTTCAAAACCAATTGCCGAATTTGGACTCTTTGATGATTTATCAGTCTTACATTGCACTTTGTGAGATTAGATTCAGAACTGTGACAGGAGTCTGAATTGTAGTAGCTGTGAACACAATTCGCGCCCTCTCCGAAAGGGGGGTGTGCAGAGCGAGTTCGGGCGGTCTACAAGATGAAATTGATTAAGTTGGCCTGAGTGTCTGGGGTGAAAGACCGAAAACATGCATGGAGGAGGTACCACTTCCCTTCCGGTTAGCAACTGGTAAAGTGGGGTTTTGGGTAGTGCTAGTTATGCCTACTTGCACACACCAACCTGGGGATTACATGAGTCGTATTTACCGCCCCTTGAACTAAACTAAAATTTTTTGAATTGTTGAGGTTTCAAGTTATAATTGGGCATGATGTTTTCTTTTTATTTTAAAAGGGCATAAAATGGTGATTTTCTTCAAAGGCATGACATGACATGGTATGGCATTTGCATTTCATTTAATAAAGCTTGTGTAAAATATATATACTTTGTTAAGGATTCTCTACCGGGTTTTATGCTCAGCCCTATGGGATTTTGGTGCAGGAAAGGGCGTGGTGGTCCCGCCAATTTAGGGAGTGGACATATGTGTTGGGAGCATAGGACTCCTATTTTGTTGTGATGTATTTTTGCTAGCCAAGGGCTCTAACTGTCTGGGTCTGAGAGGCCATTTCTGTGTAACTGGGCTTAAGCCTTGGAAACCATAAGCTCTTGAGGGTGTTTATTTATTTTTGGATTTAATGTTCTACATGCTATAGATTCATGTATTTGGTATCGTTGAATGTATAATTGCATGTGGAATTATTTTGTACAAACCTTAATGATTCAATGATGTACGGGTTGGTGAATTACAACTTTTCTTATAATGAATGTTAGTCAATATACTTATGTAACGAGAGTAGTTGCCGGGATCCTCAGTTGTAAGAGGTATTTTTGTTGTGTGTAATTCTTTGGCTAATGTGTTGATAGATATGGGTGCATCTCATTCATTCATATCTACTGCATTTGCGTCTGCATTGGGGCTAGGGGTGGCATGGTTAGCGTCTTCGTTCATAGTAGAGTCACCAGTTGGGGGTACAGTTGATTTAGACCAGGGATGTGGTGGTTGTGAGATAGAGGTTGTCGGGCATTGACTTCTGTTTGCCTTTGTGTTGCTAGACATGTCGGGTTTTGATGTCATTTTAGGCATGGATTGGTTATCTTCATATCGAGATGTGATTGATTGTTATCGTCAGAGAGTTACAGTGTGCACCTCGTGCGGTGATTGTTTTTATTTTCTGGGAGATCGGGTTGATAGAGTCTTGTCGCCAGTTTTTGACCCTCGTAGTAGGAACAAGCTTAGTGGCTTTCTTGCAACTCTCTTGGATAATGAGAGTGACGGGGCCCCTGTTGAGTTGCCAAGGGTAGTTTGTGAATACCCAGATGCCTTTCCCGAGGATCTTACTAGTTTGCCACCCCACCGGGAGATTGAGTTCACCATTGATTTAGTGCCTGGCACGACACCGATTTCCATGGCGCCATATAGATTTGCACCCGCTGAATTCCACGAGTTGAAGGTTCAACTCCAAGAGCTTTTAGACAAGGGCTTCATTCACCCTAGCACATTGCCTTGGGGAGCGCTGGCTCTCTTTGCGAAGAAGAAGGACGGGTCGTTGTGGTTGTGTATTGATTACCGCAAGTTGAACTGGGTTACCGTTAAGAATAAGTATCATCTACCCAGAATAGATGATTTGTTCGACCAACTTAGAGGGTCTCGTTGCTTCTCAAAGATAGATTTGAGGTCGGGGTATCATCAGTTGAAAGTCCGGGAGGAGGACATCTAGAAAACGGCCTTTCGTATGCATTATGGCCACTATGAATTCCTTGTAATGCCTTTTGGGTTGACTAATGCATCGGCTTCCTTTATGGATTTGATGAACCAAATTTTTCGAGAATACTTGGATCGTTTTGTGGTCGTCTTTGTGGACAACATCTTAATTTACTTAACCTCCGAAGAGGAACACGAGGCTCACTTGCAGGTAGTACTCGATTTGCTTAGAGAGCACCAGTTGTATGCTAAATTTGAGAAATGCGAGTTCTGGCTCATCGAGGTGAAGTTTTTGGGTCATGTGGTGTCGAAGGAAGGGGTAATGGTAGATTCCTCGAAGATAGATACCATGCAGGATTAGGGACAACCCAAAAATGTTTTTGAGATTCGGAGTTTCTTGGGATTAGTGGGGTATTATCGATGTTTTGTAAGAGATTTCTCTAGACTAGCCGCTCCTTTGACTAGATTGACTAGAAAGGGTGTCAAATTTGTGTGGAGTGAGGCTTGTGAAAGGTCATTCCAAGAACTTAAGACTAGATTGACCACCAAATCGGTGTTGATAATTTTGAAAAGAGGCCTGGGTTACACCGTTTATTGTAATGCATCCCGGAATGGGCTTGGTTGTGTCTTGATGCAAGGGGGAAAGGTTGTAGCTTATGGTTCACGGCAGTTGAAAACTCATGAGAAAAATTAACCCACCCATGATTTGGAATTAGCAGTAGTGATTTTTGCCTTGAAAATTTGGAGGCATTATTTATATGGCGAGAAGTTTGAGGTTTTCTCCAATCACAAGAGTCTGAAGTATTTGTTTTTCCAAAAAGACTTAAATTTACGCCTACGGAGATGGATGGAATTTATGGAGGATTATGACTTCGACTTACACTATCATCCGGGAAAGGCCATTGTGGTGGTCGATGCCTTGAGTCGGAAATCCATGAGTAGTTTGGCAAGTGTGGCCATTCGAGAATGGGTTATGCTAGGTGACATTGGCAAGTTTGATTTGCACTTGGGTGAGTCCGGTGAGAGTGCAACCTTGTTTACTTTGAGTGCTCAACCTACCTTGATTAGTAAAGTTATAGAGGCACAACAAAGGGACCGTGAAGTGGAGTCAACTCGAGATAGAATTTCCAACGAAAAGGAAGAGAAGGGTCTAAACATTCACTTGGATTTAAGTGTACGTTATCTAGACCGCTTGTTTGTACCAGAATCTTGTAGAGAGGAAGTACTTCAGAAGTTCCATCACTTACACCTTGCAGTACATCCGGGAGGCACCAAAATGTGTCATGATCTTAGTCGTCAGTTTTGGTGGAGGGGCATGAAGCGAGATGTCGTTTTATTTGTATCAAAGTGCCGTACTTGTCAACAAGTGAAGGTCGAACACTAGAGACCAGCGGGTTTGTTACAATCCTTACCGATAGCCAAATGAAAGTGGGAGCACGTTACTATGGATTTTGTAATTGGACTTCCTAGAACGCAGCGAGGCAATGATGCCGTTTGGGTGATCGTTGATAGGTTGACTAAGTCTGCACACTTCATTCCGATACGCACTGGCGACTCAGTTGAGCACTTGGCAGAGTTGTACATTAGAGAGATAGTTTGACTTCATAGGGTTTCTATAACCATTGTATCGGATAGAGATTCTCGTTTTATCGCCCGGTAGTGGTAAAGCCTTTAAGAGGCGTTGGGAACTAAATTGGCCTTTAGCACTGCTTACCACCCTCAAACCGACGGACAATCGAAGCGTACCATCCAGATTTTGGAGGACATGCTTAGAGCTTGCGTCCTTGATTTTAAGGGGTCTTGGGAGAAGCACTTACCATTGATTGAGTTTGCCTATAACAATAGTTATCAAGCTAGCATCAAGATGGCACCGTTTGAGGCCTTGTATGGCTGACCTCGTAGATCACCGGTTTGTTGGGCCGAGGTGGGTGATGCACCGTTGTTGAGCCCAGAAATTGTTAGGGAAACAACCGAGAAGGTTGCTCTCATTCGGAAGAGGTTAGTTACGGCCCAAAGCTGACAAAAGAGTTATGCCAATAAGAAGAGACGGCCTTTATCTTTCGAGGTTGGTGACCAGTATTTCTTAAAATCTCACCAAGACGGGGTTTAATAAGATTTAGTAAGAGTGGTAAATTGTCTCTGAGGTTCATCGGGCTTTTCGAGATATTGGAGAGGATTGGGGAAGTGGCATAACTTTCGGGGGTTCACAATGTATTTCATGTGTCTATGCTTAGGAAGTATGAGCCCAACCCTTCTCATGTGCTTGATTGGGTTGATTTGGAGGTAGACGAGGATGCCTCTTATGAAGAGCGACCGGTCCAAATACTAGATACCTAAGAACAAGTGCTACGGGGCAAAACTATACCGTTGGCAAAGGTGTTGTGGAGGCACCATGGAGTTGAGGAAGCAACTTGGGAACGGGAGGCAGAAGTCTGCTCCAAGTATCTAGATTTATTTAAGCATGTTTAAGTTGTTTTTCATTAGTATTATTCCTTAGTGTTGAAAGGAAATGTATTGAAATTGTTAAGTACGTGTGTTATGTACGTTATTGTTTCAAGCATGAAGTAGTTGTGAGTTGTTACTAAATTTATTAAAAAGCACCATGCATATGTTTATCTTGGATGGTCAATGTTAGTGTGGTAATCATGATGAGAGTAGTAAATGTGGGTTGAGAATTCATTTTGCGGTTTGAAATTGAAATAGCATGGTTGTGATTGCTAGAAACTTTTCTTTTGAGTAGTTGATTTAATTTCGGGGACGAAATTTCCTATGGTGGGGAGGTTGTGACGGCCAGTTACATCGTGCATCCCATCACTCATCGTTCTCATTGGGTTTGTTGTGTTCGGGGGATTTTTTCTCAAAATTTTCGTTCTTGTTTACTCCAGTGTTAAGTTTCACTTGTTTCGGAGGATACGGGGTCGGTCTGGAGTGCTAAGGGTTGAGCTGAGGAAATTTTGGATTGGAGGACTAGGGCCGCACGTGAGGGGCCTTGGACCGTACGTGCGGGAGAGGGTGAGGCCTTACGTGCGGGAATCAAGGGAATTCTGGGCTTGCACATTGCATTATATGCAGGTGCGGGAAGAGGTACAGATTGGAAGAGCCGCACGTGCGGGGATGAGGGCCGCACGTGCGGGATGAGCCTGGGTTTGAAAACTCTGTTTTTCTTCTCTCTTTTGGACTGTGTATATCACTTTTAAAACATTTCCTTCTCACTCTAAAATTATTTTTGCTCCTCCTTCTCTCTAAAAAACCTCCATCAAACATCTTAAAACTTTGATTTCTTGAAATCCATTGGGGTTTTGATCCTTGTTCCTTCATTAAAGTTGGATAATTTCTCGAGGGCTTCGTGGTGTGCGGTGAAGATCGTGTTTCAATACCGCCAATTTTAAGGGTTTCATCTCATTTTCTTCTCCAAAACTTGAGGTAGGGGATTCCTTTGAGTTATATATATATTTTTGCAAGATTTTGGTTTAATTTTTGGAATTTCTCTTATAAATCTTGAAATTTGATGGTTGACTCAACAATGTGAGTAGTTTGGGAGTTGATTAACTTTCATGTCTCTTTTGAAACAATTTCTTGAGGGCTTTGAACTACATTGATTGAGGAAGAGTTGTTTTTGAAGAAATTCTTGCAAATGTTTTGGTGTGTTATTGTGGTGAGAAAAACCTAGAATTTAGGGATTTTCAAAATATGTTGAGAATATATGGTTGGCATTGTGAAAATACTATTTTGTATGTCAAAAAGAGTAAAGGATGATGAAGTTTCTTATATGTATGATGATGAGCTTCATGAAAAAAGGAAAAATGAAAATGTGTTGATATTGGAAGTTATTGTTCAAATGTTGTTTTAGTCATAGAATGACTAATGTGTTAAGAATAAGGGGAATGTGGAAACATTGTTATGAACTTGGTTAAATAGATGATTCTCTTGTGAAATCACCTTGGAAATGAGGAAATTGGTGATATGGATCTTCATGGTTAAATCATGGGATGGAATTGTTAATGGAAGGAATATTGCATTGCATTGATGATTGTTGCATTTTCATTTCAATTAATTCGATTATGGTAAATTTTGACTATTGGATTTGAAAACCTTTGCATTGAGAAAAGCATGTTGTGAAATAAGTTTTCACGGAATTGTTTTGGGGTAAATACGTTGGTAAGTCTGGATAGGAGCTGTAGATGAAATTGATTAAGTTGGTCTGAGTGTCCAGAGTGAAAGACCGAAAACACGCGCGGAGGAGGTACCACTTCCCTTCTAGTTAGCAACCGGTAAAGTGGGGTTTTGGATAGTGCTAGTTATGCCTACTTACAGACACCAACCTAGGGAATACCTGAGTCGTATTTACCGCCCCTTGAACTAAATAGATAATTTTTGAATTGTTGAGGTTTCAAGTTATAACTGGGCATGATGTTTTCTTTTTATTTTAGAAGGGCATAAAATGGTGATTTTCTTCAAAGGCATGACATGGCATGACATTTGCATTTCATTTAATGAAGCTTACGTAAAATATGTATACTTTGTTAAGGATTCTCTACCGGGCTTTATGCTCACTCCTATGGGATTTTGGTGTAGGAAAGGACGTGATGGTCCCGCCAAGTTAGGGCGTGGACATATGTGTTGGGAGCATAGGACTCCTATTTTGTTGTGATGCATTTTTTCTAGCCAAGGGCTCTAACTGTTTGTGTTCGAGAGGCCATTTTTGTGTAACTGGGGCCTTGGAAATTATAAGCCCTTGAGGGCATTTATTTATTTTTGGATTTAATGTTCTACATGCTATAGATTCATGTATTTGGTATTGTTGAATGTATAATTGCATATGGAATTGTTTTGTACAAACCTTAATGATTCAATGATATAAGGGTTGGTGAATTACAACTTTTCTTATAATGAATGTTAGTCAATGTACTTATGTAACGTTGAAAAATTTTCGGGGCGTTACGTAAATCCTTTAAATTCAAGTGCTTCTCTCCAAGTCTCCAACTTAGTGTTAACTCCTTCTCTAGTCTCATCCACTAACACGATATTATCTGTAAAAAGTATACACCATAGCGCATCATCTTGAATATTTCTCGTCAACTCATCCATAAGTAAAGCAAAAAGATAAGGACTTAAGGTTGATCTTTGGTGTAACCTTACAATAATTGGAAATTCACTTGTCTCTCTGGCAGGTGATCTAATAGTGGTCACCATACCTTCATACATATCCCTACTCATATTAATGTAACCTTTTGTCACCACTTTCTTCTCTAATACCCACCAGATTATATATCCCGAAGTACTCTATCATATATTTTCTCAAAATCGATAAAAACCATATGAATGTCTCTTATTTACTTTATATAGCACAATATATAATTATATATATATGTATATGCTTATAAAAATACCCACATTATGTTAAAAATGAAATAAATGTTAATATAATTAAATTATGTATATTTATATACATAATTTGCATAAATCATCATAATTAATTGATCTCTCTGTTGCGAAAATGACGTCATTTCATGTAGCATATACACACAAATTGTACGAATCGCTCAATTTAAAAGTCAATGGCACGAATTAAATTGTTTTGATTGAAACTTATTGAATCATAAATCATGAGGTTCTAACAAGCATGTGTGTGATTATTCCAGCTCACATATCCCCTTGCTTCCTTGTGAAAGAGGGAGACCATGTTATTATTGGTCAATGCAGGTTTCTCTTGAAGCTCTACTCTTTCATTGAATTTTTGGAGGATATACTTACTTCTTGGTAACCGTGTACGATTATGTCCCTCTTTGCAGGCCAATGTTGAAGACTGTGAGGTTTAATGTGTTGAAAGTGATTCCAGCTGGTTCTTCTGGTGGTGGGAAGGAGGCATTTACAACAATGTGAGTTTAGTGGATCAATTTTTTGTAGTAGTAAGGTCAACTATGGACTACGGCATTGGATTATGCAACTTCAGTTAGAGTGTTTCTTTTGATGTGTACTCTCTTAAGGTTTGAGTTTTTGTATATGGCCAATTTACAATTTTCTCAATTTCAATCAGTCATATAACTCGAGTGTGCAATGTGGTGAAGTCGTCATTGTTTGCTAGCTAGTAGTTTGTCCCTTCGGAAACATTGCCTCACATAGTACACATTTCTCTCGGATTATTGACATTGCTCCTTGTACTATACATTTCTCTGGGATTATTGTTGTTATTAGTGAAGCATTTGGATTTTATGTGGAGCAGGGTATTTCTTGTTTGTATAGCTATTAATCCAGCATCTCTCTTTTTTTCCTTATTCTTCGCTTACTGCAATCACATAGAGAAAAGATTAAGGTAAAAAATAAATGGAGCACGGAAGAAATGGTAGTTGGATCCTGGTGGTGAATCAATGGCGAGGAGGTGGATCTAGGGGCCATGAAGCAAGGAATGGTTTGTACACTGTCTTCGTGGACAATATCCCAAGATCTTTGGATGTAAACTCACTGTTCAAACTTTTCAAAAAGTTTGGTGTAGTTAAAGATGTATTCATTCCTTTCAAGAGAAGGAAAGCGACAAACTCAAGATTCGGTTTTGTGAGATTCGATTGTCATGTTGCATCAGACATAGCAATCCAGAAAGCAAATGGTCTTTTGGTGGATGATAAGGTCCTTGCAGTCAAGTATGCCACTCATGATAGGAGCATGGCCAACACGATAAGGTCCCAGGCCATCACAGAAGCCTTTAACCCGAACAGAGGTGCAGGTTCAATCCCATTTACTGGCCATAAATCTTATGCAGAGGTTCTACAAAGGGGCACGTCCATGACTATCAAAGTCAATGAAGATGGCCATGGTTGGCTTTACGATAGTGTCAATATCAGGCTCAACTCGGATTTCTACATCAACAGCATCAGATCTGCCTTGAAAGATAATGGGCTACCTCAAGTTGTGGTCAGACAGGGGGGAGGGAGGGATGTAATTTTGACTTTCAAATCCCAGGAGGAGCTCCAACTCAATATCCAGAAGATCAAGGACTTGTTTAAAGATTGGAGCCAGTTTGTTTCGGAACGGAAGCCAGGAGTTCAAATAAAGCAAGAGAGATGTGTTTGGCTTAAATGTTATGGTATTCCTTTGAACCTCTGGAACAGGAACACTCTAAACAACATAGGAGCTCTGTGGGGGTCAGTCTTTCATTTGGAGGGTGATCTTAGCCAGCCAAAGTCATTCTCCTACTCCAGAATTAAAGTGGTTACAACATGCATGGAGCTTATCAACAAAACAATAAATCTGGAATGTAAGGGTAGATTACACCCAATTCTTGTTTGTGAAGATCATTCGGTCAACCCTTTGGAGTGTCATGAATGGAGAAACTTTGGGTTGGGTGATTCAATACCAGCTCCAATGTGGCCTTAAGTAGAGCTGAGGAAAATGTTCTTACAGATGGGGCTTGTAAGAGGAAGGATTAAGTCAATTTAGCGGCAAATCGGCATGACTGGTCCGGTGCGGCAGTTCTGTCCTCCATCAACGTGATGCAAAGGAAGGAACTTTTACCATGGAACAGTATAGAGGCGGTGGGCATAGTGGTTGAGGATTCACTGTGCAGCAGACCTACCGCAGTAGGGGGAAAAGAAACAATGATGGAGGAGCGTGTACCTAGCCCCATGTGCAATGACCAGCCACAGAGGTGTGTTGAGCAAGCTTCACCACCTGGTCTATTCAAAAATCTGAGCAGGTCCATAGACGAGCTTGGGCCTGGAATTAATTTGGAGGTCAACTTGGGCCATCCGAACAGTGACCATATAATTCAAGGCCCTATTCCTGGAATTAATCTAGAGGTTAACCTGGGCCACCCAAACAATGAGAATATATTTCAAGGCCCTATTTTCTCGTCAATTGGACTTCATGGCAACAGGTCAGGCAATAATCCTTTATCACTTGGGCCTCATCCACCTGCTGCTTCCTATGGTTTGGGCACTATGAATTTACATGCTAAAGGCCCTGTTCGTTGTCCTGATCCCATCCTCAACCCCCAACGGTATGCCAAGAAAGCTGGGAAAAAGAAGGTGCACATGGAGGGGTTCTCTCGGTGTGCTCGACTCTATGGTCACAAATCTGTAGCTACCAGTAAACACTCCTCCAAGTCCATTATATTCAGGCCAGCAGCAGTGGCCCTTGCACGCTCTGAGCTATCTGAGGGTGAGTCAAGCTCGCACAGCTATCTCCTCAAGGAAGCGCAGGTCACTGTCAAAGTAGGGAAAGATTTGAGAATCAACTTCCATGGCTGGAAGATGGTGTGGTGGATAAGATTATTGAGCTGGAACTTAAGGATAAAGAGAGACTTATAAGGGATGGAAAGGCCCAACCGTAATAGAAGTGTGCTGGGGTTGAATAGAGGGTTAATTTGTTTAATTATGAAGCTTTTATCTTGGAATGTTAGAGGGATTGGCAAGCCTAAGAAGAGGGGAAGAATTAAAAGGCTACTAAAGGAGAGGCATATTGATATTGTATTCCTTCAAGAGACAAAAAAGATAGTGGTATCTGACAATTTAGCTAGAGGGATTTGGGGTCAAAGGAAAATGGAGTTCTTGTCTGTTGACCCAGAAGGTACTGCAGGTGGGCTTTTATGTATTTGGGATCCAGACATCTTCCAATTATCTTGTAGCTGCTGCAACAAGAGGTTCATTCTACTCTCAGGTACCTTATATAACTCCTTTGAATGTGTTCTACTTAATATTTACGCTCCTAATGATGTCAGTAGTAGATCCTCTTTTTGGAACACTTTACTCAATCTTAAGGTCTATTTTTCCAACCCTTGGTGCATGGGAGGTGATTTCAATGAAATAAGACATATGGGCGAGAGAGTAGGTTGCTCTAGAAGAGACAAAGGCATGTAACAGCTCAATGAGTTCATAGATTCCGCTGAATTAAATGACCTCCCCCTTCTTGGTAGGAGATATACTTGGTGCAATGCCCAAGAATCTTAGAATTGGAGCAGAATTGATAGGGTGTTGTTAAGCCATGAATGGTTAATTCACTTTAAACTGAAACTCTGGGGGTTGCCTCAACTTATATTAGATCATTGCCCCCTCTTAATGATGGAAGATGAAAGAGATTGGGGTCCCAAACCTTTCAGGTTTATCAATGCGTGGACATTGCATCCCAAATTTGCTCAACTATTTACTACCTCCTAGGTGAATGCCAATTTTGTAGGTTGGGCTGGGTTTATTCTCCAACAAAAACTAAAACACTTAAAGCTGGAACTAAGGAAATGGAATACTGAAGTGTATGGAAATGTTTCAACCAAACTTAAGGCGTTAGAGGATGAATTGCATGACCTTGACATCATTGTGGAGGAAAGAGAATTGTTACACTCTGAAAAGGCTAGAAGAAGAGAAGTTAGAGGTGAAGTGTGGAAGCTCTATAGAAGGGTGGAGTGGCTATGGCACCAACAGTCCAGATTGAATTGGTCTCTTAAAGGAGATAAAAATACTAGGTTTTTTCAAGCTATTGCAAGTTCTCGTCAAAGTAGAAACATGATCAATTCTATCTCAGCCAATGGTATTTCTTATGAGGACCCTGGTAGGATTAAAATTGAGGTTTTCATCTATTTCAAGAACCACTTCCAGGAACTTTGGATCAACAGGCCTGCTCTGGGTGGGGATTTCAAAGTAATTGAGGATAATCTTGTCTCTCACTGCTTGATACCTTATTTCATTGAAGCAGAAGTTCGGGCAGCCATTAAAGAGTGTAATGGTAACAAAGCTCTAGGCCCGGATGGGTTTAATCTGTTGTGCTATCAGAAATTCTGGAAAGTCATAAAGCAGGAGATCATGCAATTCTTTAGTGACTTTCACAAACATAGCAAGCTTACCTATCGTATCAACAGCTCTTTCATTACCCTCATTCCCAAGCCAGATAGTCTCATTAATCTGACTGATTATAGACCCATTAGCTTGGTGGGCTCTCTATATAAAATTTTGGCAAAAGTCTTAGTGCAGAGGCTAAAGCCTGTTATGCCTTCAATCATAGGTGAGACCTAGACAGCTTTCATAAGAGGCAAGAATATCCTAGATGGGGTGTTTATTGCTAATGAGGTTGTGGATGGATGGAAGAAGGCCAAGAGGCAAGGGTTAATAATCAAGCTGGACTTTGAGAAAGCCTTTGATTCAGTCAATTGGGAATTCTTGTTCTCTATGATGTTAAGCTTTGGCTTTGGTTCTAAGTGGATCTCTTGGATAAAAACTTGTGTGACTTCAGCCCGTATCTCTGTCCTTGTGAATGGATCTCCAACTAATGAGTTCTCTCCGCAAAGTGGCCTTAGGCAAGGCGACCCATTATCACCATTTCTTTTCAACATAGTGGTTGAAGGGCTCAATATCCTCCTCACCAGAGCTATTAATCTTGTTATCCTTAAAGGTGTCTTGGTTGGGGCTAATGAGGTCCTTGTATCACATCTCCAGTTTGCGGATGACTCTATTCTCTTCTGTGAAGCAGATATGGATCAAGTGGTTGTTATCAAAAGAGTGCTTCGATGCTTTGAAGTTCTATCCGGACTCAGAATTAATTACCTCAAAAGTATGGTATGTGGAGTGGGTGTGGTTGAAGCGTCACTGCAGAACTTTGCAAGTTGTTTGAATTGCAAGGTGCTTCGTTTGCCTTTGAAATTTCTTGGGCTGCCATTAGGCTCCAACCCTGGGAGCAAATCTACTTGGAAACTTGTGCTAGACACTATCAGAGCTAGACTTTCAGGTTGGATGAGGAAAATGTTGTCCTTTGCTGGTAGACTAACCCTTATCAAATCTGTCCTATCTTGTCGACCTGTGTACTATCTCTCTCTCTTTAAGATGCCTGATGGGGTAGCCTGTGAAGTGGAGAAGATTGAAGCTGCCTTCCTGTGGGGTGGAAATGGGCTTAAAAGGAAAATTCATTTGGTGAAATGGTTAGATGTAACAAAGAGTGTTGCCCAAGGGGGCCTCGGCATTAGGAGAATCAGGGATGTTAATGCTTGTTTGCTTCTCAAATGGTGGTGGAAATTTGACACTCAAAATAATGCACTTTAGAGGAGAATCATTTGTAGTAAATACAAGGTCGAGATAAATTGTTGGCATCCTTCTGTGTTATCTTCTTACAAACTCTCAAGGGTATGGAGGGACATTCTCTTCATTGGGAATCATAGTGCCAATATCTTTAACTTTTTCCTACAAAGCTGCCAATTCAAGGTGGGGGATGACTGTAGAATCAGATTTTGGTTTGATAAGTGGTGTAGAGCCACTTGCCTCAAGGTTGAGTTCCCCTCCCTTTTCAACCTTTCTATTGATAAAGAAGGTTCTCTTCAACAATACCTTGCAAGGAAAACCAGCGAAACTGATTGGAACTTCAACTTCAGAAGAGCCTTGTATGCTTGGGAACTACCGGATGAATCTAGACTGCTTAGATTGTTGGCTTCTGCTCCCTCTTTAAACACTGGGTGTATTGATAGTTTGGTCTGGAACTCTACTATTGCTGGTTCTGGTGCCTTCTCTGCCTCTTCTCTCTATTCCTTTAGCACCTCTCTCCTGGGGCCTGATCTTTCCATAACCAAATTTATTTGGTGTAACTTATTACCTCCCAAAGTCCACTTCTTTGGATGGCTAGCCTAGGAAAATAGAGTTAAAACTGCAGATTTTCTTCACAACCTTGGCATCCTTGGTCCCAATGCATCAACCTCCTGCATTTTCTGCAAATCTGCTGTTGAATCTGCCAGTCATGCTTTGCTTCATTGTCCTTTCTCTTGGTCCATTTGGTCTGCCGTGTTATCTGACTGGGGGATCCATTGGTGCATCCCATACTTTGTAGCAGACTTACTTAACTGGTGGATGAGTAAGAAGTTTAGGGGCTTAATTACCAAAGTTTGGAGAGCCATTCCTTTTGTTGTTCTTTGGTCCCTTTGGAAGCATAGAAATGAGTGTGTTTTCTCTAATGACCATCCTAATTCAGTGGAATTGTGGGAATTAATTAAAGTCAGATTAGCTTATTGGCTTAAGGCCTCTATCAAGGACTTCCCCTTTTCAGTCTCTGATTTTGTTTGCAATTGGAGGAATATTAGGAGCTTCACCTGAATATTTTGTGCAGTTTCTCTCTAGCTGCTGCATTCTCTACATTTAGTCCTCTGCTGCTGACTTGAATTGCCTGGTCTGTTCTGGTGTGCATTGTCTGGTCTGCTCTGCTTCGAGTTGTCTGCTCTGATCTATTAGTGGATTTGCTGTGGTTGTGTGGTGTGTGCTATAGCTGGGTTGATTCCAGTGGACGTTTCTGCTGATTTACTTGTGCTCTGGGGGGTTGCTACCTGTGGTTGGTTCTTTTCCAACTTCTGGCTATAATATTGAAAGAAAGGAAGATGTTGATGCAATTTCTGTGAAGTCTACAATATATATGGAGTGTCTCTATCTGGGCTGAAGTATGCTTGTTCTGTTGATTGTTCTACTGCCTCCTCCGTCTGCTATTGTTATCTGCCCTAGGTGTTGGTTCTGCTTCAGTTGAAGTCTTGCTAGCAGTGTTTTGGTAGCAATTCTTGGGTTTGATTCAGTGCAGTGTTAATCTGCCTCGCTCAGTGCAGTGCAATTCTTGGTTTAGTTCTTGGTTTAATCTGAAGTATTTTGGTTGTGCATTGGTTATTCTGCAGTATTTTGGTTTCACTGCAGTATTTTGGTCTGCTGCAGTTTTGTTCTTAGCTGTGCTTTTTGTCTTTTGTTCTCTTTTTTGTTGGTTTCTCACCAACTAGGAGGTTTGAGCTTCATAGCTCCTCTTTATTGATGTTTTTCATTGTACCCTGTACGTGTTTCATCAATAAAGTTTTCTTTGCCAATAAAAAAAAAAGGGTATTTCTTGTTTGTGTTGTCTGTGATTAGATTTGTTGTCTAGAATATATATGATAGGCCAGCTAAATTCTAAAACTGTTGGTAGTCTAGCAGTAAATTGTAGCTGTCACGTCCTAATTTTAATTACTCGGAAATATTACCAAGCCTGTAAATTTAGGTGCATTTTTTTTATACATACACAAATATCTATTACACTTGAGTAATAGAAATACAATAATACATGTTCTCTCTCTCAATGAATACAACAACAATAATACATGCCAAGCTTCTGCCGCGAAGCTACAAATAAATAAATACAAATACAAAATCCACTTCCTTTACAACTACTATGAAGTTATACAAATGGACTCAAGAACTCCATATATCTTCAATCAAATAATCCAAACTTTCTTCCTGTAAAAAGATAAAACAACAACGGGGTGAGCACTAATGCCCAGTAGGAATCTCATAGTCCTCAATCAATAACTAACACACAGATAGAAATGATCATGCATGCAAGGCGATACCATATAGTAGGGTGACATTTCATAATCTCAAAATATCATAAGTAAGGTGTCTTTTTCTCAAAAACTATTTAAACACTTTTAAGAAAGACCTTCAGCCATTAAAATCATCCCTTAACTTAGAAAACCATAGATCCTTGTGAAACAACCATTTTTTAAGAAACAACATCATTTAAAGGTTATTAACCAATTCCCCAAAATATTTATCATTTAACTTCCATTTTTAATGTTTCTCTTTTCCTTTCATTCTTCTTTTCTACTCTTCATTTTCAATTTAGAACCCCGTAACTTCAAGTTCAGGTTTCTTTTTTTTTTTATTATTATTTATAGAACAACGCTCACAATTTACTTCTGCTAACACAACTACTTCATTAAGTTTACCATCATGGTCTATAATCCTCATATCTATTTTTGACTCCCATTATTCACAATTAATGCCTATGCACATTACCTCTTTAAACCAAATTACACATCAATATGAAATTTCACAAATTCGTCACAAGCAACAAATAACATCATCAACTCAACATACTTCTCAACACATAGCTCAACACAATCCACCTTTTGCTGACTTACTACGGCGGGATAGCGGACACCCAATTCATAATACTTCCCACCTTTTGCTGGCTACTATACGGCGGGAAGTGAACTCCCAAAAACAATTTTCATAAAAGCCATTTTCTTTCAAAAACCATTTTTCAACTTTTTAAAACCAACCATTTTTGTAATTAATTTCCATGTTCTGTAGAGAATTCTCACATAGTATATATAGTTATGCTTTTTCCTCAACACAAAAATAAATGTAAATGCAATGCTATGCCAAGGGTAATCAATGAGGAAAAATATTCATTCCAATGCATTGTTTCCAAATCACCATGTTCTCAATATTATCATGTGATTTCATCAATTTCAAACTTCCAATATTAATTCAATAGGGGCGGTAAATACGACATTGGTAATCCCTAGGCTGGTGTCTGCAAGTAGTCTCTACGAGTACTACCAAACTGTCATTTTTACCGGTACTAACCGGAAGGCTCGACACCTATCCGCGCGGCTTTCGGGTCTTTCACTCTAAACACTCAGACCAACTTATCAAATTCATCTACACCCCCTATCCGGACTTACCAACGTATTTACCCCATACACATTTCCATATTTCTCATACAATTCATTTTCTGTCATGAAGGCAAATCTCTTCGATTTAGTACCACAATGCACAATAATAAATGAAATGATATGCAAATGCAAAATTTCCATGGTTCATAACATTCCTTCTCAAGTCAACCATATACCAACAACTTCCTCATTTCACAAGTCATAGCAACATGGTCTCATCCAGGACTACACATGAAGTTTTCAAAACCATTTCTTTAACTCAATATATTTAAAAGATTACCATTCTTTGCAAAACACATTATGAAATTTACACCCATTCATTTTCTATTCAAAGAAAGAAATGCGTTTTATGAACATTCCCACGTTCCCCAAAAATCTCTAAATTTCTAGTGTTTTCACAAAAAAAAAAAAAAAAAAAAAAAAAAACCAAACATTTCCCATCCCCATAAAGAAACCCCATTGAATCATCCTCTTGAGTTGAATGACTAAACAAGCCCACTAGGAATTTAATAAAATGATTTGAGATTAAACCCATTTTTTGGAAACTCTACATCTTAGATCACAAAAACCAAAATCAACATAATCAGTACAATTCCACATAATCATCACAATTCAACATAAGCAACATGATTCAACTCAACATCATTAAATATAATTCAACATAATTCAAGAGGAATTCTTAAATCCCATTTCAACATTCCATAACTGAGTTTATGTCATCTATATCATTAATAAATCATTTCCCCAAATTTCCTTTCTCATTATAACATGATTTACATTGCTCATAACAAAGTTCATTCGTAAATTTTAAAAATAATTTTCAAACATAACCAAATTCCAATTAAACTTGTATATATATAATTCAACCTACCAATTTCATGATTCTACTTTCAATTTGGGCCAAATCATTGATTATCACCATGAATCAATCTAGGGTTTCAAGAAAAATATAGAAATTTCAAGAAAAATTCAAACTTCTTAACCCATTGCTTTTTATTCCAATTTTCCCATTAATTATATACCTAGGGTTCATAACCCATCATTTTAACTCATCAATTGAACTCCTAACATCTCAAACCCTAAATCCCCAATTTTCATAATATACTTTATATGCTAAAAAATGTAGGTTTTGTATGTATATAATCAAAATACCACCAATCTATCTATTTATGGAAGATTGAGGAAGAACTAAGACCCCTACCTCAAGAACCAAGCAAAGGAGCGAAGCTTTGATGAGAACCTGTCACAAATCCGAGCTTCAATCGGTTGAAAATGTTGATCTTCTCTTGTTCTCCATCCTTGATGCAAGATCCATGGTGGATTTTTTGATAAAAGTGGAGGAAATCAAGGTTTTGGGGGCTAGGGTTTCGGACATGGAGAAGGGAAGAAAAAGAGAGGAAAAGAAAATGTAAGAAATGATCCAAAAATCACGTTATTGAGCTGCTGTCCCGCACAGTCCCGCTCGTGCGCCGCTTTTCCCGCATGTGCGGTCCTGCTTCCAGTACAGATATGAAAACTTCAAACGGGTATAACTCTCTCATCGGGACTCCGTTCTAGGTCGTTCTTATGTCCAAATTGAAGCCCCAGAAACAAGCTTTCCAATGATTCCAACCTCACATTAAAATTTTAAGTATAGAAGGAGAAAAGGGCAAAAGAGTGACGACTGGTCAAAAACTCAAACTCAAATTTGGGGCTTTTTATCTAACATTTTCTATATATCTTGTTAAGGCTTCAATCAAGATTCCAAACATCACCCAAGGGTTCTCAGTTATAATATTTAAAGTTCACTTGCCAACCCATCAATATCAAGAGTCCGACAACCGTACAAGTTTTAAGGTGACGGGCACCACTAGACGTCAATCAAACGTGAATTTAAAATCCGAGTCGTTATAACCTTCCCACCTAAAGAAATTTCGTTCCCGAAATTGCATCTATTCTAACAAAAATAGCAACAACCTTATACTTACCAATTCTAAACAACTCCTAGTCCAAAAATAAGACATGAGAGCACCCATATATAACCACCAAACCTTTAACAACTTTCAATTACACCTCACTTCAATTCTAAACCCAAAAATACAAAGTGTTATAATCCACTCACCTTGGGGAAATTTCGTCCCCGAAATTGAAGAAAACCAAATAGAAGACAACTCAAACACGGATTGAAACACCCCCTGTAATGTTCAAAACCAGATCCACACTCGGGATAGATCTTAATTTTCTGATTCGATACCTCAAGGTTCCAACGATACCCAAACAACAAGAATCACAAGGAAGGATCACAAATACTTTTCGACCAACACACATCGGAATTCAATGGGCAAGGAGCAACACTAACCATTATAATCCCAAAGTCCATAACAACTTCTCAATTAATTACTAAGCGGACAACATCTATTGAACGCCCAAAACTCAATTTCAAGGAAAAGAAATCACTCTTAAACTAACACTAAGTCAACACAAGCAAAACAGATAACACATTGCATTGTATGATCCAATATCACAACTCTCAATTGCTTTTCAATTAACAGTGTTATCAATTCTTTATTCCATTTAACACTTAAAAGTAGAACAGTGAAAATCATTCATTATCATACTCAAATTAAGTTTTTAACATTTAGTTCAACCATGTCTTCCCAGGCCACGTACAAGGAAAATAGATTTTTGTTTTCCCACATCGATCTCAACATTTTCCTGGTGAATTCCAACCATCACCAAATAACCTCCGCCACCCATCCGGCGACATCACAACAAAATTTCCATACACATTTGCAACAACAACAAACAAAACAAACCAACATATTCATTACAACTGTCAACGCTTATATCAACATTCAATATATATATACACATTGGCACAAGTGCACTTACAACAATTTCCATTCAAACATTTTTAACTCCTTTAGAGCAATTTCACAAATTCACATAAACAACACACGTATATATGTACAAGTAAGACTTCATACCATCAAGCACCCCTTGAGACACTATCCATTCATATCCCTATTTATCCAAAACAAGGCAACTCCCAAGATAATTAAGCATCAATTAACTTCAAGTAGCATTTGTTAAAACCATTGGTTGCAAGTCAAATCAAAACAGACTAACCCAAACCAATCCTGAAGTCCCACAAAAGAGAGCGACTACAAGAATCTGTCTTCTCTACGCAACTTAGCCCAAATCATCCATTTTCCATTCTCGTGGTTCAATTATCGATACACACATCATTTCACATCTCCCAATTCATAATCATAATCATCATCACCTATTATTCTCATACAAACAATGCCAAGAATTTCATAACACTTTGCTCCTAAACTCGGAAGTCACTAATCGGCCAACCATACCATAACTAACACTTACAAGTGACCTTACACCGTCTACCCCGAGATAAAGCTTCTTACACCCATTTACCCGTTTCTAAAATCTCTCTAGTCTTTTCAAATAATATGCGTTACATTAGCACCATTCCCAACAATCTCATCATTCTCAAGTCGATATAATAACATTTATTTCGAGTCACATAAAACAATTACCACCTGCACAACACTCACTACTAGGAAACACGACTCATATTTCCTCCCAAGAACCACTTCTAGCATTTGTTCATATTCATGAACCCCATACTCCAACACTGCTAACTCCTTTATACACACACAACCATTAGCTCACCACACCTTACGCCAACACTACTTTTATCACCCTGAAGCACAATTTTCATTCCACCACCAAACACTCTCACGATTTGCTAAGTAACTCAAACTAACCTCATACCATTCTAAGATCGTACCTCATCTCAACTATACTCCTTGTAAATCGTACAACTCTCACATTCCATGTTCCGCAAACGCTTTCATTCAATTTGAGACTCATAAGTCAATATGCATTTCTACCAGTATCTAACGTCTCCCTTATTACATATTAATACCTATCCCACTGCTCTCATTATCTCAATAACAACATCAGACCCCAATAACGAAACTCTAACCTTTTTCTGAGACACTTACTCTTCTTACTAAATCAAGAAACCAACCTAACACATAATCACACAGCATATAAACAATTTTTAGGCAACAAACCACATAATCGAGTCAAGTCTACAAGGACAACCACTTGTCCCCGAACTTCCAAGGAACTCCCATTAGAAACTATGTTGATCAGACGCATTTTCCAATGATATCTCAAAGCAAGTTAGCCGGCTACAAGAACTATCCATGAAGCTTAACCCATGCTCACATAATGCAACACATAATGTCCTATACCTCCTACTTCTATATGCAACCATCCTCACCAAACGAAGCCAACCCATTGTGGTAAAAATCACTTCCCACGAGCTCCAGGTATTCAAACCCAGTTAGCTCTGATACCAAGTTGTCACGCCCCAATTTTAATTACTCGGAAATATTACCAAGCCTGTAAATTTAGGTCCATTTTTTTTTTATACATACACAAATATCTATTACACTTGAGTAATAGAAATACAATAATACATGTTCTCTCTCTCAATGAATACAACAACAATAATACATGCCAAGCTTCTGTCGCGAAGCTACAAATAAATACATGCCAAGCTTGCGCCAATTAGTGATATGGTTACGTATTTTGTGTTTTATGTTATAAAATTTTGTAACTTGATTACGATATTTGTAGTTTCTAAAAAGTTTAGATATTTTTGTTACACCAATTAGTGGTGTGGTTATACATTTTGTGGTTGATGACTACAACACACAAAAATAGACGAATAATTTATATTAAAGGCAAATAAAAAATTTAGGGTTTAAATTGATAAAATAAAAAATTAATAATTTATTTTATTATAATACACAAATCATGATTTTTTTTAATTGTTTTTTAAAAAAATTATCAATTTTATCATAATTTTCCCCCTAAATAGTTGTAAAAAATTTGGAACAAACACCTGAAATTTTGTTCATCACCACCTCCAAGTAAGTCCCACACCTTTCTCTCCTATTCTGTTTTATTTTGGAGCCCTGATTTTAACCCTTTAGGTGTCACTCTCTCTCAAGGGATCCTATACTTCCTGCCATCAACTAAACCGCCTTCGTCTCCACCATCATCTCCAACTTAAACAACCTATTTGATAACGCCAAACCCCCTTCTGAGACGATGAAACCCTAGATGTATTCGAGCTCGATTACAAACTGGCATGTATGTAGTTCATAATCGCCCAAAGCCTGTACTTTTACTGTTATTATCTGCAATTTGTCTGTGTTGAGAGGAAATTTTCAAATTAGGGTTTTCAAGGAGAGGACATGAATTTTTTTTGTATGATTAAGTAAAAAAAAATCGAAAACCCATCTTCATGCAGTCTCATTTCCTTTGAAGAAAGACTTGATTTTTTGTTTAGGTGTAATTTATGAGATTATGTGATTTTGAAGACTATTTGAGCCTTGATTGTTTGTGTTATTTAATGTTTTGTGGTTGAATCTATGTTGCCCCGGTTGCTCTAGACTTGGTAGGTCCACTACTTGGATGTGTTAGATGATGGGTTATATCTGTTATTGAAGTTTTGTTATTGTTATTGTTATGGTTATGGTTATCATTATCATTATGGTTCTTCATAGGAAAATCTTCATTGTTTATGTGCTCTGGCAATTTCATTGCCTTTTGTGAATATTTGTGTGGATAACTATGGAAGTGTTCAAATTTAGCTCAACTGACTGAATGAAGGACTATTTGAACAATTAGTCAAGATTAACACGACTATATTATTTGAAAATAATTAATGGATGTAATAGGTGTTCATTATTATGTTCAAGTTCCTTTGTCATTAATTAGGTTTGCTAGGAAAATATTATGTTTGAAGAATCATTCAAATTGATTATTAGCAAAAATATTGAATCTTGTGTACATTATTATGTTCAAGTTACTTTGTTTTATTTTTACTTTATAAAATTCATAGCTATAAAAGGTAAATTCATCAGTTAATTTGTTTTTTTTTTTATTATTTAAAAGATGTTTTCAAATTAATGGTTTCTTTATGTTAATGGTTAGGATTTGAATTTTTTCATTTAATTGACTTTGAAATTGAGGAACAATTTAAAATTCCCCTGTTGTTTTCATTAAACATGTTGATTTATAGGTCCACTTTTAGAATTATTTAACAATGTTCAAGATGAGGGGAATTGGGATTTGGTGTGGGGCACTATGTATTGTAATGAATATAGGTTGAAAGATTTTGTTTGAATGGAGTGACAGTGCATATTGTAGTGGTGCATGATAGTACTTTTATAGTGATATTGCTGAGTAATTAGATTTTGGTAGTAGAATTGCAGTTCCAGTCCACTTTAATGTTTTGCAAAATAGTGAACAACCAGAAAGAGATGGAATTGCACACCTAGTTGTTTTCAAAGTTGATTTGCATACTTTGCTTTCCGGTTTGTTTTCTTTATATGTAACAGATTTTAGATCACTACTTTTGGTTAAGATTCAGTTGCTCTTGGAAATCAATCTATTGATCTCTCCATTGCCCAACTTTTTCCTATTTCAGGTTGAAATAAAAAAGATAAACACTACACATTCGCTACCTGGGAGGCATTGAGGTAAGCTTAGAATAAACTGACAGACCCTTTTAAATATATATATATATATAATTAAAGAAATTATTAAGTTTACCTGTCGTGGAAAGGGAAATCTCTTCCAACACTTTCCTATGCTCTGGCACTTCATCATAACACCAAATGAGAGAAATAAAATAGTTTACCAACAATATATTCAAATGGTAGAATTAGATGCTTCGGTGATACAAAATAAGGTATTCATGCATTTTTGGTGGTTCTTTTGTTTTTTTTTTTCATTAGCGAGATAAGTTTAGTTTGTTGTTGTTGTGAGAAGAACCATACAAAGATAGAGAAACAATCGCAAACTAACAATTGTCAAAATAGAGTTGGTTTCATAATAATTGTTTATATTTAGATATTTTGGTTTTTTTATTATTTGTTGCACTTTTTTTGGAGTACATTAGTTGGTGTCCTTTGGTTTTACTGAATTTCCATGCCATTGGTATGTTGTTGGCGAGAATTAGGAGATAAGAATTTTTTTGGAGTACATTAGTTGGTGCCCTTTGGTATGTTGTCGGTATGTCGTTAGTGAATTACATTAATTGGTATCCTTTGCTTGATAAGATTAGTTGTTTTTGTATTTTATGAATTAGCTAGAAAACTCAGATTACTTAATTTTGTGGAATGATTTGTTTTAGGAATAGTATATTTGTTTTTGTATTGTGGAGGAGGGTTGTTGTCGTTGGGGCTGATATTAATATTAGGTACATTTTTTTAAAAAGTTTTCAGACCAAGTATCTTATTGTAAATTGTAATTTATCACTTCAAAATTGAAATACTACCGATAATGTTAGGACTTAGAGTTATTGCTACGCCTGCGTCTGTCCACTCACCTTGCATTTATATTTCTTTACTTTCTATCATGTTCGGATGCCATCTTCATACTAGCTTTTTTTTCCCTCCATGATAGCTGGAAAAAATGATTGAAAACTAGCATCTTGGCTACTGTTTTAGCAGACATGGTCATTTTATTAGTCAATCTTTGTAAACATGGATATTGTATTTTTATTTTCAATTGGAAAATTTTCAGGTTTTGGAGGTTTGAAAGGGCTGTGTAGGTCCATTGACGAGCCTTTTCTTTTATTTTTTTGCCTTAACATCTTCAAATATTTGTTTGGGGAGCTTGAATATGATTTATTGAGCTAGAATCAGATTTTTTCTTGGGGTTAGATTTGTTAGAAAATTTTGCTGAAAATATTTACTACATTATATATGTTACAATTTTACATAGAGGGAGTTTATACTTTTGTGGTAATCAACTTCAATTTTTTTTTGAATTACATTTCACATTGACATATTTCTTTTGGTTCGAATATAGGTTTTTAAAGAATTTTGACGAAGCCTAAAGAATTATTGGAACTGGCATGAGTGATTTGAAGTTCATATATTGCAAGACAACCATCTCTCTTAGCTTCTTCTTCTTCTTCTTTTTTTTCTTAACTATTATTATTATGGCTACGCTTCAGTGGAAACTTTTGGCCTTGCTCAGAGAAAGGAAAAAATTGTAATTTTATTAATTAAATGACCCTCATTTGTTCTTTGTGGACATCCAAGCGATTTTGTAGTGGAAAATATATTTATTGGATTTCTATGAAATGCAAATATGTTGGAAATTTTAGAAATGTAAATAAGGTAAGAATTGTACTAATAAATTGTACGGATGAAAAGGTATGGAATGATAGGTATGTGATGATGGAAATCTTCTACTAACGTAACGATTTAAAAACAACGCTTAAAAGAATTAAAAAAATTCTTTTTATGTAGAAAGTTGATTTCATTTATAAAGTACAGAAAATCAGAATGGACACAAGAAACAACCTCAATTGGAACCTCTTTCATCCAAAGTGACCATAGATGGGCAGTTTCATTTCCTAGCATTTTGTCATGAATACAAGCAGATTTAAAACTCCATTCAATCTCTAATATCAGATTAGCAATGATATTCCTAATAGATGAGAAATTTTCTTCATTACAACTAATTTGTATGGTTAAAAGTAACTACTCTCAACTTGTATGATTCCCAATAGATTTAGAAGTTTTCTTCGTTAAAACAAATTTATTTGGTTAAAAATAAATACCTTAGCTTGTATGCTTTCCAAAAGACGATAAATTTTCTTCATTAAAACAAATTTGTTTGGTTAAAAGTAAATATCCCTTAGCTTGTATGCAACAAATTCAAAACATTGGCAAAAGACACAACTTTGTACGCCTCCATCTACTTTAATGTTGTCCACAACAGATTTATTTGCAATTCTCTCACTGCTTGATGCCATTTCTCATGAAATCTCTCACAATGATGCCAATACCTATCTCTCCCATCTTTTAAATTTATATATATATATTCCTTTTAAAAATAGTTCACTAAATTCCCTCACATTCGAATAATAAAAATGTTAATGTGTAAAGTAACTGAAATATTGAATATAAGTTAAGGCAAGAAAAATGAAGGGCAGTGGAAAATTAAAACTTTGCATTATTTATTACAAAGTTGAAGACGTGTAATAAATTATACATTTAGCAAAAAATTTAAATTAAAAAAAAAACTCTTTTGAAATCAAGAATTCTTCAAAGTTGATAAAACATCTTTCATTGTAGCCTATAGGAAAGTAGGTCGATGGTTTAGATTGAAAACAAATAAAAAAAATTAGAATTTAAATTGATAAAATTAAAAATTAAGGCTTGTTTTTTTACAAAATTCAAACTCTATTTTTTTATTTTTTATTTTTATTTTTGTAATTTCCCCTTAGAAAAAACTACCAGTAAAGACATGCTCTGCCTTACCCAAATGCAACTTTATTGAAAACTTGTAAAGAAGCCTTGATGAATGATCTTCAGGACATATATATTTGATTCAATAAATAAATACGTACAGCTAGTTTTTCATGAGAGAGGGAAATTACTATATACTATCTCTGAAGACATTAATTTGCCAACCTAGAAGTAGAAAGGGAAGACAATAGAAAGAGGTTTCCTATCCTCTCTCAGTAGCTTCTTCCAACGCATTTCTCACCAATGCCATTGTCTTTCCTCATCCAAACACCATTCTGATCACACAGGAAGGAATTGAGGGCGGGACATTCTACTTTCTCCAAGTAAATCAAATTAGGAAATAACATCATAATGTCTTTCCAAGGCATCTCTAAGTTACTCAAGTACTTCAATTGTAACATTTCAATTGTGGTAGCTACTATTTTGTCCAGATTACACAATAGTCCTCCTCTGATGTAAAGTTTCTTCAAGTTCTTCAAATTGCCAGAGCACAACCAACCGGGTATATCTATCTCAGGAAAACCCTCAAGCTCTAGTTTTTGCAACGATGAAGGAAGTTCCAATAAGAGAGGAAGTTTTGGATCACACTGCTCAATGAATGATCTTGTCAGCTTTGTCTGCTTGGAAAATAGTTGTTCTTGCTTAGGTGAATCATCAGTTTTACCTTGTAAAATGCATCTTGACCAAGATATTTTCAGCTTTTGTAGAGATTTTAATCTTTGTAAATGATGAAGCTGCAGATCTGTTGGAAATTCTTTCATACTTGTGGATATGCTCAATTCTCGTAGCTTTGGCAATTTTGTCAAATCATTAATAGTACATGACTTTTTGTCATTGGAATCTCCAATAATAAATCCCTTAAGGACTTGGAGATTAGATAGTGCACCAAGCGCCTTGGGCATGTGATCCAAAAGGTAACACCCAGATATGTCTAAGTGTGTCAAATTCTTAAGCAAGTCAATCCAATCTGGAACCACCTCGAGATTGTGACACGCTTTGAGATCCAGAATCTTAAGATTAGTCAGTTGTGAAATAAACTGAGGAAGCTCTGTAATCAAAGAAATTCCACGAAGGCTAAGAAACCTCAACTTTTTCATATTCTTGAATGCATTGAGAATTTTGATGTCTGGAACTTCAATGTGATGTGTGACCGAGTGCTGCCACCTTCCCAAGTAAACAACTTTCAAATCGGTGCTCCTTTTGAAAATAATTTCATGTCTTCCATCAATAATAGCTGCATCGACGTTGACGATCCATCTATTCCAAAAGATGAGGCATCCATGCGAAAAATAATCAAAAGTAAAAGCAGAACGAACGTAAGGGTGTAGCCTGTAGCTATCCACAACCAATCCACAATATTTGTAGATGGGCTCGATGAAGCCCTTTGCAGTAAGCTCATCCAAGATCTCGTTGACAAAATCCTCTGCCGTCTTCCCCAACACAATTTCTTCTTCTGTATTTTGGTCCATCGAATTTGTTGGGGATGGAAGTCCCTCTCCAATCCACAAGTAAATCATAAACCTTTTCTTTATGGTAGCCATTGGGAAAACCCGGAAAAAATTCAAACAATCTTGTAGTTTCCAGGGGAGTCTACAGAACGATACCTGGATATCTTCAAGTGCAGTGGTGTGATCAAACTTTGGCTGATTGTACAAACTGTGCAAATTGCCGGCCTTGTTTACATCGACTTGGTAGTTGCCGCTGCTACTGTTAATGGATCCATCAGACCATGGTTTCCGATGTGGTTTTGAATCATCATCATAATGGATTTTAAGCTTGGAGGGAATCTGGGATTTCAACTTGTTGACAGACATTTTCAGTTGGTCAAGTTCGTTAGTATCACTCCCTCCTTCTCTTGTTTTGAGCTCCTCAAATTTCTCACAAGCCTGGTTGATTTGCACATTCATATGATCTACAAACTTCTGAATCTGTGTCATGGTCTCTTTCATGAAATTAAGATCTCGACCAATCATGTTAGTGAGATCAGGATCAGCAACTTGGTAGTCGTCGTTGTTGTTTGTGGCGGTGGTAGCTTTGTGGTGGTGGTTGTTAAGTGGATTTGGTTGGGAGATACAACTGCCCATGGCTTTGGAAGGAACTACTACCAAAACAGGGTCGTGTTGGAGTCTTGGCTAGAGAGAGAGAGAGAGAGAGAGAGAGAGGACAGTTTTTTTCTTTGATGGTCTGGTCTGGGTTTCAAAGAGAAAAATGGATCATGAGAGAGAGTGAACACGTTTTTTCTTCGATGGTCAGGGTTTCAAAGAGGGAGATGGATCATGAGAGAGAAGGAACGCTGTGACACCATAACTTTAAGTGGGTGATGAGACGCGGGGAAGAAATATGGCCCACTGGCCGGGACCAGCGTTGTCGAACCGCGTTGTCTTGAGAAGAGATAGCCAACTACAGATGTTTACCGAGGCAATAATTGATGAGACGCGGGGAAGAAATATGGCCCACTGACCCGGACCAGATTGTCGAACCGCGTTGTCCTGAGAGAACTTCAGGTGGATTTTATTACGGTTCCGGTTTAGTTTATGGGATTTATTATGAATTTTTATTTTAATGATTTGCATTATTTATTTCATATTTTTTTTTGTGTGTTATTTATAAAAAAAATTTAATTGATTCAATAATTATAATATTTTTATTTTATCTTATTTTTCTAAAAAAATAAAGTCTATTTTAATAAAAATATTTGTTTAATTTGTCAAAAACAAAAGTAACAGAATTAAAATGTTATAATTATCGGTTCAACTTAATTTTTTTATATAAATAATATACATTAAAGATCCTACAAAATAAATAATTAGGATCATTAAAACGGAACTTGTAATGAATTTCACGGAGAAGCTCAACCCTCCTTTAAACAATGTAAAGGAAGTTTTACTTTGCCCGCAAATTATCACTCAAAATAATTCAACATCCATTCTTTCGATTATATGAATTTTATACCTAAACCATTCAATTTTGGATCAATTTCACTCCGTTGTCAACTGTTGTCTATGATCAGACTGAATTTGCTGACTTGACATCATGTTTTCATTTAAAACTTCATTTTATCCCCCAAATTATCTATAAAATATTAATTAGACCCTCAAATTTCATTTTGTCCAAGGGTCTAATTGATATTTTAGAAATAGTTTGGAAGGTAAAATGAAATTTCAAATGAAGTTTGAGGGCCATATCATCAACTTCTATTTGATTATAAACGACAATTGATGGTGAGGATAAAATTGATGCAAAATTAAATAGTTTATATGTAAAATTGATTTTATTAAAAGAATAAGAATTGATTTGATTTTTAAGTAATAGCTTTGGGGGCAAAATAATATTTTCTCAACAATGTGCCTCCTTCACAAGGTGAATATCATATATATTCTATTACAATATGCATAATATAATTATAACATTTCAAAACAAGCACTAAATAATATGTTGTAATTTTATAACCAAAATTATTCCTAACATTTATCATCATAAATTATTTGTAATATACATAATCACAATGGTTATAAATTTTGCTTTAGTTGTGCGCATCATAGATTCACCATTTGTAACTTTTATCATAGAGTGAGTCACATGATGTACACCACAAATATTCTTAATTTTCATCACAAAATACAATAATCAATAAATATATTTTCTTGACCAACAAAAAAATTCATCACAAGATACAATAATAATAAAAAATTCAATGTAAAAGAGATGACATATCATTTTATGACTAATAAATTATTGAAAAAAAATAAAATTAAATGTCATGTGAATTAAAATATTAAAAAAATTTAACATAATTATATTAAAATTATGAAATTTGATGTATTTTTTTTTTTATAAATCTCCAAAATGATAAGTGTAATTTACCCAATAAATTAAGGTGACCCCAGTTTTCTCAATGAATGATAAAATTCAGGTGGCGTTTTGGCTGGTTGATCTAGTTGACCATAAAGATCTCCTTTCCCATCAAGTTCCTAGTAAATCAATGGGTAATGCTATAGTGTGCAACTTACACCTTACACCTTTTTGTGTTCACTTACACCTTACACTTACACCTTTTTTACCTTGCACTTACACCTTTTGTGTAAGTGGCACATGGTGTGCAACTTATACATTTCATTTATACCTTCCACTTACACTTACACCTTACACTTACACCTTTTGTGTGAGTGGCACATGGTGTGCAACCCACTTACACCTTTTGTGGGTTGCACACCTAAAAAAACTCCTAAATCAATTTGATCGTACTTCAAATTTTAAATGATGAATACATTGATTATATATATACAATTTTTTTTTTTTTTTTTAATTTTCAAAGAGGAAATTTGTAAGAACTTTCTCTTACAATAGAAAGCTTTTGGGGAGGTTCAAATAACCTCAAGTTTGGCTTAGCTAACTAGTAAAATCTCCTAATAATTTAAAATTTTACATAAATAACTAGTTAATAAGTTAATATGTTATTAGAGCAGATAATGAATTCTATGAAGACTAGCTGTTAGCACACAAGATGTGTGTGTAATTTAAATAAGTAAAAATAAAAATAAATAATAATAAAATTAACATTATGTGTATTGCTTAAGTGGTGTGCACTCCTCTATATAATGGTTTTTTTTTTTTTTTTAATAGAGAAATGAGTAATACTACAAACTCATCTTTATCAATCTAAAAATTATCTAGAATCTTTATCTTGTGATTCAGATTTATTTTATACATAAATATCACACCACACAAATTCAATCACAACCACATAATTCCATTCAGAGTAAATTCGGGAAAGTTAAAAGATGAATACCTAAAATTATTCATAAAAAAATAAAGAACATGTATCATAAGAAAAAGTGAACAAAGTTTTGAACACCAAATCTAGCTTTCGGCATGCAAATTGCAGTAAAGCTATGTTTGGTTTTGACTTTTTGGCTAAAAAAAGTACAAAAGACAAAATTAGCTACATAAGCTAATAAGATAAAATGTCATATCTAAATCATAAGCATTACACTTTTTCTCTCACAAAAGTCAAAAAAGTTAAAAACAAAAATCAAACGAGACTAAAATAGCCAAAAAACTAAAAAGTCATGCTATTTTAGCTCTTCCCAAACGAAGACTAAATATTGTTGTGTCCTTCAAACCTACCTCAAATGTGCAAAAGAAGTTTTTAATTAAAGAGAGAAAAAATTATATAATACCAAACTTAATAATTTTCCATGGAGGGAAGAAAGCCATCCCAAATAGAAAAAAGCCTTGCAAATTATATTGTTTGGTGGAGTTTTAGAATTATGATTTGATAATAGAATTGTATTTTGAGTTTGTGAGTTTTGAAATTATGATTTGAAAAGGAAAAATTTGTTTGATTATGAGTTTTGAAAAGAATTTTGAATGTAGTTTTGAATTTTTGATGTAGCATATGAAATGAGAAAAGTTTGATTATGAGTTTTGAAAAAAAATTTCAAAACTTAATTGAAAAACTTATAACTCATAACCAAACACACAACTGAAAACTCTATTGAAAATTATATTCAAAACTCATAACCAAACTCTTTTTAAAATTTAATTTAAAAAAATAATTTGTCATTTTGGTCTAAAAAAATAATTTCTATATTTAAAAAATATTAAAAACAAATATATATATATATATATTCCAAATAACAGGTGGCGATTGGCAATTGCAAAAAAAAAAAGAGTACTATTCCGATCAACCAGTCGAATGACCAGCCAGTCGAATGACCAGCCAGACATCCGGGAGGATGTCCGGGTAGACTACCAAGTAGATCAAAAATTCAAAAAGTGTCTGGCTTACCAAACATGTTTTCAAAATATATTTTGCAATTGATTTGGAATCATAATTTAAAAATTAAAACCAAACATAGCATTCAAATATAAGAGTGAAAAATTGATTATGTTAGGTCCTATCTTGTCAAAATCCCGCGAACAAAACTCAGTGATTGAGTTGTAATTTTTTGTGGATTTTTGTCTTCCTCGCTCGAGCGAAAATGTTCTCGCTCGAACGAATGACTGCGACTGGTTTAAAACCTGAAGGGGGTGAATGTACGCTCGAGCATAGAATTGGTGGATCGAGCGAAGGTTAATGCTCGCTCGAGCGAAGATGAAGGTGGCTCGAGCGAACAACTGCTTCCACACAAAAACCTGAAAGTGTTGTTTCCTTGCTCGAGCGAAGGCTCTAGTAGAAATCACGCAAGATAAGCTTCTCGCTCGAGCGAGAGAATCCTCGCTCGAGCGAGCTTCAGAATCCGGAATTTTTCAAGTGTTTGGATTCTTTCAGAACTGGGATTCTTTTTGGCTTTCTATAAGAAGATAGTTTTCTCCTAAAACTAGATGACTGGTTTTCTAGATCTAATTCAAGAGTTCTAGAGTTTTGTTTGAAGTTTTCTTCTGAGATTTTTCATAGTTTTCCTTGATGTTCTTGAGAGAGTTCTAAACTTATGCATTGAGATTCATACATCAAGGAGGTTGATTCTTAAAATTCAAGTGAGTTCTCTTCGGTGGATTCCAAAGATTGAAACGTAGAATTCAAAAGGCGTTTGATTCTACGCAGTCGTTAATTCGACAAGTGAAGTTGTGGTGTGGAATCAACTTCAGGATCAGTTCCGTGACGAAGGCGTGGTGAAAGAGTTACAGAAGATTCAGAGACAAATTGACTGGGTTGGGTAATTTGTATGGTATCTTTGTAATCTTTTAGTTCTTCAGTAGTGGATTGATCAGTGGCGGTTCGCCCGTGGTTTTTGATTACAATTGAAGGTTCTTCAATTGTGGTTTTTTCCACGTAAAAATCGTTTGTGTCGATTTATTGTTTATTCTTAAAAACAAACAAACTAAAATCACTCTCGTAAGTACTTGATGATTTTAGGTTGAGTGTTTTGAATTGTTGGGATTTGGAATACGTTAATCTTGATCTAATCACGAATCACGTAGGTTTTTCAATTGGTATCAGAGCGGGTCACTCTTTGTTTTATCAAAAACTTTGTTTTTTCAAAACTATAGGAGTGTGATTTTGTGTGACTAGTATCATGGATTCTATTCGTGAAGGTAACTCGACTCATAGACCCCCTTTACTAGACGGTACAAACTATTCTTATTGGAAAGCTCGTATGAGAGCATTTTTAAAATCCATCGATGAGAAAGTTTGGCACTGCGTAATCTTTGGGTGGAGTGAACCTACAATCACCGTTAATGGCATTGATATTCCTAAACCCTTGATAAATGGGACAATCGATTACGAACTCGAGTTGGAACAAAAGGCTCTCAACTCCCTCTTCTGCTCTGTCACACCTGAAGAATTCCGTCGAATTTGCACGTGTGAAATAGCAAAAGAGGCGTGGGATATTCTTGAAACAATTCACGAAGGTACTATCTCTGTTAAAAGGTCAAAACTTCAACGTCTCACCTCCGCCTTTGAAACCCTTTTTATGCGTGACGATGAGACGTTTGATGATTTCTATGCTAAACTCAGTGATATCGTGAATTCCTGTGTCACTCTCGGTGAAAAAATCCCGGAAGCGAAAGTTGTTGGAAAAATTTTGAGATCCCTTCCCGAAAGGTTCCAATCAAAGGCGACAGCCATTGAGGAGGCTCAGAATGTTGATATCCTCAAGCTCGATCAATTGGTTGGAAATTTGCAGACTTATGAAGCCCACCAAATTTCAAAGAAAAAGCAAAAAGAAACTATGGCTTTCACGAGTGCTCATGAAACTGCAAAACCTCCGGAGACTGAATTTGATTTAGAGTCTGAGATGACGGCTATGCTTACAAAACAGTTTAAAAAAATTTTGAAAAAGAAGCCTAATTTAAGAGCCCCTATTTCAAAAGATAAGAGTAATGACAAACCCAAAACTGGTCCACCAAAATTTGCTCAAACTACTGAAAAGAAGATTGTAAGGGGGCCAGGGGTCAAGTGCTATGAATGTCAAGGTTTTGGGCATATGTCCTTTGAATGCCCTTTGAAAAAGAATCGGAAGAAAGTCTACACCGTAACTTGGGATGATGAAAGTGGGTCGGAGCAAGAACCCGAAGAACCTGAATCTGGTGAAGATAGGGATAGTGCTTTCATGGCATTTTGGGCCACGGTTTCTCAACCTCTTCCAAAGCATTTGGAATCAGCTCGTGGTCAAAACTTGCATCATGCTCCCACCTTTGATGGGACTAACTATCTGTATTGGAAAATCAGAATGAGGGCTTTTCTGAGAGCCTTTGAACCAGAAGGTTGGCAAGCCATTGAAGAAAATACAGAAAGTGCAGATAATCCGGGCAATCAGAGAGCCCTGATCACTATTCGTGGTGCAATCTCCAATGAAGAACAGCAACGGGTTGTTCACTGCACAAAGGCTAAAGATGCATAGGAAATTCTGAGCCAACTCCATGAAGGAAGAGATCCACCTCCACTACCACCACCACCCAGCAACTTATCTGTCTTGGTTGCTAGAGTGGACGAGGTCAAGAAGAATGAGGAGCAAAGAGAGGATGATGAAATATCTGAAGACATTGATGAGATCAATGGCGATGAACTACAACAAGCTTACGAGAAGCTGTACGAGGAATCTCTGAATTTGTCTAAAACCAACGACAAACTCTCTCTCAAGCTCAAAACATGTGAGAGTGAGAATGTCCGGCTCAAAGGAGAACTCTTGACAGCAAAACAGAATGTCATCAAGATATCAAGTGACAGGCAAGACTTATGTGGAAAACTTCTATCCTGTGAAACTGAAAGGAATGAACTTCTGAAGGTGTATTCCACATATGAAGAAAAACTTGAAAGTCTTGAGCACACAAGTCGCATTGGAAGAGAAAGTCGATGTAAAGATGAAGAACTCCGTATTGCTAGAGCAACAATTGCCATGTGGAACAAAGGTTCCAGATCTCTAGAAGACATACTCGGGTCTCAACAAATGGGTTCTGACAAAAGAGGGCTAGGCTATGGTGCGACAGCTCACAAGGGACAGGCCTCTACTTCACATAACTTGAAGACTCAATCAAAGGGCAAATTGAAGATAGACCAGGTTGATCCTCCTCTTCATCAAGCAAAAGCAGGTAAGATCAACAAAAAGGAGGTAAAACCTGTTTTTATTTGTCATCACTGTGGTAGGTATGGCCACATTCGTGCTTACTGTTTTGAACTGTTTGGTAAGGTGTCTCAAAAGGGTAGAAATTCTAATACTTTTTGGGTTAGGAGACAACCTTACATGTCTAGACAGAACACCAAGACTAAAAAGATTTGGGTTAGAAAAGATGATTTGACTTGTTTTGTTGCTCACACTGCTCTAAAAGCACGTGACTCACATATGTGGTATCTTGATAGTGGGTGCTCTCGTCATATGTCCGGTAACAAATCCTACTTCACCTCTCTTGAAAAATATGAGGGAGGAATCGTTACCTTTGGAGATGGCGGCACTTCTAGAGTCATTGGTAAGGGTTCTATAAGTGTTGCTGGTCTTCCCAAGCTAGATAATGCCTTACTTGTTGATGGCCTTAAAGCAAATCTTTTGAGCATTAGTCAAATGTGTGATTCCCATCATGAAGTATTGTTTTCAAAAGATAAATGTGAAATTTTGGATAAAAAGGGAAATACTGTTTTACATGGGGTTCGCACATCTGATAACTGCTATGGGATTCTTACAACTAATGATCTCACTTGTCATTCTGCCATCATAAGTAACATTGATCTGTGGCATCAAAGATTAGGTCACATGAATTTCAAAGACCTAACTAAGATAGCCAACAAAGAGCTTGTGAGAGGAGTTCCTAAACTGGGTAAGAATTTGAGCCATGTGTGTGGACCATGTCAGCTTGGCAAGCAAACCCGTGCTCCTCATAAAAAGGTGAACAGCTTTACAACCAAACATCCCCTTAAATTGGTTCACATGGATTTAATGGGTCCTACTCGCACTGAAAGCATTGGAGGTAAAAGATACATTTTTTTAACTGTTGATGATTTTACTCGATTCTCATGGGTAAATTTTTTAAGGGAAAAATCTGATACGTTTAATGCTTTCCAGGCTTTAGTCCTTAAAATCCAAAATGAACAGGGTGTTTCCATTGGGCGTATCATAAGAATCCGAACTGATCATGGTCGTGAATTTGAAAATAGTTCGTTTTCGGATTTTTGTGATATGCATGGAATTAAGCATGAGTTTTCTGCACCTATTACTCCACAACAAAATGGAGTGGTTGAGAGGAAGAACAGAGTTGTTCAAGAAATGGCTAGGGTCATGCTCCTTAGTAAGAGTCTTCCTCCAAAGTTTTGGGCCGAAGCCCTAAATACTGCGGTTTATGTCATAAATCGTGTGTATTTAAGGCCCGGCACTTTACAAACTCCTTATGAATTGTGGAAGGGTTTGAAACCTAATGTAAAATACTTCAAAACTTTTGGGAGTAAGTGTTACATCTTCAAAGATAGAGAGCCCTTGGGCAAATTTGACTCCCGAAGTGATGAAGGTATTTTCCTAGGGTATTCAACCAATAGTAGGGCTTTTCGAGTCTATAACCTGCGAACTTCATCATTAATGGAATCTATCAATGTGGTTATAGATGACACAGGTTCTCCTACTCCGGCAACAAATGAGGATGACAATGGTGAGTCCCCAATCTTGGATACTGAATCACAAAATCAAGGAGAAGCTGAGGTTCAATCACGAGAAAATGTTACAGCACCATCCTTACAGGTAAGTTCAAGTCCCAAGAGTGCTCAAAGGGACATCACTCATGTTGCCCCTATCACCGCAAGTCCTGAACTTAAACCATCAGCAAGGGTGGCCGAATCATTCAACTCAACAGTGATTGGAAGTGTTTGGATCGAATGAAAAACCGTAGACGGATTCAGGATGAGGTATCACACATGTGTTATGTTTCTTTAATTGAACCTAAGAATTTTAAAGAGGCCTTGCTAGATGATAGTTGGGTCAATGCTATGCATGAAGAATTAGGTCAATTTGAGCGTAACAAAGTTTGGACTCTTGTTCCCAGACCTAGAGACATGAATGTGATAGGTACCAAGTGGATCTTCAAAAATAAATCTGATGAGAATGGTACTGTTGTAAGGAATAAAGCTAGGTTGGTTGCTCAAGGCTACACACAAGTAGAGGGTATTGACTATGATGAGACGTTTGCCCCAGTTGCACGTCTCGAATCTATTCGCATTTTGCTTGGTGTTGCATGTTTTCTTGGCTTTAAATTGTTTCAAATGGATGTGAAAAGTGCCTTTCTGAATGGGTACTTAAAAGAAGAGGCATATGTTGAGCAACCAAAAGGGTTTGAGGACCCTAAATGTCCTAATCATGTCTTAGACAAGGCTTTATATGGGTTGAAACAAGCCCCTCGGGCTTGGTATGATAGACTTACTACCTTTCTTATTGATAATGATTTTCAAAGGGGTAGTGTGGATAAGACTTTATTTGTGAAACATACTAAGTCTCATATTCTTGTTGCTCAGATATATGTTGATGATATTGTGTTTGGTTCCACTGCTGATCATCTTGTGAAATATTTTTCGGATTGCATGACACATGAGTTTGAGATGAGCATGATGGGAGAGTTGTCTTATTTTTTGGGTCTCCAAATTAAACAGTCTCCTTCGGGCATATTTGTTTCTCAGTCTAAGTATGCTAAAAATCTTGTGTCAAAGTTTGGTCTTGAGTCTTCCAAGCATGAACGCACTCCCATGAGCACCAGTCTTCACCTCTCCAAAGATTCCTCTGGTATTGATGTTGATCCTACCCTTTATAGGAGTATGATAGGGAGTCTTTTGTATCTCACAGCAAGTCGTCCTGATATTTCTTTCAGTGTAGGTGTTTGTGCTCGTTACCAAGCCAGTCCTAAAGAGTCTCACCTTCTTGCGGTAAAACGCATCATCAAGTATGTTAATGGGACCTTGGGGTATGGGGTTTGGTTCTCCACTGATACTACAATGAAATTATCGGTTTTCCGATGCCGATCAGGCGGTGTGCTGATGATAGGAAAAGTACATCCGGGGGGTGTTTTTACCTTGGGAATAATCTGGTTTCTTGGCATAGTAAAAAACAAAATGCCATCTCTCTTTCCACTGCTGAGGCTGAGTACATTGCTGCAGGAAGTTGTTGTGCACAAATGTTGTGGATGAAGCAAATGCTTCATGATTATGGGATAGAACAGAACACTCTCACACTTTTTTGTGATAACACAAGTGCCATAAACATTTCAAAAAATCCTGTCCAACATTCTCGCACCAAACATATTGACATTCGTCATCATTTTATTCGAGAGTTAGTGGAAGAAGGCCTTGTTGTTCTTGAGCATGTTACCACTGAGCATCAAAAAGCTGATATTTTTACAAAACCCCTTGATCTTCTTCGGTTTGAGTTCCTTAGAAAGACCTTGGGTGTCATGCTTGATCACTAGAATTTTACTTGTTTCTTGAGTAGGTGTAAGTGTTTTGCCTTATTTGTGCTTGGATGCCATAATCTCATTATCATTGATATCTGTTTTTCTTGCATCCAATTTTTTTTTTGTACACTACTCATGCTGCTTACAAGATCTCATAATTCAGTGTTCATAACTCATTTTGAATGCCCATGCTCGTTAGTCTCATGATCTCATTCTATACACATCCTTGAGATAAATTGCTGCAGGGGTTTCCGCATAAGTGATCAAAGTTCTCTATGGACCACTCACAGTGTTTCTTGTACCTTTACCGTGGAATTGACCGATACTAGTATATCATGGGTGATGTTGAGTCTCTTAACCATCTACTATCTGTTTTCACTTCCACGGTTTCTCCCTCAGTTCCTTGAAGTCCGGGCATTAGGAAAAGGCTACCTCAGAGGCACCAACCAGGCCATCCTTTATGATTTCATTCTTCTCTGGTTTGGTTTCCATACTCTTGAGCGTGAATGCCACCAGTGAGTGCCCACAAGAAAGAAAAAGTTAAAAAAAAAAAAAAAGGACTCATTGATTGAGGGGGAGCCTCCGCCTTTACTCAATAAATACCCCGTGATTTATAGTGGTTTGACTTTTCTCTGTGTTGTTCAGTTACTCTTGTCGGAGGTCCAGCCATTCGATCACTACTAGGATTAACTCTAGCTCAATGGACTCTCATGGATTGCACACACACACTTTCTTTTATGAGCTCTCATGATTGGGTTTTGAGGTGTACATTCTCATGTAGTTTGTGGTCACTGATTATATTTTATTTGCTGTGCTCATGATTTTCAGTGTCAGTATCTTTTTTAAAAATTTGCAAGTTTATAGAATTCATGAATTGCGGATTATTTTATTTTAGTACTTTGTGGAAAAATGTGATCATCCTCTCTTGTTTCAGGTCTCTATTCTCGTCATTGAGTATCTTGTTTTTTACATTCAAAAAAAAAAAAAATTGTTTTTTTGTTTTTCTTCTTCTTGGCTCGAGCGACAAGTTCCTCGCTCGAGCGTGCTTCTGCTACTTCTTCAGACCTGAGAGCATGTGTTTCTGGCTCGAGCGACCATTTCTTGGCTCGAGCGACCCTGGCGTTTTTGTTACCCTAGCTCGAGCGAGAGAGTTTTCGCTCGAGCGACCTGTTGCGATTTAAATCGTTTCAGGGTGTCTTTTGAGTTCATTTTTTCCCCCCCTCTCCTTGTGTTTTCCCTCTCTCTCTCCCCTAGGGTTTTGGTTCTCACCATTGCTGATCCAGTCTGCGGATTCTCTCTTGGCTAAGGATATTCTGCTTTTTCTTGTGCATCCCACGACTTTGGTAAGGTTGTTTTCTTCTATTCTCGTGTCCTCACTTTGCTGATGCTCTATTTTTGTTTACCATTGTTACTTTTGGTTATTTCTCCTCATTATTCGAGTCTCTCTTGCTTCTAGGGTACATGAGTTTGCATTTCATACTCTGCATTTTTCTTAGATTTTTCCTATTCGGGATTTAACATTTGGGACACTTTCTGTATCCTCTGATGCTTTTATACTCTGCTCTAGACTTTGTATATTGGGGTTTTTTGTTGGAATTTCACATTGGGCATTTCATATTCCTATCCATATCATGCCATTATCTGTTTACACTGCTTTCGTTGTTTAAATTATGCTGTTTTCATACTATAATGATCTTCATATTTTGTTGTAAAATGGCAGATGTTTTCCAATGGTTGCTTGATGTTTTAAAATGGCACATGTTACTCCTTTCATTTTTTATACTGCTCCTGCTACTGGACTAATGTTTTTTTTGTGCTCCTTGGTTTGGAATTGGGATTGTGGGGTTTTGTTTGTTTTAGATGTTTATTGGGTGGTCTGTGTTGGGTTCTGTCTTGTTTTTTTTTTTTTCCTCTGTCCGTGTCTTGCTTCTGTGGTTTGTTTAGTAATGGCAGAGTCTTCTAAACGTCGCAAGACGGTTGCTTCTCGTCCTTCCTTCAATACTGCCAAATTTGAGTCCAAAGCCAAGGCAAAATTGTTTAGAGAGTCCTTTGCCTCTCGCAAAGTTCACTTAGAGCGCAATGTGTTACCTAATGCTTTTGAGGTTATTCCCATTCGGTCTTTGTTTGATCCGTTAGGTGGTGATCAAGTGCTACATTTTTCCGGTCCACAAAATCTAAGTCTCATCCGAGAGTTCTATTGCAACATCCATTCTATTAACCGAGAAGCCTGTACCTTTCAGACTTGGGTTAGGAAGCAGTCCCTTGTCATTACTGGGGATTTGTTTCGGGTTTTTCTTGGCCTTCCTGAAGTTGATGCTTGTCATTTCCCTTTTCTTACCCGGTCTGGTGTCAATTTTAATATGGTTGCTTCTGAATTATGTGGTGTTTCCCAGACATGGATCGTTGGGGCTCTCATTCAGCAGAATGAGTTGCTTCCTCGATTCCGTCTTCTCAATATTATTGTGTGCGCCAATATTTATGTCACCACCCATTCCTCACATATTACTCAGGACCAGGGTTATGTTTTGTATTGCATTCATCATCGACTTCCCATTGATCTTCCTGAGATGATTGTGTCTAAAATGATTGGGGTCTTTGAGGGTCGCAAATCTTTGGGACTTCCTTATGGGTGTTTTCTTACCCGTTTTCTCTCTTCTCTAAATGTCCCTGTTTTTGATGATGATGAGTTTGCCCATCCCACAAAACCCATCACCAAACTCACTGTATCCTAGAGTCAGGCTCACGTGAGGGGGAGTGGGTCAGGGGTTGGGGGTTCCCATGTAGGTGGTCCAGATGATGCCGGTGATGATGATCCTTTTGCCGAGGAGGAGGAGGTCGAGGCTGCCCATACAGCTCCCACAGCGGGTACTCCTAGCTTGGAGCAGGTTCTTACTCATCACCTTGATCTTATAGATGCTCGACTTGACGAGCAGAGTGCTCAGCTGGCACAGATCCTATCTCTCCTACAGATGCAGCATCATCCACCTTCTTCCTAGTGTTGGTTTTTTTTTGGTTATTTCCTGGACATTTGTTTTCCTCTTTGTCTGGTTCTTACTTATACTGTATATCTTGCTTTTGTCTCTCTCCCGGACAAAAAGGGGGAGATGGTTTATATGTTTGATTTGGATATATTGGCTTGATGTATATGATGGTTTTCTTCTGCAGACAGGATTGATTGATATTGTTGATATTGTTTTGGGGATATATGCATGCTTATGATGGTTTATTTACAACTCAATGGATTAGTAGTTTTTCATTTCATTTATATACATACAATGAAACTGTCTTGATATTTTTTTTTGAGCATAACAAACTTTTTTTAAGTTTATGGTGTGCAGATTGGGTGGTTCACAAGATTGGTTTCATTGTTTGTCTTTCATCAAGGTGTAATTCATTAGATCATTTCTTGAGTTGTATTTCTTGAGTTGTAATTATTTTGTACATTCTTTGAGTTGTAATGTGGTCAGGAAATTGTTTAGAAAGTTTTGTCCGGGTATTGACAAAGGGGGAGATTGTTAGGTCCTATCTTGTCAAAATCCCGCGAACAAAACTCAGTGATTGAGTTGTAATTTTTTGTGGATTTTTGTCTTCCTCGCTCGAGCGAAGATGTTCTCGCTCGAGCGAATGACTGCGTCTGGTTTAAAACCTGAAGGGGGTGAATGTACGCTCGAGCATAGAATTGGTGGATCAGCGAAGGTTAATGCTCGCTCGAGCGAAGATGAAGGTGGCTCGAGCGAACAACTGCTTCCACACAAAAACCTGAAAGTGTTGTTTCCTTGCTCGAGCGAAGAGTTCGTGGCTCGAGCGAAGGCTCTAGTAGAAATCACGCAAGATAAGCTTCTCGCTCGAGCGAGAGAATCCTCGCTCGAGCGAGCTTCAGAATCCGGAATTTTTCAAGTGTTTGGATTCTTTCAGAACTGGGATTCTTTTTGGCTTTCTATAAGAAGATAGTTTTCTCCTAAAACTAGATGACTGGTTTTCTAGATCTAATTCAAGAGTTCTAGAGTTTTGTTTGAAGTTTTCTTATGATATTTTTCATAGTTTTCCTTGATGTTCTTGAGAGAGTTCTAAACTTATGCATTGAGATTCATACATCAAGGAGGTTGATTCTTAAAATTCAAGTGAGTTCTCTTCGGTGGATTCCGAAGATTAAAACGTAGAATTCAAAAGGTGTTTGATTCTACGCAGTCGTTAATTCGACAAGTGAAGTTGTGGTGTGGAATCAACTTCAGGATCAGTTCCGTGACGAAGGCGTGGTGAAAGAGTTATAGAAGATTCAGAGACAAATTGACTGGGTTGGGTAATTTGTATGGTATCTTTGTAATCTTTTAGTTCTTCAGTAGTGGATTGATCAGTGGCGGTTCGCCCGTGGTTTTTGATTACAATTGAAGGTTCTTCAATTGTGGTTTTTTCCACGTAAAAATCGTTTGTGTCGATTTATTGTTTATTCTTAAAAACAAACAAACTAAAATCACTCTCGTAAGTACTTAATGATTTTAGGTTGAGTGTTTTGAATTGTTGGGATTTGGAATACGTTAATCTTGATCTAATCACGAATCACGTAGGTTTTTCAGATTAGAAACTCACACTAAACACATAGGGAATCCTATGTGGCTCTCCTTTGTCCGGTTATTTTAAATCATCTCTTTATTGTACAATCAAACTACAAAACTTATCATTTTGTGGTGTATTATGCCCCTTTAGGTTCGTTTGGGGAGTGAGTTGACTTTTTTGATATTTTTTAACTATTTTAGCCTGGAGCTAAAAAGTCTCATTTGGGATAAGTTTTTTGATTTTTTGATGAGGTGTCCACATGTGAAATTACCCAACTGCCCTTGGGGTGAAAGTTGGCCACTGTTGGGCAGCTGAGCCCGACACATCAGCCTAGTGTTTTCTTTCTTTTTTTTTTTAAAATTTTTTTTTATATTGTTTTCAATTTGTTTTTTTTTTTTTTTGGAAAAGGCTTTTGTGATGGTTTTTTTTTTTTTTTAAATGACCAGGAAAATGAAAATTTCAGTTTTTTTTTTTTTTTGGAAAAGGCCTTTTTTATGTTTTTTTTTAAATGACGTGAAAAATGTTAATTTCGGTTTTATTTTAATGTCTTTTTTTTTTTGTTGTCTTTTATTTGTTTTTTGTTTTTTATTTTTTGTTTTTTGTTTGAAAAGGCTTTTTTATGTTTTTTTTTTTCAAATGACGTGGAAAATGATAATTTCGGTTTTTTTTTTGTTTTGTTTTTTTAAAAATTTGTTTTTTGCTTTTAGAAAAGTCTTTTTTATGTTTTTTTTAAATGACGTGGAAAATGCTAATTTTGGTTTTATTTATTATCTTTCTTTTTATTTATTTTTTATTTTATTTATTTTTTTTTGGAAAAGGCTTTTTCATGTTTTTTATTTTAAATGGCGTGGAAATTGGTAATTTGGGTTTTATTTATTTATTTGGAAAAGGATTTTTGGATGTTTTTAGTTTAAAATGACGTGGAAAATGATAATTTTGGTTTTTTTTTTGTTTGTTTTTGGAAAAGGCTTTTTTATGTTTTGTTTTTTTAAATGACGTGAAAAATGATATTTTTGGTTTTATTTGTGTTGTTTTAAGAAAAATGCAAACATCTGAAAATATTTATATCATCGATTGTAACCGTTTGCTAAATTTTTTTTTAAATTTTGATAACAGGGATTATTTCCCATGTAAACACATACATATTGTATATGATAATATACTTACACACATCCTCTTCTGCGTGGGTTACCAATGGTACAAGCCTACGAATATTAGATGGACTATTATATATTTCCTAACATTCTGTTATTACGCATGTACACTAACTTGGCCCATATGCGAAGTCGTGCCAATGTCATATGCCGGTCCTCATCCCCAACCATTAAACCATCCTCGTCATGTTCAACTTGTGGTATGACATTTACTATTGCCATAGCCTCTTCCTCGTTCAAGATGGGGTTAACAGTTGTTGCATTGCCTGTATTTCGACGTATATAATTATGTAACACCATTGACGCACCTACTAACTGAACTTGCACATTTGCAAAATCATACCGAGGCATGTCTCTAATAAACCCCCATCGATTTTTCCAAGCGCCGAAAGTGCGTTCCACCACACTGCGTAATGACAAGTGAACTTTGTTAAATAATTCCCTGGGGGTGTTTGTTGTCTTTGGCCCTTCACTAATGCAAAGTTGTTGTTGGTGGTAACGACTGCCTTTGAAAGGTGCTAGGTAACGTACTCGGTTCGGATAGCCAACATCGACAAGATAATATTTGCTTGCAGACAGTACTAGAATTTCAAACAAACCACCAAATTGTGTTTAATTTTTAATTAACGATGTTTACCCAAATATTATGTATCCAAATATTTTTAATGCAATGTGTTACCTTTCTTCAGGATATGGAAATAAGACATTGTCATTTGTTAGTATCTCATTGAAGATGCGACTATCGTGCATATTTCCTTTCCATCCAAGCGAATTGAAGATGAAACACATATCAAAATCGCACGTGACCATGATATTTTGCGTGTGACAGTATTTCCTACTGAAATATGTTACGGCATCTGGCCTCGTAACCTGTGCACTAACATGTGTTCCGTCTATGGCTCCGATACAGTCCTGCTAACAACCCAATTGTTTTGTTACTCCTAGGGGTACATGTAATGGTTATTTTTCATACGTCACGTCTAATAAGATATAATAATAAAAAGGCAAACATACTTAACTAAGTGAGGTTTTAAAATAGTACCTTGAACGGTAGGTATTTCTGTTTAGACCGCACGTATGGATGTATACGATGTTGACTATATGTGGGCCTGCAATGTACAACAGTGAACTCCTTCATCACTGTTAATACATTATGCATGTGTCGGGACACAGTCTCCCCTGAATGTTGGAACCGTTCTTGGATTTCCTAATTTTGCAACCCTCTCAACACGTGGATAAACATTACAACGCTTTCTTCAACAGCTAAACCATGTGAATGTTGCGGTACTTGTAACCCAAAATTAGTTACTAATGTGTGACACAAAGTCGCAAAAACTTCCTTCGGCATGCACACATTTTCCTCAAATCGACCCACATGGCCTGCATATAGTTCGGTTATCCATGCATGCCTGATCAAAATTGAAGTGCAACACGGCGTTTTAGACATGTGCTTTTCGTACCACTCTTGCACATATCAACATGTTTATACAATTGTCCAATTGTTTTGTTGTTGCAACTGTATGGCCATTTGGTTAAGCATTTCCGTTAAATCCTTATTGTTGCTTCCATCCCCGAGACTCATCACATCGATTCAAGCGAAACTTACAACAGTGGGACGGTTTCAATAAATTTACATGTGATGCAGTGGCTTAAAGATAATAACAGTTTGAGCATAACATATTGCCCACATCGTTGGAAATATTTATGTTGCGTCACCATGGAATAGATGACGCCTAACAGTAAGGTACAATTGCATGTAAAATGATATCAAATAAACAAACAGTGAACCTGGTGGTAATTGGTAATACACAAAACAATAAAACATCAATTGCATTACCAACACAACCATAGAAACGGAAAAATAACATAACAATAAACAAAAAAATAAATAAATAAACAAGCAACACACGGCAGCCCGCTGTTGCGGATCTAATTCCCATATAAAAAAAAAAAAACACAACCAACATGTTCCATACCCAAAAAAAAACACGACCATCCTACGTAATCGTCGAAAAACCTACACAAACATGCAAATATTTCTTCACCAAACCCGGGAAAATATAATATATATATATATATGAAAAAAGCACGCACAACCATCCTGTTTATTACAAGTCTAACATGAACGTAAGTAAAAGTTTTTTAAACCAAGATAAGGGAACACATCTTCAACATCACACCGTTATATCAAATCCGGCAAGGCCCAAATAGGTTCCCAAACAGCTCCACCGCACTACATTGTAGTTGCTTCTATGTGAGCCAGCCTATAATGTGGTCGTCATCAAGCTGCCACATCATCACCTCCCGATAATTTGCGTTATCCATCAGTGTCAAGGCAAAATGGAATAGCGGCGTATCAAGAAGGAAAGGAATGTTCCTCAGTCGTTGCATGCACTCCGAAATTGTGTATAGTGATTCGTTACCTATGAGGTGCCTGACCGTAACTTGTTGATTCTACGTATGAACCACATTTGTCAAATTGTTCATGCTTTCTGCAATAATTGACGCTTCACTTGTTGCTTTCTTTGACTTTCCACAACTTGTTGACGGAGTTCGTTTCCTTTTTTCGTTAACAGGCAGAACTGGTTCGATTGAAGAATCTGAATCCATGTCCTGTGCTCGTGCAGGTATCGGATCAATAAATTGCTGGGCTCCGATATTGTCCACAAAATCGGATGAGACATCGGCAGCTTCAGCAACTTTCTCTGCCGGGGTCCAATGGTGCTTACCAGTAGTTGATGCCCCTATGAAGACCGTCTCTATCAACTCACGATGTTCCAAAGTTTTTTTCCTAAACTTTGCACACACCTTGTTTGCCTGCAAAATTGGACATTGATAAAAAAAAAAAAAAAAGAAGAAGAAAACATTACATGCAATATGTGAAATTTTTACTAACAACAAAAACGGGAAAATTAATTGCTAACAGGCAAATATGGAATGAAACAAACATATAGAAATTACATTGTACTTACTGATTCCATCTTGTCCCACCACTCATTAGATGCCTGAAACATACCAGTTTCGCTGTCAACGCCAATCCCTGACACTCCTCTATTGGAAGCCATCAATTTCCTCCAAGCATTTCATTCTTTTTTCAAACTTATGTATTTATTCTTCAACTGTTTCAAGTCATGTTTTCTTCCTATTTTTTTTCTCAAATTTCCTTGCCAACGACTTGTACCTAGCTTGGCTTAGGACTAGGAGTTGCCGATTTCCTTTTGTAATCTCACTGGCAATCAGCTGCAGGAATATTCAAATTGATTCACTGTCCCAGAAGGCCTTGTGGTTTAACTGCTTATGTGTCTCTTCCACACCGCTTGACTTCTCTGGAGCAATGCCTTTGTTTTTCGATTGGGTACGAGGAGAAGTATGTATTGAAGCCATTTGGACTAACCACACAGCTAAGGCAACTAATTTACGAGTCAAAATTATCACCATCACAAATTTGCATGTTATATACATACATATAAGACCATAGCAGAATAATTTAAATTGGTTGCCACATGAACAATGTATGCCCATTGCACAATAAACACAAAAATTGGATGCTAAATTTGACAGTATATAACAATTACACATTATGTAACATAGCAATACAAACACATAACATTTATGCAGAACGAATATAAATATTGGAATAGAAACAGTACATGAAAGTAGTCATTAACGTCTATCCCCAACTAGTCATGGAACGCAAGGCAAACTTAGAGTCATAACAATCAATATCCTAACAACATCCTCAGTTTCCTTACATACGCAACAACAAAATGACAACAACGCATAGCACATAGACAATGGTTTTAAGGAGACGCAATGACGGTTGAATGTGTATGACATCATCCCGCAATTGCATGACAATGTCGTTTTTGGATGAGGCACAGTCTGTGCTCTGTCGCCTTGGTTATTCGCACCAGCCAATCCAACTGACACAGGGCTGACGAGTGAAAATGATGAAGTTATTAGTCAATTGCTTCAGAATGAAATACAGTTATGACCGTTAATGAATTGGGCACTCACCACAGGGTGGGAACATGCCAAGTACGCATACCCTGGATTTTTGGTCGACCTGGATATCTTTCCAACACATTGACCATAGCCACAGGCACACATCCGATGTGGCCATGTACTGGAAGTTGCAGTATAGGTAAACGAAGCCATGCTTTGTTTTCTGGCCGAGTTAAAGACTAATGATAACATGTAGGTGCCACATTATTCATAGTTCAGGAAATTGTTATGTATGAATTGATGAACTTCCCCATTTGTTATTTAAAAATGGGGTTTTGCAACAAGGAAAAGGTAAGATTTCATTTACAAATTTCTCCATACAATCATTTGAGCATTTTCCTATAAAACCCAAATTGTGAAAATGATGACGTGTGAATTCAACTATTCCACACCCAAATAAATAAATAAAGTCTATCATTAATTTGAATTCATAAAAGTATTTAAATCCTAATAAATACAAGACATGTGTTTAACAGATATATACATATACATATATATATATATATCAAAGAAATTAGGTGGACCATATCTACTAACCCTTGAAATGAAAATAAAACTCGATTGCCAAAGCAAAATAAATAACAATGCACATCAATTTGAATCCAATCCAGAGAGAGAGAGAGAGAGAGAGAGAGAGCAGTCTTTCTCTTCTCTAAGAATGGCCTTTGAAGAAAAGTGATGTTACAGAAATTAATAGCATAGCCATGGTTTTTACAAATGCATATCTTCCAATTTGAATTGAAAGAAGTACATAGATAAACTTGTAATTGGTCATTTCATGTCAAAAACTCAATCTGAAACGTAAACTTTGTTTAAGAGGCATACGTTTCATGCGCAATTCCATGCAGAAACAGACAAAAGTGATTTTCTCAACAATGAACAATCAGCGGTGCTTCGATTCAAGAATCAAGTAGCAAAAGGATGTCTTAACCTCTGTGAGCTAGCCTAAATTAATTTTTAAAATTCTCCAAGCTTACAAGTTGAAAATTGTAAAGGTTAAAATGAAGGACAAGAACAATCTTTTGCACGAATAGATGAATCTGAAGAGTGTTTTACCAAACTCATTTGATTCTAAAATATATTTCCCAAACTCAAACATTTTGTTAACTTATTTCATAAATTGTTGTTGTATTTATGACACGACTTTAAACTAAAACACATACATTTTGAAAATACAATTTCAATTAGTATATTGCAAAACTCTTCAAATTTACATTTTGAAAACACTTCAAGAAACACCCCAAGTATGACAAATCAGTTCAAAACAAGGCATGACTTCTTCTTCTTTTTTTTTTTTCTTTTTTTTTTTTTTAAATCAAAAAGTTGGGTTAGGTAAATAACTCTTCTTTTATGTAGCCAATTTTTTATCACATACCAACCAGCTTACTCCAGATTTGTTCAACCAAAGGAAAACACAATATGAAGGGATAACATTAATAAACACAATATGAAGGGAAAACACAATGTATCTAAGCCCAGCTTCACCAAATTTACCATCCTAGGATAACATTCAATCAATAAGCTCCCTCTGTGCTCGCTGCTTATCTAAACCATCATTCCTGAGCTTTTTGCCACACCCACATTGTAGTTAAAAGAGTATTAGTTAATTCACACACACACACACACACACACACACACACACAGAGGAATTGTAACATAGAGAAAGGAAACATGGAAGAAACATGAGACAACCTTTCTGTTCTTCTTATGTATAGAGTAGATCATAAAATTGTGTGGTAAACCTTTGAATAAAGACAACCCCAAACAAATTTGTTTTTTTTATAACAAATGTTTGTTAAGGGCTGTTGCATTACATTAACAAAAAATTGTTAAGAACATTCATATTAGTTTCTGTTAAGAACAATACGGTTTCTTAAATTATTTGTTCACCGCTAATTACAGAAGCAAATATTTGGGGGCAATCAAATCAGGGACTTCCTTTTCCTATTTTTGTAGATTAATTTCCACAATAACTGAACAACAATTCAAGATAATCAAGGAAAATCCCAAAATTGGTGCCAATAATGAAAAGGATGAGGAAAATTTCAGATTTCTGGACAAAATATCAGATTCTTGAAGAAAACTTCAGAATATTTTTTCCATCAGTAATCGTCCGACACTAATTTGCGAAGAAAACCGAAAGTAATCTTTTACAAACAAATTCTTTTTCCATCAATAATCATTAGAAACTACAAGTTTGCATCAATGAGCGTCTATCAATGCATGTTTTTGGCTACAGTCCATCATACAACAGTGGGTTTCCCACATGCCAAATAAAAATTAACATAAACAAGTACAAAAAATTGGAGGAAAATTTTGAATCACCCAGAACAATGGCTTTCATAGATCAACCCACCAGATCGGGTTGAAGGACACGGTGTTATGCACAAAAAAAAAAAAGAAAAAGAAAAAAGAGAATAATTTGAAAAACAACTAGTACCTGATGATCGGTCGTGTTTCAGACGCTGAGTTGCAGTGTCGCCACAGATGTGCACTCTGGTGGTGTTGGCCTATGGCAAGCTTCACTATTCTTCTTCCCTGTTCAACAAATGGAATCACCTCATTTACTTCAGCGGCTGTCGGTGCCCTAGGTGAGAAGAGTCTTGTGTGTGTGGTTAGAAGTGGTGCTGGTGTGAAACAGATTGGTAGGGGGTAGTTTGGTAAATTCACCCTACCCTGAGTGGTTTGTAAGCACGTGAAGACTTTTTAGGAAATTCTATTTCCACATACTACTTTCACTCTTTCCACATCTTTTCTCAATACCCACACTAAATAAATTTAACTTATCAACTTTCACTCAATACACATCCTACCATACCAAAAATACCCTTACCATCATCATCCTCCAAACCCTAACCCTAACAAGCCACCATTGTTGTTGCCGCCGCCGGCGGCACCTCTTTCCCTCCCTTTCACTTCTAGTTGTTACTCCCACCCCTCCCTTTACCCGCCGACGCCACTTCCACGACCTCCATTGCCGAAATCGATTTTAGTGTTTATTGATGTTCATCTTTGTATTTGTATTGTTTGATTTTCATCAATAAAGATTTTATTTGGCTGTTTCAAAAAAAAGGGGTGGAAGACACGAAGAGGATCTGTCGACTAAAGTTTTTCCATTTTATTCTATTTTTTTATTTTATTTTATTTTTATCATTTTTACTTTTTTTTTTTCCATATTTTAACTGTAATTGAACAAAATATCCTTTTACAACAAATGTTTGAGTCATCACACACAAATTAAGATCATCATAAAAAAAAGAAAGATTTTGAAGAAGTGTCCACTACAAAACATGAAATTAATTAATTTACTAAATTTAAGGTCATGCTCATGAATATATACTCGCATTGGTCCAAGACAGATAGCTTCATCATCATTGAGAACACTAGATTTGCTCTACTGCCACTCGTTAACATTGATTTCCATATAAGAAACATCACTTTCAAATAACGAATAAAGATTAAAGTTTAGGTTGAAATTTAAAAAGAAAAAAAAAATGAGTGAAATGTAAATGGGATTTGTATTTTTAAAATTTTTTCTGTATCTGAATTCTTGATATGTAACATTACTGGTGGATCAATGAAGAGAGGGAGGCTAGAGATAAGAAACACCTTTCTAGTTGAGGATGGATGAAGAAAGCACCAACTTGATAATGATGATAACAGCAAATGATTTGGGTTTGGCAGCAGGGAGAGACGAAGGCGGAGGGAGATCGCAATGGTGCGCCGATCTTTTTCTCAGGCAAAGGGGGGTCGCAGTGGTGGAGAAGAGGTGACGGGAAGAGTGGAGGAGGGGAGAGGCGACAGCCATGGATGGTGATGGTGGAAACTGATGGTTTGAAAGAGTTAGAGTTAGGGTTTTGGGAAAGGGATATTTTGGTAATTTAATTTTAAGACAAAAATGTAATACAAAAAAAATCATTAAGTATGTGGAAAGAGAGGAAGTAGTGTGTGGAAATAGAATTACCCAGGCTTTTTTTTTTTTTTTTCTCTGGTAATGGCTAATTTAGTCTATTTTGAACGGTAGTGGCTAATTTAGCCCAAAACTCGATTGCCAAACGGAGGCTTTTTATTAAAAGTTGCGAACAATAAATTTATGATGTATTTATCTAAAGTGAAAGTTATAAATTATATTGTGATTATCTATTACTATTTTTAAAATCTTAAGAGCATATATGTTCTTTATTTTTTTTAGTATTTTAAAAATACCTTCTCAAATTTATTAAATATCACACCACAATATACATCTACCGAATAATCAAAGACCTTCCAGAATTCAAACATCTTCAAACATCATAGTATGATTTTCTTTTTTAATAATTCCACTACTGTGGTTTGTTTAATATTTGTCTCATCCACTACGTTTTCATAAAACGGTGAGTGAGACATTTTGTGAGATTCAAATCAAAAAAAATCATGAAAATATATAAAGAAAATAAATATTTTTTTGATCTTCATTTAATTTTTAACTAAAACACCCTTTTATGATGATTTATAATTTTAAAATTGCCAGTCACGTTAATACTGGTTGAGATTTTTTTGGTTATATATATATATATATATATTTATCAATCAAAGATGCATGCTATTGACAGTGAGTAAATCAATTGATTCTACTCTGAAATACGTTCTTAATGTTTCTTTTTTCGTCCCACTGGTTTGCCTCCAAGAGATGCATCACTCCTTTAAGGGCAACACAACATTTTTTTTTTTTAAGCAAAAAAAGAACTTTTATTGATGCATCATTGTAGACACCCCATTTTGACTAGTCTTAAGACTTTGACGCTTTCTTCCGAACACCTGATAATGAAAATTGAAAGGTGCTATATTACGAATTTCTCAACAAAAAGTAAGATTCAACTTTAATTCCAACTTGATACCCCGTTTTTTCCAAATTATTTTAGACCCGTTTGAAAACTTATTTTATCCACCTATCTATTTTTCAAATATTTTTCCATCTGAAAATCCATTTCATTGTTGAGGGAATTTTTTTTTAAAGTAAAAAATGGAGACATTATTTTTTATTTCAAAAAAAGATGAAAACATTATTTCATTGTTGAAGGAATCTTGGCTTTTCAAAGATGAAGATATTTTGATTTATCTTGGATTTGTTTTCAAAAGAAGAAAAGGGGAGACAAAAACATTGGAAGGTGATCTTTGATTTTTGTTTTCAAAAGAAGCAAATGGGAGACATAAACATTGGAAGGGATCTTTGATTTTCTTTTGGATTTTCAAAAGAAGAAAAGAGGAGACAAAAATATTGGAAGAGTACCTTTGATTTTTCTTTGAAGAAAATGGGAGATAAAAACATTAGAAGAGGATCTTCATTTTTCCTATAAATTTTCTCCATTCTCTTGAAGAAGAAGTTGGTTAATTTTGAAAAGAATGGTTAGTTTTTGAGAAGAGTGGGTTTTTTTTTTTTTTTTTTTTTTTGAAAAAAGAGGGAATTTTCTTGACAAAGAAAAGAGGTTTTATATAATAATAATAATAAAAAAAAAAAACTCAATTGAAACAAAACAATTTGAGGGAAGAGATACCATCAAAACTCCATTGAAGCTAAGACTTGAAACTTTTCTTTGAGAATTCAAATCATACTCTAGAAACTTACGGGTGCTGGGAAGAGAGTTTGGAAATTAAAAAATTCATCATTTCCTCTAAAGGAATTCCCAAATGACCAATGTAACGCCCTCAAAATAAACCCATAAATCATGCATTCATAATACAAGAAAGAGATAACATATTCCCAACATCAGAGTATTCTTACAAGAGATATTACATGTTGATAACAAAAGTAAATGCCCTATAGACTTACAACTTTCCAAGCCAACACTTGGGTTCAGCAAAAAAAGATAGAGTTCTAACTCTTTACACAAAATAAGCCCTTGGCTTGATACATGTAACACACAAAATAATCACAAAAGGAAAGCCTTCAGCTTCTACAACCTCCCAAGCTACATCCTTGGAGGCAACATATCACATGCACCTGAAAATGATGTCCCATATAGGGTGAGCCAACGCCCAGTAGAGATATGCTAAACATAATAGAGCAATAACTAAAACATTAGCATTTGATAAATGTTTAACTCATACAAACCAACATACAACACAATCCAATTCCATGACAGATATGTCCATATTTCATTCCACTTTTCTTTACTTAACCAATTTCCAATTTATGAACATGGCTCAGAACCTAGCCAAACAATTTAATGAGACTACAACTCATATCAATAATACTTCAATTTCAAATGAAATAGTAACTCATAATAAAACACTTCCATACTTCACAATAGATACACATATTTGCTGTATCAATGTCATATTAAAACACTTCCATACTTCATAAATGATACACAGATTTGCTGTATCAATGGAGTCCATCCTCTATCTCCTCCCAAACCGTGGAGTACATCCCCTATCTCCTCCCACACAATGCAATGTATATAAACACTTATCATAAACAAGATCAATCAATACACAAATTCGATGCATTATTCCAACCGTCACATTTTATGACATATTCAACGTGATTAGTTTTAGTTTTCCCTAATCAACATACAGTGTCTACAACAATCACGACTATCCTCCACCGATAGCCCAAAGCAATTATTTCTGAACAGATAATAAATGCATCAACAGATAAATTATCAATATTTTCAAAAGTGAGTGATTAATCAATCCAACTCCACCATTCTTTTTCATAACTTCCCAATTCCACTAATTCACAATGAAAGTCATTAATTACACTAATGGCCCAATAAAACCCAAACATGGCATTTTCCCCCATTTCTCCCAATATTGACCCAAGGTCCAAATATTATCAATAGACCTCAATAACTTCATTTAAAGGCTCAAATACACATATATGGTTCAATGGAACGAAAAACCCTCTTTTTACATTTTAAGGTTTGAAACCCTAACTCCCAAACTTTCCCAACTACAACATTACATCAAAATGACTACAAGTTTATGTCAAAGGCCACAAATATGAGTAGTTATCCCTACCTCAAATTCGGAGCCCAAAAGAGAAGGTGAAGAAAATCAAAAGTGCTCCAAATCCCAAGATTTTTAGATTGATAGGTAGCCCAAGCCAAGCTCTACACTTCTTGCAAAGGAACTAAGGTAGAAGATCACTCAAACTAGATCAAACCTTAGAGAGAAGGTGAAATGTAGTGAGAGAAGCTCTCAAAATAGGTTTTGGAAAGTAAGAGAGAGAGTGAGAGTTGAAAAAGTGATCTAAAATGACCCCGCTGCCAACTGATATACGTATGACCCGCTCGAGCAGAGAATAGGACGCTCGAGCGTTAAACACAAAAACTGGACCCGCTCGAGCGCAAGGATACCTGCTCGAGCGCCAAGACACAACTGCAAAACTCCACCCGCTCGAGCGCAAAGGAACACCCGCTCGAGCGTAGATTACACTCTTCCAGTATTTTTACAGACATCGAACACCCGCTCGAGCGCAAGATATCTGCTCGAGCGAAAGGAACTCCGCTCGAGCGTGAAAAACAAACCTGCAGTACTTTTACGGACGCACAAGATGCTGAAAGTGTGCAAACTCCGCTCGAGCGCGAAGGGATCCGCTCGAGCGGACCACCAAAAATCTGGGCAACAAGAAATGGGACTAAAGCTCAACCAACCTGTTCGAAACACGCCCAAGACATTTCTAAACTCCAATCCAAAGCATTAAAGAATGGAAATGAAATACAGACGACAACAATCCTCAATGGAAACGAGTCCGAAATACAGTAAACAATGAGAGGAAAAACCGGTATCGTTATAACCTCCTCCCCTTAAAGAATTTCGTCCTCGAAATTAGATACAAGTTTTGAAATTTTTTTTTTTCCCTCAATTATCAACAATATTACCATTTCACATTTCATGTCCTGACCCATTACCGGTCATCCCATCTTTATTCTAGAGGCAAATTATAACATTATCTCCAACATGTATTATCAACATGCATCTCAAAACATATTCAATGTTTACACTCATATTTGCATTTCTAAAACGTCATTAACATATACAATGTTAAAATCAACTTCCATTTTAAGGCAAGTTCCAAAATATCTCCATAAACCGAAACACATACAATGTTTACAACTTAAGACATATTCAATGCTCTTAAAGTTTATCAATACAGCAAAATATACAACACATGCTCAAACATTCATAAATAGATCCAGATACTTCTCTTGGACCTCCAATTCCCGTTCCCAAGTGGCTTCTTCCACTCCGTGATGATTCCACAAAACTTTCACCAAGAGAATGGTCTTGCCTCGCAAGACTTGATCCCGCCTATCCAAGACCTGAACCGGTCTCTCCTCATATGAGGCATCCTCATCTATCTCCAAGTCAGTCTAATCCGACACATGGGACAAATCCGGCTCGTACTTCCGAAGCATACTAACATGGAACACGTCATGTACCCCAGACAACTGCGGCAGTAAGGCTAAACGGTATGCAACTTCCCCAATCCTGTCAAGGATCTCAAAGGGACCAACAAACCGAGGGGACAACTTCCCACTCTTCCCAAACCTCATCAAACCCCGCCTAGGTGATATTTTTAAAAAGACATGATCACCCGCCTTAAATGCCAAAGGCCTCCTTCTACGGTCGGCATAAATCTTTTGACGACTCTAGGCTGTTACAAGCCTCCTACGGATAAGCTCAACTTTCTCCATCGTTTCCCGAACCAACTCTGGGCCCAACAAAGGTGCATCACCCACCTCGGTCCAACAAACTGGAGACCTACACGGTCGGCCATACAAGGCCTCAAATGGTGCCATACCAAGACTTGACTGGAAACTGTTGTTGTAGGCAAACTCCACCAAGGGCAAGTGCCTCTCCCACGACCCACTAAAGTCAAGAACACAACCTCGAAGCATATCCTCAAGGATCTGAATAGTACGCTCAGACTGCCCGTCAGTCTGAGGATGATAAGCCGTGCTAAAGATCAACCTAGTGCCCAAAGCACTCTACAAACTCTGCCACAACCTAGCAATAAAACGTGGATCTCTATCTGAGACGATCGGCACTGGGACCCCGTGCAACCTCACTATGTCCCGAATATACAAGTCGGCAAGATGGTTTACCAAATCTCTCACGCGCATAGGGATAAAGTGCGCCGACTTAGTCAACCGGTCTACAACCACCCAAATAGCATCACTACCCCGCTGAGTTCTCGGAAGACCCACAACGAAGTCCATAATGACATGCTCCCACTTCCACTCGGCAATAGGTAAGGGTTGCAACAAACCCGCTGGCCTCTGATGCTCGGCCTTCACTTGTTGATAAGTAAGGCACTTAGACACAAACACTGCCACATCCTTTTTCATTCCCTGCCACCAAAACTGGCGACCCAAATCACGGTACATCTTAGTGCCTCCCAGATGCACCGCAAGGCGTGAATGGTGAAACTCTCGGAGTACCTCCTCTCGGCAAGACTCCGGCACGAACAAACGGTCTCGGTATCTCACACTCAGGTCGGGATACACAATCAAAACCTTCTCAACCTTCCCACTGGAGATCTTCTCTCGGAGGGATTCTACCTCAAGGTCACCTCTCTGTGCCTCTAACACTCAAGTCACAAGTGTAGGCTGCGTAACAACAGAAAACAAGGCCGAAGCCTCAACAGATTCGCCCAGAAGCAAATCGAACTCGCCAAGTGCACCCAACATATCCCACTCTCGGATGGCTATACAAGCTACATCACTAATGGATTTCCTACTAAGGGCATCGGCCACAACATTGGCCTTTCCCTGGTGATAGTGCAACTCAAAGTCATAATCCTTGAAAACTCCATCCACCTCCTCTGCCTCAAATTCAAATCTCTTTGTGTAAACAGGTACTTCAGACTCTTATGATCCGAGAACACCTCGAATCTCTCGCCATAAAGGTAGTGCCTCCAAATCTTCAAGGCAAAAATCACAGCTGCTAACTCTAGGTCATGTGTAGGGTAATTCCTCTCGTGTATTTTCAACTGTCCCGAGCCATAGGCTACTACTTTCCTCTCCTGCATCAGCACACAACCCAAACCCTCTCATGAGGCATCACAATAAACCGTATAACCCAAACCTCTCTCCGGAATAATCAAAACAGGAGCAGTGGTAAGTCTAACTCTCAACTCTTGGAACGACTTTTCACAAGTCTCACTCCATACAAATTTGACCCCTTTTCGCGTCAATCTAGTCAAAGGTGAAGTTAGCTTGGAAAAATCTTTCACAAACTGGCGGTAGTACCCAGCTAATCCTAGAAAATTGCGGATCTCAAATACACTCTTAGGCTGTGCCCAATCCTGCACTGCCTCTATCTTGGATGTATCAACAGACACCCCTTCCCCGGAGACTACATGGCCTAAGAATTTAACCTCTCTTAGCTAGAACTCACACTTTCCAAACTTGGTATACAACTTATGGGCTCTAAGCAATCCAACTCCACCATTCTTTCTCACAACTTCCCAATTCCACTATTTCACAATGAAATTCATTAATTACACTAATCACCAAATAAAACCCAAACATGGCATTTTCCCCCATTTCTCCCAATATTGACCCAAGGTCCAAATATTATCAATAGACCTCAATAACTTCATTTAAAGGCTCAAATACACATATATGGTTCAATGGAACGAAAAACCCTCTTTTTACATTTTAAGGTTTGAAACCCTAACTCCCAAACTTTCCCAACTACAACATTACATCAAAATGACTACAAGTTTATGTCAAAGGCCACAAATATGAGTAGTTATCCCTACCTCAAATTCGGAGCCCAAAAGAGAAGGTGAAGAAAATCGAAAGTGCTCCAAATCCCAAGATTTTCAGATTGATAGGTAGCTCAAGCCAAGCTCTACACTTCTTGCAAAGGAACTAAGGTAGAAGATCACTCAAACTAGATCAAACCTTAGAGAGAAGGTGAAATGTAGTGAGAGAAGCTCTCAAAATAGGTTTTGGAAAGTAAGAGAGAGTGTGAGAGTTGAAAAAGTGATCTAAAATGACCCCGCTGCCAACTGATATACGTATGACCCGCTCGAGCGGAGAATAGGACGCTCGAGCGTCAAACACAAAAATTGGACCCGGTCGAGTGCAAGGATACCCACTCGAGCGCCAAGACACAACTGCAAAACTCCACCCGCTCGAGCGCGACCTGCTCGAGCGTAAGGAACTCCGCTCGAGCGTAAAAAACAAACCTGCAGTACTTTTGCAAATGCACAAGATGCTGAAAGTGTGCAAACTCCGCTCGAGCGTGAAGGGATCCGCTTGAGCGGACCACCAAAAATCTAGGCAACAAGAAATGGGACTAAAGCTCAACCAACCTGTTCGAAACACACCCAAGACATTTCTAAACTCCAATCCAAAGCATTAAAGGACGGAAATGAAATACAGACGACAACAATCCTCAACGGAAACGAGTCCAGAATACAGCAAACAATGAGAGAAAAAACCGGTATCGCTATAAGCAAAACAGAGTAATTCCCAAGCAATAAACAAGGCAATTTTTGACGGGTGTTTGAAGTTTCTTATTAATTTGTTTTTTTTTTTTTTTTTTTTTTTTTTTTTTGTATATTCCCATGATTTGTTAGATTCAGTTTGTGTTATAATAATTTTCGACCTCATTTCTTTTATTTTTCTTTTATTCGGTGTTGTAATAATTCACTGCCCCCACTTCTTTCTATCCCTTTCATTTACTCACTTTCCATATGTGTACATAGTATCATATTTTCTTTTTCATGATACCCATGTTTTGCATTCATATTTCATGCATTAAAATTCGGCTCATTTGTATCTGTGGGTTTAATCAATTTTTATGTGATTTTATGCGCTACCCCATATCTTGAAATGATTCATATGTCATGTATTAGTAGCCGAGTATTTTAATTGCATTTTTGTATATGTATTGCATTAAAATCTTGAATCTAGGATCATGCATATTTTACTAACTTTGTTTTGTAACTTTCCGCGGGATGTCAATAAATACTATGTGAGTGTTTATGCTTTAACATTCCACTTTTGTGTGCTTTTCTTATTATGTCTAGCATCTTACCATGCATCTATTTGCTTTGTTGATATAACTCTATGATTGTCTGTGGATGAAGGTTGTCTTCCTTAATTTGGAATAATGTTGATTTCATGCTTGTGAGCTCGATTCCCTTTGAGTTGCACATTTTCAAAAATCCTTTTTCAAAATACATGAGATCGTAACATTTCAAAATAATGTAGTCTATACTTGATTGCTTCACATAGGAATTTTTAGGATTATTTAATAATCAGAATGTGACTATATATTGTCAATAAAATTCAAATCATTATTTAGTAGAGGCCGATTTTTTGATCGGGTGAGTGAAAGTGCTCAATTAATGATCTTCCCCCCTCATACTTAAGGTTCCAAACCAAGACATCTCTAGTTACGACGAATCATGGCCTTGGCACGAGTCACGGGTTTCCTAATTTTTTCAAAATATTAGGTGGCGGCTCTGAAATCTGGTGATACAGTCCATTTTTTGCAACAATTTTACACTAAAATGGATTTTCTATAAAAGTTGTTGAATTTGGACTCTCATCTATGTTTCACATTGTACTTGTGAAACTATATCAAAGAAATCCAGGGTCCAAATTGTTTAACACACTCGGGTACCCCTGAGCATGCGACAATCATCGAGACAATTACAACAACAATATATAACATTAAAGGAGAGTCTAAATGCAAAGAGCATCATAGTGAGACATACCCATCCCAACTATGTTGGCAATGGCCAATCATATGCTAGCATAAAGTCGAGTTTGGTGAGAAACCAAACAAAAGACAATAGATAAGAGCCAACATAGCCTCCTAACAACAAAGAATACAACCAAGACAGTCTAACACAACAGCAAATACACCAAAGTCAATCGAACACCAAAGAGCAAATCAGTCAAACATTTTTTCTGTCTTGGGTGACCAATGTAACAACACTGCTTGCCTCTAATTGTTTGTTCTCTCTCTCTCTCTCTCTCTCTCTCTTCAGCATTTCTCCTAAGATTTATCTATGCAGTTAGACTTGGATTTTATAAGCCTATGTTAGATTTCTTTTCGAAGAACACTGTACAAAAGAATAAACTATAATTTAATAAATTGTCAACCTATCCATTCTATGGACTCTGAAAGTAGACAACTCTTATTATAAGTTTGCATAGATCGTAGTCTATGGTTTAATTTTAACCATGCATTTCATAACAAATCATTTTGAACATGAGTTAAGAATATATTAGTACATCTAAGATGTTTGAAAATTTGTGTATGCCAATTTAAATTTAAAAATTCCATGCACTTTTGTTTTTATTCATAATTTGTATTTTTAATTGTCTCTCAAGTATAAGATGTTTCTGCAATTTTTAATTTGTATTCATGATTCTTTTGGTAATATATATATAGAGAGAGAGAATATAAAAGACTGATTTACTCCCTAAAGTATGCATTCTTTTTCATTTTAGTCCCTTAAGTTTTAATTTTGTCATTTTAGTCCTCAAAGTTGTCAATTTGGTCCTAAATTTAACATCCGTTAACATAAATATGAATAAAAGATAGTTTGGTCCCTAAAGTATGAATTTCTTGTCGTTTTAATCCCTCAAATTTAAAATTTTTTCATTTTGGTCCTCAAAATTGTCAAATTGAGCTAGGATCAAATTGACTCAAATTGACAACTTTGAGGACCAAAATAACAAAATTTAAAACTTGAAAGACTAAAATGACAAGAAATGCATACTTTAGGGACCAAAACTGTCTTTTATTCATATTTCTATTAATAGACATTAAACCTAAGACCAAATTGATTCAAATTGACAACTTTGAGAACCAAAATAACAAATTTAAAACTTAAGGGACTAAAATGACGAAGAGTACATACTTTAAGGACTAAAATTATCTTTTATCCTATATATATATGATTTATTTGTTCGCCTGCTATCTATTTTTATAATAGTTACTACTAACTATATATTATTGGAAACACATCAAAACACCATAACCTTATGAATAAATAATAAAAAATGTCAAAATGTGAGAAGAGTACGAAACTAAGTGAGTAAAAAGGTTAACAATTTTTTTTTGATGATCAGGTGTCCGAACTAACTTACACGTATCTTGACTAATTTTGAGACCTACGCAAGCGCCCCCTTTAGGTGAATAGGGCAAATTTCAGACAAAATTATAGAAATTATGTACATAGCTTTTACAAACCACATTTAGAAATTAAAACTACAATATCATTGAGTATATACATAAAAAGAAAATATGATGGAGAATGTAGCAACCATTATGGTTATCTCTCCAACCTTCTCATTTATATTGTAAGACAAAATGTAAGAAGACCTTAGGCAATTGCTCAAGTAGCAATGGAGAGAGTATTTGAGTGTGGGTGAGGTTTCAAGTTCAGGTCTATGTAATAAGGTTACCCTCCATTATAATCTAATATACTAACCATTATTTTGTGTCCCCAAAAAAAAAAAATGAAACAAATTTTAAATCAATAAAATGTAATTACTTCTAATTTCAATGACAAACATGTACTACAATCTAATTTTAATTCAAATTCAATGGCAAAAAAACAGATGAAAAAATTTAAAATTTTTAACTTCAATAAAGAACATGTACTATTATTTAATTTTAATTCAAATTTAAATGAGAAATAAATTTAAAATCATTGAAATGTAATTATCTTTAACTTTAATGAAGAACATGTACAACTATCAATTTTTAATTCGGTTGTGTTATGTAACTCGAAAACGAGCCCCCCAAATCGCCCGAAATTGATAAAGGTGGTTTTTGTATTCCATCGCCTTATCGAGCCAATGTGAATAAAAAATGACAAAAGGAACCTCTCTCTCTCGAAAACTGATAAAAATTGATAAAGGTGGTTTTTGTTAAGGAGGAGAGTTTTATTCACAACTTTTTTTCTTCTGAAAACTCAATTATTTTCTATATTCCATCTTTTTTTGATTTTGTGTTTTCAATCTTCATAACCATAGAGTTCAGCTAATTAATCTACATAAACAGAGGAAGTCCCAAAAAACATATCTTAGATTAAATAGTAAGTGTATTTTACAGTGCTTCAAAACTAGACGCAAATTTATTATTCTATGTTCCAATTACCTACTCCAACCCAATGATAAATAACATATTAGTGCAAACATATGGCAATGTAAATTTTGCAACAATCAATACCTCCTTTTGGAATTTATCTAGTTCAAAAGGAAATTCAAGTGCCATATCAAGAACAAGTTCATGAAAATGTTCTGCAATCCCTTCACTGCCTCCACTAATGGTCCAGCCTTGCAGATAAAAACACTCATTAACTAATCGCAGATCCGGTTCTAAATCCTTGAATCATAGCTCCAAATGAGAGATGGGTTTTCAAGACGAGTTGAATCACAATCCGAATGATACGGGTTTGCAAACCAATTGAATCGCGGCTGTGGAGGATTTGAAGAGTTGAGAGAGGAGATAGAGTGTTTGGAATGAAATACATATAGAGAAATAAAAGATAGAGAGAGATCGTGTAAGAGGAGAGAGAGTGTTGAGAATAAGATAAATATATAGAGAAAGAAAAGATAGAGAGCGAGCGTGTACCGTTTTCGGGCCATTCGGGGGAACACAATTCGAGTTAAAAATCATTTTCGTTTTTAATTTAAAAGTAAATTACAAATACACCCCCCTGAAATTTGTTTGAAGTACAGATTGCTTCCTGTGGTTTGGAAAATTACAAACACCCCTTTATTAGAAATTTTTATTTAACAGAATTAATTAAAAAAATGAAATTCATAATTGCTCTCCTATATAATAATAAAATTACCTAAATTATTAATTGAAACCTATTTCTAACATTATTAAAAACGGTTAATTGACTTGATAATTTATTAATTAAATGGACGATTTGTTATGAAATTAGAAATCTCAAGGGGTGGAATGTAATTTCTAAAATCACAGGGGACGATTCGTATTTTACTCAAACCTTAAGAGATGTATTTGTAATTTACCCTTAATTTAAATTCAAATGGCTAAAACACAACATTCATATGCCACCGCAGCACCCATTTACTAGTACTAGTACTAGTACTAGTACTATTAAAATTATAATTATATTATGAATGATGCGGTGTAAATATTACAAAATAATCAAAATGATGGCAAAAAATGATTTGATCCATTAAAACCTAAGAATTTTGGAGTGTTTGCAGAAAATCCTAGCTTTGTTGTTAAGATTTGATTTGAAGAATTCCAAAATAAGGTAGCTTCGGGTCAATTTAAACAAATGATCACATACAAAATCCAAAACTCAGTCGAAATCTAGATTTAATAATGAATTTGGCTCTCTATGTGGGTGTCAGGTTGGATTGGTTTTTACTAGTGAATTGATTGTTTGTACAATCCTAGTACTAGTAAAAGAGACCCGTGCAATGAATGCCCAGCTATTATTGTGATAAATTTGTACTATAAGGTTATGTTGATTCACGAGATCAATAGTGGAGATATTAATAATTTTATTAAATTACTGTGGTGTTCACTATCCAATTAGTTTAGTAGGATAAATTATTGTTTGATTTGTATTGAATAAGAAAACATATGAATTTGGATTATAACTATATTTATCTTCTTTTCCAATCTTACCCTCCATCAATGTTTTTTCATAATCTTTACTTTATCAAAATTTCTTCATAAACGTGGTTTTGAAAAAAAATTATAAATAAGTAAATAAAAGCAAAATAAAAATACAAAATTTTTGGTTTGTTTTTTAATTTTTTTTAAAAAAAATATAAACTAATTTGATAAAATAAATATCAAATTTTTTTTTAATTTTTAAAAATTACTTTTAGCCTTCTAAAATATAAAATTATATAAAAATAATAAGTGTTTTAATTTTTAGTCAAGGGTAAAAAAGTTTTTTTTTTTTTTTATTTTATTTCTCAACTCAGGATATATAATTCCACCCCTATCCTATTACTAATAATTCTACAAATTTATTGGATTAATTATCTATTGAATTAATAATCTTGAAATAAAATTTTAAAACAAATACAGAATTATTGAGTCCACGGATTAATAATTTCAATCACATACTGTAATTCTGTCAATCAAATATGCCCTAAAAGTATAATAATTTTGGAGCTGTTGGTAATTTTTTTTGAGGTGTCTAACATTTGTGATTATAAATTAATATTTTGACCTTGTTTTAATACACTTTTTTACATCAATTTTAATATTAAGCAATACTCAAGAACACTTTTAACATTTGCCTTTATATTACAGCTTTTAATAAGGGGGTGGGCTTTTTTACATACGAGCACGATGGTAACTTTTAAGGGAAAACAAAGGATTTTAAAATATTTTTTTTAACAAAAATAGCTTCTCTAAATGAAAATTAAGAATCCCTTCTAATCAGCTTTTAAAATCATAATCCTGATTCTGCAGTACAACAACAGAACATTGGACTTCCTGGTGCAGAAGGTAACTCGGCACTTGCTGTGAGTTCTATGATTTCTTTGATCTAGACGGTATCGTTGTTAGGTCGGAAAGTTTATTAAGGTAGAAAAACTTGGTACGATTGTAAGACAGCTGATTGATGGTTCTCTTTCCATCCCTGATTCACTGTTGAAGGGTTTTACTCTATATATGCTATGATTACTTCTTTGGTCCTAATCCGAAGTAACAATATTCCCTCCGTACTAATTAATTTGCTCCAGTTTCCTCTTTGGAATGTCCCAAAATAGTTGTTCAGTGTGAAAATTTGAGAAAAATTTGTAACTTCCCTGAATGATAGTTTAAAAATATCAATATCTGCATTTTAAAAGGGTAATATGTGAAAACTTGAAACTTCTATTTGAGTATGAATACATTAATGGTCCATTTGGTATATGATTGATGGAAAGGAGGGAAGTAAAAGAGAAGGGACAGAGAGTATGTCTCTTGTTGTTAAGTAGGAAAAGGGAAAGGAGAAAGGGATACACCTCTCGAGGCCTGCCATATCATATCCTTTTCATTCAAAAGTGTGTGAAAGGAGAAGCGAAAGGGCTCTTTTTTTCACTTTCATGATTTTATCCTTTGAACACCACCTTCCAATTTAATTTTAAGGGTACAATAGTAAAATCCAGCAATAACTTTTCATTTCTATTTCGTTTTCTTTCACGTTCAACCAAACAAGAGTAGGGAGAGGTAGATTCCTTTGCCTTGCATGCCTTTTATATCCTTCCTATCTTTTCTTCCACTTTTCATTTCTATTTGGTGTGTCCGGACGCAAGACGCATGTCCTTGATGTGTCCCCCAACGTGTCTTGTGAAAAAATGATAATAAAAAATGTTATGCCACATGACATGTTCAACACATATCCCAACGTGTCCAAGCATCAGTGTCGGACATGTGTTGGACATGGTTGGATATGGTGACTAAAATGGAGTGTTCGTGTGTCGTAGGTAGTGGCTAATTGAAACCACAAGCATCGCATAATTTAAGACAGCAATATATATATTTTTTTGTTTTCTAAATTAGACTTTCGTGTTGCAAACAAAAGCATTTTACAAATTTGTGGTTCCTGTTTAATATTGGTTCACCTTCACAATTCAAGCTTTTGTATTTCTTGTGGCCATGGGTTCTGACTTATGTGCACGGAAACCAGTCCCTTCTCACCACATGGTTGTGTGCTTGCATGTGTGCATGCATTTTAATAGAGTAAATCATCATCTATATACGTCTGCAATTCTCGCATAGTTCATCTACTCTGCATTTGATCTGTCTTTAGTTTCAAATTAAAGTGTCTTTGATCAAGGAATCTCCATTTGAATGATTCACGGTCCATATTGTAATGTGTACTGATTTCTACATAGTATATGAAAATAATATTGTATATATGAAGATAATATAGTAGATTGATCAATATTAAGCTTTTATTATTATATAGTATAACTTTATACACTCTTCAGTTTTACTCTTTAAAACTAATTGAGTATATTAGAAAGAAAGATTCCTAAAAATTAAAAATAGATAAATAAATTGTTAAACACATGAAACTTGTTTGTTTTTCAGGAAATATTCCATCAGGTGATGGGACAGAAATTGGTCAAGGGTTTTCTACGCAGATTCATGGCAGACTTGATCAGTTGCTGAGGTCTATATTTCCTGGAGAGCATATACATGTTGGTGACGTTAACTTCCATGGAATGGGTACAAGTTCTGCTGTAGTTTTGTTTGGTGTGCTTGCTTGTTTTTTTTCCCATACCAATATGACATGCGTACAACCTTAGGCACAAGTGGTAATTTTTCACGTAGTTCAAAGTCTTCCATGTTTTCTGGAAAAGTTTGTCTTATGATCCTTGCTCTCACAAAAAATTCTCTGCTAATAACCACCCATTCTAGAATTATTTAATAGCTATCTGCAACCCCCCTCTAATTATATGATTGAGCATATGCATTTATGTATATGGATTACCTAAAAATTTTCTTAGAAAACGAAATCCCGGCCTTGCCTGAGTGAAGTTATTTTGTGGGCAGCCAGCAAAGTTTCTTAACAAAAAATGGACTAAGGCCTGTGATGTTGAATCCAATCCCTGCAGCAAAGGTTAATAACCAAAAATGGACCTCTATGCAAGTATTAGAGTGGGGCATGGTTGGTTACTTCAACCCCTGTAAGCATAAATCTAATTTAAAATTTCCTAATGCTCTGTTTGTTTGTTGGAAACTCTGGAGGGAAATGGAAAAAGCTATTCCAAGAGAATATATTCAGTGGGAATAAAGATATTTTTCTGATAAGTTAATGGAGTGAAATAAAGATTTCTGGTATTTTCCTACTTTTGGGCATCCTTTAGTAAAAGTACTAGTATTGTTAATTTTCAATTGGGGAATAAAGATATTTTTCTATAAGTTAACAGAGGGAAATAAAGATTTTTGGTATTTTCCTACTTTTGGGGATGCTTTAGTAAAACTACTAGTATTGTTAAAATTTCAATTTCCTAAAATACTTATAATTAAACTAAAATTAGTTGAGTACATTAAACTCAGGATTTATGATCATAAGGGTTCTATCAATGTTTTACACTGTTTGTCAGCTACCTAACCCAAACCTTCTCTATCTGGCCTTGGGACCAGCTACATAAAGATAAAACATTATACACACGCATGTAAAGTTAGTTGGGTAAGTTAATTGTTGGAAAATCTCTTTTTCTTTGAGATTTACTTTGTGGCCCAGTACTCGTTATACTGTGCAATGGATCTGCTCCTATTGGTGAATAATTAGTTGTACAAATGGAAGTGGCTGGCATTGCACTAAAATTTTCAAAAGTGTTGTTTCTCCTTGTCAATATCAAATAAGGGAGGCATGCTTGAAAGGGGCTGTGAATACGCTGATCAGTCATTTTCTTAGTTTTGAGCTTGTTGATGTCTCGAAGAGTGGGGTGAGAATTTTTTGAAATGTTGTTTGGTGTTGGTCGGTTGGTGGAATTTTGAAACCTGCTAAATTGGGGTAGGAGGATGGTTGGAAGTGGCTAGAGTTTCAAAGTTTTTTTGGGAGCTTTGCTGCTCAGTCAGGTTGTAGAATTCTAGATCTTTCCTAGAGGTTGTGTTGTTGTAGCAGTGGCCAGATAACCCCCCAATGGTCATATAGACAGACCGGGGACTGTGACACTAAAAATCATCATGCGCTGAGGTGGCAACTTATTTGCAATGTGCAGAGGTGCAAGTGACGCAGGATGACCAATCTTGAGTGAACAATTGGTGGTCGTCGTTGGGTGTTGCTTTGTGCCAACAGCTGGTCCCAAGGAGGTCTGTGTTCGCATCTTAGGCCTTACCTACATTTCTGGAATGATGCAGCTTTTAATGCCATAGGTGAGAGGTGTTGAGGTGGTATTGCAATTAAATGATGATATGACGTCAAAGAGTTTTCTTATATTTGCAAACCTGTCAAACAACTTAGAATTACTATGCCCTTATTTTAACTTCTTCATTTTTTGCTTTTTTGACTACACAAAATTTTAGTAGTGGGATGTCTGGAGTCATCTAGTGGATAGAGCTAAAAACGGTGGGAATAGCGGATGGTTTTGTGGTGGGTAAGGATGTGTTTCTTTATATTATTTATAGTTACAAATGATACCATGTTTTTCTCTTTTGGTGACGAGTCTAAAATGGTAAATTTGATTTATTTGTTAGGAGTGTTTGTGTTGGTTTCGGGGTGGAAGATAAATATAAATAAGAGTTCCGTTTAGAGTTTAATTTCCCAACGTAAAGATAAGTCCGGATAGGCTTTTTGGTTGTGCCTGGATGGATCCAATGAAGTATCTAGTGCTTCCTTTGGGAGGTAATTCAAATTCAAATTTTTATGGCTCTTGTTTTGGATAAAACATATGATTGATGAAAAAAGCTTTGATTTTGAAAGGACATAGATTCACTTAGGTTCAATCAGTTTTGGCAAGCATTCTCATTTATTATTTATCTTTGTTTAAAGTTTTAGTGAGCGTGGAGAATAGTTTGAAAGAAAAACAAAATGCTAAGGGAGTTTTTATGGGATTGAACAGTTGATTAGTTGGGATGGTTTTCCATGGAAATGCGATTCCCTATGGCATGTTGTCCTTAAGAGTATGGGCTTCAAGTTAATGGTTGGGAACTCTTGGGTGGGTTGGTTGGGGAATTACTAATCTCTGTGGAACTGCATCTCTCAAAATTTTGCATGCTTTTCCCAATACACTCGACTTAATGTGGGAAATGGAGAGTATGTTCATTTACTAATTTGGGTCCTTGTTTGTATTGTTTATCTCAATTCAATGATGCCTCGATTGCTTATGTGGTTTTATCTCGTTCTTTGATTTAGTGGAATTTTTGTTTCTTAAGGAATCTTAAAGACCGTGAGGCTAATGAATTTGCTTCTCTAGTTGAAAGTACGGACACGTGAAATGGCATGAACACAACATGGAAATGCCAATGCGGCAATTTAAAAAAAAAAAAATATACAACACATGATGCGTGCACAACACAAAATATAGGGTTTTGTATATTTATTATATATCATATATATGAATATTACGTTCAAAGTTAATTAACATAACCAATTTTTAAAGTTTAAAGAATGATGGATTGATAGCTAGAAATCTACTTTATTTTTCTTTTTTCATTAGATTCTAAAGTTTATTTATTTATTTAACTTGTAATGAGTTCCACGTGTGTTTAAGGATGGACATGTGTGTCCAAGTTCAAAAATTTTAGATAAAATAAAACGACACGTTTAGACATGTGTTCAACAAATGACAATCAGTGTCCAATTGATTGTCGAGAAGTGTCAGACACCTTAATAGTGTCTATGCTTCTTAGCTTATTTAAGATCTATTCGTGAGGGGTTTTTTTTGGTTAACCAAGTTAGTGATAAAGGGTGTGGTCTCTTCATTTGGGTTCTCTCTTCCCTTTTTTTCTTTTTTTGTGGTAAATCTTATGATAATTCAAATGTTCTCATCTTTGTCTCTCTTAAATTGATTTGGAAAGCAAATATGCCACTTAAGGTTAAAGTATTTGCTTGGACTATGGCTCATAAGGGCCTTAATACTAATGACATGATTCAAAAGGAGGCCGAATTCCTCAATAGTGTGTAAGGGGGAGGGGAAAATAGTTATCATTAATTTTATGTTGTTCAGTGGCTTTGGCCCAATGGTGTAGGAGGGTATATTTATGCAGCAGAGGTGGAATGGGTGATACATTCTTCTTGTATTGATTTGCTTTGTATTGAATTAATGGGTTTTGGTTCTAATCCTAAAGCTCGGGTTCTTTGGTGCTGTGTAATTTGTGGTTATATGGTTAATTTTGGTTGCAAAGCAACTCAAGAGTGTTTGAAGACAAATTAGAAGACATAGGGGGCTTATTGGGTAAAATTTGCTACTTTGTGAAGTTGTGTGTAATATATAATTTTGTAGTTTTTTTTTTTTTTTTTACTATTATTTCTCTTACTTGGTAGATTTCTCGGATTCCTTGTCTTTTTCATCTCTTTTTCACCCTGATCTTTTTAATAAAAAAATTCTTTGTTACTAATAAAAAAAAAAAAAAAAAAAGAGGTGCCACATGATGTTCAGACAAGCCAGAAGCATATGGTTGTGGAACTAAAGGATATACCTTGGTGGAGGGGTATCTGGAAGTAGGATGGATTGTATCAAATTCAATTTTAATATGGCGTATCGCTTGGGCAATACGAGATTTGTGATGGGAGGAGGGACACATGGTAAGGGTCCACCGGATTGGGTCTCTAATGGGTGGGTAGAAGTTTGGGTGTAGAGTGTACTTAGGGAAGCCCGTGATTGAGAAAGGAAAGAGGCACATTGATGATATTGAAGGCACCAAAATAGTATATGGGCATCTAACAAGGTTGGAAACATGTGGTTGGGACAGCCCAAGACGAAGTGTTTTGTGCTAAGGGTAAGAAGCACACACTTGTACAAAGGTATGTATTCATGTCGGGCATTGGCATTCGTCCGACACTCCATGACCCATTCAATTGCATCCTATTAGTTATAAACTAAGAAGCACAAATACAAACAACATTTTTTTAAAATTAAGATATACGGACACGATGAGAATATGACAAAAAAATATATTTATACATATATTTTAATTGTTAATTGATATTCACAAACAACTAAAATTAATGAAAAATTAAAACTCATTTAAGTGTCCATAGTAGAACTTAAATGCTTTTTCATGTAGAATGAGTTTTAATTTTTCATTATTTTTAAAGTTATACTATGCACACTTGATGTATACATGTTTGACACTGTTGGACATAGACATGCCTCGAACACACCAAGATGTGTCAGACGCCATGTAGTGTCAAATTTATTTATTTCTTCTTTCTTTTGATACACCAAAGGATGTAAAACACACATGAAGTTGGAAACCAATTGTTAAATTCTAAATAATATGGAATTATATCTATTTAACCTGTCACGTCTATGCTTTTTGACTTTTAGGATTTAAACGAGATTTTTAAAGCTTAGAACTTTTGATTTATTTATTAATAGAGTTTATCTAAAATAGATTTTTTGTTCACTTCTTTTTCAATATGTAGAATTTGTAAAAATGATTTCCTACTGTTTTGATATAATTAATTATAGATGTATTTGTAATATAAAAAAAAAGAAGAAATTGTTGTTTTTTTCATCTATATATGCAAAATATGTATTTGTTTATAGTTGTGTCGTTACCATGTTGTGTCTTAATTTTTTGAAAATAGTCTTGTCAATGTTTCTATATTGTGTTGTATCCACTCTTTTCATCACCACCAGAAAATGCAGAAAACATCAGCTTATGATTTTGAATGCCAGTGTTAACCATTGCACCACCACCAGCAGCCAAAAAATAAAACAAAAATGCACTTTTTAAGTGCCAGCTGCTATGGATTTTCACTCTTCTGAAATTAAATTTTCTACTTCAGTAATGCAGAGGGAGTGATTTATCTCCAGAATCACACAGTAATGATTTGAGACACATGATCGATGCAATGAGACTTTCAATCGAGTGCGTTGGCATCTTTATTTGAAGTTCAGAATACTAGAATTCCAGTGGAAGCTATGGTTGTGGATATGTGAAGCAGATACTAGATAATAACTCTACAAAGAGATGAACCCTAGACCAAGAGTGTTTTTTTTTTTTTTTTTGGCTTTAGTATTGTGCTCTTTTGCTTTAGTTTATGCAAATTTTTGTTCATTATATTTAATTAATTTATTACTATTGATGTATGGTCTCAATACCCTCGTAATACTGTGTATGTCCCAGCTAAATTATTTTTAAGAGCTCAACAAAAACATTGTAGATCTTGGCCTATATTGGAAAATTCAAAATCTGAAAGTATTAAGTGGTTGACTGTTGGATATATCACCCCATGTTGAGGGGTGGTAATGCACCACTTGAAGAACCCACTTGGAGAGAGAGTGGGGGTGGCTCACCAACTCCAACCCACTAGAGAGTGGAAGGAGGTAGATGGTGACCAATCACATCCTCCCTCAATTGTGTATAAATTGAGGTGAGGACGAGGGGTTGGAGAGAGAGAGAACCAAGAGAGTGTAAACCAACCAAGAGAATAAGGGATGTGAGGTAGAGAAACCGTCTCTCTTGGTGTGAGCGAGGGAGACGGGTGAATGAGTGAGTAAGGATAGCGTGAGCTCCTCCTTTATTGTAATCTTTTTGTAATCTCTCCATTGTTATAGTGATAAACGGTTACTCTACCGTGGATATAGGCATTATTGCCGAACCACGTTAACTATGGTGTCTCCTTTGGTGTGGGTGTGTGTGTTTCTGCTTGGTATGATTTCTATAAGGTCTTGGGCGGGATCCCCGATCCCCTACAAGTGATATCAGAGCCTCGTCGGTCGTTTTCGGAACAAAAACAGTGTGATTTTTGAAATTGTCCAGAAATCAAATTGCTCGAAATCAGGTTTTGAGCATACCAAGAGCAAGGTCTCGACGAGAGGAGCCCAGAAATGCAAAGAAAAGCGCCAGAGGAGGCTGGACGCACCCTCACGCGCCTCCTGAATATGGCGCGTGAGGCCCAGTCTCAGCACGCACCCCCACGCGTCGTTTGATGAACCGGCGCGTCATTCAAGTCGCGTCCACGCGCCATACGTGCGGCAGAGGAAGAAGATGAGACACGTGGCACCACGTCATTGACATGTCAGCGCCATATGGCACCACGTCAGCAAGAGCGGCCATGTGTCTGCCACGTCATCAGCCTAGTCAACACCACGTGACAGACCAGTCAGCTCCACGTGGCAGGCTAGTCATCGCCCAATGGCAGTCCAATCAACGCTACGTCATTTGCCACGTCAGCACAATGAGACGTGATTCAGTACAACGCGGCTAAGGTGCAGCCACAGAGGATTGATCTAGTGCTACGCGGCTAAGGTGTAGCCGTCTATCTGAAGCGTCCAAACTATTTTGGCTAGATCTGAGCCATTCGGAGTCCGTTTCTGACGATCCAATAGTGATTTTCAACTATTTGGAGTATTTCAGACCCATCTGTACGGTCAGATGTTTAAATCGGCACTTTTGGAAATCACAAGTTGGCCAGAGGCCCTTGGAAGTTTGGTAAATTGCAATTTGGTCCCTGAAGTTTTCAGAAATTAGAATTGGTCATTGAATTTTTGGAAAATTTTATTTTGGCCCCTATAGTTCGTAAAATTACAATTTGGTCCCGGTGTTTGGGAAATTTGCAATTTTATCCCAGTTTTAGAGAAATTTTTCAGTGAGGTCCCCGGAAGTGCTGCAATGGTTGGTTCTAGTTAATCAGACCGTTCCGGATGCAATCGCGAGGTCAGAATGGTGAAATTATGAATGGTTTTTAAAGATTGTCAAAACATGGGAGTTTGTCATCTTTAATAGTCGAAGAAAGGTTGTCGAATATTGTGAAACGCTACGGATTCACTGAAGAGGTTAGAATGGGCAGATTTTGACCAGATTGGACAACCAGATACAGATCGAGATAGATCATTGAAGACCAAAGGAGATCAGGCTTGATCAAATGGCAAATCAATGGAGATCAATATTGGTCAGGGCGCGATCAGGAGAATTGCACATGATTATCTCAAGATCAACAATGTCTAGGAAAGTTCTGTCAAAAAGACACTGTCTAAGGAGACTGGTTCTTGAGTGGGACTGGTTGTGACCCCACTAATCTTTCCTAGGAACTTTCCTGGTTGTTGAGTTTAGGCAATCGAGAGATCTGGTTCAATCGGAAGAAGACCATTTCATCGGGAGACAGATGATTGGCAACCAGTATAGGCTTAGGGGAATGTTGTGGCAGTTGGAACTGCTGTCAAACATAATACAAGAATTACTGGTAGTATGTGAACGTGGAAGGGCAACAGCTGCAGTAGTGCACACATAAGGTGTAGGAGCACGTAGCCACAATAGCACAGATGAGTACACAAGAATGACATACAAGGTGCAGGCGTACAACAGTGCAGGAATACACAGCAGAGTCATGCAAAGGTGTAGTGTGTCGGATTTTGGCCTGGCAGCAACAGCTAGTTCACAAAAGAAAACTCCAGACAGAGAAATTGAAAGGGATAAGACGCTGTAGTGCGCACCCAGTGAGGGGCAGAATTTTTTTCTTTGTCCTGAATCTGGTTCGTGGCAGTGAAGTCGCGACGGGTACCCAAAGAGTTTGGGTGGAGTCACCTCAACAGAGAAACGGTGAGCATTCTATTGGAGGATACAAGTACCTGGTGATAGAGATGCAAGCCATACGGGATGATGCGTGGCAGTTGAAGACATTCCAAGTAGGAGGTGCAGATTCACTCTAGATGCTCGGTGGAATTGAGGCATATTTATACAACGTTGTTTTATCATCCATGTAGGTGATGGAGGTGAAAAATTTTGTTCACCTTGTTAAAGCTAATTGGAAGCCAATTGAAGACCTTTCAGAGTCAGTTACAGAAGTTATCAGTTCATTTGGAGACTCTTGGGTTAGTTACAAAACTTCAGAGTTCATTGGGTTTTTCTCAAGGGGATAGAGAGAACCAGCATTGGCAGAGTGTACTACAGAGATTTGGCATATGTAATAAGTCCAAATAGTAGTACTTTATTGGCATTGGCCTCTGTGGAGGCGTTGGAGTTCCTTTATGGATCGTTGTTGGAAGACTCGCATCTGGTGAAGCCTTGGTTTCCACATTTGTCGATTTGAAGGAGAAGGTGTGACAATCTACTTCAGATCTTGGTAGAGCTTTGGCATTTTTGTTCAATGTCTATTAGAGGCATTGTTGTTGGCGGTCTTTCACGGATTATTGGCGATTTTCAGAGTCGTGGTTTATTGAGATTCATTATCACAGTTGAGATCTATGAGCGTGTCTGATTAGATCTAGGGGTGTCTTCGGTTTGTGAGACTTGATTGTTTCTTCTTCTTGTGGATTTTCATTTTCGCAATCTATTTCATATTCAAAAACATCAGCTATTGGTAGTCTTGGTGACGATTCAGACTCTGGGTGTTTGCTTCTCTGGAAGCGGTCTGACCGTTGATGTTCATTGAAGATTGAAAGAGATTGTTGTGGAGAAACGTGAAGATGGTGATTTTGTGAATCTCATGTGTTGGGATCCATCCCTTAATCTGCCGTTGGATTTGGAGGGGATAGATCGTTTGCAGACTCGGTGGAGTTAGCGTGGAATGTTGGAGTTGTGCATTTACGGTACACGCGCCTTTGGGTGGTTTTTTGGCAACTGTGAAGATGGTGCATCATCTTGTGTCTGCAGGTTGGAATTGCAGTTGGAGGAATCTGGAGTTTGCTCGGTACTTCAGAACTTTTTTGGATCTTGGTATTTTGTAAGTTCATTTGAAGTTTGTTCCAATACTTCCAAACTGTTTAGTGCCTAACTGCATCCACAATCCAGTTTTGTTTGGTGGAGAACTTGTCTCAGTTCTCGAAGAATTTGTTTGGCTCTCTTGATTAATTCGAGCTTGAAGAGAGCAGTATTGTGTTCGATGGTTGATCGGACATGATGTTTCTGGTACCGCTTTTGAAGTTGCTTTGACGGAGAATTTGAAGCCTCTCTTGGTTAGTCTCCTCAACATTGGTTCGAGTGGGTTGCTCACCATGTTTTGTTTGGAGTTGTCAAGGACAACTTGTTTGGCGCCTATGGAAATCGGAACTTGGCACTATGGTGGTGCTTGAGTTGCAGAAAATCGAAGAGCTAGCTTGATTGGTTCTGCATGTCCTTTACATTGGCTCAATGTGATTTTGAGCAATGGAATCTGCTGTGTTTTTTTGGAAAAGCGCTTGTGTTTTGTACAACAGATGGCATTCAGTTTTGAGTAAATGGTTGGATACCTGGGCTATGGTATCGATTTTTAATTTTGTTGCAACGAACGCACCTCTTGATGAAACAAAGTAGTTGCGGATCTCTCAGGCGAGCTCGATCGCAGGAGAAGAGATAGAGCCACAATGAGCACTCAAGGAGTATGGGTGCGGGTACTATGCTAGGTGTTGCATAGTTGATTACTTGTACAAATCTATTGAAGTTGCTTTGGCAAAGAAAGCTACTGTCAACCGTCAACCTGATAGTACAAGTGAAAGATGCGCAGGTAATGCGTATCACTGAATTGGAGATCAGGGATTGCAAAGGCATGAACAACAAGTGTGTGGAAACATTGGGAAGTTGTTCAGGAGTGCAAATGGAAAATGCTGATAAGTTCATAATGGTTTAGAGGAAACTTCAAGCAAAGAAAACCAGGAACGTTGACCAAACAAATGAAGAGTTTTCTGTTGCTCCAGTTTTGGCCGTGCAAGGAGATGGCAGGATAGTGGCATTTCAGGAAAGAGCTGTAGTGTCACAGAGCACTCAAAGAAGTGCAAGGCATCCCGGGCAGGGGGTGCTAGGCATCTCAATTAGGGGGTGCAGGATATCTAGGTTACACAAGTTCAAGCATAGCAGGTGAAGACATCCGAGACAGAAAGCGTGGAAGAGATCTGTGGGAAATAGGAGCAGAGGCTCTTTCCAAATCAGAGAGTGGTATGAGTTGAGTTGAGGATGTAGGATTCCCTCATCCTCTTGTATCTCTGGTGTATTATCTCTAGTTTTAGGGGATGCAGCGTCTCAGTGGGGAGATGAAGATTCTGTTGGTTTTTTGGGTGTGACAATATTAGCAGCAGTGTGTGCAGTGGATCACCTCACATGGGTTGAGAGGGTGATTTGTTGGATATATCACCTCATGTTGAGGGGGTGATAATGCACCACTTGAAGAACCCACTTGGACAGAAAGTGGGGGTGGCTCACCAACTCCAACCCACTAGAGAGTGGAAGGAGATAGGTGGTGACCAATCACATCCTCCCTCAATTGTGTATAAATTGAGGTGAAGAGGAGGGGTTGGAGAGAGAGAACCAAGAGAGTGTAAACCAACCAAGAGAGTGAGAGATGTAAGGTAGAGAAACCATCTCTCTCGGTGTGAGCGAGGGAGACGGGTGAATGAATGAGTGAGGATAGTGTGAGCTCCTCCTTTATTGTAATCTTTTTGTAATCTCTCCATTATTATAGTGATAAACGGTTACTCTCCCATGGACGTAGGCATTATTGCCGAACCACGTTAAATATGTGTCTCCTTTGGTGTGGATGTGTGTGTTTCTGCTTGGTATGATTTCTATAAGGTCTTGGGCGGGATCCCCGATCCCCTACAAGTTGACATTGGCCTGGCAAGCATGGAGAAATTGAGGCAAAGTCATGAATGGTTTTTGTAATGGGAAAAGTGGCCTAGATGTGAGAAAGGGAGTGGGGTGGAAGGTGGTGGTGACCCAACATAGATGAAGGTGGGTGATGGGGAACCCGAGTGGTAGCAAATGAATAATGGTTGTGGGCGGTGGAGTGGTGATGGGAGTGGTGATGGCAGTGTTGAAGGAGGGAAATTTAAGTGCACCCCACATCCCTCCCTACCTATCGGCCACCTCCCTTCCCACTACCCCTAGCCTTCTCCTTTCCAACCAGTCCTAACTAGGGTTGAAAACGAGGCAAGCTAAGCCAAGTAGTAATTGTTTAAGTTTGATTTGTTTACGTAATGAGTTTATCTCAAACGAGTTTTTAACAAGCTGAAGTAGCTTGACTTTTTCTAGTACATATAATCTTATCAAACTGAGTAATAGTTTATTCAAGTTTGGCTTAAAGATTTAATGAGCTTAAAATTGTGTCCACGTTTGGTTTGTTTAATAGTTCTACCCTTGACATTGCTAGTGATATTTTAACATGTCGCTAATTATTCTGTCCCTTTTTCGTCGTATTGACACTCACATTCGCACCTACCCTCCCCAAAACAGCAACACCTCCTTTTTCCAAAATCATAAATCTATGCAAAAGATAAATTTGAATAGGTGGTGGTAGAAAATAAAAAGCTAAATAAGAAAAAATGAGAAGAAGGGTGCGGAGTGGGTGGCGTTTAGAGGAAGAAAAAAAGGTGGGGTGATAGTCCGATGTTGTGGTGGAGGAGATCTGGATGGAGGATTAGAAAGGAAATAATTTTTTTGAAATTATTAGAGTCAACAAGGTCTTCAAGCATTTGAAATATACTGAGATTATAAATGACATAATGTTCTGAATAGAACATGATGACTCTCTCATAAAAACAAAGTTATTCAAGTTTATTTTTTTTTAAAAGTCCTGCTCCAACAGCTTGACGGCTCATTTACTTAAAATGACCCTTCGTGCATTGGTCATGCAATACTTAAAAATAAAAATTTAAAAAATAGATATACTTTTAGTTTTGTGAGTGCAAATAACAAGTAAAAATTCATCTATATTTTAAAGAAGTGTACTTTACTCTCTTTTATCAAGTTATAATTTTATAATGATTATATTTTTATATCATATTTAATTTATTATGCATATTAGAAACATACACTAGTATTGGAACTCATTAAATTAATGTAATGATGGCAATTCATATGATCCATTAAATATGATATAAAAATGTGATTACTATAATATTATTGTTAATCTAATCCCCTCTGACTCAATAATTACATCAATCGCCTTGTCTCAGCAATTAAATATATCCTGACTATATGTTTGTTTAAACAGAATAGATAAGAAGGATTATAATTCATTAGACTATTAATCATGGGATACATAATTTCTGAACTATTTTGTTGGAAATGATGTGTATCTCATATTTTTAATTATTTATTATTATTCAAGTATCCCATGTTTTTTTTTTCTTCATGGAATTAAATGTCTAGAAATGACTATCCTATTGAATCCAATGTTTGATTGGGATATTATGAATAATGATAAATACCCAAAAGACTATTTTACAATTTTCAATTATTTAGTAAATAATAGCAATATTGAACTCGTCTTTAATATTTTAATTCTTTTTGACTGGATCAAATAAAATTTTATTTTATTTTATTTTTTAAAAATTAAATAATTTTTTTAATTAAATAAATAAAATATCAATAAAATATATGTTACCCTTTTTAGGGATTTTTATTGATAAATCTCATTTAAAAGTGTCCTAACCTAAGAAGTCCATGAAGGAATTTTTTAACCCACTTAGTCCTATGTATTTATACTTTTATTCCATAAAGTCCTTTTTCTTGATTTACATTATTTTCTTAGACTCTTATGCCCTTATATTTAATGTTGATATTTAATGTGGAGAGAGAAGGGAAAAGACTAAGGTATAGAAAATTTCATACACAAATTAAATAATATTGATGTTTTTATTTTATATTATTATATAATGTGAATATATTTTTAATGACGACACATTAAAAATAATGTGAACATTCTCTCTCATCTGATGTGAGTATATTTTTAATTGACAACACATTAAAAATAATGTGAACAGTCTCTCTCATCTGATGTGAACGTTCACATTACCTTTTCGAAAAATTCTCTCTCATCTAATGTAGTGATATGAACGTTCACAAAATGTGAACTTTCTTATTTTTAATTGACAACACATTAAAAATAATGTAAACATTCTCTGTCATCTGATGTGAACGTTTACAACACCTTTTCGAAAAATTCTCTCTTATCTAATGTAGTGATGTGAATGTTCGCAACATGTTATATTTTTAATTGACAACACATTTTTTTTCACGACATGTAGTGATGTGAACATTCACATTCGTATCTTTGAGTATGAATATTCACATCATGTAATTGACAACACAATGAGAAAAATTCATTTCAAATTAATGTGAATATAATGATATGAATATTCATTTTAATTACATGATGTGAATATTCACATCATATAATTGACAACACAATGACATAAATTCATTTCAAATTAATATGAATTAATGACAGTCAACATCCTGATGTATGGGAACTACCAAAACATAATAACAATCAACATTAAATAGCAATGTTAATAGAGGGCATGAGAGATTGGGGGTGTTTTGGTCTTCTTATCTCAAATAGGATCTAATGGAATAGTCAAAAAGAATATGGGTTGGATGGAATAAAACTCTTAGAAAGAGGACTTATAAAAAAAGCTCCCTATTTTTTAAAATAAAATTTTAATAAATTTATTTTTAAAAATAATAATAATAAAATAATAAAATTAAATAAAACATCAATAAAAAATTACCATTTAAATATAATACATAATTACATCAAATACTTGGAGGACAAATATGTCATTTTATCTTTTAATCTCGTGGGATAGTTATCCCACCAATTCTATCCTATGACCGTAGGATACAATAGTCCAACATATGTTGGATTGATAGTCCAACCGGACTCTAGACCATTTATCTCAATACGCCCAACTTAAATTTTAAATTTTTAATTCCTATTATACCTAATGAATTTACTAATAAAGGCATTACATATTAAATATTAAAATAATTTTTTTTTTTCTTATGGTACACTCTAATCAATTATATGTCTTCTCATTTAAATCTCTTCATCTTCTTCTCCAAGTTTCAATTATTTTATTTTCTTATTCTTTTTCACTCTAAAATTTCAATCCACTCCACCAAAACACACCATTATTATCAACATCATTATTTTTTATTGTATTATTAGTTGCACTTAAAAAACCTGCAGCTTTCAATGAACATTTGATTATATATATATATATATATTGTGTGTGTGTGTATCTCAGTATATATACATAGCCTTCATTTATCGCACTCAAGCTTCAAATTTCACTTATTTCGACTTATATACATCAACCCTAAATTTGTGTTTCTATTTCTTATTTTACTAAATCATGAATTTTGTTTGTTCTAATCATGTGGATTAACAATCCAATCACGCCATTAGTGTGAAATCGCAATCTTTTGGTGTATTATTATGCAAACTAGGTTAAATATAATGAACTTATATGTATATATGTGTGTGTGTATATATATATCAAAATCAAGCTTTAATTTTGACTAATTTCAGGTAATATCCATTACGTTGGTTATCTGAAAAAAAAAATGTGTATTAGATTAATAACAAAACAAGTCACTAATCCTAAACTCAAAAGAAAAGTTTTTCAAAACTAATTTGAATTATTTAATTTATTTTATTTGGGTGTACTTCAAAAGGGTAATTTGGAGAGAAAAAGATGTACTGAGAATAAATTGTAACCCTAAATAATTTAATAGGATATATTAAAAAATTGGGCCCACTTAAATATTTTTTGAGTGTAAATAGAATTCCCCCAGACTTCTAATCTGGTTTATCAATTTACAACTAAACAATGGACTCCATGATCCAATGGACATGAGTCCAATCCTCCCCTCCAATCCCTCCAAACAAACACACACACCATGAAAGGATAGAATTCTCTCCATAAAGCCCACTGAATCCTAAACACTCAACTACTAAAAATGCACAGTTGACAAATAATAAAAGGTCATTTTAGTCATTGTGAGATCGTTAATGTGTAAATTACGGGAAATTTTAGGGAAATTCTATTTCCACCACCCTAAATAACTTAGTCAACACACTTAATGAAAAATTAGATTAATGACAATTATATGCTACTTAAAATTTACTATAATAACCATTGATCAACACTCTTAATATTATATACACAAATTCTCAATACAAATCTTTTTAAAATAAAAATATCTCAATATACATTGTTTGAAACAAAAAAATTAAACCCTAATTTTTTTTTTTTTTTGTAGTGTTGATTTGCGGAGGCAAAAGCTGCACCTTCAATTTGTTTAGCGTTCTCTGCAGCCTCTTCCTTGCTCAAACTGCCATATTTCTGAGTGAAAATGGATTGGCTGGAAAGATTGTTGGTGATTCTATCCACAAGCATTTGTCGTGTGTTCTAGCTCGGAGGCCACAGCTTGATTGAAAATGGCCGGCGTTGTGAATTTGGTGACATGGCATCCATTGCAACAAAATCTTCAAATGACGGCTGCATTTTACTTAAATTTTCAATGATTTAACATTAAAATTTTAAAAAGACGACAAAACTCCCAACAAGAAAAACAAAATATACCAATTCACAGGTTCAAGTTAAATGCAGATCATAAACACATCATCAATGGTTTGACTAAAAGACCATAAATTTAACACAGCAAAAAAACGAAAACCTCTCTTATATCCTGTTTGAACTTCTTCTCCTTCATTCCTGTTTGAAGTACAGATATAAATTGGGATCTTTGATATTCACGGAAGTGGGTGGAAATTCAAGTGTGTATTTTGAGGATAAAGTGTGTGTACAGGGATTTATTTGTAATTTTAATGATGTGGGTTGAGATAATTATTTAATAATTAAATTAGTAGAGATGTGTATTGAGAAAAAATTTGCCCTGAGTTTATTAGGGTGGTGGAAATAGAATTTCTCGAAATTTTATTTCCACACACTCTTTCATCTCTATGCACATTATATCTCAATTCACACTCTTATAAATTTAATTATACATTATTATTCTCATTCCACACACTGCATATTTCAATTATAACCCTAACTCAAATAATGTACGCACACCACTTAAATAGGGTTTCCACCCACCTTCAAATCAAAAACCCTAATTCACACACATTTCACTTATTTTCTCACTCCAATGGTTTAGTCTTCTTTCATCTCATCTCCTTCCAAATTTCAAGCCATGATGTCATCAATGTTGTCACCAACACAGAGTACGCCATTGGAGCCTTGTTCGAATTGGCTCTCCATCAAGCCCAGATCCATATATTAAAAGAATAATATTGATGAATAATATTGATATAAATTGATTTGGATCTTGTTAATATATATATATATATATATATAATTATGAAGATTGATGACTTTAAGAATTATTTTAGGTGCTGATGGATCATTGTGGAAATTGCGCAATTAGGTTTGTTGTGCTTTGTTGATTAGTTGATTGTTGTATCAATGGTTGCATGTTTTATTGTTTGGTTGCCGAGAAAATATGTGGAATGGGAAGAATCTTAAACAATGGAATATGAACTTAGAAAGTAAAGCAATATCAAATATTCTATACAAGCAATGGAGAACAATAGAATATGTAGTAAGCAATGGAGGACAATAGAGGAAGTGAGAAATAATGAAGAAATTAGGTTTTAATTTTTTTTCTTCTAAAAAGATGTGCACTGAGAAATATTATTTTTAAAATATGTGTACAATGAAAATTAGGATTTTATATTTTAGTGTGTTTTGATGTCCATCATGGTTATTTTGCTTCATGATAAAATTGTCATTAAAATTTTATTTCATTAAGTGTGTGCACAGAGATAAAAAGGCGTGTGGAAATAGAATTTCCCGTAAATTACACTTGACTCCATTCAACTATTGTTTATCCACTGCAACTATGAATTATAACAACTAACTTCCCTCATCTACTATTTTTATTTTGTATCTTTATGACTAAAATAATCTTTCATCAATTAGATAAATTATACTTTACCCCCTTAAACTATCACCCAATATTATTTTGAATTTGGATCTTTTTATTTTTTTTCATTTTATCACTAAATTAATTTTTAGTTCGTTAAAAAATAAAAGTCCAAAACCAAACCAAACAAAGCAAAATTTTTTTGAAAAAATCTAAAACAAAAAGTTAACTAAAGGTAACAAAAAAAAAAAAAAAAAGCAAAAAATATACTAGTTTTTTGTTTTTTATTTTTATTTTTTGGTCTTTAGTGATTTTTTCAAAAAAATTATTCATAAATATTTAACGCTAGGTGTATCTAAAAATTTAATTTTTTTGACTAAAATATAAAAAAATTTACTAAAAATAAATAAAATTAAAAATTAAAAATTGTATTTTAAATTAAAAATCAAACATCTTTTTAGTTGAGGGGATAAAGTGTTATTGAGTGATAGTTTAATAGGGTAAGGTGTAATTTGCTTTTATAATTAAAGGGTATTTTCATCGAGTGACGTTGATAACCCCCACAATCTTTCTGAGAACCCCGCCCATTGATATTTTTTGAGTGCTGCTATTAGCACTACATCAATTATTTTAGACCCCCACTTATAAATTATAAAACTCTTAAAATTTCTTTTCTCCCCCCAAATAATATCAAAATTATCCTTGTAAAAACATTCTGCCTATTCAAATGCACATCCTTAGACCCCAAAAAGCCTCTCTCCCAAAATCCTAACAAAACCCATGATGGTGGAATCTCCCAAAACCAGTGGAAAAAATTTGTGGTGATTAAGAAGTTTTTTCTCTGCTTCATTACGAGGTTTGTCAATCTGTTTGATTTTTTTTTTATTCTTTTACTTTTTTTTATACACACAACATAATCCACTTTCATACTTCTCTAGTAGGTTTTTTTTATCATTCATCAATGGCCTCACTGTACTTGTATGCTCTCTGTGTAAGCAAAACTGGATAGGATTTCACCCACCAGTCGACTCCCCGGTCAACCAGCCAGTCGACCACCCAAGAGTGGTCCGACCTCCTTTGTTTGCCTGCTTCTACTGCTTCTTCGGTTATTTTTTCCTGAACAAATAAGAAGTGTTCAATTACCTGTTCTCGAACAAATAAACAACGTTTGGCCTTGTGTTCATGAATTTCGATCATATGTTCGAGCGTTTAGCCCTGAAAGAATGACAAACCATTTTTATTATTTTTGCCATTTTTTTTTCCAAAAAAACTTACCCTTACAAAGCCAATCTCTTCTGAGCTAAGAATACCATCAAAGCTATAAATCTCTTCTGAGCTTTTATTGTTGTACTCCTCTCGTCTTATAAAGAGTTGTGGTTACTAGAAAAACTTCCACTCATTGTCATTGTTGGAGAAGTGTATGTAATCAAATGGTTGCCACCGTTGTCGCTGGAATATTGCTGTGAAAGGGTTTTCAAGGTTTTGAAGGTGGGTAGGTTTTGAAAGTAGGATTTGGGAAAGATAGATCAGCGGTGATGGAGGTGGATGCTCTCATAAACCCTAACTCATGATGTAGTGAGTGTGTGGCTTAATTGTAAGATGCGGTGTCCCAAAATTATTGATAACTTTTGTAGTAATTTCATTTGAGATTATTATTGTAATAAATAAATAATAATAACAAGCTAAAAACTAGGCGGTCCAAAATAATTGATGGGGTGCTAATAGTAGCACCCCATCAATTACAATGACAATTTCATCAATAACAATTTTAATCTCAATTAAAATTACTATAATGGACACAAATTGAAATGAAACATTCACTTTCATGAAAACAATACTCATAATTGAACACCCAATCTTATCAAACCAAATTGAACACCTAACCCCCTTGGTCTATCATTCTTATTCATTCTCATTGTGTTCTTGAGTACCTACATCCTCTATAATCCATCTTTTCTTGACAAATTTTATAGACTCAACCAAACATACTCGTATTTTCGACATTTTAATGAAATATCGTTGTGATTTTTGGTCAATTTTCTTAGGTTAGGTTAATGATGATTTATGCTTTTGAGCTTCATGAAGAGATGTTCTGGAACAATATCTCTCCAAATATTGTGAGTTACAGCATCTTGATTGATGGTCTATGCAAAATAGGACTCATAGAGGAAGCTTCTCTTGCCTTCCGTTGTGCTTTAAACCAACATTTATTGCCTAATGTCATAGCATATGGTATTCTTATTCTGCAAGGTTGAAAGAAAACCAAACAGAAATATGCATATCTATATATATATATAGAGTACTGAGTACATACAAACACATACCCAAAGGGTTATTGATTTTTGGAGATGGAGATGAAATCATGGACTTCTTTTTTCTTTTTCTTTTTTTGTTTTTGTATATACAGAGGTAGCCACCCTAAAAAACATCCCAACTCTCTATGAAGAAGCCTCATTTTCATTATCTGGGTTTCAATCTCTCAAGATCTTCTTTTCCTTTTCTTCACTCTCATTTGTTTATCGACTCTGTGTTGATGAGATTCTAGGGGAAAAATCGGTATGGGGTTGTAATGACAGTGTAGGTGGGTGTATAATATTTTGGATGAGAGATAGTTTTGATATTATACGTGGATCCTTAGAATTTTTATCAATGTTTACATTTTATAAGTAGGGATTCAAAAAATAAGGGGTCCTTAGAAAAAAAGTGAGGACTATTAGCGCCACCCATTTTCATCACTAAGGTCTATATTGAAAAAAAATTAAGGGTAATTCTATTTGCACACCACAATCTCTCCCAATATATTTACACATCCTTACTTGTCTTATTATACACCATACACAAATTAAAACTTTTAATTTTGTCTCAATACACATCAATAATTTTTAGATAATACTAAACTACCCTCATCTTCTCCAATAAATCCTAACCCTAACCATTGTCGTCAACCACTGCCTTCCATCAACTTCGTTCCCTTCTCAGTCTCTCTGTACATGTTCCACTCTCTTTGTTCATACACTCCTCACCCCTGCCCTATTTCCTCTATTTTTCTCTCCTCTATTAAACGTATCGAAAGCAGAGGAAAAGTAAAGAAAAGAAAATCGAAAAAGAAAATAAGGGAATAGAATCTCAACAGCTCCTTCTTTCTCTCTCTATCTGAGACTTGTAGATCTCTAATACATACACACACACATATTTATATATATATATATATATTAGTTCATGTATATGCAATTGTAATTGATTTAATGGCTTCAATAGCACTTATAGTAGATCAACCGACTACAACAGAGGTGTTTCCATGGCTCAAAACCCTACCTCTGGCTCCCGAGTACCATCTAACCCTAGCAGAGTTCCAAGATCCAATTGATTACATTTTCAAGATTAAGAAAGAGGCCTCCCAGTATGGAATCTGCAACATTGTTCCTCCCGTCTTGGCTCCATCAAAGAAGACCATAATTGCAAACCTCAATCAGTCTCTAGCTGCGAGGTCCATCATTCTAAGCCCTAATTCAGCTCCCACATTCACCACTAGGGAGCAGCAGATCGAGTTCTGCCCTCGGAAGCATCGGCCGATTCAAAAACCCGTGTGGCAAAGCGGTGAGAACTATACTCTGCCTCAGTTCAAGGCCAAAGCAAAGGCTTTCGAGAAGGGTTACTTGAAGAAGACCTCGAAGAAGGTTAGGGTTGACATCAAAACCCTTTACTAGAAAGCTAGAGGGTGTGTTGGTAATTTGATTGAAGGGTAGAAATGTAATAAAAAAATTTAGAGAAAAGATGTGTACTGAGTTAATCAAGTGTGTGGAAATAGAATTTCCCCAATATACACCATCACTATAGTTTTTATTACATTTGTGTCCCTTAATCAAATTACTATTTTAGACAATCTTCTAAACCCTAATCTTTCAATACACTATCTTCGTACCTAACCATCACTATCGGTGACAGCCTTTCTCTTCCGTTGTCTGATTCCTACCTACGACTGTCGTCGCCAGACATTACCACCACAGCCCTTTCCAATCACCATCACAGTCACTAACGACTTTTCACCGCTGCGAACAACCCCGCTCTCGTTATCTCAAACAGCTCTGCTCTCGCCTCAACCATCGCGAGCCATCTTCCCATTTTCTCTATTGCAATGCAGTCCCATACTTTTCTCTACTATAGCAAGAAAGAAAGATAAGGTTTTCAGATCTCAATGATGAAAAAGAATAATAAAAATGAGGGGTAGGGGTCACGGGGATGGTGGAGGGGTGGTAGAGGGACAACGTGGCTGGGTAAGTGCTGGTTGCGGCAAGAGAAGAGAGAGGCTGCGATGGGAGGAAAGAGATGTTGTGGAGTAGGCATTGATCGGAAGGAAGGGAGTAGCAACTGACGGCCGATTGTGAATTAGCTAGAGTTAGGGTATGCTAGAGAAGGGGATAATATGGTATTATTTGAAAAATAGTGGTGAATATAGAGACAAAATTTAAACTTTTAATTTGAGTGTGGTGTGAACTAAGTAAATAGTGAAAAGATGGTGTGTACTGAGATAATTAATAGTGTGCAAATAGAATTTTTCAAAAATGAATAGATGAAAGGAATAAGTATTACAATTTTCAATTTAAGGGAGTAAAAGTGATGTTATATAATAGTTTATGGAGGATAAAATGTAATTTTCCCATCTTTATTTTCTAACTATACTATTATTAAAGCTTCTTTTTATGTCAATGTATATTTAGAGCATTGTGAATCTGTTTAACAATTCTTGTAGCGCATTGTGAATCTGTTTAACAATTCTTGTAGCTTGAATAAATCAGGGAAGGAAAAGAGGCCTGGAAAAGGGGGGGGGGGGAGGGGAATTGATACTGGAAGAATGTTGGATTGGGGTTCAAGACTCCTAGAGATGCCATTGAAGGTATATAGTATATAATGGCATTTATTTTTATTTTTTTCTTCAGTTTTATTTAACTATGTACCTGAATTATGGTTTTTTAGCAGTTATTTTTTTAATGGGTTTGTATGCTTTTAAGGTGTGTTTTGTTGTTGGATTGTGTATGAGAAATGACAAGTGGGAAATAAGTTGTTTCGGGCTTTACCTGAAATGCTTTATTTTGAATGTTGCATTGGACTTGTTTTGTTGGAGTAAAATTTGAAGAAAACCATGTGAGAAATTCTTACAGCCAATAGTTAGAGAGAATAATCTCTTACTACAATTTCTCTATCTTTTATGTTCCAGTCATACCAAAACAGACTATAACATAGTATCTCAACCAACTACATTAACTGACTAAGGTCTGATTGGCATGGACTAAAAAATCTAGTGGCTTGGCAACCACCTAAATAAGTGTTTATTGACTTATTTGTTACAAGTTGTCACATCACCTCTCTACTTTCTATACGTATTTTTGTAAAAAGTAAAAAAGTTACTAAATAAGTCGTACCCAAACCACCCAAAGCAAAAGCATGTTTGTCTTGAGCTAAAAAAATAATAATAAAAAAGTAAAATTTCTCAAGAAAATATAATAGATGAATAATCATTTGATAAAAAATTATTTATTTGAATATCCTACTTCCTATCCGAATAAGCATATAAATCTAATCACTAGGATTATTAACAAAAGAGTATGAGTACTAATAACAGAAAATCAACTTTTTCAGCAATTATTAAGTGCATCAGCTTTTTTTTATTCTAAAAAAGTAAATGCCAAACTCCACCTAGCTGTCTTTTGTCCATCCTTACGTTTGCTAGCTGTCCATTTATTTCTATCGCGGTTGTCACCTAGTCGACCGCGACTGTCAGCCTTTTTGCCGGATGACCGACAAAGTGAAATTTGAGCCATTCAAGGCAAGTTCAAATTTGAGGTACGTAGCATTGCTCTTATTATATCTAGGTGCCTTAAGTTTGTAACAATCAGAGTAAGAAAATTGGCATTTTCGACAATACGTTATTGTTGAGAAGACCTTCTGAAGAAAAAAAAAACCCATAAATTCAAGATGCTAGTTTTTTTCATAATTGTTTGGGTAAAATCCTGACCTAGGTCTGAGGCAACCAATTAGATTTTGTTGTGTTTTTGTATCTTAGAGCATCAACATCAACCTCTCTATAATGGCTTTGAAGTCATTGTAGAGAGCGAAAACTGTAAAAATGTGATCCATCAGCCTCGCTACACCCGCCTATCATTTTGCCAATGCTACAGTTCCTCCCTTGATGAAGCAAGCCACTGTTCATTACTACAACAAGCGAATTAGGTGTTACCGGATGTCTGCTCAGAAGTTCGGTAGGACGTCCGGCTGGTCAACCGTTCAATGGCACATTTATTTATTTATTTATTTATTTATTTATTTAAAAATTGTTGGTAGGCAACTCATCAATTTAATAAAAAAAAGAAAAAAAAATAACAAATACAATAAGAAAATAATATTTAATAGAATTGGGTTAGAATATAGAGGATTGAGTTAGAATAGAGAGTTTGATGCAGTGGATACTAAAAAGGTGACTAGCTAAAATAGTAAAATAGCTTTTTAAATTCTAATTTGACTAAAAATTTGAAGAGGCTAATGCGGATGCTCTTAACTAACCAAATCTACTTCAAATTAGTAATTTTTAAATTCATTATTAGGAAAATTTTGAAGAATCTATCTGGAATAATCCAGTCATCCATTGTTTGCTAATTTAGCTGCATGGTTGTGCTCCATGTAAATTTTTAACTGTTTTGACATTTGACTTTTTTGTTAGTTTTTTTTATAATTGACAATTTTGTTTAACAAAACTCGTTTCAGTTATAATTTTATTCGCTCTTTTGTTTTAATAAGGATGTGAGTGTTTAGATGTGAACCCAATCCAAATTGTGTTTATACAGAGAAGTTTGTGATCTTGATCATTTCATGTTTGCTATTTTGCTGATTATGTACAGGGATTGAGCTGCCTGGTCAGCTCACGGGAGTTCAAGGGGCAGCGCCCCTGAAACAAAAAGAAAAAATGCAGTCGAAGTTGTTTGACCTTTTGAGCGGCCATTTGTGCGCTCGAGTAGAGAAAATGATCATCTAGTACTTTTGCAGAGCGCCTAAACTTCTGAGAATAAAGTTTTACAGCTTGAATGGTGAATGTTACGCTCGAGCAATCAGCCTATATGTTTTGCACTGCCTTTACTCACATTGCTCAAGCTGTGAAGTGTGTGCTCGAGTGGTCTTCGCGATCTGGTTTACTATAAAGTGCATTGTTTGTTCGTTTTAGGGTTTGAGTCGTCCATATTTTCAGAGAGGAAGAAAAAACAAAGTGTTTTCTATTAGAAGGTACTTTAAGAGTGATTGATAGATCCATGAACTTTATATCAATATCATCAAGGGATTTATTTGTTTTCTTTTATTCACAAAAGAGAGAGTTGTTCTTCAGTGGATTCCAGGAGAACTTGGGTCTGAAACTTTAGTAGATTCTGAAGTGACTCATTGTCGTGGATTCAACATTGGGCCAGACAATTCCGAGGTGAAGACAGTGGTGGAAGAGACATATCGGAGTTGGTTCAATTCGATCGTGAATTCACTAGGTAATTGAAGGTACACGTGTAATTTATTTTTGTCTTCTTAGTGGATTGTTTTGTGGTTGTGGCCCATGATTTTTTTTTTCCACAATAGAAGACACTTCAATTGTGGTTTTTTCACGTTAAATTGTTATGTCGATTTATCTTTAATTGTTTCATTGGGATTGTTATTCATTGTTTAAAATTGAAACATAATCACAAATTAATATCTCGCAGATTCTATTGTTTTCATTTTTTGAAAGGGTCTAAATTCAATAATAAGTTTTAAGGATTAAGCCCATCTTTGTTCTTTTTGTGAATCCAATACAAGGAGTTCTGCAATTGTGGTTGTCGACGATTTGAATGGTCAAAAGTCGTTCTTTTTATGATTACATTGTTGGAAATGGTTATAAAATTCTGGGTAAAACCAGAATTTTTTCCTAAGTTTGGTCTAATTTTTAGGTGGGCCCCGTGCATTGATTTACACGGGTCAAAGTGGTAACGCGTTCTATGCCGCGTTGTGATTCACGTGGTATATTTGGTTGCTCAAAACCATTACCGAGTGAATGGGAAATTGAAGCCAAAGTATGCTCCATGGAAATGGAGTTTTGGTGGAAATTCCTTAAAGGTTTGAATATAGCTTGTCCCACATTGATTTGGTGGGAGGTTTTGAAAGGGTTTATAAGGCATGGGTTTAGTACTTAGGGTGTGCCCCAAGGGGTACCCAAGTGTTTTAGAGGGAGAGGTTATGGGCAAAATGGGCTAGACCCATTGGACCCAAAAATCACCACACGCAGTGCTTGCCATGATCCGTCCGATCGGTGGGCTTGGGCGCGGGTGCGTGGTGTGAGGTTGGGTTGGGCTTGTTCGGCCCAATAACTGGTTTGGATTTAGTGTTCATCCAAACAGGGCCCTTCCCGGTTTCAAACAGAATTAAACTAGTTTGGATTTAATGTTCATCCAAACAGGGCCCTTCCCGAAATAAACTAGTTTGGTATTAACGCACACCCAAACAGGGCCCTTCCCGTTTTTTGCTATCTATTTGAATTATAAACAGATTCAAATTCAAAACCAACAGGTATCATACCTGTTCAATTCAAAACCAAGAGTCACCTTCAACATCTATAAATAGGACCACCCTCATTTGATGTAATTCATTTCAGATTTTTCGTATTTCATCTCTGCTAATTCTATTCTTCATCTTGCTGCATTTTATTTCTGAAAGAAAGAGTGTAAACACTTAGTGTGTTCGTAAGGCAAACAATTTGTAGTGCTGCTATTGTTTGTGGTAAGATCATTTCATCCTGGGAGATAGACGTCCAAATTCTGAAAGCACCGTGGAGAGGACGAATCTGTCTTAAGGACACAGTGTTAAACACTGGACTTGATCAGAAAAGTAATTCAAAGAAATTAACCAAGTAAGTTGTTTAATTTTATTCTGTTATTTATTTATTTATTTTTATTTCGAGTTTGATTTTTGTAATCAAACATATTCTCTCCTTTTCTTATTTCTTTACTTCTAATTGTTGTTTTGTACACAATAGAATTAATATCTTCTAAATACAGTGAAGATTGCCCAACAATCTTAAGACAGATTCCTTTTTGGTATTTTCATTGTATTTAATTTTCTGTTTTTCAAAGTAATATTCTGGTTGGAAAAACAAATAGTGATTTATGCTATTTGACAGATAGTAGTAATATACTGTCTCTTTTCTTTGACAACTAGTAGTACGATACTGGTGTCATTAACAATTTCAGAATATTATTTGGTATTACAGAAAATTATTTTGGTATTTTATTTTTCTTGTTTTAGTAACAAGGAAAATAAAATTATTTTGTGTTATATTTTATTTTCTGGTTTTAGTAACTAGAAAATTAATTTGTGTTTTAATTTTTTCTGATTTTTGTAATCGAGATTATGGTTACTACAATCAAAGCGCATCTGGCAAGTGATATTCTGTTGTTACACCAACATCGGTCCCTATTCGTAACCATGTTCATGTACCAATCAATCATGGGGAAAAACCGGAAAAATTTAACTTGATCGAGTTTAAGAGATGGCGAGAAGATCTTTGTTCTATCTTACAACTCTTAATCTGCCCCGCTTTCTCCATGAAGAGGCTCCAAAGACTTAAAGAGGGTGAAAGTGATCGGCAAGTTGTTGCCGCTGTAGATGCTTGGAAACATTCAGATTTCCTGTGCAGAAACTACATCCTCAATAGCCTTGACAACATGCTGTATAATGTATACAGTCCTCTGAAGTCAGCAAAAGAATTGTGGGATTCTTTGGAGAAGAAATACAAGACAAAGGATGCCGGCACAAAGAAATTTGTCGTCGGTAAATTTCTAGATTTTGTAATGGTCGACTCCCAAACGGTAATATCTCAAGTTCAAAATTTTCAGATAATTTTGCATGATATTCATTTAGAAGATATGTCTCTTAGCGAATCTTTCCAAGTCGCTGCTTTGGTGGAAAAGTTACCACCGGCTTGGAAAGATTTCAAAAATTATTTAAAACATAAACGCAAAGAGATGACCATGGATGAGTTAATTGTAAGATTAAGAATTGAGGAAGATAACCGAAAGGCTGACAAGAGGCATGGGAAAAATCCCATTGAGTCCAAGGCTAATGTGGTTGAACAAGTTCAAAAACCACATAACAAAAAGAGGAAGTTCTTGGAGATGGTCCTAAACAAGGCAACAACAATGGCAACAAGAAGTTCAAAGGAAAATGCTATAACTGTGGCAAGACTGGACATCGAGCTTCTAACTGCCGCCGCCCTAAGAAGGATCATGGAAGTACAAGCAAGAAGACCACCAATCAAGCCAATGTGACAGAATTGGATTACATCTCTGACGGAGTGAATGACATCAACCTCTCTGCTGTGGTGTCTGAGGCTAACTTGGTTGGAAATCCCAAAGAATGGTGGGTTGACACTGGAGCAACTCGTCACATATGTGCGGACAAGAAGATGTTCACTACCTACAATGAGGCTGCTAATGGTGAACAACTTTTTATGGGAAATTCTTCTACTTCTACTGTGGCTGGACAAGGAAAAGTGATCTTGAAGATGACATCAGGAAAAGAACTGACCCTCAACAACGTACTGCATGTACCTGACATCCGGAAGAATTTAGTTTCTGGTTCTTTGTTAAGTAAAAATGGTTTTAGGCTTGTTTTTGAGTCTGATAAGTTTGTATTAACAAAGAGTGGTATGTATGTTGGTAAGGGATACATGAGTGATGGTCTCTTTAAACTTAATGTAATGACAGTTGTACCAAAAGTTGCTATGAATGAGAATAACACATCTTTTGCTTATATTCTTGAGTCGAATTTATGGCATGGTAGATTAGGTCATGTAAATTATGATGCTTTGCGTAGATTAATTGGTTTGGATTATATACCAAAGTTTGAAATTAATCCTAATCATAAATGTGAAGTTTGTGTAGAAGCAAAACTAACTAAGGCTCCATTTAAATCAGTTGAAAGGAAAACTGAACCTCTAGAATTAATTCATACTGATGTATGTGATCTAAAATTTATTCAAACTAGAGGAGGCAAAAAGTATTTCATAACATTTATCGATGATTGCACAAGATATTGTTATGTTTATTTACTTAGAAGTAAAGATGAAGCCTTAGAAATGTTTAAACTTTACAAAACAGAAGTTGAAAATCAACTTGGTAAAACCATTAAAATGGTTAGAAGTGATAGGGGTGGTGAATATGATGCACCATTAAATGAATTTTATTGCACAACATGGCATTATTCACCAAACTCTACCCTTATTCTCCTGACAAAATGGAATTCTTTGAAAGGAAGAATAGAACTCTAAAAGAAATGATGAATGCCATGTTACTAAGTTCAGCTTACTGAGAACTTGTGGGGGAAGTAATATTGTCGACTAATTATGTTCTTAATAGAATACCCCACAAGAAAACTAAAAGCATTCCTTATGAATTGTGGAAAGGTCGACCACCTTCCTACAAATACTTGAAAGTGTGGGGTGTTTGGCAAAAGTTGAAGTTCTGTTCCTAAAAAGACTAAGATTGGACCAAAAGCGATGGGTGTGTATTTATTGGTTATGCTCGAGAATAGTAGTGCATATCGGTTTCGACTTATAAATCGAAATACGATATAAATGTGAACACTATTATAGAGTCAAGGAATGCTGTGTTTTTTGAACATGTCTTTCCTTACAAGAAAGGACAGGAATTAAGTTCACAGAAAAGAACTTATGATTGTACACAAAGTCAAGAGACTAATGACAATCAAACACAAGAGACTAGTAATGGTCTCAACCAACAGGATTTAACTGATGATGAACCAAGAAGAAGTAAGAGAGCGAGAACATCAAAATCCTTTGGTCAGATTTTCGACATACTGTTAGAAAATGAACCTCAAAGCTTTAAAGCGACAATGACAGTCTGAAGCACCTTTGTGGAAAGAGGCATTAATAATGAAATTGAATCCATTATGCAAAATCATACTTGGGAATTAGTGGATCTTCCACCAGGTTCTAAACCTCTTGGATATAAATGGATATTCAAGAGAAAAATGAAAGCAGATGGTTCAATTGACAAGTATAAAGCTAGACTTGTAGTTAAAGGTTACAGACAAAAGGAAGGTCTGGATTATTTTGACACATATTCCCCTGTGACAAGAATAACATCCATTCGCATGCTTATTGCTATAGCAGCATTGTTTAATTTAGAAATACATCAAATGGATGTTAAGACAGCTTTCTTAAACGGTGATTTAAATGAAGAGATCTATATGGAACAACCCGAAGGGTTTGTAGTATTAGGGCAAGAAAAGAAAGTTTGTCGACTTGTAAAATCCCTTTATGGATTAAAACAAGCACCTAAGCAATGGCATGAAAAATTTGATCATGCAATGCTTACTAATGGGTTTAAGATAAACGAATGTGACAAATGCGTCTATGTTAAAAACACTGACCAAGGATATGTCATAGTTTGTCTTTATGTGGATGACATGCTCATCATTGGAAGCAGTCAAAACATGATCAAATCAACTAAGCAAATGCTTAACAAAAGATTTGATATGAAAGATATGGGGGTCGCAGATGTTATATTAGGAATAAAAATTACTAAAACATCTGACGGATATGCATTATCTCAATTTCATTATATTGAGAAAATACTTAATAAATTTATTAAGAATGATTTGAATTTAGCTAGAACACCTGTAGACATCAGTCTTTATTTATCAAAAAATAAATGTGATGCAGTGTCTCAGTTAAAATACTCCTAAATTATTGGAAGCCTAATGTACCTAATGAATTGTACTCGTCCTGATATAGCTTATGCTATCAGTAAATTGAGTAGGTACACTAGTAACCCTGGAGAAGACCATTGGAAAGCGATCATTCGAGTTCTTAGATATCTAAGATTTACTCGTGATCATGGTTTGAACTTTACTCGATATCCAGCAGTACTCGAAGGTTATTGTGATGCCAATTGGATATCGGATACTAAAGATTCAAAATCCACTAGTGGATATGTCTTTACTCTAGGAGGCGCTGTTGTTTCTTGGAAGTCCACGAAACAAACTTGCATCGCACGATCCACAATGGAATCCGAGTTCATTGCTTTAGACAAAGCAGAGAAGAAGCGAGAATAAGCCGTCACTTCTTAGAAGACATTCAATGTGGCCAAAACACATGCGACTATTTGCATTCATTGTGATAGTCAATCTGCAATAGGCAGGGCATAGAATCATATGTATAACGGTAAGTCACGACATATTCGTTGTCGACATAATACCGTTAGGCAGTTGTTGTCAAACGAAATAATCTCAATAGATTATATAAAATCTAAAGAGAATATTGCGGATCCGTTAACAAAAGGTTTGACAAAAGAGCTAGTGTATAGTTCATCGAAGGGAATGGGATTAAAGCCTATTACATAAGAGTCGTCATAATGGTAACCCTACTTATATGACTGGAGATCCCAAGAACTAAGTTCAAAGGGACAACTAAGTTATGTATGGCTCTTGAGCCAAATCACCAAGGGATTAAAATTCCTACTCATTCCTATGGTGAGAGTGATATCGCAACATATGTTGTCTGCGAGGGCATAAGGATAAGCTTTGCTTTTAATGATTACTTATATCTTGATTAAGGCATAAAATCAAGACGAGTATAAGAAGATACTTACAATAAGAATCACCTATATGAGTGTTGAACTGGGGCCGGTTCTATGAGAATGAAAGAGGCTACATTCTCTAGAAACACTCATGAAAACCAGGAGCGTTCAAGGCCAAAATGAACACAACAGTGAGAACCACGATGTGTTAGAAGATATTTTGTGTGAAATCTATTGTCTTGGCTTACACAAACGGCTGAACAATTCAAGGCATCACGTCCATTGGTTAGCCAGTAAGTCCGATAGGTTATCACTAGGGAAGGTTCAAGGCCGAAAACTACCTATCCTGATGCAAGATATTTTCGACTTATACTCTTTCGTTAAGTCTGCATATTGTTGCATTTCCGTTGTCATCAAATTCCATTCATGTGGGGGATTGTTGGAAATGGTTATAAAATTTTGGGTAAAACCAGAATTTTTTTCCTAAGTTTGGTCTAATTTTTAGGTGGGCCCCGTGCATCGATTTACACGGGTCAAAGTGGTAACGCGTTCTATGCCGCGTTGTGATTCACGTGGTATATTTGGTTGCTCAAAACCATTACCGAGTGAATGGGAAATTGAAGCCAAAGTATGCTCCATGGAAATGAAGTTTTGGTGGAAATTCCTTAAAGGTTTGAATATAGCTTGTCCCACATTGATTTGGTGGGAGGTTTTGAAAGGGTTTATAAGGCATGGGTTTGGTACTTGGGGTGTGCCCCAAGGGGTACCCAAGTGTTTTAGAGGGAGAGGTTATGGGCAAAATGGGCTAGACCCATTGGACCCAAAAATCACCACGCGCGCCGCCACCGTCCGTCCGGTCGGGCGGGCTGAGCTGGGCCTGGGCTTGGGCGCGGGTGCGTGGTGTGAGGTTGGGTTGGGCTTGTTCGGCCCAATACTAATCTTTTTGGGCCAAAAAACATTTGAATTTAATTCAAATAAACTGGTTTGGATTTAGTGTTCATCCAAACAGGGCCCTTTCCGGTTTCAAACAGAATTAAACTAGTTTGGATTTAATGTTCATCCAAACAGGGCCCTTCCCGTTTTTTGCTATCTGTTTGAATTATAAACAGATTCAAATTCAAAACCAACAGGTATCATACCTGTTCAATTCAAAACCAAGAGTCACCTTCAACATCTATAAATAGGACCACCCTCATTTGATGTAATTCATTTCAGATTTTTCGTATTTCACCTCTACTAATTCTATTATTCATCTTGCTGCATTTTATTTCTGAAAGAAAGAGTGTAAACACTTAGTGTGTTCGTAAGGCAAACAATTTGTAGTGCTGCTATTGTTTGTGGTAAGATCATTTCATCCTGGGAGATAGACGTCCAAATTCTGAAAGCACCGTGGAGAGGCGAATCATCTTAAGGACACAGTGTTAAACACTGGACTTGATCAGAAAAGTAATTCAAAGAAATTAACCAAGTAAGTTGTTTAATTTTATTCTGTTATTTATTTATTTATTTTTATTTCGAGTTTGATTTTTGTAATCAAACATATTCTCTCCTTTTCTTATTTCTTTAATTCTAATTGTTGTTTTGTACACAATAGAATTAATATCTTTTAAATACAGTGAAGATTGCCCAACAATTGCCCTGCAGTCTGACTCTAAGCTTGAAATTTTGCTCTACTTCTTTTAGTGGTGTTGTTATCATTCATATTTCTTATTTCACAAGGACTGAAACTTCCATTATCTATGGTGAAATGTTTTTGGTATTAAAGATGGAGTTTGACATCAAAAATTTATATTTATGCCATAAATTTTATTGATCTATATGTTATCATAAATCTTTATATAGGTTGTATGTATCCAGTATGGGTACGAGTATAGCTATGTGCGTACTAGGTACACAAAATACATATCTGATACTTTATTTTTTAAAAAAATTGAATGGTTGTACAACATGGGTACATGTTGGATACTTTTGTGGGTACGCCATGGTGTAAATTTTTTTTTATATTTAAATCTAGGGGTACTAAAATAAATATATTGTGTATCTTTTAGAACTCAAAAAAGAATTAATATTTTTGTAAATATCACAAATTTGTATAGAAATGTACTTAAATTAAATAGGATATGATTGAGAGAGAGAGAGAGAGAGAGAGAGAGAGAGAGAGACTATATACGTATGCTTATGTCTATATTATAAAGAAAGGTTTAGTTCAGAATATGATAAGAATGCTTATGTCTATATTATATAGTGGGTGTTTGGTATTGCTTAAAAACATCGTAACTCACCTTTTGGCTTAGGTTAAGCTATTTCTGAGTGTTTGGTTTAGCTTAACTCATCTTTTGGCGGCTTAATTTAAGCCAAAACCCATGAATTTTGAGAAGTGGCCTAGGAGGTGCTTAAGCAATTACAGCTTGAGCGAAAAGCTATATTGAAGAGGCAAGATTACTTAAATGCCCCTCACCAATTTCAATTATTACCAAAAATCCAAATATATCAACCATATCTCAACACTGTTCACGAACTAGAGAGAGACGGAGGCGATTTTTGGTGTGCGCAGGTAATTTTCAGTGATTTCCAACGTCAACAACCCTAACCCTAACCACCACCATCGATGACGTGACGATCTCAAACCAGAGCTCACCATCACGATTGATCCACCAGAGCTCATTGTCACGATCAGTGGCGGAGCCAAGAAAATAAATCGGGGGGGGGGGCACTTCTTAATTACAACATTAAAAATATTTACAAAAATATTTCACATAAATTTTTACAATTGACTTCAAGAAAGATTAAAAAAAAAAATATCAGTGTGTTTAGTTTGAATTTTTTGAATTAAGTTTTTTGAAAGTTTTTTATTTTTTATTTTATTTTGTTTTTTTATTTTTTATTTTTTGTTTTTAGTGAATATTTTTAAAATTTTAGGTATTTTTTTTTTACTTTTTTAGATACATGATGTATCTAAAAAAAATAAAATATTTGTGAAAAAATATTTTAAAAAATTAATAAATACATAAAAATACGAAAAATGTATTGATTTTTTGTATTTTTTTATATTTTTAGTATTTAGTGAATTTTTTAAAGATTTTTTCGCAAAAATTATACTTTTTAAGCATATTTATATTAGGTGTGTCTAAAAATTAAAAAAATTGCTTAAGATATTAAAAACATTCAATAAAAACAAAAAAAAAAAAAATACGAAAAACAAAAACATAGAATTTTTTGAAAAGTGTTTTTAGAAAACTCAAACCAAACAAAGTGAATATGTTATTTGTAATTAGTGTATCATGGACAACATTAAAAAAAGTCATAGATATAAAGTTTTAAAATAAATTATATAATGATAAAGTAATTTTTTTATACAAAATATGCGTCAAAATTCAATATAATAGTCATACCACGCAATTATTGACATGCGATATTACCAACCAATAATAAAGAAACACATGGAGGGTGAACCCTGCATATTAAATGTAACTTAACAATTCAATAAATTCTATATTTTCATTGAAATTAATTATGTTTGCATATCAATAATGATAGAGATCACCATTATATTGAAATTTTCATAGATAATAATATCGTAGCCTCTTTATTTTCAATCAAAACAATAATTATTATTCTTATAATTTTAAAAATATCATTGACATTTCACTCTAAATAATATTTTTATATAAAATATTTTTTTATGTTTGTTAAAAAAAAAAAAATCCAAAACTCAAGGGGGGCACGTGACCCCCCTGAGCCCTCATTCCCTCCGTCCCTGGTCATGATTGCGATCTGAGATGTGAAACCTTAGCCACCGGCAGCGGTAGCTAAGGTTTGTAATGGAAAAAAAAAATTAATAAATAAATATTAATTGGTATATTTTGTAATGAATTAATAAATTAAAATAATAACAATTTTTATATTGTTAATTGTAATGAAAAAAAATTTAATAAAAAAGAATCACAATTTTAAAAAAAAATTAAAATTGAAGAAAATGAAAAAATAACAATTGTTGCTAATTGACATTAATGAAAAAAAAATGAAAAAAAATGAAAAAAAGAAAAAAAAATGATAATAATAAAGAAAAGAAATATAGAAATAAATAATTAAAATGAATATAAAAAAATAAAATGAAAAAAAGGGCAAAAAGGACATTACACAGTAAAAAGTTATTTTACAGCTTATTCAACCAAACACTACTCTGCTGATTAAATTTATAATCCCACAGCTGCACTAAATAGGTTAACAGCTTATGTTTAAAGCTATAATCTATAATCTGTTAAGTCATAATCTATAATCACTTTCTCATAGTTCTACCAAACGGGACCATAGAAAGGTTTACATATGTATGCTTATGTCTATATTATACATAAATGTTTAGTTCAGAATATAGTAAGAAGATGAGGGTATTTAGGTCTACTTACAAGTGTTGTTAATAGATGTTAGGTTTTGTTTTAGTTTATAAATCATATGGGATTATGTGCTTATTTCTTAATATTAGGGGATTATTTTGCAAATTTAGAAGTTGAATTTTGGTGGGTCAGGTAGTTATTGTGACGACCTAGCATGCCATCCATCTCTTTTTCCTTTGTTTAACCTCGAATTGGTTACGTTAGTGTGTCGAGCCTCACTTGAAGTCTTGTTAAATCATTCGAGTTGTTGTCGTGCTCGGAAGTTTGTCTCAAAATTCTTGTTCTTGCCTCTTTGGTGTTGATTTCCTTCTGTCCCAGAGGATGCAAGGTCCTATCCAAGGTGCCTAGAATTGAAGGGGGAAAATTCTGGGCTGAAAACCAAGGGCTGCACGTGCGGGAGGCTAGGCCGCACGTGGGGAATTCAGGGGTTGTTTGGCTTAGCACACTGCAATATATGCAAAAGGGAGGAGAATCTTGACAAGGGAAGGCCGCGTCGCACGGATTGAAGGTCAGCGTCGCGGAAGAAAGGCTCGTCGTCTTGGGATGGGCCTGAGTCCGAATCTCTATGTTTTTTTTGCTCTTTTGGCCAAATTTGTATTACATTTGGGGCTTTTCTATCTCACTCTAAACACTATTTTTCTCCTCCTTCTCTCTAGAAAACCTCATCAAATCACTAAAACCCTTTAATCTTTGCAATCCCTTGGGTTTAGATTCCTCTTCTCTCTCAAGTCTTGAAGATCAAAGCTAGAGCTACATTATATACGGTGGGGATTGAGTTTGGGGCACTTTGATTTCTAGGGTTTCACCTTCTCCTCTTCATCAAACATTGAGGTAGGGATTTCTTGAGTTATATATACAAGTTTTGCTATATTGATGTTGATTTAGAGGTTTTCTTGAAGTTATTGTGTTGAATCTACTTTTGTGAATCAAGATGTTGAGAGTTTTAAAAAGGGGGTTTGAATCTCAATCCTTTTACTAATTCTAGAGGGTTTCCTTTTTATTAAACTTAAGGAAAATGGTTTTGAAAAGGGCTTTACTAAGGAAATAGGAAATGTTTTGACTTTGATGAAAAACCCTAGAAATTGGGGATTTTGGAAAAATATGAAAAAAAAAAAAGGGCCTATGGACTTCTTTATTGTCGTGTGTCAAGAGAATGGATGAGAGTAAATTTCATCGTATGTTTAGCTAGATAGCAATCTACTTGAACATGTATTGTTGTGATGTGGCAAATGGTTGTGCACCATGGAATGTGAAAATTGTAAAACCTTGGAGATTAATGTTTGAAAATATCAAATGAGGTCTTGAAGACACCAAATTGGTAAGAATTATGCATGATGAGATATTGTTGTTGTGTGTTGATGGCTTATGGTTATTTTGTGAAATAACATTGAAGAGAGGAAATGAGAAATGCATTTGTTTTGATATTGTTGTTAAGACACTTGGAAATGGAGAAATGCTAGGAGGTAAGGAAGATCATTGCATTGCATTTGCATGAAATTGATTATTATGCATTGTGAATTTAGATTGGAAACATTCACATCAAGAAAAGAATATGTATACTGTAATAAGAATCATGGAAATGTGTATGGGGTAAATGCGTTGGTAAGTTCGGTTAGGAGGTGTAGATGAATTTGATAAGTTGGCCTGAGTGTCCGGGGTGAAAGATCGAAAACACGCGCGGAGGAGGTACCACTTCCCTTCCGGTTAGCAACTAGTAAAGTGGGGTTATTGGTAGTGCTTGTTGAGCCTACTTGCAGACACCAACCTAGGGATTACCTGAGTCGTATTACCGTCCCTATTGATTAAAAATCAGAAGTTTTCGAAAATTGTTGAGATTGCAAACTTTTATTGAAACATGATGATCACCAAGAAGAACATGAAATGAAATTTTCTTTAAAAGGGCATTGCATGGCATTGACATTTGAATTTTTACAATGAGAGTTTGCATAACTGTATATACTTTGTAAGGATTCTCTATTGGGCTTTATGCTCACCCCTATGGAAATTTGGTACCGGTAAAGACGTGGTGATCCCTCCGAGTTGAGGGTGTGAAATTATGTTTTGAGAGCACAAGGCTCATTATTGTGATTGTGAATTTTTTGTAAGCCAAGGGCTAAACGTGTATGGGTCCGAGGAACCATTTTGTGTAGCCGGGCTACTACCTTGGAAGATGTAAGCCCTTAAGGGCATTTTAATTACTTGAGACTAGATACTTCACATGCTATAGATTCATGTGCTTTACTTACCATTGAATGTATATCCGCATATGAAACTTTTGTTTTAGCGTGTTCATTAATCATGTAAAAATGGAAGGATTATTGTCATTATTTAGTGAATGTTTATAGCGATCCCGGTTTTCCCCGTCATTTATTTTGTTCCGGACTTGGGTTCCATCATGGTTATTGTTGTCCATATCTTGTTTTCATCCTTTAAATCCTTGTATTTGAGTTTTGAGATGTGTTGGGTGAGTTTGGTACAGGTTGGTTGTGAGTTGGAACAAATGGTTGTTGTCCAGAATTTGGCATCTTCGCTCGAGCAAGGCTTTTTGCGCTCGAGCGAGCTTCGGGTTTTGCTTCTTCGCTGGAGCGAAGGTTCTTGCGCTCGAGTGAGCTTTCTTTGATGTGTCTCTTGGCTCGAGCGAGAAGTCTTGCGCTCGAGCGTGTGTCTGCATCTAGATTGGACCTAAAGGTTGGTATTCTTCGCTCGAGCGAGGACTTTGTCGCTCGAGGGAGCGAGCTCTATGTGTTGTGTTTCTTCGCTCGAGCGAGCACTCTTGCGCTCGAGCGTGCTTCTGGGTTGCAGACCTGAAGCTTCGCATTGTTCACTCGAGCGACACTTCTTGTGCTCGAGCGAGGTTTTTGGTGTCTGGTCGCTCTTTTTCGCTCGAGCGAGGCTCGAATATATCAGTTGGCAGCAGCGTGATATACCTCACTTTTCCATTTCCTTTTTTATGCAAACCCCAGATCCGACTCTCTCTCTCTCTCTCTCTCTCTCTCTTTCTACACTATTTCTCTGTACAAATACTCTTGATTTAGAGTGTCTCTACCCTAATCCCTTTGTAAGAAAGTTAGAGCTTGGCCTGGGCTTCCCATTGATCCGAAATTTTTTTATTTGGAGCATCTTGAGTTTTCTTCATCATTTCCTTTGAGTCTCTCCATTTGAGGTAGGGATAATTTACTCCAATCTATGAGTTTTTAACATAAATGTTGGGCATTTGTATAAATGTAGGGATTTTGGAAGTTTTGGGAAGTTAGGGTTTGCTTTTGAAATCATAAAAGAGGGGTTTCTTGGTTTTGAACTCTATTGTGAATGTGAGGTGTTGAAATGGGGTTATGGGTGTCCAATTGATGAAATTGAGCATTAAAGGTATTATTTGAGAAAGAATGAAAAATGCCCTAATTGGGGTTAAATGAATTATTTGTCAAAATAATGAAATTTATTATGGGAATACATAATTATGTTGGGAATGATGAAATTGGGGAAAAGATATAATTGATTCGTGTAGTTGGATTGAGAATCGCTTACCTATGGAAAATGTATTAATTTATCTGTTTGATAAATTTAATTACCTGTTTAGAAATAACTGTTTGGGCTATCGGTGGAGGATAGTCATGATTGTTGTAGAATTGCATGATGATTAGGTAAATTGAATCTAATCAATTGGAATATGTCATTGAATATGACGGTTGGATTAACACATTGAATATGTGCTTTAAATTGATCATTGTATATGATAAGTGTTTAAATACATTGCATATGTATCTTTGTATGGGAGGAGATAGGGGATGTACTCCAGTGTGTGGGAGGAGATAAAGGATGTACTCCACGGTTTGAGAGGAGATAGGGGATGGACTCCAGTGATAATTAAGTTGGCCGGAGTGTCCAAGGTGAAAGTCCCGAAATCTTATATGCGTTTGAATAACATTGATGATTGAAGTGTTGTTAATATGAGTTGTAGTCTCATTTTGAATTGTTGATGAATTGAAGTGTTGTTTTCTTATGAGTTATAATCTCATTTGAATTACTTGAATAGACGAACTATGTCAATGAAATGAATTGGAAATACAAATGAAACTCGGTTGAAAGATGAATATCAATGTTGGTGGATTATAAAAATGGTGTATATTGATGTGCATGTGTTGAACATTTGTCAGATGCTAATGTTTTAGTTATTTCTCATATTTGGTTTAGCATGTTTCTACTGGGTTTTGGCTCACCCTATATGGGACATCATTTTCAGGTGCAGGTGATATGCCGCCTCCAAGGACATAGCTTGGGAGGTTTAGAAGCTGAAGGCTTATTTTTGTAGTTATCTTTTGTATTACATGTAATTCAAGCCAAGGGCTTAATATGTTAGGAGTTAGAACTCCCTTTTGTTGAAACCAAGTGTTGATTTTGAAAGTTTGTAAGCCCGTAGGGCATTTACTTTTGTTGTCAACATGTAATACTTTTTGTAAAGAATACTCTGATGAATGAATCTATTTTATTTTCTTATGTCTATGGATATCATGAATGATTGATTTATGTATTTGTTTTGAGGGCGTTACAACTTGGTATCAGAGCGTACCGGGTTTGAATACTTTGGGTACGTGGGAAGTGGTTAGTACCACAATGAGTTTGTCTTGCTTGTTAGAAACTTAAATGTGATATTATATGCTTATGTGATAACATGTTTATATGACTATATGGGCATGAGATTTAATTTCTAGGATGTTGATCGGGTCTATGGGTTTATGGGAGTCTTGTTGGAAATGCACTTGATCAATGCCGTTTCTAACTGGAACTCTAGCAATGCCACGGGACGGTTATTATCCAGAAATGAAATTCGTAAGTGTTTAGGTGATTATGTGCTTATGTGGTGTGAATTATAGTGGTCCATTGTATTAGGATGCGAGTGAAATAGCTTCGGCACATTTGTGAATGTGCTAATCATTTTGTTACCTTTATTAGGATGTCAGGACGAGGACGTGGTGGTAGGCGTGGTGGGCCTAGGAGGCAAGAAATGCCAATATCAGATGAAATTCCAGCACAAGAGGAGGGAGTTGGTCAGGCCAACGTGCCCGAGCCAATAGGTCAGCCGGCTATGGGCGCCTTAGCCCGTGAGATGGCAGGAGCTTTGAGGGAATCCACGGACTTTCTCAGGGCTGAGAATCAAGTCCAGGCCCATGTAGTTGAGGCAGGGTTGTCTTTTCTGAAGAGGGAGTTTTTTTGGTCGAATCCGGACGAGTTTTTGGGTGATCGAAAAGAGCCACGGAAGGCTGATGAGTGGCTTGAGCAAATGACGAAGATGTTTGAAATGCTTGGCATCGAAGACGAAGGTTTGCAGGTGACCTTGGCCTCCTTCCAGTTGAAGGGAGACGCAGGTCAATGGTAGAAGTTTGTTCAGGGGTGTATTGGAGGGACTTGGGAGGCTTTCGTTGATGCCTTCCAGGAGAAGTTTTTGCCTCCCACTGTTAGGGAGAAATTGAGGGATCAGTTCTGTCAGCTTAAGCAGCTGAATACACCAATGGCGGAGTTTGAGGCCACCTTTACCAGCTTATCGAGGTTTACACTAGAGTTGGTGGCGACCGAAGAGCATAGGTGCTTAGAGTTTGAGAAGAAATTGAGGATCAGATTCATGTTTCGAGTGGCCGGGTCCATGATTAGGGAGTATGGGCGCCTTGTGCAGGTTGTTGCCCATCTTAAGACCATTATGTATGCTGATGAGGAAAAGATTAGGGGCTTCAGGAGGAGTCAAGATAGCCAGGGGGACGGTAAGAGGTAGAGGGGTTCTAACCCTCAGCAGTCCCAAGGAGTGCATTCTAGATCTACCTTTCCAGTTCCGAGTTCAGGTTCTGGGAAAGGCGGTCAGGGAGACGTTACCTGTTACAAATATGGTCAGCTGGACCACAAGTCTCCAGCTTGCCCGCAGAGGGTAAGAGGGCAGAGAGCAGCTTCTTCTTCGGCTCGTCTTTAGAGCTAAAGTCAGGGCAGAGACCAGTCGCTCATTTGTTATCAGTGTGGGCAGGGCGGGCACCTGAAGAGGTTTTGCCCACAGTTGAGTGACACATCTGGTGCATCTAGTTCGAGGCAGACACAGAGTTTTCAGCTCGGTCGATTCGAGCCTCGAGGCTAATCGAGCCTCTTGGCTCGATCTGCAGCAGTCTTATGCTCCGAGAGGTGAGGAGGTTGATCAGAGGCCTACGGGGCGCGTGTATGCTGTTACGGCGCCGGGTCTTGTACCTGCTCCATCAGTAGTGAGAGTTACCTTTTTGTTTTGCAACTCGGTTGCTAATGTGTTAATTGATACGGGTGCATTCCTCTCTTTTATATCTTTTGCATTTGCATCTGTTTTGGGGTTAGAGTTGGCACAGTTAGCATCTTCTATTTGTGTTGTATCACCCATTGGGGGCGAGATGGTTCTAAAACAGGGGTGTCGGGGTTGTGAAATAGAGGTCACTGATCGTCGGCTTCCTTTTTCTTTTGTACTGATGGATATGTTAGGATTTGATGTGATTTTGGGTATGGACTGGCTATCGTCATACCGGGTAATTATAGATTACTATTGCCTGAGGGTTACTGTATGTACCTTGAGTGGGGATTGCTTTCATTTCTTGGGGGATCGGGTTGGTAGAGTTTTACCACCGGTGTATGATCCGCGAGGGTGGAGTGAGCTTAGTCGCCTTCTCGCTAGCTGTATGAGTAGTGAGTGTCATGAGACCCGGACTGAGTTGTCCAGAGTGGTTTGTGAGTACTCGGACATCTTTCCCGAAGATCTTGTTAGTTTACCACCCTATCGAGAGATTGAGTTCTCTATTGATTTAGTGCCTGGCACGGCACCGATTTTCATGGCACCGTATCGTTTTTCCTCAGCCGAGTTGAGTGAGTTGAAGATTCAACTCCAGGAGTTGTTAGATAAGGGTTTTATTCACCCTAGTACTTCACCTTGGGGAGCACCGGCCCTCTTTGCGAAAAAGAAAGATGGGGCTTTGAGACTTTGCATTGAGTACCGAAAGTTGAACTGGGCTAGGTTAAGAACAAGTACCCTATGCCTCGTATAGATGATCTATTTGACCAGTTGAAAAGATCCCGTTGTTTCTCTAAGATAGACTTGAAATTGGGTTACCATCAGTTGAAGGTCAGGGAGGAAGATATCCCGAAGACGGCATTCCGTACGTGGTATGGCCATTATGAGCTTCTGGTGATGCCTTTTGGGCTCACCAATGCACCGGCAGTGTTAATGGACTTGATGAACCGGATCTTCTAGGAGTTCTTAGATCGCTTTGTAGTCATTTTTGTGGACGACATTCTGATTTATTCACCTTCGGAGGAGGAGCACGAGGAACACTTGCGAGTGGTGCTTGAGTTGCTTAGAGCCCATAAGCTGTATGCTAAATTTGGGAAGTGTGAGTTATGGCTAAGAAAGGTTAAGTTCTTAGGCCACGTGGTTTCCGGGGAAAGAGTGTCTGTTGATTCATCCAAGATAGAGACAGTGCAAGATTGGGCATAGCCTAAGAGCGTCTTTGAGATCCACAATTTTCTGGGATTGGCTGGTTATTACCGTCGGTTTGTAAAAGACTTCTCTAAGCTAGCTTCGCCTTTGACTAGGTTGACGCGGAAAGGGGTCAAATTTGTATAGAGTGAGACTTGTGAAAAGTTGTTCCAAGAACTTAAGGTTAGACTTACCACTGCTCCAGTCTTGATTATTCCAGAGAGGGGTTTGAGTTATGCAGTATATTGTGATGCCTCACGAGAGGGTTTGGGCTGTGTATTGATGCAAGAGGGGAATGTAGTAGCCTATGGCTCACGTCAGTTGAAAACACGAAAGGAACTACCCTACACATGACCTAGAGTTAGCAACTGTAATATTTGCCCTGAAGATTTGGAGGCACTACCTTTATGGTGAGAGATTCAAGGTGTTCTCGGATCATAAGAGTCTGAAGTATCTGTTTACACAGAGAGACTTGAATTTGAGGCAGAGGAGGTGGATGAAGTTTATAGAGGATTACGACTTTGAGTTGCCTTACCATCCGGGGAAGGCCAACGTTGTGGCCGATGCCCTAAGCAGGAAGTCCATCGAGGATGTAGCTTATATTGCTATTCGGGAATGGGAGATGTTGGGTGCTCTTAGCGAGTTTGACTTGCACCTGAGCGAGTCTGTTGAGTCTGCAGTATTGTTTTCCGTAGTTGCACAACCTACACTTGTGAATCGAGTGTTAGAGACACAGAAGGATGACCTTGAGGTAGAATCTCTTTGGTGGAAGATATCTAGTGGGAAGGTAGAGAAGGGTTTGACTGTGTATCCTGACCTGAGTGTGAGGTACCGAGACCGTTTGTTTGTGCCAGAGTCTTGCCAAGAGGACGTACTCCGAGAGTTTTACCATTCACGCCTTGCAGTGCATCCGGGAGGCACTAAGATGTATCGTGATCTAAGTCGCCAGTTTTGGTGGAGAGGGATGAAGAAAGATGTGGTAGTTTTTGTATCAAAGTGCCTTACTTGTCAGCAAGTGAAGGCTGAGCATCAGAGGCCAGCGGGTTTGTTACAACCCTTGCCTATTGTTGAGTGGAAGTGGAAACACGTCACGATGGATTTTGTCGTGGGTCTTTTGAGGACTCAATGGGATAATGATGCCATTTGGGTGGTAGTTGACCGGTTGAGTAAGTTGGCACACTTATTCCTATGCGTATGAGAGATTCGGTAGATCATCTTGCCGACTTCTATATTCGGGACATAGTGAGGTTGCACGGGATCCCAGTGTCGATCGTTTCAGATAGAGATCCGCATTTTACTGCTAGGTTGTGGCAGAGTTTGCAGAGTGCCTTGGGCACTAAGTTGACTTTTAGCACGGCTTACCATCCTTAGACTGACGGGCAGTCCGAGCGTACTATTCAGATCCTAGAGGATATGCTTCGAGGCTATGTCCTTGACTTTAATGGGTCGTGGGAGAGGCACTTACCCTTAATGGAGTTTGCCTACAACAACAGTTTCCAATCGAGTATTGGTATGGCACCGTTTAAGGCCTTGTATGGCAAACCGTGTAGATCTCCAGTTTGTTGGGCCGAGGTGGGTGATGCACCTTTGTTGGGCCCGGAGTTGGTGCGAGAAACGACGGAGAAAGTGGCACTTATCCGTAAGAGGCTAGTTACAGCCCAGAGTCGCCAAAAGAGTTATGCCGACCGTCGGAGGAGGCCTTTGGCATTTGAGGTGGGTGATTACGTCTTTCTGAAAATATCACCTAGGCAGGGTTTGATGAGGTTTGGGAAGAGTGGAAAGTTGTCCCCTCGGTTTATTGGCCCTTTTGAGATCCTTGAGCGGATTGGGGAGGTTGCATTCCGTTTAGCATTACTGCCGCAGTTGTCCGGAGTGCATGATGTGTTTCATGTTAGTATGCTTTGGAAATACGAGTCGAATCCATCTCATATATTGGATTGGACCGGCCTAGAGGTAGATGAAGATGCTTCATATGAGGAGAGACCGGTGAGAGTCTTGGATAGACGGGACGAAGTCGTGCGAGGCAAGACCATTCCCTTGGTCAAGGTATTGTGGAAACATCACGGGGTTGAGAAAGCCACTTGGGAACGTGAATTGGAAGTCCGAGAAAAATATCCAAACCTATTTATTGATATTTTAGCACATGATGAGAATTTTGTTTTGTTGGTAAACTCTAAGAACATTGTATATGTTTCGAATTTTGGAAGTATTGGCATTATTGCACATGTTTCAAAGAAATGAGTTTAATTTAACATTGTATATGTTGAATGTGTTGTAGAAATGAAAATATGTTTTTAACATTGTATATGTTATGGAATTGTGGAGTATGCATATTGTAGTTTGTTGAAATTCAAAAGAATGCATGTTGATAATGCATGTTGAGTTATATTATATATTGTTCCCTTGAAAAGAGATGGAATGATCGGTAGTGGATCATGTTGTTAAAGGTTGTATTGTAATCATGTTGAGAATTGGAAAGATCACAATTTTGAAACTTATATATCTAATTTCGGGGACGAAATTCTTTAAGAGGGGGGAGGTTATAGCGATCCCGGTTTTCCCCGTCATTTATTTTGTTCTGGACTTTGGTTCCGTCATGGTTGTTGTTGTCTATATCTTGTTTTTGTCTTTTAAATCCTTTGTATTTGAGTTTTGGGACGTGTTGGGTGAGTTTGGTACAGGTTGGTTGTGAGTTGGAACAAATGGTTACTGTTCAAAATTTGGCATCTTCGCTCGAGCGAGGCTTTTTGTGCTCGAGCGAGCTTTAGGTTTTGCTTCTTTGCTGGAGCGAAGGTTCTTATGCTCGAGCGAGCTTTCTTTGATGTATCTCTTAGCTTGAGCGAGAAGTCTTGCGCTCGAGCGTGCGTTTGCGTCTAGATTGGACCTGAAGGTTGGTATTCTTCACTCGAGCGAGGACTTTGTCGCTCGAGGGAGCGAGCTTTATGTTTTTTGTTTCTTCGCTCGAGCGAGCACTCTTGCGTTCGAGCGTGCTTCTGGGTTGCAGACCTGAAGCTTCGCATTGTTCGCTCGAGCGACACTTCTTGCGCTCGAGCAAGGTTCTTTGTGTCTAGTCGCTCGAGCGACCACTCATTCGCTCGAGTGAGGCTCGAATATGTCAGTTGGCAGCAGCGTGATATACCTCACTTTTCTATCTCCTTTTTCATCCAAACCCTAGATCTGACTCTCTCTCTCTCTCTCTTTCTATACACTACTTCTCTCTACAAATACTCTTGATTTAGAGTGTCTCTACCCTAATCCCTTTGTAAGAAAGTTAGAGCTTGGCTTGGGCTTCCCATTGATCCGAAAATTTGTGGATTTGGAGCATCTTAAGCTTTCTTCATCATCTCCTTTGAGTCTCTCCATTTGAGGTAGGGATAATCTACTCCAATCTATGAGTTTTTAACATAAATGTTGGGCATTTGTATAAATGTAGGGATTTTGGAAGTTTTGGGAAGTTAGGGTTTGATTTTGAAATTATAAAAGAGGGGTTTCTTGGTTTTGAACTCTATTGTGAATGTGAGATGTTGAAATGGGGTCATGGGTGTCCAATTGATGAAATTGAGCCTTAAAGATATTATTTGAGAAAGAAGGAAAAATGCCCTAATTGGGGTTAAATGAATTATTTGTCAAAATAATGAAATTTATTATGGGAATACATAATTATTTTGGGAATGATGAAATTGGGGGAAAGATATAATTGATTGGTGTAGTTGGATTGAGAATCGCTTACCTATGGAAAATGTATTAATTTATCTGTTTGATAAATTTAATTACCTGTTTAGAAATAACTGTTTGTGCTATTAGTGGAGGATAACCGTGATTGTTGTAGAATTGCATGATGATTAGGTAAATTGAATCTAATCAATTGGAATATGTCATTGAATATGACGGTTGGATTAACACATTGAATATGTGCTTTAAATTGATCATTGTATATGATAAATGTTTAAATACATTGCATATGTATCTTTGTATGTGAGGAGATAGGGGATGTACTCCAGTGTGTGGGAGGAGATAAAGGATATACTCCACGGTTTGAGAGGAGATAGGGGATGGACTCCAGTGATAATTAAGTTGGCCGGAGTATCCAGGGTGAAAGTCCCAACATCTTATATGCGTTTGAATAACGTTGATGATTGAAGTGTTGTTAATATGAGTTGTAGTCTCATTTTGAATTGTTGATGAATTGAAGTGTTGTTTTCTTATGAGTTGTAATCTCATTTGAATTACTTGAATAGACGAACTACGTCAATGAAATGAATTGGAAATTCAAATGAAACTTGGTTGAAAGATGAATATCAATGTTGGTGGATTATAAAAATGGTGTATATCGATGTACATGTGTTGAACATTTGTCAGATGCTAATGTTTCAGTTATTTCTGATATTTGGTTTAGAATGTTTTTACTGTGTTTTGGCTCACCCTATATGGGACATCATTTTCAGATGCAGGTGATATGCCGCCTCCAAGGATGTAGCTTGGGAGGTTTAGAAGTTAAAGGCTTATTTTTGTAGTTATCTTTTGTATTACATGTAATTCAAGTCAAGGGCTTAATATGTTAGGAGTTAGAACTCCCTTTTGTTGAAACCAAGTGTTGACTTGGAAAGTTTGTAAGCCCGTAGGGCATTTACTTTTGTAGTCAACAGGTAATATTTTTTTGTAAAGAATACTCTGATGAATGAATCTATTTTATTTTCTTATGTCTATGGATATCATGAATGATTGATTTATGTATTTATTTTGAGGGTGTTACAATGTTAGTTGATGTGGTTAGTTTATGTTGAATTATTTCAGGGCGTTACAGTTATATGCCGTTAGTCATGGGAAAGAAGAGGAGAATGAGTTAAAAATGAGAGAGGTATATATACATATAATATAGAAAGGTTTAATTTAGAAGAGAGTAGGATTATGAGAGTATTTAGGTCCATTTACATATGTTGTTAATAGATTTAGCAGTGTGTTTTAGTCTACAAATCACTTGGTTTGTGCACATGGCCCAAATCACGGGGAGTAAAGTGAAATTTACTCTAATGAAATAAGGGAATTAGAATTGTTTGCAACTCTTTGCTCTGGTATGTCTTCCAGAGTCAGATCAATTAGTAATTAAATACAAACACACTCCAACCAATTTCCAAAAAAAATATAAATTTGTATCAAATTAGAACTAGTAACTAATCCCAATGTCTTCCATGTTTGCAGGAACTTATATTGACAATAAATGTCCGTTCACTGGCGATGTTTCTATCAGGGGCCGCATACTTGCTGGAACCTGCCACAGTGCCAAGATGATGAGAACAATCATTGTTTGACGGAACTACCTTCATTTTGTCAAGAAATACCAAAGGCAAGAGCGATCACTTTCATTTTAATCGATACTATTTTTTCTACTGTTTTTATGGAAATTTTGAAACGTGTAATCAATTTTTTTTTTAATAAATAAAAGTCAATATTATTAACGAAAAAGCATCAGGGCAATACTAACAAATACACCGACAAAGAATCAACCGAAAAACAAAAACTAAGCAAGAAGAGTATCTATAAAATCCGCAAAACCAAACAAATCTGGGGACATTATCCCTGACACCCAACTATACAAAAACACTAAAAATTGATCCTTCAAATGAGTCACTGATTCTTTTTGTCCTTGAACTACTCTCCCGACTTTTGACTCATTTTCATTAAGGCACAGCTGTCTACAGTCAACTCGCTGATTACGCTCCAACCAAATCATCCATATCAGACATAAAGGTGCCAAAGTGCACACCTTCCTATGCCTCTTTCCAACCCTACCCCCTCTACAACTATGAAGGACACCCTCAACACTTTGTTGTTATACCCAAATCGTGTCAAACAAAGAAAAATTCAACACTTAAACTGAACAATGAAGAAGAAGATGAGACACCGACTTCGCATCCTTATGGCACATACATTACCAATTGACCATAATCTGCCGACGCCGAATAAGAGTATCAATAGTAAGAATCCTATCCAACGCCGCCGTCCACCCAAAGAATGCTACCTTGTGTGATTATTGTTGTCAAATTGTGAATTGTAAATCGTGAATTGTAATGGTAATGTTCACTTTATATAGCAAACAAAACCAAACCAAGCCTTAAGTTTCATCAAACGGAATCAGTACATGAATCTTTCTTCTCCACTCGACTCTATCCAAGGCCATTTCGTTAATCAAATTAAGGAGGTTCATATCTTTATTTACTACATTAGTCCACGTCAATCTAGGTCTGCCCATTCCCTTAACACTTCTATCTACCACCACTATATAGCATCTCTTCACTGCTGCCTCTGTTAGTCTCCGTTGTATATGACCAAACCATGTCAATCTATTCTTTCTCAACTTATCTTCTATCGGTACTTCTCCTACCCATTCTCGAATATACATTCCTAACTCTATCTTTTCTAGTCTTGCCACACATCTACCTTAGCATCCTTATCTCAGTAACACTTATCTTATCTACATGTTGTTTCTTAGTTGTCCAACATTCTGACCCATACAACATCGCTAGTCTAATAGTTGTTCTATAAAACTTCCCTTTTAGTCTAATAAGTACTCGTTTATCGCACAGTACCCTAGATGCACTCTGCCATTTAAGCCACCCCGCCTTAATTCTATAGACCACATCCGCTCCAATCTCCCTAGCCATTATGATAATCGATCATAAATAATGAAAACATTCACTCTTAGGTAGTTCTTGGTTTTCAATCTTTACTTCTCATCTGCTTCCATTGTTACTATTACTAAAATTACACTCTATGTACTTTGTCTTAGTTCTACTTATCCTAAATCCTTTTCATTCAAGTGCTTCTCTCCAAATCTCCAACTTATTGTTCACTTCTTCTCTAATCTCATCCACTAACACAATATTATATGTAAAAAGCATACACCATGGCACATCATCTTGAATATTTCTTGTCAACTCATCCAGAACTAAAGAAAAAAGATAAAGACTTAAGGTTAATCCTTGGTGTAACCCTATACTAATTGGAAATTCACTCGTCTCTCCAGCAGGTGATCTAATAGTGGCCACCATACCTTCATATATATCCCTAATCACATCAATGTAACCTTTTGTCACAACTTTTTTCTCTAACACCTGCCAGATTATCTCCCAAGGTACTCTATCATATGTTTTCTCAAAATTGATAAAAAGCATATGAATGTCTCTTATTTACTTTACATAGCACAATATATAATTATATATATGTATATGCATATAAAAATACCCACATTATGTTAACAATGAAATAAATATTAATATAATTAATTTGCATAAATCATTATAATTAATTGACCTCTCTATTGCGAAAATGACACCATTTCATGCAGCATATACACACAAATTGTACAATTCGCTCAATTTAAAAGTCAATGGCATGAATTAAATTGTTTTGGTTGAAACTTATTGAATCATAAATTGTGAGGTTCTAACAACCATGTGTGTGATTAATTATTCCAGCTCACATATCCCCTTGCTTCCTTGTGAAAGAGGGAGACCATGTTATTATTGGTCAATGCAGGTTTGTCTTGAAGCTCTACTCTTTCATTGAAGTTTTGGAGGATATAATTGTTGGAAAATAATAGTTTTTGGTGACTTTAATGCAATATTAAAGTGGATGCCAATCCTCAATTGAGGTGGGTTAAAGTGGGTTTAAATTCTTTGTAATGAAATCTTTACATCACAAAAAGAATGACCAAAAACCATTAAGATTTGAATGAGAAATTGACTCATTAAGTTGGTCACATGAAAGAGGTGTTGGGAAATGTGTGAAACCTTCTATCCCACATTGATTGTAGATGAGAGCATTGATGGGTATTTAAATCCCATTTTTTGTCTAAAGGTGTGAGCCCTTTGGGACATCCAAATTTTTTGAAGGAAGGGAGTTATGGATGCTTCCAGGATGGACTTGAGCCAAGACCATGGTTCAAATTAGTTATGCAAAAATTGCCACGTACGCCGCCCGGACCGGACCGGGCCAGGTCTAGGTCTGTGATTCATGGATCTTGAGGCTGTTGGATTGAGTGTGGGGGTTAGGCTTGGTCCACCCATCTTAATCTTTTTGGGCCAAGACAAATCTGTGGGGTGCAGGAATATATACACAAAACACATGTGTATAATAGAGCTGGTGACTCCTCTATTCATGATGGACTTTAATCCATCAATTCGCAGAAATTAAATCCTACATTTGTTGCAGGGAAGCCTTTTTCTCTTTCCCTCCATGTGCATAAAATGAGACCCTTCTCCTTCATTCTTCAACTCTAGAAATTCTTGCTCTCTATTGTTCTCCAATTTTAAATTCTTCTTAGTGAGAGAGTGTTGCTTGAGTTCTGTTTGCCGAAGCTACACAGTAGGTGCATTGCTGTAGCTAGTCTACCGTTGTATCTCGTATCCTGAGAGATAGACGTTGAAGAACCTCCAGTACCCAACTAGCGAGGCGACAAATCTGTTTTAAGGAAACTGTCTAGTGCAGGTTTTGGTTTGCTTCCTTCTGTAATTTTATTTTGTAATTTTTTTCCATCTACTTGTAATTTTTCCAGCATGTTTCTTGTTGTGAAATTTAAATTGTTAATCATGAATCTATTTATTTTAGTGAATCACATAATTTTTACAACAATTTTAAAACAGACTATATATATTTTTCATGAAATTGAATTAATAGATTCGTATATAAATTCAATCAGTTTTTTTCCTCCCCAAGTTATAAACTGCTGTATCTGTTATGGTGAATAAAAATAAAAATAAAAATATAGGCTTGCCTGCTAGAAGCCCACTGCCTAGTTTTTTCTTTTCTTTTCTTTCCCGTGTTATGTTTGCTATATGTCAAGAACTTCTATGGTAGTAATGATTAGGATATTAAATTAATATTATTTGCATGCTGCTGTTTAAGGGTTTCCGAAGATGTATAAATGTTTCAATAGTACTTGCTGTCAGGTGCAAATGATTAAATAAAATAAATAAAGATTTGAATGCTACTGTTTTGTCCTAAAATCGGTACTGCTATCAGGTGTATAATTGTATGTTTGATTTCTAGATTTTTAGCATAATTTGCATGAGTCTCTAATTTTTAGTTAAAATAAACTTGCTAATTAGTTTGAACTTTGAAGGAAAGTTTGCCTAAAAACATTAAAGAAAGAGGAACTTGGGCGGGTGGTCAGCTAAGAAATTCTTCGATGTCTAAATTAGGTTTGGTTTGGGTATGATTTATTTTTTTTATTTTTTTACTTATTATAAAAAGACATATAAAAAAATAGTGAAATAATATAAATCGTTGTGTATCTTTACTAGGTTTAGTTACTGTGCTTAAATAGGTTTGCATATGACCGTTAAGGTGGTTGAGAATTCATTGCCACTCCTCTCTTCTATTTCACAGTGTGAGATCATGTCCCCATTCACAAATTTTTATAAGTAGATAAGTCCACGTTCAGTGGAATATGTATTAAACTGGTTTGGCTATTTGGGTTACCTAATCCAAACCCATTGTCAATTCGACATTTGGAGTTGGCTCATAGTGCTCTCTATCTGAAGTACCCTAGCTTGCTCTCAACGACCTACTCCGTCCTAGCTTGGCCTTATGGCATTACTCAAGTCTGTTGGGACTTATGCGAATTGTAACTCAAATTTTAGCTTCCATAACTTTTTAAACATTTTTATTGTAACATTCACATATTTATTAAATTAATCAATCTTAACACATTAGACCATTCTTTTTCTATTTTCTATTAATTAACACATAATTGTAGGACTAAACTTTTCTTGGAGGGTATTGTTCAGGCCCGTAAAATCTATCATGGGTTCTATTTTGACAATCCAAACCATTTATTTTTTATGACCCTTTGTGTACATTTTTCACAAAGAAAGCTTAGATTGATTTTATAATCATAACTTACTCTATTTATTACATTTGTCTTAAAATTTTTTTGAATGGCAAGTGTATTTTAAAATAGATCGTTCATTTGTTGGTAACAAATGGGATGAATTGAATAGGTGAGGATTATCAAATTGATATGGATAATATATACTAAGAAACTTACAAAATAAACAATTTAGATCATTAAAACAAAACTCGTAGTAAGCTTTACAAACTCAAACAACATCTTCAACTCCCCATCTGAATTGGAAGAAATCCTAACCCTAATTTTAATATCTTTATTAAAGATACTATGAGATGGTCTCAACCTATTCTGCTCAAGATTTAGGGGTGTTTGATAATCTTATTAAGCACTTAAAACTCAATGTATTAAGTGATAATTAATTAAGCCCATTTGATAATTACAATTGATATCTCTTAAAAATTGAAGTATTTCTTAAAAAATAGACTAAAACTTAAGAAAATGTTAAGTCATATGAAATTTACTTAATTTTGACTGAATTTATAAATACTAAATATAAATATCGATATACACTATTATACACTTACTACCACCACCACCGTTACCGTTATCGCTACCGCCGCCGCGGCCACCACCTCAACCGCAACCGCTACCGCTACCACCACTACCACCATTACTGCTACCACAACTACCACCACCGCCATCACTATCACCACCACCACTACCACTATTACTATTACCTTCCTCATAATTGTTATTGTTGTCATAAGTACCACCATCATTTTACTACCACCACCACCACCACCACCACCACTATCATCACCATCATACTGTAACACCCTCAAAATAATACATAGAAACCCACATTATTGACATGTGTAGACATAAGTAAACAAAACTTAATTCCATTCATCAAAGTATTTCTTACAAATGTATTACATGTTGACAAAAAAAGTAAATACTCGACGGGCTTACAACTTTCCAAGCCAACACTTGGTTACACAAAAAGAGAATACTAACTCAAAACACATTAAGCCCTTGGCTTGAATTTACATGTAATACATAAAAGATATCACAAAAAGTCTTTCAGCCTCTAGCTTCCCAAGCTACGTCCTTGGAGGTGGCATACCATCTGTACCTGAAAATGATGTCCCATATAAGGTGAGCCACAGCCCAGTAGAGAGATGCTAAACCAAATATAAGCAATGACTAAAACAATAGCATTTGATAGATGGTTAACACTTATAAAACTAGTTATATCACAGTATAGTCCCATGACAATCATGTCCATGTTACGTTCCACTTTCCTTACTTATCTAAATTATTTCTTATACATGGCTCAGAACCTGACCAATCAATTCAATGAGACTATAACTCATATACCAACACTTCCATATTCCACAATAGATACACATATTTGATGCATCATTATCATATTAAAACACTTCCATATTTCACAAATGATACACAGATTTGCTGTATCAATACTTCAACTTAATACACACATTTGCTGTATTAATGAAGTCCATCCCCTATCTCCTCACAAACAGGTTTGAGAGTCCATCCCCTATCTTTCCTCAAACCATGGAGTACATCCTCTATCTTCTCCCACACAACACACATATTCCAAGTATATAAACAATTATCATATACAAGGATAATTCAACACACATATTTGATGTATTAATCCAACCGTCATATTCAATGACATAACCAACGTGATTAGTTTCAGTTTTCCCTAATCAATATACAGTGTCTACAACAATTACAACTATCCTCCACCGATAGCCCAAAGCAATTATGTCTAAATAGAAAATAAATACATTAAACAAATTAATTACACCATTCAATCCCATAATTTCTCAATTTCATTAACCTCAACTCAATTTCACATTTTCCCCAAATTAATTATACAAATTAATTTATTACAGCAATTAGGGCATTTTCCCCCTTTACCAAAAATCAACCGTAAGGTTCAATTTCCTCAATTTGACACTAATAATGCCATTTTCCAAGTCCTACATACATATGGGTTTTTAACATTTGAAAACCTCTCATTTATAAATTACACAATAACCCCAACTTTTCCAAAAATTTGCCCAACATTACCAACTAATCAAAATGACCAAAATTAAAGGCAAAGCTCATAAGATGGAGTAGGGTATCCCTATCTCGAAGTTAGAAGCCCAAAGGAGTAGATGAGGAAAAACCAAAGTGCTCCAAATCCACTATTGTTCAGATTAAAACAAAGCCCTCGCGACCCTCTACCTTTCTTACAAAGAACTTAGGGTAGAAATACACTAAAAATAGATGAAACCCTAGAGAGAAGATGTTTAGAGAGAGAAGAGCAGCCAGATTAGGGTTTGAAAGAAAAAGATGATGAAAAAGTGAAGTGTTTACTCGCTGCTGTCTACTGATATAACACAGGCTCGCTCGAGCGAAGAAGTGGTCGCTCGAGCGACCAGACACAAAGATTCCTCGCTCGAGCGTAGAAAGCCTCGCTTGAGCCAACAATTCGAATCTTCAGGTCTGCAACCCAGAAGCACGCTCGAGCGACAGAATACTTGCTCGAGTGAAGAAACCCAAAACATAGACCTCGCTCGCTCGAGCGAAGAAAATCTCGCTCGAGCCAAGAATCAAAACCATCAGGTCAAAAAGAGACGCAGACGCAAGCTTAAGCGCAAGACTTCTCGCTCGAGCCACCAGACACAAAACTCAACTCTCGCTTGAGTGAAGGAACCCTGACTCGAGCAAAGGATCTAAAGCACAGAGCTCGCTCAAGCGACAAAAGGCTCGCTCGAGCGAATAAACAAAATTCTGGGCAGCAACCATTTGCTCCCAATCACACCCAACCTGGAACAATCTTGCCCAAAACATCCTATAACTCAAATACCAAGTATTAAAGGACGGAAACAAGATATAAACCACAAATGACATCCACGGAACCAAGTCCGAATACAACAACCAAAGGAGGAAGAACTGGGATTGCTATAATACCATCACCACCACCACTACTACGACCATCACAATCTAAAAATTGAAATATACAATTTGAAAATAATTTTCAAATTTGATCTTATACATATCAAACAATTTATTTTTAATTCAGCACTTAAATTTTTATTAAACAGTTTTTTAACTTAAATTATTCAACATTCAGTTTTCAATACATAATTTTTAATCTTCAATTTTCACTTTTCAACTTTATAAAATACCACCTTATATGAGTATATGCCACTAAATACAAGTTTTATCATTTTTTGCAAATATTTTTTTTACCTATTTATTAATTACTTATAACATTCTTCTTTTTAAAAAAAAAAAAAAAAAATAGAGTGTAACAATGACGCTAGTCAATAAAAAGCCACACAAAAATTAAGTAGACAAATCTTATCTTTCACTAATCCAATATTTTTATAGTCTCTACCATAAATTAAAATTATTTATTAAATGATAATACTGTTATATAATATCACCATTATCTCGGATATTCATTTTTTTTAGATACTGTGTGAGCCGAGTATAAAATCTGCACATTCGACAAACAAAGCATATATGGGCCCATCCATCGTAGGCCCAAACCCAATCAGGCCCATTGAACTACCGAAGTTCAAAACACCGAGCAGGCTGTTCACCGATCAAATTATATGCCGCATAAGTGATACTGACAGCATCGGCGAACAAGAATGCCAAGTAGCAGAGTAAGCCCAGGCTTTTCCTTTCCGGAGGTGTAGTTTGGACCCTGACATTTAGATCATGATGACGAATAGGTTAGATTATGTAGGAAGTATTTACACCAAATGGCTATATAAAGAAGGTAAACAGAAGAAGAGAGGTATGCACTAAGAACCAACAAGACTCTATCTTGGAAATATTTTACTCTTTCCCTCTCATACAAAACTTGGCTTAATTGTCAGAGTGCTAATTCTATGTAACACCCCGAAAATGATTCAACATGAACTACCTATGTTAATTAAACATTCACTACACAATAACAATAATCCTTCCAAAATGAGATATTAACCTCGTTCCCTTACATGATTCCAAATGTTTTACAAAAGTAATCTCACATGCGATTATACATTTATTGACAAATTAGTACATGAATCTATAGCATGTAAAATCATTAAATCAAAACAAATAAGGCCCTCAAGGGGCTTACAAGTTCCAAGGCAATAACCCGGTTACACAAAATGGTCTCTCAGACCCAAACACATTAGCCCTTGGCTTACAAAAAGATCACAACAAAAGTAAGAGCTATGTACTCTTCACAATCATCCGCGCCCTCAACTTGGCGGGATCACTATGCCTTTACTTGCACCAAAGTCCCATAGAGGTGAGCATAAAGCCCGGTAGAGAATTCTAACAAAATATATACAGTTATGCAATTCTCAATAAGGATTCAAATGTCAATGTCATGCCATGCTCCTTTAAAGAAATTTCATTTCATGCTCTTTTTGAAGATTTCTATTTTTCAATCAAAACTTGCAATCTCAACACATTTCAAAACTTTCGATTTTAAATCAATAGGGGCAATAAATACAACACTGGTAATCCCTAGGCTGGTGTCTGCAAGTAGACTCTATGAGTACTACCAAATTGTCATTTCTACCAGTATTAACCAGAAGGCTCGACACCTATCCGCGCGGTTTTCTGGTCTTTCACCATGAACACTCAGGCCAACTTATCAAATCATCTACACCCCCTATCCGAACTTACCACCATATTTACCCCATACACATTTCCATGGTTATTATTACAATATCATTCTCTTTCAAAAGTAAATGTCTACAATCTAGAATTTACAATGCATAATTGATAAATGAAAGAGTGTGCAATGCAATGATCTTTCCCATACTTCATAATACAACTCTATTTCCAATTATCTCTACAACAATATCAATTTCACAAGGTAACCATGCTATCAACTCATAGCAACAATCAATTCTCATCATGCCCAACTTTCACCAAGTTAGCCTATTCTAGTCCACATGTGTAATGTTTTCAAGCACAAATTCTCAATGTTTATAATTTTCACAATGCCATAATGCACAACATATTGTCATCTCTCAATCATACATCATCATATATCCAACAATAGTTTTATAAAACAAATCCTCCATTATTGACACATCAATAAGATTTTCATTCATACAAACCCCCTTATAAATTCTTCATCAACTTGTCATTTAAACTAAAGGAGGAAGAATTCCATGGATGTTTCCATATCATTTTCCAAAATCCCCGATTTCTAGGGTTTTTCAACAAAACCAAACATCTCTCAATTCATGATGAAACCCAACAAAAATCATATTTTCTTATGTGTTTTTAAAAGAACAACCTCATAGCTAGAAAGAGGAGTGAGATTCAAAACCCATCTCCTCAAAACTTTCTTTACATTTGGAGAAAAACAAATTCATCACAATAACTTCAAGAGAGCTTTTAAATTATCAACAATAAAGCAAAACATGTATATATAACTCAAGAAATCCCTACCTTAAGCTTTGGAGAAGATGAGAAGATGAAACCCTAGAAATCAAAATGCCCCAAACTCAATCTCCACCGTACAAAGTGAGCTTTTTGTGTTGTTCTCCAAGATTTGTGAAAGAATATAGATCAAAGCCTCATGGATTGCAAGAAAATCAAAGTTTTTGGGTGTTTGGTGAAGGTTTTTAGAGAGAATGAGGAGAAAAATGGCTTTTAGAGTGAGAGAGAAGGGTTAGAAAATGAGATATTTCCGGCCTCAAAATGATAAAAAAAATAGAATTTTTGGACTGTCAGAGTGCTGCTCTTGCAGCACCCATCCCCGTACGTGCGAAGTGCCCCTTCTCGCACGTGCGGCCTTCATCCCCACAAGTGCGGGGGTCCTCCCGCACCTGCAATTTAAGCAGTGTGCTCCGCAGCCAAACACCCCTCTTCCCGCATGTGCGGATTGGCCTCCCACACGTGCGGCCCTGGCCCAACAGCCCAGAAAACTTTCGCTTCGCTCCCGGGCACTTCGGACCTGACCTCACGCTCTCCGAAACTAATGAAAATCGACACTAAACAAAACAAGAACAGGGACTCTATTTAGAGAACCATTTCCGGTCATTTTAATTCCAACGAAGATCAAAGGAGAAGGAAGCGAAAAAGAAAGAAAGAAAGAAAGAGGGAAAAAGAACCCGATCGTCACATTCTAGCACCCCCAATCAGAGTGTTTCTTATTTCAAGCACTAGAGCGAGCAGTGGCGGAGGGAAGTAAGGAGTAGGGGGGTCACGTGCCCCCTCTAGATTTTGGGGTTTTTTTTTTTTTTTTGGTTGCAAATATAAAGAAAATATTTTAAATAAAAAAATTACAAAAATATTATTAGAGTGAAATGTCAATGATATTTTAAAAATTATGAAAACGATAATGGTTATTTTAATTGAAAATGAAAAAATTATTATAAACAATATTATCTATGAAATTTTTTGAATGTAACGGTGATATCATTATTATTGACATGCAAGAATAAGTAATCTTACTATAAAGATATGAAATTTATTAGATTATTAGTTACATTTGACATGTGAGGTTCACTCTCTATGCGTTTATTTATTATTAGTTAGTGATATCACATACAAATGATGACGTGGTATTGTCATTATATTAAATTTTTGATCAAATTTTGTATAAAAAAATAATTTATCATTATATAATTTTTTTAAGACTTATATCTATATTTTTTTATATTGTCTATGATACACTAGTTATAAATAACATTATTTTTTTTATGTTTTTTGAAATCAATTGTAAAAACTTACGTGAAATATTTTTGTAAAATTTTTCGATATTGTAATTAATAATTGCCCCCTCTAATTTAATTTTCTGGCTCTGCTACTAAGAGCAAGGATCAAATAAATGGCTGTTTGGGATGAATGAATATTGTAAAACTACCCCTCACAAATATCTTACAACATTTTTTTTTTTAAGGAAAAGATATCTTACAACACTCTGACTTTTTTTTTTTTTTTTGTTGGTACAATTGTGACTTCATTTACAAGTCATGTTTAATTTATCAAATTATCAATCCATTCTCTAGAAGAAGCCTTGAAATCTCATTTGTGAGAAATGAAGATTCGAAATTGAAATGCTATATGTTATGGTCATGCTTGTTTAGAGGTTTGGAGCAAGAGATTAGATTAATAGTGTGTGAATCCTACGAGATTCATATTTATTTAGAAAAAAGAAAAAGAAAAAGAAATTGATAGTCTCATGGAACTATAAATACCCTTTAATGTGGACATTAGCAATCTTATGAACGAGATGGTATTAATAATTCAACCCATGAGATTGTGGGTGAAAATCAACCTGTTTGGTTCTAGAAAATTAAATATTTTATTTTTTATTTTTCATATATATATATATATATATTATTTTTAGTGATTTTTTAAAATATTTTATGCATTTTTTTTTAATTTTTTAGATACACCTAATCTAAATACGCTTAAAAGGTATAATATTCGTATTAAAAAAATATAAAAATTCACCAACTAAAAAAATACAAAAAAATTCAATACATTTTCGTATTTTGTTGTATTTAATGAATTTTGTACAATTTTTTTTACTTTTAATTATATTAAAATTAAGTGGATCTAAATTTTTTTTAAAAAAAGGGAAAATTATTTAGAAGTCCTATTAGGGAGACTTGTGCTACATTTGGTCCGACAAAAAAACTTATGTTCCCATAACTCCTGTGGGAAGTTTCTTGACATATTTATCCTCAATATTAGTTGTTAATATCATAAATAATAATAAAACCATATATAGGGAAATTGATATAAACGTAACGTAACGTGACACCTACATAAACGTAACGTGACACCTATACGTAACGTGACATCTACATAAACGTAACGTAACGTGACACCTACATAAACGTAACGTGACACCTATATAAACGTAACGTGACATATTTGCATAAACGTAACGTAACGTGACACCTATATAAACGTAACGTGACATATCTACATAAACATAACGTAACGTGACACCTATATAAACGTAACGTAACACCAATATGAATGTAACGTGGCACCTACATAAACGTAACGTAACGTGACACCTATATAAACGTAATGTGACATTTACATAAACGTAACGTAATGTGTCACGTTACGTTTCGCAAACTTAATAATTTTTTATTTTTTTAATCCGTTTGTTTTGAAATAGATATATAATCTTAATATATTTTATATTTTTATACAGTATGTATAATTTTTTAATTTGTTTAAAAAAATTATAATTCTTTATTTTCGGATCATGTCACTACAATAATTACTATTGATGACCACACAAAGTTGATTGGGGCAGCTTTGAAAAGGCTTGATTTGCGGCGTGAATTCGACCCCATGATTATGATGATGAGTATAGTGGTCGCTTTGGATAGCATGACGCCGCCGCCACCCATGAACGCGGCCGCTTTGAAGACGATTGTAGGCTTCAAATCGGGTCTTGAAATCGGAAGCATTAAATAGCAGCAACCTATTGAGAGAGAGGAATTCTGAAAAAGATTAGGGGTAAAAAGATTAGGATCTTGTGGAATACATTCTTATGAAAATAGGACTTGAGACTCTATAAGAAATTACACAGGACTTAGCCTAGCATAAGGTTCTGAAAAAGGACTTATAAATAAGTCTCCCTTAAAAAAATGATTAAAACATTTTAAAAAATCATTAAAAATACAAAATTAAAAAACCGTTTTTAAAAACTCAAAACCAAAATAGAGATAATTGGGCATGGAAAAAAAAAAAAATCATCTTTTATATAAATTTAATGCCGACTAACTAATATCACTACATTTGTGCATAAACAAACACAATTGAGAGTGGCTTCTCTCCAGTTGATGATCCAACTAGAGAGGAGCTCTTGGGCTTGGTGGACTCATTTCAAGATTCACCTCGGTGATTCGAACTGTTAATTTTGCAAGACTCTTCGATAAGATAATTCATATAGCAAATTAAGTTGATTGGATATTGGTAACTATTTACATTTCTCTTATGAAATTGAACGATAAATATGATTTTAATAATAGACCCTCTAATTTTTTAGATAAATGCAATTCGATTATTTGACTATCGCTAGTCAATCAATTTGATTTTTTATATAAATATTCTTCTCGATGGATTTTGAAAAATAAATAATTCAGATCATTTGAAGTAGATCCCAAAATAAGCTCACTATGTCCAACAACACCCCAAAGTTAAATTTATAATTAATTTTTTGCACTTGTAAGAAAATAATTTTTATAGTAACTTGTAAAACACATTAACTTTTTTCAGTTTTTGGAAAGTTAAAAAATTATTAAAAAAATCAATACCAAACATCTTTTAAAAATTATTTTTTATCCCATAACTACTTAATTTATCAATATATCTACTCATTAAATCATTCATTAAGTGATTGATTTGAAACAAAACATAAGTAATATCATACAAGAGTGATTATTTGATAATTTTTAAGTATTGTTGTTCCATATTATTTATCATGTGACACTTGGTAAATTATTCCAAAAAAAAAATATAACCATGAACAACAAATTGAAGCACACATGACATGTCCGAAGTAAAAAATAATTTTTCATCATAGGATGATCTACAGTAGTGTTCTCATCTGGCCCAGCATGAACCCTAGTCATTGGGGTGTTTGTTTGGGCTTTTTTAAACCAACTTATAACTTTTAGCTTTGGAAAAGTTATTTTGCACTATTTGGTTAAACTTATTTCAAACAATTTTTTATTCTAACAACTTATTTTAATTCAAAAAAGTTGATTCTGAAAAGCTGCTCACCTCTTACTTCTGATTATCAACTTCTACTGTGACATGTTAATTTCTGGTTATACCCTTAGATTTTTTTTCTTTTTATTTTTTTAAAAATAGAAAAATACCCAAAATGGACTATAGATTATTATTATTATTATTTTATTTATGAGAAATGAAGACAAGTAGTGAAAAATAAAAAATAAAAGTTAATTGAGAAAGTTACTTCACAACTTATTTAACAAACACTACTTAGCAATTTAAATCTATAATCCAACAGTTATACCAAACAGATTAACAACTTCTGATTAAAATTATAATATATAATCTATTAAATTATAGTGTACAATCTGTTTAGTAGGTACACCAAACGGGGCCATTGTGCAGTAGAACACAATGTTCTGTCATAATAAACTAAAAAGTCTTGATGACCACTCAATGCCAACTATCATTCAAGTTGTGCTAGCTGTGATCCTTTTATATATTTATATTTTGTTTGACTAAACCTTTGCAGTGATGATCTAGAGTTCTAAGTAGAACTCTAAACAGAGCTCTACTGAGCTGGCAGGTTTTAAAAAAAAAAAAAAATTAAGTCAAAATATCACATTAAGATGGATTCCACATAACTGTCACATCATTAGAGCATGCTCTAGAGCTCTTGCCCTAGAGCTTTGAAGCATTTCTCAAACCTTTGCCACACTCTAGGGTTACTCTGTCATGATGGATTTTGATTAAAATAATTAATAAAGATAAAAATAATAATAAATAAGATAAATTGTTATATTTTACATATCAATTAATTATTTTTCTCTCTTGTAATTATTTGTTATATTTTACTTATCAATTAATTAGTTTTCTCTCTCGTAATTATATATTTAATTATAAAAAAAAAATCAAAAATTATTCCAAATAAAACTTTTTTTTCATATCAGAAAATAGTTAAAAAAATTAAAAACTAATTAAAATAGCCAACATCTCAAACGAGGGAATTGGATTTTCTCATGTTTAATTATTTAATTGGATGGTCTAGTCTGGTTCACTATAAAAATATTTTGAGTCTAGTTTGATAATTCAAATGATTCATTTTATAAGATTTTTTTAGAAGATCATGCATACCAAAAGTTAGGTCAATCGGACATGAGAAACTACTTGATTGGATTATATTTGTTTGAAAAATCTACTTTCAAATTTATGTTGTCCATTAATTATTTTAGACAAAAATTATTTGATTGAGTGACTCTCGATATCTGATTGACCTAATTTTCAATATGCATAATCTCTCTAAAAAGACTTTATAAAATGAATGATTTGAAATATTGGTATGAACTCGAAATGGGCCCATATTGAATTGAACTAAGTTGTTCAGTCAAATATTTGTTAAAAGTTCTCTCCAAGTTCGAATATGAATTTGAGAAAAGGTGTCAGTGAGGTCCACTCCATGTCTAGTTTTAATATTTAACACCATTCATTTGTAGGGTCCTTTATGTATATTATTCATGAACAAAATTAGGTCGATCCGATAATCATAATTTTTAATTTTATCTTGTTTGTCTATCTATTTTAAAAAATGTAACGGCCCAAAGAAACACATAATAACATACACCAATACCATATTCATGAACACTCACAAGGTTATCTTTCTCATTGAACAAAGAGTTGAGCGTTTACATTACATACATTACACTCCCATGATGTTCAAAATATTCTCTCTCGGTTCAGTGAACTAGACAACTTACAAAAATAAGGCCCCATGGGCATACAACATTACAAAACATAAAAAGTAGTTCTGATACAAAAGCATCAGAATGAACACATGATTATTTGAATCCTTGACTTCAATTAATTCTCAAAAGTTGATAAAGCCAGTGCTTGAATCAATCTTTCAATGAGACTACCCTTCATCAATTCCTGAAAAATTATATTAGAGTTGAGCTAGGTGCCCAGTAGGAATACATTTATCCATGTATTTAATCCTTTGAACGAGATAATGGCATCCACGAGATAAAATGTTCTAATACGATTTGTTTTCATAAGAACCAGTCAGCAATGCACAAGGAAGTATTTTGAGATAATGTGATAAATACAACTTACATCCATCATGTATTGCAATTAAATATCCACAAACATGAGAAATAAACCACACTCGTCTCTACATAAACCCAATCAATCACAGCCTTTACTTTTAAAGATAACCCTCACATTCGCCGGCTACTATACGGCGGGAGGTGGGCACCGTAAGAAAATCATCCGTTTTTCCACTTTCGCTGGCTACTATACGGCAGGACTGTGTGGACACCCAAAAATATTTTCCCCATATTCGTCTAACGATAAGCCTAGGCAGGGCAATTGGGCACCTTTTTAAACTCCCCGCGCTGGTACCAACGCAACACCATCTCTACTCTTCACCGACACAAACACACAAGGACTCATGCATATCAACAATTTAAATCACATCTCAATCCCACATTTGAACATCAAGCATGACCATAGATAAACAACACATAAGATTCAAAGAATCATAGCATTCAAGTCACCATCTCTCTCTAATCACATTGATGTCCACATTGTATTTCTTCATTATTTATCCATGTCTAAGATTCAAGAGGAAATTTCATCACACTAAGTAATCCCTATTAAATTAGAAACTTAGGGTTTTACCAAATTTGGGGTTTCTCATTCTTTGTCACCAATTTAATTTCTCAATCACATTTCTCGTCATTTTTGAAAAGAAGAGATGAAAGATTTCTAACCATTGACAGATGAGAGAATTAAAAAAAAAAAAAATGAGGGATATGGGTTCAATATCACCAAACCTTCAATTAGTTCACAAATCAAATTAAACACCATAAGTCCCTTCAAAAATGAAGACATACAAGGGTAAAAGTATCCCTACCTCAACTATAAAGCCAAATGTCCAAGCCCCTTCACGAATCTACCACAAACCCACAATCCAATCAGTTGAGAATGGCACTCTTCAAGTGCTCTCCGCCCCTAGCAAATGATTTTGGGTGAATCACAAGTGTATGAGAGGTATTGGATGGTAGAAAGTTAGGGTTTCAAAAAGAGAGAGAAAATGAATGAAGAATAGGAAAGGTATTTTGTCCAAATGATCTAAAATCGTTATATTTAAAAAGCTGAGATCGTGATCCTCGCTCGAGTGAAGGATTTGTCACTCGAGCGACCAGACACAACAATCTCGCTCGAGCACACAATTCAAAGCTTTAAGTCTGCCACAAAAGCAGATGCACGCTCGAGCGCAAGAGTTCTTGCTTGAGCGAAGGAATGAATACACAAGCCTCGCTTGAGCGCTAGAAGGCTTGCTCGAGCGGAAACTGCGTTTGAGAAAGAAACCTGAAGACCCTGAAAACTCGCTCGAGCGAAAGAAATCTCGCTCGAGTGAAGAAGCAGATTTCACCAAGCTCGCTCGAGTGCAGAAAGCTTCGTTCGAGTAAAGGAGCAAAAATCTGGGAAGGAACTATTTGGGCTAACTAACGGCCAACCAATCCCAAACACGCCTAACACAATTAAAAGCTCAAATTCAAGTGTTAAAGGAGAAAAAACGGAACACAGATACAATATTAAATTGCAAACCCAAGTCCAGAATACGATGAAGGTCGGGCCCAAAAACCCAGATAGCTATAAAAAACATACTAATTACCCTTTTTTTTTTTGAAATAAACATATAAAATAAAAATATTACAATTATCATATCAACATAATTTTTTTAAAGAATTATATACACTGAGAGCCTTACAAAATGAACCGTTCAAATTATATAAATAGACTCATGATGGGCCCTTTTGAGCCTCTCAAGTTCTCTCAAATACAAATTTAAACTTGAGAAAAACCTAACCATTTTGTAAATTACTAATAAACTTTATTGTCTTTTTTATTTATTTAATGATATGCAATAATAAAATTTTAAAATTTGAAATGGAATCTAACACATTTTATATGATAAATCACATTAATTAATAAAAAAAAATATAATTTATTTAGTTGCATAAACTCATCTCTATCATGGTGGAAGGGTGATATTTTTGAAAAACTTGAAAGTTCAAGGGAAAATTGCATTTTAGTGTATGACAAAAAAATAAATTATATTTCAGTGGTAAAACTTATCTGCTTAGTCATTAAAGTGATAAACTTTTTCATAATTTTTTAATTTTTTTTTTTAAATCTTCTCATTGATTTGCAATTTGCACAAAGTTCAACTTGTCTGTCCTCTAATCAGCTGGCTTATAAAAAAATGAAAAAATTACAAATCAGTTGAAACTTCACAAAATATTTGTAAATTCATGAAAAAGTTTATACACTAAATAATTAAAGTTGATAAAGTTTACCACTAATTTGAAATTAGTTTTGAATACATTATGAATCTAAAAAAAGAAAGAAAACTCACACTCATTAATAATTTTTCATAAAAAAATCTTAATTTTTTTAAAATTAAATCAATTATTTGGCTATTATCAATTCATAAATTGATTGTGTTGTGATGGTGATATATTTTGAAGAGATTTTATAAATCAAAAAAGAAAATTTGAAATCATTTTCAAGATTTTTTTATGAAAGATTAAACAAAGAAACTCAATTAAACAATGCTGAAGGTACATTCTAGCAAAAAGAAAAAAAAAAGAAAAAACAATGGTAAGGATAAAATAATTATGATAATCTTCTTTAGAATTAATTTTTTTAGGGACTTTTTTATTATTTTATTTTTAGTAAACTTTTTATAAAAATGTCAAAAAAACCTTACACTTCTAAGTTTTACTCAGAATAGATACACCACAGAAGTAAAAAAATTTTAAAAAACCACTGAAGATTTTTTTTTAAAGAAAGCCAAAATAAGTGATTTATTTTATTTTATTTAGTGATTTTTTTTTTTAAATCCATCTATAGTAGATAGATCGAAAAAAATTATATAAGCAATCTCAAAAAAAGTGAATTTATATAAATTTATATTCAATTTATGTATTTTTATGAGATTATTTATATTAATTAATAAGAATTTATCTAATTTTATAATATAATTTTGTACTGTGTGCACCTGGGGTCAAGTTGGAAAAGGAAACCGATGGGCTTATATTATTATCGCCTTGTTTGGTGCAGTTTATATATTAGAAACATATGTATATTATTATATAATTTTGTAGTGTATTATTCATTTTTATGGTAAATATTATATATTTTTTTAATAGGAGTTATGACAATTTGTGATTGAGATATAATGTTACATATTTTATAATATTATTATATATTTTATGGTTAGAGAAAGTTTGGATAAAAAAAAAATGTGTAATGTTACCACACAAATGCATAATACTATCACAAAATACATAAAATCATTTCTTAACCACAAATAGTCATAACTCCTATAAAAAAAAAAAATGTAACATTTATCACAAAAATACGTAACACACCCTACAAGGATATATAAAAGTGCATATAGTACACTGCATAGGATTTCTCATATATGTTTATTTTGAAAATTTGTGAGAGTTAGTTTCTGTTTACAACTTACGAGTCATAAATAATTTATATAAATTGAAAAAAAAATAATTAAGACGCAATGAAATGTGTGTGATTCATTTTTATTTTCTGAATTTTTGAAAAAGGGTAAATTATATTTTGTCCCTTTGATATTTTACTATTTTTTCACTTTGGTCGTAAAAGTTTTTTTTATTCTCATTTTGGCCCTTCACATTTCAAGTTTTTTTTTTTTAATTAATTTACTCTTGAAGCTAACTTTTATTCAAAATTAAATAAAAAATATCACATTAACAACTGCATAACATGAAATATATTATTATATTTAACCTATACTTCAAACTCAAATTTCAATTCAAATATAATAATATCTTCTTCTTCTTTGTTTTTAATGTCAAGTAGACTTCAAGATGGTGTTTTTTAATCTAATTTTAAACAAAAATTAATTTTAAAAATAAATTCAAAAAAATAAAAATATAAAGAGTTGAAGTCAAACGAATAAATTTTAGAAAATAAAATGAAAAAATAGTAAAACATAAAGTGGGCAAATGTAATTTACTCTTGGTAAGAAATTACACCAAGCATGCCCACATCTAGGAATTTGGCCCGGCCCAGTCCACTATCGGGCCATGCGATCTCTCACTAACATTTCGGTGGGGTTGGGGGTCACATGAAAAAAATTTAGGCCGAAGTCCACTCAGAATAGAGTCTTAGGCCTAACCTCGAGAGTAGGTTGGGCCTCTTTTTTTTTTGGTTACGAAAAATAATTGATAGATATTATATATATATATATATATATTATTTATGAGAGATAAAAATAAAAGAAAAATTGTGCTATAATATTTTAGTTATGATTAATGAGATGTTTGATTATGTTTCATGTGGTTTAATTATGACTCGTTTTTTTAGTTATGACTAAAAAAGTATAAAATCATGTAATTTTTTTCTTTCGTTATAAGGTGTGTACATAATCTTTTTCAAAAAAAAAATTAAATGAATAATTTTTTACATATCAAAATAAAACGAAATATTACAATCATTAAATTAAATAGATAATATTTAATGAATAATTTTTATTTCAAAATAAAATAAAATATTATAAAAAATTTTAGGCCAATCGGGCCGGGCTAAGTTTTAAAACAGACTATCCAACCCCAGGCCCAGAGTCTTAGATTGGGCTCGGGCCTATACCTGACTTGACGGGGTTAAATCGGGCCGTAGACAGACTTCGAATGAATCACGGGTCGATGGTCAGATTTACGCCCTTACCCATATCTATACATGACAATATATAGATATATTATTACAGAGATAAGTGGTTGGAGATGGGTCTCCATTGTTGGATTGAAAGGCTACCAACCGGAGGAGTAAAGAGGCAACCACTTTGCGGATGAAGTGGCAAGTGGGTGCAATGCAATCACTTTTTGCCATGAAGGTTCGTACCACTTCCTTTGGCATTAACGACTAGAGTATGGAAGAGTCTAGAGGGAGGCAACCAATTTATGAGAAGTCATTTGATGATTTCCAGACAAAATTAGATTGTGTTTTTAAGAGTTTGTAATTAATAGTGAAAAGACTCATGACTTTATGATAGAAGGTGAGAAATAATAAAAAACTTAATATTTGATAATTAGTAAAAAATTCTGTTATTTCTATATTGTGTTTGATTGGGGAATTTGAAAAAGAAAAGGGAAAGATATGTAAAATTAAATAAAATGTAAGTATATTTTATTAACATTTCACTTACATTTTCTTTTTACTATCCAAATTTCTTTTCAAATCTCTCAATAAAACATAACACTAAACTATTTAATAAGTTTTTTTTATTTTTTCAATTTAAAGGAAGAGTACATATTGGATGTGAGTGGAGGTATTACTTTCCAAATGAACATTTTTAATTTGCAATAGACATCACAATATTATTAAGGGAAATTCAACTTACAAAATACATTTACCTCTTTACACCCTTCATTTGAGATTTTTCTCTATCAATTTTATCCATGTGTGAAATTATCTTTAAGAGCAAAGGGTAAAAATTAAATAGATTTAATTATCTCTTTACATCTATTACACTTCAGTCCCTACTTCTTCTATTCTTTTCTCATTTCTTCTTCTCTACTATACATCTATTTTTAAAAAAGTGAGAATCATAGTATTTTGATTATAAAAAAAAAAACAATAGACGAATAAATGGTGATGAAGAACTATAAAAAAATAAAATAAAATGGTGAGTTTTTTATTTTTTATTTTTTATGTTTTCGTTTCATTTTTTAGGAGGATTGTTTGACTTTTGTTTGGTGTACTAAAATGAACAAAATCAAATAGCCCGGAATCACACTGCTGAACAAAAAATGCATGTTCACTAACCTACTGCCGAACAAAAAGTATATGTCCAATAATTCATTACTAAACATTTTTAGTTTATTTTTTCTGACATTTTTGTTTTTTTTTTTCTTTTCTTTGAAGGATTACACTTCTATTCATTGTAGTAAGGCTAGTAATGCATTATTCATGGACTACAATCATGAATTAATTACAGACAAGGTTTGTTAGATTTATTTGCTTCCTAATTATCTAGTACTTCCGAAAAGTAAGTAATTGAATTAGTTTTCATCATCCGTGTGCTAATGGATGGGAGAAAGTATATACTAACCGTATTGATCAATTTCGTACGCTTGTCAGCTCTGATATAGTAATTACCGAAACAATCAACATAGATAGATTGTGAGAACATCTTAGTGTGTTTTTATAAATGTTTGCATTGATAAATTTAAAAATATTTGTATTGACAAATTCTATGAATGTTTTTATTGATGTTTGTATACTTCATATTTTTATGGATGCTTGATATTTTAAAAAAAAATGAATCTGTAAACATGTAACAATAGATGGCTAGACAAATTTAGTTTGTTTGGCAAATGACACCAGAATAATCTAAATTGTTTGAAAATGTATAACCGAACAGGCCCATCATACATTTAGAAAAGAAAACTAATGTTTTAAGGAAAGTGAATCTGTAAACGTGCAGTAACAGATAGTTGGACAAATATAGTTTGTTCAGTAACATAAAACCAGAGTAATTCAAAAGGCATAGGTTTAATGAGAAAAATTTGTAGGGATTTTGAAAATAGTTTAGTTTAGGGTTAGTTTTGATATTATGAAGGCTGTAATGAGAATTTCAATTACTTCTTAAAGGTGTAATGAGAAAATACGTGTAAAGAGGTAACATTGTGGTGTAAGTGGAATTTCCCTATTATTAAATCAGTAGGAGACTAATAGGTGACCCGTGCGATGCACGGAAAATTTATTTTTAAAATGAAAAATTAATTTTTTAGTCTTGATATTTTATGTGTAAAAAATTTTAACAACTGAAAGCCAAATACAAACAGATTTGATAAAGGTTGATGAAAATTTTTGTCACTGTATGTGATCTTATATAAAATAGGCTCATAAAAATAATTTCTTTTAAGTTTAAAAAAAAGATGTATTCTTAACCTGAAATCAAATTCTCATATGTTAATCAAAATTACAAAAAATCATGAATAACACTTGTATAAAAAAAAAAAAAAATTCTGAAAAAAAGTAAAAACAACGGAAAATTCTATAATATAAAAATTATGACTTAATTATAACTCATGGTATATTATTTTGGCTATTAATTGAAAAGGTATTTGCTAATTTCTTATGCTTTTGGTTATATCTAAAGTGGTGCATCGGATATTTAATTATACTTCAAGTGGTATTTGATTATGATCTATTATAATATTTTTATATGATAATATTTAAGTATTTTATTACAGAAAAAAATATTAAGGTGGGTTGGCTCAAGTGTAGGATTTATGCTTATATTAGTAAGATCGTAAAAGTTATTCACATTGATACATAAAAAATTATAAATTCAAATCATAAATAATGTCCTCAAAGGGAATTAGACACAAAATCTCTATAACTTTAATAATTTCAGTTCTCAAATGGGTTCTGATTAATTATGTGACATGTCATAATAACCGCAAAATTTTTGTTCTAGCCAAATTATTTTTGCATATATTTTCTGATAGAGCTTATGAATGTGCATTATCAGTAGTACTATAAATTCTAAAATTTTATTTAAAAATTATTCAAGAAACATCAATAAGTGCCTTAAATATACATAATCATTTTCAATGAATCATTTATCTTTAATAATACTCCATACTATTTATCATTTAACATTTGTCAATTTATCTTCTAAAAACTTAACAAAAAAAAAGTATTAAGTTCTATTATTATAATCAATCAATATCAAATTGGACGCCATACATATGTAAATCACTCATAGAAATATGATGTTTGACACAAAATCACAATGAACTTAACTTAATTAATGTAATGATATTTTATACTGTGATATGTGTTACAAAAAATAATATTAATTTTTAATTTAAATTATTTATTTTAATAATTTTAACCTTATCGTTCTGTAAAAGTGTTACTTAAATACTTATATATAATAAATTTAGTTAAATTATTTGTTTATTTTGATCATTTTAGTTCTTTTGTGTTATAAAAGTGTAATTATCATATAATAGTTTTATATCACTATGTCAAAATTGGGCTTTAGCGGTGGTTTTTTACCATCGTTAAAGGCTGTAAAACCGCCATTAAAGCCTTTAACGGCGGTATTAACGGCGGTTTTGTTATCGCCGTTTATGCGCGTGTTGGAAAAAGTACAACCGTCATAAAAAGGTAAATTACCGTCGTTAAAAGTCGACCAAAAACGACGGTTCTTTACCGTTGTAAATAGGTTCGAATTTTTCAAAAAATAATCCTTTCTTCTTGCACTCCCCAAGTCTTGAACCCTCAACCTCTCATCCACCCACACCAACCACTCTACCACAGCCACTCTTCATGAAATATATTTCCTAAATAAATATTTAAACATTACTTTTACTTTATTGTAGATGGTCATGTTCAACCCTAGCCGCGCGTGGTCACCACTCACCGGAGCTCCGCCGGAGCTTGGCCGACAAAGACCACAGTCATTAACGGCGGTAATGAGAGGGCTTTAGCGGCGGTTTCATTACCACCGTTTAAAAATGGCTTTAGCGGCGGTTTTTTAATGGCGGTTTCATTACCGCCGTTAAAGGGTCATTACCGGCGGTTTTGTTAACGGCGGTAACGAAAACCGCCGTTAAAGATACATTAACGGCGGTATTAACGGCGGTTTCGTTACCGCCGTTTAAATAAACGGCGGTAACGAAACCGCCGTTAAAAAAACCGCCAATAATGCCCTGTTTTGGCGTAGTGTATGATATATATTAAAACATAAGATAGTAAAATAAACACTCATTTTGATATTAAAAATAATAGTTAAATTAAAAAGATAATTAATAATATAAAATTAAAAGTGATTCTAATTATTTAATTTTAATTTTATATTTATTTAGAAAATAAAAATATGTGGAAATAGAACTACACAAAGTTTATTTAAAAGATTAAATATAAATGTATTGTGATTAGATTTAGAAGCAAATATATAAATTAGTTATATAGAATATTAATTTTTTTTGTTAATATTATTTTTGAATTATTCATACATATTGTATATAGGCATACAAATTTAAATTAAATATAAATATTTTGTAATAAATAATTTCATATTAAATAAATAATTAAATATCAATTAATATTAAGGCATCAATACGATAGACAAACAATAAAAAAATATAAAAGAAAATTAATTTGAACCTTACAATACACATGATTAAGAAAATTTTGTCTTATTTATTTATTTGTATATTAAGATAATTTTTTTTTCAAATATTACAATAATTAAATTAAATTAAAATACAAACTATATAAAAAAAATTGACGATGACAAAACTAGGCCTCGTTTGGGAACCCTCCCTTTTAGCTAAAAAGCCAAAAAATTACTCAAAAAGCCAATAACTCATACCAAAAAGTCAAAGATTTTCTTTTCTCTCTACTTTTTGCACATCTTTTCGTAAAAAGCCAAAAAGTCATCCCAAACATACTAGTTTTTTTTAGCTCATATTTTAGCCAAATAGCCAAAAAATTATTAAATTAGCCTGTTCCCAAACGAGGGCTAAATACACGATGAAAAATATATGAAAAATAAGTATTTCTCAAATAGAGTATATGTGACATCTCGAAATAATTTGACATAAACTACCCACTTCCGAATAAGATATCACCCAAATCCCATTACATAAGATCAAATGTTCTACAAAATAATCTCACATGCGGTTATACATTCATTGATAAACTAGTACATGAATCTATAGCATGTAAAATCATCATATCAAAACGAATAAGGCCCTCAAAGGGCTTACAAGTTCCAAGGCAATAGCCCGGCTACACAAAATGGCCTCTCGGACCCATACACTTTAGCCCTTGGCTTTACAGAAAATTACACAAAAATATAAGAGCAAGCACTCTTCACAATCATGTCCACGCCATCAACTCGGCGGGATTACCACATCTTTACCTGTACCAAATCCCATAGGGGTGAGCATAAAGCCCAGTAGAGAAATTCTCACAAAGTATATACAGTTATGCTCTTTCCTCAACATAAAAATAAACGTAAATGCAATGCCATGCCAAGATTAATAAATGAGGAAAATATTCGTTTCAACGCACTATTTCAAAACACCATGTTCTCAGTATTATCATGTAATCTTATCAATTTCAAACTTTCAATATTAATTCAATAGCGGTGGTAAATACAACACTGGTAATTCCTAGGCTGGTGTCTGCAAGTAGACTCTACGAGTACTACCAAACTGTCGTTTTTACCGGTATTAACCAGAAGCCTTGACACCTATCCGCACGATTTTCCAGTCTTTCACCAAGGATACTCAGGCCAACTTATCAAGTACAACTACACTCCCTATCCGGACTTACCACGTATTTACCCCATATCACATTACCATAGTTCTCATTGCATTATTATGTTCTTTCATAAAACAATTATCTTCAATCGAAAGTTACAATGCAAAGTTAATAATAACATAAATGAGTATGTAATGCGATGATTTCTCATATCTCATAACATGCCTCCATTCTTAAAGTCTGTACAATAATGCCAACAATCATATTTCCCATTACCTCTTTTCAATGCTCTTTCCAAGATAACCATTTGTTATCTACACTTAGCCACATTTCACCTTTCACCATATTTGATAAGGTAATCTCATCAAGACTACATGTAATGTTCTTCAAGCATTAAATTCCACAATTCATAACACACAACTATCATCTTTCACTTAAATATTTCTTTACATTTAACAATAGTTGAGAAATAAGTCCTCCACCCTTTTATATCAAGAAAATCATCCTCCCATTATATCACATTGTGAAAATCCACACTCTTTTACATATTTAAACACAAGAAAAGAAGAATGTCATAGTTTTACTCATATTTTCAAAAAACCCCAATTTCTGGGGTTTCTATCAAAAACCCTACAACCCTCCCATTTCATGGTAAAACTCAATCAAAACCATATTTTTCTTAATTTGGCACAAAGAACATTCTTATGGATAAAAATAAGTTGAGATTTAAAACCCCTCTTTCAAAACTCCCATTTCTCTCTCTTCATTTAGTGCAAGATCAACATTAACACCACAACCTCATGAATGCTTTAAAATCAACATTTAGGAAGCAAAACTTGTATATATGACTTAAGAATTCCCTACCTCAAACTTGATGATGAAGAGAAAGTGGAACCCTAGCTTTGATGGAAGATCCTTCAACTTCTACCACCCAAGTGAAATTCTAGCTTTATCTTGAAGATTGAAGGAGGATGATGATGATCTAAGCCCAATGGATAGCAAGATTCAAGAGTTTTTAGTGCTTTGGTTAGGGTTTTAGAGAGAAGGAGGAGAGAAAATGTTTTTAGAGAGAGAGGGAGGGATTTTAGAATGAGATACAAACAGCCCCAAAGTGTGAAAAAAATAGGGTTTTCGGACTGGTCCTGCTCGGCACGTGCGGCACATTCCCCTGCATGTGCGGCTGCCCTCTCCCACATGTGCAACACTAATCCCCGCACGTGTGGCTGGTCCCGCACTTCCCCATCCGCACCTGCAATTTAAGCAGAATGCAACACCTCCGAGCTCCCCTCTTCCCGCACATGCGGCTTGGCCTCCTGCATGTGCGGCCCTGGGCCCCCGCACGTGTGGTCCTGGCCCAGCAGCCTAGAAAAATCCCGTCTCGCTCCCAGGCACTCCGGACCTAACCTTGTACCTCTCAAAACCGGTGGAATTCAACACTGACAAACAAAACGAGAACGAGAGCGTTAATTTGAAATAACTTCTGAATGTTTCAATCCCAATGGGAACAAAAGAGGACGAAGTGGAGATGAAAGAAAAAGAAGGAAGAATAAAGACTCGGTCATCACAATTTATATAAAATTGGTTATTATAATTAAAATTGAGTTTGTGTACAATTTTATATGTAAAATGTGATTTTTTTAGAAAAAAAAAAAAAAGCCTTAGAATGTTCCACCTAAGTAATAAAAAAACACTATTTATATATCTATATAATAAAGTAGGATAGTTTTTGAAAATGTCTCAAAATGTATTAGAGATACATTTTGAATCAACGGTTCATATTATTTCATCTAACCATTTAATGATCAAGATGATTTCTTTACTTTTGTTTTTTCTCCTAAAATCTCTCTCTCTCTCTCTCTCTCTCTCTCTCTCTCTTTGAGTCTTTTCCCAACTTTCAGGTGTAGTGCACTACTTTCTCAAATGCAATTGTCTTCTTCATATCTAACATCACCATCTCTCTCTCTCTCTCTCTCTCTCTTTTTGAGTCTTTTCCCAAATTTCAGGTGTAGTGCACTACTTTCTCAAACGCAATTGTCTTCTTCATATCTAACATCACCATCTAAAAGTTTGCACCCACCCAACCTTCCTCTTTTTCTTTCATGTCTCACCTCATTCTCTTTCTAAACTCTTCTATCTCTCTTTCTCTCAGCCTCACTTTCCAGATTTGAAATTTTAAAACACATATTCACTCTTTCTCTCCCCCCACGCTTTTCTCACACTCTCTCTAAACTCTCCTATCTCTCTTAAGGCTCTCAGCCTCACTTCCTCTCGCCCCAAACCCAACAACCCGGTGGCGTCATCGAACAAGACTTGTTGTGACCCGATCCGGGAGCACCGTTAGGGACTCTGGTCCTCCAAAACGTCAACATTTCGGTTGAGAAATCGCTCACCGTGAACGAACCGTCACCGTACGATATCTGGTAGAGACATATCTGACGGTTGTTGCAGCCCGGTGAGTCAATTTGGTCAGACCGAAGATCGAGTTTGTCTGAGTGTAGCATTTCACCACAAAGAGCATTGGATCCAAATGAACTGTCGCCATACGATACCTGTTGAGGTCGCGGCCGATGGTAGTGTTGTTGTAGATAACCACGAATAAGGTTTTGGCTCTATGTCACGCTGGAAGGGGCGTGGAAGAGGCGTTCTAGGGTGGTAGTAAGAGTGGTTTCGGAGAGGGTTGTGTTGGTTGGGGTGGTGTAACTGTACAAAGAGGGTGATTTTGGATTCTAATTCGACAATGAGGGTTTTTTAATCTTAGATTGTTGTCCATAAGAGGGATTGTGGTTTGGAATTGGTGAGGTTAAAAGAGAGAGATAGAAAAAGGAAGATGAGTGAGAAACCAAACATTAATTTTATTTATTTACTTTGTTTTCTATAATTCGGGCATGCCCTAGATTTATGGTTTTATGTGTTTTATGCTCTTAAAAGTGAAGAGCATGCCCTAGATTTATGGGGTTTTTTGTAGTTAGTTTTTTTTTTTTTTTTTTTTTTTTTTTTTTTTTTTTTAAAGATGAAGAAGAAGAAGACCAATTTCACATGCCTTGTAACGGCCTCAAAATAATACATATAAACCCAACATTCAAGACATCCATAGACATGAGAGAATAAAGCATATTTCTATTTATCAGAGTATTTATTACAAAAGTCTTACATGTTGACAACAAAAGTAAATACCCCACGGGCTTACAACTTTCCAAGCCAACACTTGGTCACAAAAAGAGAGTACTAACTCAAATACACATTAAGCCCTTGGCTTGAATTTATATGTAATATCAAAACAGAATAACAAAAAAGATCTATCAGCCTCAAAGCCTCCCAAGCTACGTCCTTGGAGGTGACATATCACCTGAACCTGAAAATGATGTCCCATATAGGGTGAGCCAACGCCCAATAGAGATATGTTAAACATAATATGAGTAATAACTAAAACATTAGCATTTGATAAATGTTTAACTCATATAAACAAACATACATCCATTTCATAACCCATCCTTATTTACATACACATTCAATTCCCTTCCGTTTCATTATCTAAACCAATTCATGGTTATGGTTCCCTGTTCAACCAGACAGTTCATAATGAGACTACAACTCGCATTATTAACATTTCCATACTTCAATTCAAAATGAGATTTACAACTCATATCAATAATGCTTCAACACTTTAATTCGTCTACATTATGCAAACGCAATCAAGATTTCAGGACTTTCACCCTGGACACTCCGGCCAACTTAGTTATCGCTGGAGTCCATCCCTTATCTCCTCCCAAATCCGGTTTAGTAGTACATCCCCTATCTCCTCCCAAACAATATACATATACAATGTATTTAAACACTTATCATATACAATGATCAAGCAAAGCACATATTTAATGCATTATCCCACCCGTCATATTCAATGACATTCACAATTGATTAGTTTTAATTCACCTAATTATCATGCAGTGTCTACAACAGTCAAACCTATCCTCCACCGACAGCCCAACACAATAATTTCTAAATAGATAATAAATTATCAAACAGATAAATTATCTACAATTTCAAAGGTGAGTGATTAATCAATCCAACTACGCCATTCCATCTTATAACTTCCTAATTTCATGATTTTCAATTCAATTTCACATTCTCATACTTTCCCAAATTAATTTAATCACATTAAATTAGGGTTTTTCCCCCCTTGTTCCCAACTTTGGCCCTAAGGCTCATTTATCATCAATAGACCTCAATAACCTCATTTTAAGACCCATATACACATGTATAATTCAAAAGGAACAAAACCCCTCTTTACATATTTCAAGCTTTGAAACCCTAATACCCAAAATTTCCCAACTTCAACATTTAATCAAAAAGACTACATATTTATGTCAAAGACCATAAATATGAGTAGTTATCCCTACCTCAAATGGAGAGACTCAAAGGTGATGATGAGAAAACTCGAAGGTGCTCCAAAACCAAAGATTTTCGGATCCAAACGTAGCCCACACCAAGCTCTACACTTTTTACAAAGGGACAATGGTGGAAGATCACTAGAGCTAGATGATTTTGTAGAGAGAAGATGTATTCTAGAGAGAGGAGCTCTCAAATGAGGGTTTTGAAAAGCTAGAGAGAGAGAGAGTTGAAAAAGTGATTTAAAATGACACAGTTGCGATCTGATATACGTATAGTTCGCTCGAGCGGAGAATAGGACACTCGAGCGTAAGACACAAAAACATCACCCGCTCGAGCGCAAATATACTCGCTCGAGCGCCAAGGCACAACAGCAAAGCACTACCAGCTCGAGCGCAAATAGACCCGCTCGAGCGTAGAATACATCCCTCTAGTACTTTACAGACTTCGAATACCCGCTCGAGCGGAAAGATACCCGCTCGAGCTTAGACTCGCTCGAGCTTAAGGAACGCCACTCGAACGCGAAAAACACCTCTGCAGTATATCTGCAGATGCACAAAATGATGAAAGGATGCAAACTCCGTTAGAGCGTAACAAGACCCGCTTGAGCGGATCATCAAAAATCTAGGCAACGAGATTAGAGACTAAAACTCAACCAACCTGTTCGAAACACGCCCAAGAGATCCCAAAACTCAAATACAAGGGATTAAATGATGGAAATACAACATATACAACAATAGACATCCACGGAACCGAGTCGGAATACAATAACCAATAGAGGAAAAATCGGGATCACTATAACCTCCCTCCCTTAAAAAGTTTCGTCCCCGAAATTAGTTACAAGTTTCAAAAACATGATTTCTCAATTCTCAACAATATTACAATTCGATGTTCAACATCCTAACCCATTACCGGTCATCCCATCTCTTTTCAAGAGGCAATTTACAATATGGTACAACATGCATTATCAATATGCATTCCTTTGAATTTCAACAAGTCTCAACACATTCAACATATACGATGTTAAATTTAACTTCCATTTTCAAGGCATATTCAATAATACTTCCATAAACCGAAATATATACAATGTTTTACAACTTAAGACATATTCAATGTTCTTAAAGTTTATCAATACAACAAAATATTCCACATATGGTCAAACATCCACAAATAGATCCGGACACTTCTCTCGGACCTCCAATTCACGTTCCCAAGTGGCTTCCTCAATCCCGTGATGTTTTCACAAAACTTTTACGAAGGGAATGGTCTTGCCTCGCAAGACCCCGCTTATCCAAGACCCTCACCTGTCTCTCCTTATACGAGGCATCTTCATCTACCTTTAAGTCGGTCCAATCTAATACATGTAACGGATCCAGCTCGTACTTCCGAAGCATACTAACATGAAACATGTCATGTACTCCGGACAACTGCGGCAGCAAAACTAAATGGTAGGCAACCTCGTCAATCCTCTCAAGGATCTCGAAAGGGCCAATAAACCGAGGGGATAACTTCTCACTCTTCCCAAACCTCATCAAACCCCACCTAGGTGATATTTTCAGAAAGACGTGATCACCCACCTCAAATGACAAAGGCCTCCGCCTACGGTCGGCATAACTTTTTTGGCGACTCTGGGCTGTGATAAGCCTCTTACGGATAAGCTCAACTTTCTCCGTCGTCTCCCGAACCAACTCCGGGCCCAACAAAGGTGCATCACCCACCTCGGCCCAACACACTGGAGACCTACACGGTCGGCCATACAAGGCCTAAAACGGTGCCATGCCAATACTCGGTTGGAAACTGTTGTTATAGGAAAACTCCACTAAGGGCAAGTGCCTCTCCCACGACCCACTAAAGTCAAGGACACAGCCTCGAAGCATATCCTTAAGGATCTGAATAGTACGCTCGGACTGCCCATCAATCTGAGGATGACAAGCCGTGCTAAAGGTCAATCTAGTGTCCAAGGCACTCTGCAAACTCTGCCACAACCTAGCAGTAAAACGTGGATCTCTATCTGAGACGATTGGCAAGATGATCTACCGAATCTCTCACGCGCATAGGAATAAAGTGCGCTGACTTAGTTAACCGGTCCATGACCACCCAACTAGCATCACTATCCCGCTGAGTCCTCGGAAGACCTACAACGAAGTCCATCGTGACATGCTCCCATTTCCACTCGGCAATAGGCAAGGGTTGTAACAAACCCGCTGGCCTCTGATGTTCGGCCTTCACTTGCTGACAAGTAAGGCACTTAGATACAAAAACTGCCACATCCTTCTTCATACCCCTCCACCAAAACTAGCGACCTAAATCACGATACATCTTAATGCCTTCCAGATGCACCACAAGGCGAGAATGGTGAAACTCTCGGAGTATTTCCTCCCAGCAAGACTCTGGTACAAACAAGCAGTCTTGGTACCTCACACTCAGGTAGGGATACACAGTCAAACCCTTCTCAATCTTCCCACTTGAGAGCTTCTCCCCGAGGGATTCTACCTTAAGGTCACTACTTTGTGCCTCTAACACTCAATTCACAAGTGTAGGCTACGCAACTACAGAAAACAAGGCCGCAGACTCAACAGATTCACCCAGAAGCAAATCAAACTCGCCAAGTGCACCCAACATTTCCCACTCCCAGATGGCTATACAAGCTACATCACTAATGGATTTCCTACTAAGGGCATCGGCCACAACATTGGCCTTCCTGGGATGGTAATACAACTCAAAGTCGTAATCCTTAATAAACTCTATCCACCTCATCTGCCTTAAGTTCAAGTCTTTCTGTGTAAACCGATATTTCAGACTCTTATGATCCAAGAACACCTCGAACTTCTCACCATACATGTAGTGTCTTCAAATTTTCAATGCAAAAATCACAGCTGCTAACTCTAGGTCATGTGTAGGGTAGCTTCTCTTATGTATTTTCAACTGCCGTGAGCCATAGGCTACCACTTTCTCCTCTTGCATCAACACACAACCCAAACCCTTTCGTGAAGCATCACAATACAATGCATAACCCAAACTCCTCTCCGGAATAACCAAAACTGGATCGGTAGTAAGCCTAACTTTAAGTTCTTGGAACGACTTTTCACAAGTCTCACTCCATACAAATTTGACCCCTTTCCTCGTCAACCTAGTCAACAGCGAAGCTAGCCTAGAGAAATCCTTCACAAACCGACGGTAATAACCAGCCAATCCCAGAAAACTGCGGATTTCAAAAACATTCTTAGGCCGTGCCCAATCTTGCACTGCCTCTATCTTGGATGTATCAACTGACAGCCCTTCCTCGGAGACCACATGGCCTAGGAACTAAACCTCTCTTAACCAGAACTCACACTTCCTAAACTTAGCATACAACTTATGGGCTCTAAGCAACTCAAGCACCACTCTCAAGTGTTCCTCGTGCTCCTCATCAGAAGGTGAATAAATCAGAATGTCGTCTACGAAGACAACCACAAAACGATCTAAGAATTCCCAAAAAATTCGGTTCATCAAGTCCATAAACACTGTTGGTGCATTGGTGAGCCCAAAAGGCATCACCAGAAACTCATAATGGCCATACCGTGTACGGAATGCCATCTTCGGGATGTCCTCCTCCCTGACCATCAACTGATGGCAACCTGATCTCAAATCTATCATAGAGAAACAACGAGACCCTTTCAACTGGTCAAACAGATCATTTATACGGGGCATAGGGTACTTGTTCTTAACCGTAGCCCAATTCAATTTCCGGTAATCAATACAAAGTCTCAAGACACTATCTTTCTTTTTAGCAAAGAGGGTCGGTGCTCCCCACGGTGAAGTACTAGAGCGAATGAAGCCCTTATCTAGCAACTCATGGAGTTGAATCTTTAGCTCACTCAACTCGGCTGGGGCAAAACAGTACGGTGCCATGGAAATCGGTACCGTGCTAGGCACTAAGTCAATAGAGAACTTGATCTCTCGATGAGGTGGTAAACTAACAAGATCCTCGGGAAAACATCCGAATATTCACAAACCACTCTGGCCAACTCAGCCTGGGTCTCATTACACTCACTACTCACACAGCTAGCGAGAAAGCAACTAAGCTCACTCCGCCCTCGCGGATCATACATTGGTGGTAAAACACTACCAACCCGATCCCCCAAGAAATGAAAATAATCTCCGCTCAAGGTATATACAGTAACCCTCTGGCAGTAGCAATCAATAACAGCCCGGTATGACGATAACCAGTCCATACCCAAAATCACATCAAAACCTGACATAACCATTACTATAAAAGAAAGTGAAAGCCGGCGGTCAGCGACCTCTATATCGCAACCTCTACACCCTTGTTTCAAAATCAACTCACCCCCAACAAGTGATACAACACAAATAGGAGATGCTAACTGCGCCAACTCCAAGCCCAAAATAGAAGCAAATGCAGCAGATGTAAAAGAATGGGATACACCCGTATCAATCAACACATTAGCAACCGAGTTGCAAAATAGAAAGGTACCTCTTACAACAGAGGGAGCCGATACAAGATCCTGCGCTATAATAGCATACACGCACCCTGAAGGCCTCTGATCTACCTGCTCACCTCTCGGAGCAAAAAGATCGCCTGACAGATCGAGCCAAGAGGCTCCTGATTGGCCTCGAGGCCCGAATCGATCAGGTTGGCTGAAAACTCTGCGTCTGCCTCGAACCAGACGCACCCGATGTACCACTCAACTGCGGGCAAAACCTCTTCAGGTGCCCCACCTAACCACACTGGTAACAAGAGAGCGGCTCGCCTCTGCCCTGACTCTGGTTCTGAGGACGAGCAGAAGATGAAGCTGCTTTCTGCGCTCCTCCTCTCCGCAGGCAAGCTGGAGACTTGTGGCCCAGCTAGCCATATTTGTAACAGGTAAAGTCTCCCTGACTGCCTCTCCAGAGCCTACACTCAGCACTGGAAAGGTAGATCTCGCAAATGCACCCTGGGACTGCTGAGGGTTAGCACCCCTCTGTCTCCTACCATCCCCCTGACCATCTTGACTCCTCTTGGAGCCCCTCATCCTCTCATCCTCCTCATGCATAATAATCTCAAGATGAGCCGTAACATCCACAAGGTGTCTATACTCCCGAGTCATGGACCCAGTAACCCTAAGCTTATGTCCGATCCTTAACTTCTTTTCGAACTCAAGACAACGGCGTTCCTCAGACGCCACTAGCTCAGGTGCAAACCTCGATAAACTGGTAAATGCAGCCTCAAATTCAGCCACTGGGGTATTCAACTACTTGAGCTGACAGAACTGATCCCTCAACTTCTCCCTAACAGCGGGAGGCAAAAACTTCTCCTGGAAGGCATCAACGAAAGCCTCCTAAGTCCCACCAATACGACCTCGAGCAAACTTCCACCACTGACATGCGTCTCCTTTCAGCTAGAAGGACGCCAAGGTCACCATCAAGGCTCTGTCTTCGATGCCTAGCATCTCAAACGTCTTCGTCATCTGCTGAAGCCACTTATTAGCCTTCAGTGGCTTTTTTGTGTCACCCAAGAACTCATCCGGATTGGACCGGAAAAACTCCCTCTTCAGAAAAGAAGGCCATGCCTCAGCAACATGAACGCTCCTGCCATCTCGCGGGCTAAGGCGTCCATGGCCTGCTGACCTACTGGCTCGGCCATATTGGCCTGACCAACACCCTTCTGTGGCGCCGAAATCTCATCCGGTATAGGCATCTCCTGCCTCCTAGGCCTACCTCGCCTACCACCACGTCCTTGTCCTGATATCCTAATAAAGGTAACAAGAACATTGGCACATTCACAAATGTGCCGAAGCTATTTCACTCGCATCCTAGTGCATTGGACAATAGTAATTCACTCCACGTAAGCACATAATCACATAAGCACTTACAAATTTCGTTTCCGGATAATGACAGTCCTATGGCGTTGCTAGAATTCCAATTAGAAACAGCATTGATCAAGTGCTTTTCCAACAGGACTCCCAGAAACCCAAAGGTCCAATCAACATCCTCGAAACTAAATCCCATACCCATATAGTCACATAAACATGTTATCACATAAGTACATAATATTACACCTAAGTCTCTAACAAGCGAGACAAACCTATCGTGGTACTAACCACTTTCCACGTACCCAAAGTATTCAAACACGGTACGCTCTAATACCAAGTTGTAACGCCCTCAAAATAATACATATAAACCCAACATTTAAGACATCGATAAACATGAGAGAATAAAGCATATTTCTATTTATCAGAGTATTCATTACAAAAGTCTTACATATTGACAACAAAAGTAAATGCCCCACGGGCTTACAACTTTCCAGGCCTACACTTGGTTGCAAAAAGAGAGTACTAACTCAAATACACATTAAGCCCTTGGCTTGAATTTACATGTAATATCAAAAGAGAATAACAACAAAGATCTATCAGCCTCAAAGTCTCCCAAGCTAAGTCCTTGGAGGTGACATATCACCTGAACCTGAAAATGATGTCCCATATAGGGTGAGCCAACGCCCAGTAGAGATATGCTAAACATAACATGAGCAATAATTAAAACATTAGCATTTGATAAATGTTTAACTCATATAAACAAATGTACATCTATTGCATAACCCATCCTTATTTACATACACATTCAATTCCCTTCCGTTTTATTATCTAAACCAATTCATGGTTATGGTTCTCTATTCAACCAGACAGTTTATAATGAGACTACAACTTGCATCATTAACATTTCCATACTTCAATTCAAAATGAGATTTATAACTCATATCAATAATGCTTCAACACTTCAATTCATCAACGTTATGCAAACGCAATCAAGATTTCGAGACTTTCACCCTGGGCACTCCGGCCAACTTAGTTATCACTGGAGTCCGTCCCCTATCTCCTCCCAAATCCGATTTGGGAGTACATCCCCTATCTCCTCCCAAACCGTGGAGTACATCCCTTATCTCCTCCTAAACAATATACATATACAATGTATTTAAACACTTATCATATACAATGATCAAGCAAAACACATATTCAATGCGTTAACCCACCCGTCATATTCAATGACATTCACAATTGTTTAGTTTTAATTCATCTAATCATCATGCAGTGTCTACAACAGTCAAGACTATCCTCCACCGACAGCCCAACACAATAATTTCTAAACAGATAATAAATTATCAAACAGATAAATTATCTACAATTTCAAAGGTGAGTGATTAATCAATCCAACTACACCATTCCATCTCATAACTTCCCAATTTCATGATTTTCAATTCAATTTCACATTCTCATACTTTCCCAAATTAATTATACAAATTAATTTAATCACATTAAATTAGGGCTTTTCCTCCCTTGTTCCCAACTTTGGCCCTAAGGCTCATTTATCATCAATAGACCTCAATAACCTCATTTTAAGACCCATATACACATGTATAACTCAAAAGGAACAAAACCACTCTTTACATATTTCAAGCTTTGAAACCCTAACACCCAAAATTTCTCAACTTCAACATTTAATCAAAAAGACTACATGTTTATGTCAAATACCATAAATGTGAGTAGTTATCCCTACCTCAAATGGAGAGACCCAAAGGTGATGATGAGAAAACTCGAAGGTGCTCCAAAACCAAAGATTTTCGGATCCAAACGTAGCCCACACCAAGCTCTACACTTTTTACAAAGAGACAATGGTGGAAGATCACTAGAGCTAGATGATTTTTTAGAGAGAAGATGTATTCTAGAGAGAGGAGCTCTCAAATGAGGGTTTTGAAAAGCTAGAGAGAGAGAGAGAGAGTCGAAAAAGTGATTTAAAATGACATAGCCGCGATCTGATATACGTATAGTCCGCTCGAGCGGAGAATAGGATGCTCGAGCGTAAGACACAAAAACTTCACCCACTCGAGCGCAAATATACCCGCTCGAGCGCCAAGGCACAACAGCAAAGCACTACCCGCTCGAGCGCAAAAGGCATGTGAAATTGGTCTTCTTCTTTTTTTTTTTTTTTTTTTTTTTTTTTTTTTTTTTTTTTTGCATTTGCTTTGTGGCTAGTGCTACTTGGTTTGATTATGGTTATGTTAAAAAATGTTTGTGGAATTTTTTTTAGTTTACAAAGTTGAAATTAAAATTTAAATGAATAAAAAAAAGTGAAGTTGTTTGGTTATTAAGAGACGAAACATCATTAGAAATATTTATGTTTAATGGTGAGATTAAAATATAATTAAAAGATTTTTTTTTGAAAACATTTTTTTCTTTGGTGAACAAATTTGAATTCAAAATTTAAATTGGGGTGTTAACAAAAAAAAAAAAAAAAGTGATTTAGTTTTATTATTAAAATGTAATATTTTCACAAGGAGAGAGAAGAGGGATAATGGGGGTGGTATGATTTATTTAAAGAGTGAAAAAGATAACATATTTTTATTTTCAAATAATTAATCAGACCTATATTTATATTTTAATCTCAAATTTTTAAAAAATATATTTATTTAGTTGATTTCAAATAACTCTTAACTTCTTTTCTTTTCATTCTTTCTTTCTTTTTCTTCTTCTTCTTCTTCTTTTTTTTTTTTTGTTTTTCTTTCTTTTTTTTTAAAAAAAAAAAGAAAAGAAAGTGAATGCACTCACGTAACCTTTTTTGCCTTAAAAGTCAATCCATGTGATGATCTCAAGGTATTTGTTTTGGCCTTTTTAAGCATTCCACATTGGGATAGCATGTGGTGTGCATCCTGCCCACCACCATGGTTGATGTTATTACAAGGTGCTCGTTTGCGAATTTTGATTTTTAATAATAAAAAAAAAATTTAAAAATTGCTGCAAGTTGTTAAATTCTTTATTTTAATTTTTATATGTTTTTATAAAATAGAAAAAAACATTTTAAAAATCAATTCCCGAAGACTCCCTAAATGGTAGACTCATGAATTGGATTAGATCAACGGCGAATCTAAGCTTTTGAGTCGGATCTAAACTTTCTTTTCGTAGATTTCGTAAACTTTCAAAAATTTATTGGTGAGTGTCTTTCTCAAGGACTATTTGATGATAAAATTTAAAATGTTCGAAAAAGAAGATAAGAGAATATTGATGTAATTCATAGGTTTATATAGAATTCTTCATTTGTATATGGTGGTGATTTTGCTAAGCCTTTCTCCAATAAGGAATCAGCACGTGCAGTAGTATCTTAGAGCAAGTCCAATGGTTTATAGCTAAAATGAATAATTAAAGTTATAATTTAGTAATAAATAGTGTAAAATAGTTATAAAATAATAATGTTACTCTAATGGTTAAATTACAATTTTTTGCAAAACTATGCAAAATTTTTACCAACTAGTCGACCATCTGGTCATCCACCGGGTCGATCACTTGCCTTCTAAAATTGTTGCATTGACAGTTTTAACTATAGATAAAATTGGTATCAAATTTGACAAAAGATATATCAAAAGTATAATTTAATAATTCTGATAATTCATTGTTAGAGATGAAAAAAATAAAATCCATACTATTTTAAAATAATAACAACTCCAATACCTTACTATTAGAATTACTCTTAAGATGTGAATAATAGTATTAATTGTACGGGGGCGAAATATTCTCTGTTCTCCGTACTCCTTGAACTCAAGCTCCACGTAACGCCGCTCGCTCAAATCGAAGACAAGGAGTCGCTCAAGGTGTTGTCAAGATAGTCCCTTCAACGATCAAGTTAGACCACTTGAAGAAGAAGAAGAGAGAACATTTTAGAGAGAGAGAGAGAGAGAGAGAGAATTGTTCAGATTGCTTACCTCCAACGTCCCCCATTCCTCCTTTTTCTAGGTTGGCCATGCAGCCTCAGGGATTGTGCGCGCACTACCTCTGCTGTCCTTCCCTGGATAGGTGGCAGTGCTCCTCTCTCACTACCTTACGCGTGTAAAGGCTAAAACCTCCAAACAGCATGTGTGGAACTGCCAAACGGTATTGATGCGTGCCAGGAGTAGATTTCCCCTTTATCACATCATTGGTTTAGGTGGCACACTCAACCGAGATATCATGACCGACCTATCTCTTGGGAAGAAACACCACCATGATCAGTACGGCCGAGCTGTAAGAAGTCGGTCCAACCAAACTAACTAGCCGTGAGGCATGCCGGCCTTCGTCCTGGTCTAAATTCATTACGTGCTGTGCTTGGCTCGGTTCAAACGCACCATTGCAGATCCAATCCAAATACTTAGCCAAGTCACAGCTCGATTGGGCATATGCATGTCTTCGCACTCGATCAGCGACACAGCCCGGCCACACGTGATAGCCCGAGAAGTCTTGCCGATTCGGTTCGGTGCCATAGCTCGATGCAAATCTCTCTCTCAATTGCCCCTTAATCCCATCCGAGCTGAGCGTGATTTGGGATTATCATTCTGACTTGGCTATCCGAATTGGTCGGTCATTGGGGATTGCGCCAATAGTCTTGTCATCGATCGTACAGCCGTACTAACAGAACCATCTTTTCGATGCCACGTGGCCTCACGTCATTGGACCCGTACAACCCCATAGCTGTCTTCCTCACGCGCAAAATTCAAACGGTTGCCGCCGTTTGGGTTCCCCCACTCTTTTTATACGCGTGTGAGGGGCCATATGAACCCTACTGTTCATCTTCCCTCCTAAGCTAAACCCTAGCCTCCAAATCGCCATCGCCATTCTTCAAGTTATTTTCGACCATTTTCGACCATTTTCGATCTTTTAGAAGCAGCAGACGAGCCCGAGGTCTACTGATCTTACCCAGGCGTCCATTACCCATAAGTTTTTCTGCCCCTCTTTGCATTTTTCTATCGTTGTTCTTCATGTTCTTCATTTTTGTTTTTCGTGTTCTTGCCTAGGACTGTTAGAATCCTACCAGTGCCCTCTCTTTGGGGTAATACTAGTACACCCTAGGAAAAACTGGAATCAGAGAAGCAGATGGGGCTCCCATGCCCCTTGTTTCCCCAAGTTTCAATGCACAAATTCCATATTTAGGATAAATAGCCTAAACCCCGAGCGAGACCGAGCAAAACTCAACTTTTTGATCTGTAAATAGGATTTAACCGAGCAAAAACCTGTTTGTGGTCTTGTTTTGAGGCCAAGACCGAGCTGCAACAAGGGGGCTAGAACCGATCTAGGAAGGCCAAGTCGGCCAGATACTGAAGCCGAGATAGGAAAAATATACCGATCAAACGCCCCAGGATTCTAAACCGAGCTAGACACTTCTGTTGGAGCGGCAATTTATGCCACGCTAATCCTTGGACTTATTTCTTAATAATGCAAAACAAACTAGGATCGACCAGTTCGCCCAAATACTACCACCGGTGAAGCTCAAAGTCCGAGCAAACATTCACCAAATTTTCACCGAGATACGACCTAAATCACCCTACTAAATAAAACCGAGATAGATGGGGAAGTACCGGTTCATGGTGAATTCTCCCGGGGCACTGGCCGAGTTCCGTAGAGAGTACAACATTCCAGATGATGTCCACTTGGAGCTCGCCAAGAAAGAAGACACTCCCTGGGGCGAGCTGGACAAATGCCCCTTCACGGTGGTGTCCATTGTAGAAGGAGGCCCGCTCTGGCCCAACCACCGACCATGAGTTTTTAAGGCAGACTAGGCTATGCCTGACCCAAGTCTCCAATAATACATACAAAATAATAAATGGTGTGGCCGAGCTAAATAGAATACTCGGTTTGAATCTCGGCCTCGCCGAGATATTTCACCAATATAGTCTTAGCAAAAATAAAGGTTGGCTTTGCTAGTATCTGAAGGTCAGAAAAGGCCGAGCAAAACTCATCGAAGGTAATCCGGACAAAGAAACAAACGACGACGACTTCCTGTGTGTGTCCGGTCATATGAGGACACCGAGGCGCCTATACCGGGCTAGTACATTAGGAAATATTTTGGGAGTGCCGGTGAGCATCTTGGCGAATATATATTATTTTCTTTCTGAATTGATCTTTTTACTGCCGATCTAACACTTGCCTTCTTGTTGCAGATTATAAACTCTTGGCAGATGATTACTCAAGCAAACCAAGAGGCCATTAGGTTGCATTATGCATCCGCCGAGGAGAGGAATCAGCCAACCGCTCGCTGGAACCAAGTTATCGCTACACGTCAGAGGAGCAGGTGACAGACTTCTTACAAGCGCCCTCTCCAGAACTGGATCCCAACCTTCCCCCAATCAGATTAGTTCCACTGACGACCAAGAAAGAAATGGAAAAAATCCGGGCTATCAAGTCGATGATTACCGGTGAGCAGAGCGGCTCCTAGCCATCGGAGAAAGCTGGGGGAACTTCTTCCAATCCGGCCGTAAAGGCGAAGGGGGCCGTGTTGGCTCTCGCCAGTGAAGAAGGTGTAACTCGATCCAAGAAGAGATCGAGAAAGGATTCGGCCAAATAGCGTTTGGCAGATGAAGACTCACGAGCACGCCTCCGCTGACTTAGGGACTAGATTGAGCAACCGAGCCGAGCCATCCGCTGCTCCAATGCCCACCCACCGTCGCCTCAAATGATGTACAAAGGTTAGGCGCCTTTGGTAGACTCATCACGCCAACAATGACTACTCTCTCGGCTTTAACATAACGAAGGGGTTGCTACTCCATGCCGACATGAAGAAGCACGATGAGCTGTTCGACTTGAAGGTTCTTCGCTCGGCAGCAAAGTCGATAGTGTTGGTAAGTTTGCAAGTTCTGTAAGTGTCTACTTGGTTATGGAGTTCTGACATTTTTTTTTTGTTGTGCAGGCCGCGCAGAAGAATTACCTGGCCCACGAGCAAATGATTGTCGTGCGGAAAAGTCTACGGGAGGCAATTACCGACAACAAGGCCAAGACGGCCGAGTTGACGAAACTGAAGGCCGCGAAGGAAGCAGTAGAGGCCGAACGCGACAAACTTTCTGAATGGTTGGCCCGGGCAGACGAGGACAAGCAGAGGGCCCTCCAAATAACGAAGGCCCGATACATTGCCGAGCTGCGCAAACTCCGCGATGCCCACAAAGCCGAGGTGGATAAGGAGGTCGACGAGACTACGGATCGTGGTTATGCGGAGGGCAAGAGTGCTTACGAATGGCAAGTTCAGGGGACCAAGGACATTTTTTTCCAGTGCAGTTCGAAAATGGCTGTGGAAAAACTTGGCCTTGGTCAGGACGCCGACTTGTTCTAAAATCCGCCTGCTGCCTTCATTCTGACCTATATGCAGGCTTATGCAAGCACTGTGCAGAAGAGGCTTATTGAAGAGGCTAAGCCAAAAGCTGAAGCAGAAGCAACCACCATGCAACTTGCCGAGCAAAATCCTCCACCCGAAGCTTCCGAGGGGGCCAAAGAACAAGAAACCGAGCAAGAGGTTGTCGCGGTGGCGAATGCTCTGGTAGATAAAGCCGAGGTGGGACTAGCCGAACAAGCTAATCATGTAGACTTAGATTGATCGTCTTTCCTTTTGTTTTGTTTTGTAATAGGGCTCGGCCCCACTTTTGTAATCCTGATTTCACAATCAATGAAAAGTTCTACTTTTTGCTCGCCACGTACCTATTTTTGTGCGATTGTTATTTCCTTGGTTATAATGAGCAACCCTTCTAAGGTTTTAACAACTCAAACAACAACTCAACTCAAACAGCATCAACGTTTGCCGAATACGGCATCAACAACTCAAACAGGGGCATAATGTCAGCCAAGCGAGCGAGCGGTAATCGTCGAGAGTAAAATTCAAATGGCCACGGTTGGGTGGCATGAGCGCGAGAATCACTTACTAACACAAGTTGGGCAAAACGCCAACATTTTACTCGGGCGAGCAAAATCAGCTCGGCCCTTTGCAATTTGGGCAAAACGCCAACATTTCTCTTGGGCGAGCAAAATCAGCTCGGCCGTTTTGTAGGTTGGGCAAGACGCCAACATTTCACTTGGGCAAGGAAAATCAGCTCGGCCCTTTGCAATTTGGGCAAAGCGCCAACATTTCTCTTGGGCGAGCAAAATCAGCTTGGCCCTTTTTCGGGTTGGGCAAGACGCCAACATTTCACTTAGGTGAGCAAAATCAGCTTGGCCCTTTGCAAGTTGGGCAAAATGCCAACATTCTACTCGGGAGAGCAATGTCAGCTCAGCCCTTTGCAAGTTGGGCAAAACGCCAACATTCTATTCGGGCAAGCAAGGCCAGCTCGGCCCTTTGTAAGTTGGGCAAAACGCCAACATTTTACTCGAGCGAGCAAAGTCAGCTTGGCCCTTTGCAAGTTGGGCAAAACGCCAACATTTTACTCGGGCGAGCAAAGTCAGCTCGGTCCTTCTGCAAGTTGGACAACACACCAATTGTTTGTACGGTCTCTGTCAAGCCATTGTTGGCTTCTTGTCCCTGGCATTCATAATAGCCCAATACCCTTGTGATGACATTGTACAGAAACACATAATATAAGAAAAAAGTGGGGCTATCTTTCATTACGTGTTAGCGATTTACATCAAATGCCAAAAGGCTAAGGTTCAAAAGGCAAAGGAACAAAAACGATTACATTTCAAAAGTAAAAAAAATCTTAAGATTAGCTGCATTCCATGGTCTGGGGATAACTTTACCATCTAAGTCTTCTAGATGGTATGCCTCTTTGTCTGCAAGGCCAGTTACCTTATATGGCCCTTCCCAATTTGCACCCAGTTTGCCTTCGCCAGGGGTCACCGTGTTGCCCATCACCTTTCTCAAGACCCAGTCTCTGATCTTGAATAGCCTTGGATGCACGGCCTTGTTGTATTTCCTGGAGAGTTCTTGCTGGTAGGTTGCAATGTGGATTAGCGCCCGTTCCCTCCTTTCTTCAGTCAGGTCAAGTTCCAAGGCCACTGTTTCATTGTTCGAGTCTGGCTAAAAACTTTCAGACCGGATGGTTGGCATGACGATTTCCAGTGGGATGACAGTCTCCATGCCATAGGCCAAGGCAAATGGTGTTTCCCCGGTCGAACGTCTTGGCGTAGTGCGGTATGCCCAGAGCACGTTGGGGAGTTCTTCAGCCCACTTCCCTTTGGCTTTCTCTAGCCGTTTCTTCAGCCCGTCCAGGATGGTCTTGTTTGAGGCTTCTGCTTGACCATTTGACTGAGGGTAGGCCGGTGTTGAGTTGTAGAACTCAATCTTTAACTCCTCGCAAAATCCACGAAAAAGTTTCCCATCAAATTGGGTGCCATTATCTGAAATGAGGACCTTTGGTATACCGAAGCGAGTGATGACATTTTGCCAAACGAACTTCTTCACATCTTTTTCCTTTCTGGTTGCCAACGGCTCGGCCTCAATCCACTTAGTGAACTAGTCGGTAACAGCGATGAAAAACTTGCGGTTGCCTGGAGCTGTTGGGAGTGGTCCCACAATATCCAACTCCCAAAGCGCGAACGACCAAGGACTTGTAAGGAGGAGCAGCTCTCTGGCAGGCTGGTGGATTTGGTGAGCAAATTTTTGACATTTTTCACACCTGCGAACGTATTTCTGTGCGTCCGCCTGCATGCACGGCCACCAATAACCTTGAGAAATTGTTCGGTAAGCCAAAGACCTTCCCCCAATATGACTCCCGTAGATGCCTTCATGAATCTCATACAGGAAAGCTTCCACCTTGACGAGGTGGACGCACTTTAGATACGGCCCGATGAAAGACTTCTTGTATAAGGCTCCAGATGGAGAGAGCCAAAACCGTTCTGATTTGGCCCGGATTTTGTTGGCTGCCTTCTTTTCTTCTGGTAGAATTCTACTTTTAGGAAGGCGATGATGGGGTCTATCTAGGATGGTCCCAAGTCAGCGCAGAGTACTTCGGACATTTCTGGTTCGTCAATGCTTGGCTGAGGTAGGAATTCTATCATCAAAGGATTGGGGAAAGCTGTTTGCGTGGATGCAAGGCCGGCCAATTCGTCAGCTGTGTTGTTTTCTTCGCGGTTGATTTGTTCCACTCTTATTGCGGTGAACTTTTTGATTTCTGTGCGTACCAGTGCCTGATATTTGGCCATTCTTTCATCCCTGGCTTCATACTCCCCAGAGACCTGATTGACCACCAGCTTGGAGTCGTTGAATACCATAAGAGCCGACGCTTTCATTCTTAATGCACTTCTCAATCTGGCAAGGAGGGCTTTATATTCTGCCTCATTGTTGGACACCGGGAAGCCGAGCGTAATTGCTTGCTCGATAACCAGCCCGTCAGTGGAAGTCAGCATGATACCTAGCCCGACGCCATGTCTGTTGGAGGCCCCATTGACGAAGAGCTTCCACATCTCGCCAATAAACAACTTCCAGCAGTCCGATGGGTTTTAGGAGCTTCTCAACTCCAAGGTTCTGGTCGGTTCATTCTGGTCTCTTTCCATGTCTCGGTCGGGCTTGTCTTTCGATGAGTTATCTGGCTTCTCCACTTCAGCTTTCATTTGCCCTTCTTCTATTTGTGATCCACCACTTGTCCTTGTTGTGCCAAATCCGTGTATAGCTAAATCAACCGCAAACCGGATGCATTCCAGGCAACTTCCGCCACAAAGTCTGCAAGAGCTTGAGCCTTGATTATGATGCAGCTTGGAACTTGATGTCGATGTTCTAATTCTACTACTATTTCAAAATTCTCCCAAAAGTTCCGCTTTTCAAAGAGCACCTTGAGTGGAACCTCGGTTAGCATAACTATTGTGTGGGCATGAAAATAATGTGCTATTTTTCTGGAGGCCATCATCAGGTCCAGAGCCAATTTTTCTAGCGGCAGATATCTTGATTCTCACGGAGCAAGGTCTTGCTTACGTAGAAGATGGGAGGTGGGTACCTTCAACACGGACTAGGACGGCCACCGCATGTTAAGAGATCGCCAAGTAGTGATACGCTTCTTCGCCTTGGTGTGACTAGGATAGGGCCGAGCAAAGGTATACTTTTAGATCCGCCAATGCACGGTCACATTCTTCGTCCCAGAAGAACTTGGCCTTCAAAGTTTTGAAAAAGGGCCTGCAACAATCAAGACCATTTATAACTGTTTCAAAGACGGGCCGCCATCTCGGCAAGATGTTGCACGTCCTTCGCGGAGTTTGGGCGCTCCAGCTCTTGTATCGCCTTGATTTGGGAAGGGTCGGATTCAATCCTCGCCAGGACCAAAAACCTAGAAACTTTGCCGAATTCAAGGCGCACTTAGAGGCATTCAAACGAAGCTTGTGATGTTTAAGTGTAGCGAACATCTCTGCTAGGTCGGCGAGGTGTTGAGACTTTTCCTTGCTCTTTACCACCATATCATCAATGTAAGCCTCCATGGTGCGGCCTAGAAGGGGAGCAAACATCTTGGTTACCATCCTTTGAAAAGTCGCCCCTGCATTTTTCAGCTCGAATGGCATGACCTTGTAGCAGTACAGGCCACGCGGAATGGTGAACGACATGATCTCTTGGTCTGGTTCATACGTGGCTATCTGGTGGTAGCCACGATACACATCGAGGAAGCTGAACCTCTGATGGCCCGTGGGCAAGTCCACCAGCTAGTCGATTCTTGGGAGGAAGATCCTTCGACACGCCGTGGTTGACCATCTTATAATCAACGACACCGTCATTTACCATTTTTCTTCGGCACCACTACCGTGTTAGAGATCCACCTTGGGTACTGTACTTCTTCTATTGCATTTGCTTCTAGCAAGTTCTTGACCTCTTCCGCCACTACCTCGGCATGGTGCAAGGTCGAGCGTCGTGTCCTTTAGATGACCGGCCGTGCATTCGGAAAGACATTTAACTGGTGGCAAATGAAGCTAGGGTCGACGCCAGGCATATCGTAAGGCGTCCATGCGAAGGCCTCCATATAGGAAATCAAAAAGTTAACGTACTCAAGTCGCTCGGCGCTGGACATGGATGAGCCCAAAAGAAAGAACTTGTTTGTGTCATTCTCGTCCACACGCACTTCCACCAAGTCTTCGACCGATTTCTCTTTGGCCTTTCTTCCTACGTCTTCCAGGACTTCCTTTCCCTCCGGGACCTCTATCATCTGCACAAAGCCTTTGGCAGCTCTGTTGCCATTTATTGCGATGAAGCACTATTTTGCCATCACCTGGTCTCCCCAAACCTCTTCTATCTGTCCGGTTGGTGCTGGGAAGCGTAGGACCTGATGATAGGTCGATGCTACCGCCTGCATGCCATGCAACCAGCCCCTACCCAAAATTAAGTTGTAGGTCGATGGGACTTTAAGCACCTAAAACTCCACTTGCTTCGTGACTGATCCCGCTTTGACCATCAATATGATCTTTCCAATTGGCCATTCTGGTTGAGAGTTAAATCCTACCAATGGAGACGTTGCAGGGGCTAAGTCCTTGTCCTTCCAACTTCATTTGTTTGAACTTGTCATAATACATGATTTCGACTGAACTCCCATGGTCAATCAAAATTCTTTTGATGTTGAAGTCTTTGACATGAAGAGTCACTACTAGGGCATCATTGTGGGGCACTTGAATTCTCTCCAAATCCTTACTTGAAAAGGTAAGGAAATCTTTTTCTTCGGTCTTTCTTTTCTTCACTACGGGTGAATCTGAGAGCACCTCCCTTATGTGCTCGGCTTTCTTGATCATCCTCTCATTTGCAGACTGCGTTTGCTCAATGATGCCATAGATGACATTGATTACACCTTGTGGCGCCAAGGTCCAGGTCATGTAGGCCATTTGGCTCGGCTTTGTCCTAGTGGAGCGGCTTTCATACCCTCATCTATGTATTGGTCCAGATGTCCTCCCGCCACCAGCTCCTCCAAATGTTGTTTGAACAGCAAGCAGTCCTCCGTTCGGTGCCCCTGTTTTTCATGGAAGGTGCAGCGATATCTTGAGTTGAAGCTTCTGTGTATTCCCCAACTTGGCCGGCCAACGAACGAAAGGTTCACCTCGGATTTCACTCAGGATGCGGTAAATAGGGATTTTAAAGACCGTGGTGATACTGGTTCACGCTTTCAATTTTCTCTTGGCATCTTCCTCTTCATCACGAGGAGCGTAAGCTCGGTCGTTTCTGCGACCTTTGCTTCTATCATTGCGGTTTGAGCCACGACGGTGATCTTTTGACCGGTCATTTGGGCAGTTGTTCTCCTGCCCCACCGAGTGAACCTTTCCCGCCATTCTTCTGTCCACCGCAACCGGATTAGCCGTCTCAGTTACGGAGGTGGCATCACCCTCCACACGAATGTGTTCGTTGATCCGTTGCATTAAGGACTCCATGGTTGCGACTAGTGCATTGTAAGCGAATTTCACAGCCTATGTCCGACTGGGAGACCATGCTTGTATTGGGTAATCGCCAGATTGGTGGGGCAGTTGAGGATCTCAGTGTAGGTTTCCCAGTACTTCGTATTGTATGCCTTCAACGAACATCCAGACTCCGTCTTGATGCTCAGGAGATGGTCGACCTCCTTTGGTGTTCAAGTGTTGGTTCTGAATCTGGTGACGAAGGCCTCCGCTAGTTGCTTCCATCCCTCGATGCTCCCCTCCGGAAGCCTTTCGAACCATTTCGTGCCCGCTTCCTAAGCTTCGGGAATATGAGGCACATCAAAACGCCATTGTAGGTGCATCCGGCCATTACTTGTCGTAATGACTCACGGCATGTACGGATCCGCCTTGCCGCTGCATAACGTGAACTTAGGCCGGTGGAATCCGACAAGGAGTGGTGTCTCTATTTCGGAGACAGTATGTAGCTGTAAGTCTCGCTAGCTCTTTATCCACAAGTGCCGGGCCACCACTGGTGCCGCATTGCCACTTCTTCGCTATAACGGATTTGGGAGCTTAGCCTCGCAATGCCAACAATCTCGAGTCTCCCTACGAGCCCTCTCTCCAACACATCCTCAGTCTCCCGAACGGGCGGAAAAAGAGTATCGACGTCGACGATAGGCGTGAGGGACGGTAGGTGCTGTCGCGAGTATGAGATTTGCCCACCTGTGGGTCGGAGTCCCCGACCCCATAGCTTTTGGTGATAGAGAGAGAGTGCGTCCTTTCTTGGCGGCGACTACCAGAACGAGGAGACGGTGCGCCACTAAGGTCGCCTTGCCAAGAACACCCTTCCCTTGATCTAGCATTTCAAAGATTTCCATTTTAGCCGCCATCTTGCAAATGAAGGCGTCTTTTTGAGTTTGTGCTCCAAATACTATGCGTGTGACTTCCCGTCGTCGATGGCCCTCTAGACTTTTGAGCGATCAAGACTTCTTGCTGCTTGTCTCATGCACCTCTCGAAGAGGTCTCCGTGCCCACCATGGATGGAATAGCAAGGGGCCTTCTCTCCGTCGAACAGATTCTCGGCGTGACACCATCAACGCATTTAATAGTGGAGTTTCATCGTTGTTAGCCATGGAAACGGTCGAAAAGCTTGAAGAGCAAGGTTTGTGTATCAAAGTTTTTCCACGACGGCGCCAATCGCACAGGGCGAAATATCCTCTCGTTCTTCAGACTTTGAACTCAAGTTCCACGTAACGTTGCTTGGCCCGAAATTAGAAAGACGGTGAGTCACCCTGTGTTGCCAGATAGTCCCTCCGACAATCAAGTTAGACCACTTGAAGAAGAAAAAGAGAGAACTTTTTAGAGAGAGAGAGAATTGTTCAGATTACTTACCTCCAACGTCCCCCATTCCTCCTTTTTCTAGGCTGGCCATGCAGCCTCAAGGATTGTGCATGCACTACCTTTGCTGTCCTTCCCTGGACAGGTGGCAGTGCTCTCCTCTCACTACCTTACGCGTGTAAAGGCTAAAACCTCCAAACGGTATGTGTGGAACTGCCAAATGGTATTGACATGTGCCGGGAGTAGATTTTCCCTTCATCACATCATTGGTCCAAGTGGCACACTCAACCGGGATATCATAATCGACCTATCCCTTGGGAAGAAACACCACCATGATCAGTACGGCCGAGCTGTAAGAAGTCAGTCCAACCGAACTGACTGGCCGTGAGGCATGCCGGCCTTCGTCCCGGTCTAAATTCATTTCGTGCTGTGCTTGGCTCGGTTCAGATGCACCATTGCAGATCCAATCCGAATACTTAGCCAAGTCACAGCTCAGTTGGGCATATGCATGTTCAAGACTTTGGACATGACACAAAAACCACACGCGAGCAGTCGAGAAGTCTTTCCGATTCAGTTCAGCGCCATAGCTCGGTGCAAATCTCCCTCTCATTAGTGACATTAATTCATGTCTCCTTTTGATCCGACAGTAATTACAGGTGGAAGGAATTACTCGTGTCACATTATTTACTTATGGAGGGTGTATTAAGTACGATGTGTGCTTAGTCTAAAAGCCAACTTAAGTGATCAAGTAGTCGTCTTTAGGGGTGTAATTTTGGCTCGGCCCGGCCCATGTCGAGCTCGGGCCAGATCGGGCCCATGTCCGGCCTTGTGGGCTCCTGCCAAAAAATTGGGCCGGGCCGGGCTAGCCCACGGGCCAGAAAACTAGGCCCGAACCTAGAGGTGTTCGGGCTTTGGGCGGGCCTAAACAATTTTTTTTTATTTTTTTATTTTTTCCACTAAAATTTTATTATTTTCCATTAAAAATAACACTAGGCATCGGGTGGTCGGGCCCTGCCAGCTTTGGGTGGGCCTTGAGCGGCCCATAGGTCCGGGGATGAGCCCATGGACCGGGCCGAGCTTCAAACGATGGCCTAGGGCCCTGTCGCTTTTAGGCTCGGGCCTAAACGGCCGCCCACATCGGGTCATGGCTAACTTTGGGCAGCTGAGCCACGGGCCAAAATTACACCCCTAGTCGCCTTCAATCGACTTAACTAAAATGACCTTTTGCTACCATATAATTTGAGACCACATGATTACTAGTTGCAAATAGCCAATTTATGCCTTATTTTCTTTTTTTTACTTTCCTTCTTTTTATATTTGCCCTAGTCCCTTCACAAACACTCTCTCTCCTCCCTCTCGGCCGACACTATGAATCTCTCGGTTTCTCAATCCCGTTCTTTCTCCCTTCCTCTCCTCCCTCTCTCTTTTCTCTCGATCTCCTGCCTCTCTCTCTCTCTCAATCTTGTGCTCTCTCTCCTTGATGTTCTTCTCAAATCAGCACCTCTCTCTCTCTCTCTCCCTCTCTCTCTCTCTCTCTCTCACAATCTTGTGCTCTCTCTCTTTGATGTTCTTTTCAGATCAGCACCTCTGCTATGTTGATATCCTTCATCCTCTTCAGGTAAACACACCTATATATGTACCTCTATATATTATGTATATGTGAATTTCAAAATTGAAATTGAATTTATTCTGTTGAGGTCCGAGCAAGAATCGACGTAGCCATCCTCAACTTCCTCAAGATCTTGAACTCTTCGACTCTATCAATCTCATGTCTCTCTCGTTTGCAATTTCGCTTCAAATCTATACTCTCAAAATGTGTGTGTGTGTGTGTGTGTTAAGCATTGGATCACTGTTGATTTTGAGTAGATGAATTTGGGGATTTTTTAGTGTGTTATAAATCGAGATGGAGTAATAGCAGAGTGAGTTAGGGTATGTTGATTGATGTTTCGTGAATTTTTCACTCACTCGTTTTGCACGAGGTCTTTGATGAGAGTTAACACTGCTCAATCCCTTATCAGAGGTAATAATAGGATCATCATCATCTCTCTTTCTCATTTGCCTTATTAATCTTATCTTTTTTAAAAATTTCAGACTCATTGATATAGATATAGATACAGATACAGATACAGATACAGATACAAACAAAGGCTCCCTTTGCTTCTCCAAAAAATGTGAATTTGTAATTTTTTACTCAGTCTAATTTGTAATTCTCATTTAATTTTATGTTCATTTAGTTCATTAAGGTCTATATCCTTCAACTTTAATTTTGGCCATTCCATTTTTGTTTCTTTTCTTCAATTTAGTATAAATTAGGCCTCTGTGTGTGTTTGGTTATCATGAATTGTTTATTGTTTTTGTTGAATTAGTGCTTTGCTTTGTGTTTTGGATACCGAAATAGGGTCTTTTATTTGTGTTTTGAACATATTTAAGGTTCTATTATTTTTAGTGTGATTTGATTGGCGAGGAGAATGGAATTTCTTACACCGATCGATCGGGATCATAAGATGTTTATCATGCTCTTTTTCACGTTTATTATTTTGGATAGCTTTTGGTTTTTTTTTTAATTTTTATATTAATTATATATGAGCAAATGATGATTTATATCAAATGTTTGTGGCAATGCTCTGTTTGAACTTTCATATGCAGAGAACGCCTTTCTTCTAGGGAAGAACTTTTGTCTTGTTTGAACACTTGAACATGCCACCTATGTATAATGACATCCTGTTCTTCCTAATGAGATTTCATTCCTGATTCTTCATTCTGCTGTTCTCTCTCTCTCTCTCATTATGAATTCTCTCACCGTGGTTCTATTTATATGCACTAATCTGAATTAGCATCTGCAGTGCTTACAGTCCATTGGGTATATTACATTGCATCATTTAGGTTATGCCTAGATGTGAGTTAAGAAAATAGTATTTCAATGATTATTTTTCAGGTATCTTTTATAGGTTTTGTAGATGGATTAGTTGATGTTTCTCAGAAACACTTCCCATTTTCAGCCAAAAGTTAGACAAGGATATGGGTTCATGCACACACACAAAACAATCAGAGTGTGATTTGTTGTCGTCCTCTTCATCTTGTATTATTTATTATTTTTTCTCTTTGGTGGTTTGGTGTGCTTGTGCACATGCATATGTGTACACTTTTGGCATCAAGGATATGAATCTTGCATGTGTACCAAGCAATAGAAGATTGATTTATTGTTCTTCATTTGGGATGTATATGTGCACCATAGTAAACTATCTCAGGCTTCATTTAGGGATGCCTAGATCAGATAACCATGTTTTCTCAAGCAAAACTTGAACAAATAAAATTTTGTCCTTCATATGCACTTAACACAATTGTTTCTTGAATCTCACCCTATTGTCAAGTTCTATCTGTGACAAATACTATCTGTATTATATCATTGTTTGGAGGTTGGTCTGAAATATTACCAAAAATTGTCCAAAAGTTTAGTAGTGTGAATCATGTATATCATATCTTTTGGACTCGTGGATTTGTTTTTAGACATTGAAGAACTGGATGCATGCTAAAATGCTATTATCAATCTGACTTGTTATTTGTTAATTGGAGTCTTTTTTGTAAGAGCAGCAGCAAAAACAACTTGAACTCATTCTGGCAATTGGAAAGACTGGAAAGGTATAATTTTGTGTGTACATGGACATTACATCATGTATCTTTATGAAAACTTGTGATGCTGCTTGTTATTCTTTGGGTTTCCATCATGTATCTTTTTTGTATTTAGTTGCTATCCTTCCAGCTTGTCCGTATAACACCAACTTCTTGTGACTTTGCTCCTGTGTCACGCATGCACTATGGAGGTTAGTGAATGGAATTTATATTTCTAGTAAATATATGAAATTTTGTCTTCACTGTCTGGAATTAACCTTTGCTTTGTATTTTTTTTTTCCTTTAAATTATTTGTGTGCATGGTACTCTATTTTTATTATCTTATAATTATTTCCTCATTTGACATCTTGGGGATGTATTTATAATGGTAAATTATTAGTTAAATTTATTTGATAAGTGTGCCTCAATTTTCTGTGATTCTTGAAAAAAGTTTCTTAGATGTTTCAAAATAAAAATTTCAGGTTGTTTCTGCGTACAATAACTTAAATGAATGCTTTAGATGTAATGACAAATTAATGCTTTAGTGAGAGTTAGGTGTTGCATTAAGGATTTTGCTTCATCTTGTGTTTACATGCAATATTGTGAACAAGACCATTTCTGGTTTGAAGTCTGCAAACTGATTTAGATATACCAATTTATTTTTTTGTTTATTTTGTCTCCTAAATGAATCAATTAAATGACAGCTTTATCTTAAAAAATTAATTTCTATTTTATAATGACCTGTTGTCTGTTTGCAAGTTTCATGGTTGTATAATTTAGAAACTTAATATGGTACTAAACAAGACTTCTAAAGGCAATGTATATAAATTATTTTGAGACCCATTTCATTGAGTTCTTAGATATGATGCATGGGAGCTCAAGCAATATGCACATTCTTAATATAGCGACAAGGTATGTCTATTAGTTTAATGACTTTGTGTTACATCCTAATTATATCTTCACTCATCATTTTAGAATTGCATGCTCTGCAACCTATCCCTCAAGACAATCTCATTCATTCAATCAAACAAATAAAACAAATAAAATTTTAATTCTTATTTAAGGAAGTGCTTTTATTTATTTATTTATTTTTGTTGGTTTTTCTGTTTTTGTTTCCTCTAAATTATAGAGGCTGTATTTGGTTAGGAAGGCTTTGAAAAGTTGCCAGATGTGAGAGAGAGAGAGGAAGAGATCTCAAACATCCTTCTTCTACGACTTATCTCTAATCTAACCTCAAACATCCTTATCCTCTTTTTAAATTTTTATTTATTTCCATTCATGGGGGGAAAAAATTAAAAATGAAGGAACACTTATTGCTTTGTATATTTTGTGGATAAATGATTGCTTCTAGGGATCTGGGTTTACCATGTTAAACTCTATGCATTGGCTAAATCATAAAATACTAAAGCAAATTTTGCTTTAACATGCTACATGAATAGGTGTTTCTCCTGAAGATGGCATGGGGGCAACAATATCTGATGATAATGATGATCAAGAATATAGCGACACCAACATTTTCGATGGAAGTTTTGATGAACAGGTATTTTACTATTCTAGAACTTTAATTAATGAAATTGTTTCTCAACAAAAAACTGTTGCAGATATATATTAGTATAAATTATTTGTGTATCGAGCTGTGAATTGATGCATATCATGAAGAGGAATTGATTGATTGAATTGTCCTCTGTTTTTGGTTTCTTAGCTTTTTGTATGAGAAATGATCAGATATTTGCTTTAAAGCCTAGATTTCCTTGAAATATGTTAGTTCATGATCAACATGTGAAGCCCTAGCAATTTTAATGCTTGTTTAAGACACAAATTTTTACATTTTAGTTCTGTAGTATTGGACTGTCTAAAAATCAATCGCAATTGATACTATCTTATTCTTCCGAATTAGTAATGTTCATTTTATTCTTCTGAATTAAGTGCCAAGAGTCAACAGCATATTACATTAATTAATTAACTCATTACTTGTTATTGCATGTTTCGTATTTACAGTATGATGAGGATCGGGTATTTGTTAGTTATTTTAACTTAACTACTAGTACTTATAATTTATACTTTCTCTTACAGCAAACGCGAGCTGAAACAAAGCTACCTCGAGCAGCACTACTTTGAACACTAGGAAGCTCGACGAAGAGATAGAGAATCTTTCTCATGAGTATATTTTAAATTTGAGCATGCATGTGTGTATATATATATGACTCATTTACTTCTTTTGAATTCCTTGTACATTTTCTGAATGAATTTTACAATTCATTTAAACTTCTTTCCACATGGAGATGATATATGTGTTGATACACCTATTAACTTTCTTTGGTGATGTGAGTCATGTGGCCTTGTTTATTTAGAATTTTTCTTAGCACTGGATATACATTTTGTATAGAATAATTTACACAACTTTAAACCTGCTTTAGTGTCACACCACTAGCACCATGCAATTTATTTATTTTTAAAAATAGGATACAAGTTTTTCTTGGTACTTTGAATAATTTCTAATTCTATACTTTCTTTTTTTTTTATTTTGTTTTTTTGTGACGGCATAATAGCGGTCGCCATAAGTAGTTTAGGCGGTCGCGAATAATTTGCGACTGTTGCTATGCCGTCGCAAAAAGTATTTGCCACCCCCACATTTGCGACACCCATTTGCCGTCGCATGGGCTGTCGCAAAAGATCTTTTGCGACGGTTTATAGCGGTCACAAAAAGTGTTTTTTTTAGTAGTGTATGTTTCGAATATGATATACATGTTCATTTTTCCTATATACTAGATTAATATTCACATGTTGGTTAAATCCTAGATTTGTAGGAAATTTGCATGTTCTTTGTTTCTAGATTTTAGTTGGTCACATGGTTATAATTTTTTAGAATATTTGCAAGATTTTAATTGATAGAATTATTTACACGTTTAATGTATAATAAGTTTAGATGTAACTCTTGCTAATTAAATTTTTAATTTAAGTATTTGGAGTAATAAAGTTTTGTAACTTGTCTATATTTATTTATATGTTTGTTGTGTAAATCAAATTTTAAATTTGATTGTGAAGTTTTAAGGTTTATTTGTGTAACATGTATAGCATTTTAATTTTAATTTTTTGCTATTGATTAGATTGCTAGATAAGGTTTCATTCCCATCTCTCTTCATTCACTACTTTGCCAAAAGCAAAGAAAAACTGAGGGGATAAAATTGTCATCCTTCAATCACTACTTTGCCAAAAGTAAAGAAAAGCTGAGGGATGTTTTTGTGAATAATGTGTGCATTATATTTTATTGTGGTTTTCTACTAACCTTCACTATAGGAATACCTATGCGAAAGGGATTGGAAAAAAAAAAAATCAAATTCAAAGGAAGAGAATTTGGGATTGAAATAAAAACATTTTTTGGCTACTAACCTCTTTGTTGAACAGGAATACCTAAGCGTGGAAAAGAGTTTTTTGGACTAAATTTGAAGCGATTGTTTGCTTGAGTTTGAACTATGGTTGTTTACATATGTGTAGAAAGCAAGTTTTATTTGCTTGTAATTGTTGTAACAAATTTGTTTTAATTGCTTGTATTTGGTTAGCAATTTTTCAATTGCATGTAAGTTTGAAACTTGGTTTGTGTTAACCTAGTTCATCCATTTGAAATTTTAATTCTAAAAATTGTTTCTTATGGATTAGGAATCAACATGTTCTTGAAAGTTTTGTCTAAGGTTAACTAGGTTTTAAGTGGGATCGATGTGACCCCTCTAATCTTCCTAGAAACATTCTTGACCATGTTCGATTCTAGGGAAGTAGTGAGACTAGTTTTGAATTAAATTTCCAACTTTAGGATTTTCTAGTGTTAAGTTTAATTTCTGGAAACACAAAATAGTGAAATTCTGTTGTATTTTTTAGAAATGACAATTGTCACTAATGCTGCTGCTAATGTTGGTGGGGATCAGAACCTCGAGGCAACTGGCTTGCCAACCCCTGTTGTTGTGATCTCTGTGGTCAACCCTGTTGTTACTCCTGCTGTTCTGAGAGGCCTGCCCAACCATCATAAGTGCCTGGAGAAGTTCACGGGTGTGAATTTCAAGAGGTGGAAGCAGAAGATGTTGTTCTACCTGGCTACCACCAGCCGTGGAGGAGAATAAGCAAGATAAGCAGAAGCTCATGACTCTAGATGCTTGGAAGCAATCAGACTTCCTTTGCCAAAACTATATTCTGAATGGCTTGGCAGATCCACTTTTCAAAGTGTTTTATGCCAAGAAGTCAGCAAAGGAGCTGTGGGATGCTTTGGATAAGAAGTACAAGACCGAGGATGCTGGGGCAAAATAATTTGTCGTTGGCCAGTTTCTGGACTTCAAAGCAGTGGATTCAAAAACTGTCATTAGTTAGTTCCAAGATTTCTAAGTGATTTTGCATGAGATACATGTAGAGGGAATGTTTCTAAGTGAATCATTCCAGGCAGCTACTTTGATTGAGAAGCTGCCTAATGGCTGGAAAGACTTCAAAAACTACTTGAAGCACAAGCGAAAGGAAATGACAGTCGAAGAGCTTGTTGTCAGGTTCCGTATTGAGGAAGACAACAGGAAGAAAGGAGGGAGCACCTCCACTTTGAAAGCAAATGTGGTTGAGCATGGCAAGTCCTCGGGGGTGAAGAAAAAGCCATCGACAGGCAAAAACTCAAAGTTGAGGGCTAGAGGCGAAGTCTCTAAGAGACCGGTCTACAAGCCAAAGGAACCTACTTTTAGGTTTAATGGAAAATGCTTCAATTGCGGAAGCGATGGGCATCGGGAAGCTGATTGCCAGAAGAAGAAGAAGCCTTAAAGAAGAACCCTACACAAAACAAAAGTTAGGCTCACATGGCTGAAATGGAGGATCTATCACAAGATGTGGACGACATGCATCTATCAGCTGTCATCTTTGAAGTGAACATAGTGGGATCAAACCCAAAGGAATGGTGGGTGGACACTGGGGCCACTCACTACATTTGTGTTGAGAAGAAGATGTTCACAACTTTCAAACCGATTTCATACTATGAGAAGTTGTTCATGGGGAATTCTGCGACCTTAACTGTTGAGGGGAAATGCAAGGTGGTCCTAAAGATGATTTCAGGAAAAGAGCTAACTTTGAATGATGTCTTATATGTGCCGGACATTCATAAGAACCTTATCTTGAGGTCACTCTTGAGTAAGCATGGCTTCTGTATGGTGTTTGAGGCTGATAAGGTCGTGTTGACCAAGAACGGGGTCTATGTAGGGAAGGATATATGTCGAGTGGTATCTTTAAGCTAAATGTAATGACTATTATCTCAAAAATTAATGAGAAAACTTCTTCTTCTACTTATATGCTTGAGTCCCCTAATTTATGGCATGGTAGATTGGGTCATGTAAATTTTGACTCTTTGCGTAGATTAATCAAGTTAGATCACATATCATCTTTCAAGATTAATCCAAATTACAAGTGTGAAACTTGTGTAGAAGCAAAATTGACAAGGACTTGTTTTCATTATGTTGAAAGAAGTACCGAGCCTTTAGATTTAGTGCACAGTGATGTGTGTGACTTGAAAGTCGTACAATCACGTGGTGGCAACAAGTACTTCATCACTTTTGTCGATGATTACACTAAAACTGTTATGTGTATTTGCTTAAAAGCAAAGATGAAGCGATTGATAAATTTATTTTTTTCAAGAATAAAGTTGAGAATTAACTAAACTGAAAGATCAAGGCTTTAAGAAGTGATTGTGGTGGTGAATACAAATCCCCGTTTACTGAGATTTGTGCTCAATTTGGGATTATTCACCAAACCACAGTGCCATACTTCCCTCAGTCAAATGGTGTTGCTGAGCAGAAAAATAAGACGTTAAAAAAATGATGAATGCGATGTTAATAAGGTTTGGGTTGCCATAGAACTTGTGAGGGGAAGCAATTCTCTTTGCGAATTACATTCTTAATAGAATACCTCGGAAGAATGTAGACAAAACTCCATATGAGTTGTGGAAAGGTCACAAGCCTTCATATAAATACCTACGAATGTGGGGGTGTTTTGCAGAAGTGGCGGTGCCTACACCTAAGCATGTTCGGATAGGCCCGAAGTCAGTGGATTGTATATTCATTGGCTATGCACATAATAGCAATGAATATCGATTTCTTGTGTTTAAGTCATTGTGTATATATACACAAGAATACTATCATGGAATCAAGAAATGCATATTTCTTTGAAAATGTATTTCCTTGTCGTCTCTAAGAAGGGATTTCAGTTCCATGAAAGAGGTTGAAGGTGACAATGATCACGCAGATGATCACGTAGATGATCAAGTCGATGATCAAGCTGAGGAAGTAGATGAGCCAATGAGTAAAAGAGCAAGGACCGCAAAGTCCTTTTGTCGGACTTCTTGACTTATATGTTAGAGGGAGAACCTCAAACTTTCCATGAAGTTGTGACTTCACCTGAAAGTCCTTTGTGAAAAGAAACAATTAAAAGTGAGATTGACTCCATCCTACCGAACCATACCTGGGAGTTGGTTGATCTACCCCCAGGCAGTAAGGCCTTGGGGAGTAAGTGGATCTTTAGAAGAAAGATGAAAGTGGATGGGTCAATTGATAAGTATAAAGTTAGGCTAGTTATCAAAGGATACATGCAGTGAGAAGGCCTAGATTGCTTTGATACGTAGTCACCTGTGACAAGGATTATATCATTCGCATGGTGATTGCGATAGCGACTTCGTGATGCGGAGATATATCGGATGGATATAAAGACAACTTTCTCAAATGGAGATTTAGATGAAGAAACCTACATGGAGCAACTTTGAGGGTTTTTTAGCTCCAAAATAAAATAAGAAAGTCTGTAAGCTTGTCAAATCATTGTATGGTTTGAAGCAAGCTCCTAAACAATGGCATGTGAAGTTTGACAATGCTATGTTGTCAAATGGGTTCAAGATCAATGAGTGTGATAAAATGCGTATATGTCAAAGACATTGAAAGAGGTTATGTCATTTTGTGTCTATACGTTGATGACATACTCATTGTTAGTAGTAACGATGAGATGATTAGAACTACCAAGAGATTGTTAAACTCTAAGTTTGACATGAAAGACATGCGCCTTGCAGATGTAATTTTGGGTGTTAAGATTACCAGAACATCTGATGGTATTGTACTTTCTCAATCTCACCATGTTAAGAAGATACTTGAGAAATTTGGTAAATCAGATACAAGTGTGTCTAGGACACCGGTAGACTTGAGTCTACACTTGACCAAGAATAATGGTGAGAGTGTCTCTCAGCTAGAATATTATTGGGTCATTGGGAGTTTGATGTATTTCATGAGTTGTACAAGGTCGGATATAGCCTACTTAGTTAGCAAACTTAGTAGACACACGAAGAATCCCAATGCCACTCACTCGAAAGGTAACGTTTAGGTGTTAAGGTATCTTTGTTTCACCCGGGATTATAGGCTGTATTACATCAGATATCCAGTAATAATAGAAAGCTAAAGCGATGCGAATTGGATATCTAATGTTAGGGATTCAAAATCCACTAGTGGTTATGTATTCACCCTTAGAGGCGACCATGTCTTGGATTCCAAGCAGACGTGTATCTTACGATCAACAATAGAATCAGAGTTTATAGAGTTGGATAAGGCAACAGAAGAAGCAGAATGGCTTCGCCATTTCGTTGAAGATATCCTACGTTGATTGAAACCCTGTGCCAGCCATCTGTATTCATTGTGATAGCCAATCGACTATTGGACGGGCACAGAGTAATATGTATAATGGAAAGTTTAGACATATTCGTCATAGACATAACTCCAAATAACAACTACTCTTTAATGGAGTTGTCAATTTAGACTATGTGAAGTCTACGGATAACATTACGAATCCCTAACATTAGATATCCAACAATAATAGAAGGCTAAAGCAATGCGAATTGGATATCTGATGTTAGGGATTCAAAATCCACTATTGGTTATGTGTTCACCCTTAGAGGGGCAGCAGTGTCTTGGAAATCTTCGGCGACGTGTATCTCACGATCAATGATAGAATCAGAGTTTATAGAGTTGGATAAGGCAACAGAAAAGGTAGAATGGCTTCGCCATTTCGTTGTAGATATCCTACATTGGTCGAAACCCTGTGCCAGTCATCTATATTCATTGTGATAGCCAATCGACTATTGATAGACGCAGAGTAATATGTATAATGGAAAGTTTAGACATATTAAGTAAGTAGACATAACTCTAAATAACAACTATTCTTTAATGGAGTTGTCAATTTAGACTAAGGACAATATTGCGAATCTACTAACCAAAGGGTTAAATCAATTGTTAGTAGAAGTCGTCAAAAAAAAAGGTTTAAGGCACATAGTTTAAGATGTTCTTGAAATGGAAACTCAACCTATTTGATTGGAGATCCCAAGATCTGGGTTCAATGGGACAACCTAATTCGTGTAACGTGGTATGTCACTATGGAGGTTAAACCTTCAGCCATTCCTTTTATTAGTGATACCTGCAAATGTAGAGGTTAAACTGAGCTTTTAATGACTCTAGTGTGTTGAGCTGTTGAGCTGAGTATAGTAGAATACTCAAGTAGAGTCACCTATGTGAGTGTGAAGTGGGGCCGCTTCTATAAGAATTGACAAGGCCGAATTCTTTAAACCACTCACTGAACCAGGCTAATGTTCCAAGGCCAAACTGGACACAACAGTGAGAACAGAACGATGGTTGGAGTAATACCTGTGTAAGGTCTATTGTCTTGGTTTACATAAACGGGAGAACAATTCAAGACTTCGTGTTCCTTTGGTAGCGATGAATCCGATAGACTTCACTAGGAGGTGTTCAAAGCTAAAAGCTACATTTTCGATCACGGGGTTATTCCGTTGCACTCTCTCCGAGTCTTTGTTGTTAAACGTTGTCTGTTTTTCTTTATTCGATCAATTTTTATTCATTTAGGGGATTGTTAGAAAATAATGATTTTTGGTGACTTTAATGCAATATTAAAGTGGGTGCCAATCCTCAATTGAGGTATATTAAAGTGGGTTTAGATTCTTTGTAATGAAATCTTTATACCACAAAAAGAATCACCAAAAATCCTTAAGATTTGAATGAGTAACTGACTCATTAAGTTCACTTCATGAAAGAGGTGGTGGGTAAGGTGTGAGACCTTCCACCTCACATTGCTTGATATGGAGTGTATTGCTGGGTATTTAAATCCCATTTTTTGCCTAAGGGTGTGAGCCCTTTGGGGCATTCAATTTTTTTGAAGGAAAGGAGTTATGAATGCTTCAAGGATGGACTTAGACCAAGACTATGGTCTAAGTTGGTTATGCAAAAATTGCCACACGTGCCCGCGTTGCCCGCGCCGCCAGGACTAGGCCGGGTTCGGGTCCATGGTCCATGATCTGTGATCCATGAATCTTGAATCTTGGGCTTGGGCTTGGGCTTGGTCTTAGGCTTGAGGCTTGCTAGATTGAGTGTGGGGGTTGGGCTTTGCCTACCCATCTTAATCTTTTTTGGCCAAGCTAAATCTGTGGGCTACAAGAATATATACACAAAACACATGTATAATAGAGCTGGTAACTCCGTTATTAATGATGGACTGTAATCCATCAGTTTGCAGAAATTAAATCCTACATTTGTTGCTGGGGAGCCTCTTCCTCTTTCCCTCCATGTGTATAAAATGAGACCATTTTCCTTCATTCTTCAACTCCAGAAATTCTTGCTCTCTATTTTTCTCTAGTTTTAAATTCTTCCCAGTGAGAAAGTCTTTTTGAGTTTTGTTTCCGAAACTACATAGTAGGTGCATTGTTGTAGCTAGTCCAGCTGTCGTATCCCAAGAGATAGCGTCGAAGAACCTCCGGCACTCAATCGGTGAGGAGGCGAATATGTTTTAAGGAAGGTCTGAGTGCAAGTTTAGGTTTGCTTTCTTTTTGCAATTTTATTTTATTACGTAATTTTGTTCCATTTACTTGTAATTTTTTGATGTGTTTCTTGTTGTGAAATTTAAATTGCTAAACATGAATCTATTTGTTTTAGTGAATCACACAATTTTTACAACAATAGTTACTTCTTGGTAACCGTGTATGATTATGTCCCTCTTTGCAGGCCATTGTTGAAGACTCTGAGGTTTAATGTGTTGAAAGTGATTCCAGCTGGTTCTTCTGGTGGTGTGAAGAAGGCATTTACAACAATGTGAGTTTAGTGGATCAATTTTTTTGTAGTAATAAGTGTGTTTGGTTTTAGTTTTCTGAATTTAGTTTTCTGAATTTAGTTTTTTGAAAACTGAGTTTTTTTATTTTTCATGTTTTTTTTGTTTTTAGTGAATATTTTTTAAATTTTAAGCAATTTTTTTTATTTTTTTAGATGCACATTACTTAAATGTATCTAAATAGTAAAATATTTGTGAAAAAATATTGAAAAAAAACACAAAAATATGAAAAAATATATTGAATTTTTGTATTTTTTGGTATTTAGTGTATTTTTTAAAGATTTTTTTACAAATATTATACTTTTTAAGTGTATTTAAGTTAGGTGTGCCTAAAAATTAAAAAAACTTGCTTAAAATATTAAAAAAATTCATTGAAAACATTAAAAAGTGAAAAATAAAAATGTAAATTTTAAAACTAGATCCACACAAGCTGAATATGATGTAAGGTCGGCTATGGACTATGGCATTAGATTGTGCAACTTCAATTAAGTGCTTCTTTTGATGTGTACTCTCTTAAGGTTTGAGTTTTCGTATGTGGCCAATTGACAATTTTCTTAATTTCTATTAGTCATATAACTTGAGTGTGCAATGTGGTGAAGTCGTCATTATAGCATATAAAATAAACCCATAATCATACAATCATGATACAAGAAAGAGATATCATATTCCCAACATCAGAGTATACTTACAAGAGATATGACATGTTGACAATAAAAGTAAATGCCCTATAGGCTTACAGCTTTCCAAGTCAACACTTGGGTTCAACAAAAATAGAGTTCTAACTCTTTACACAAAATGAGCCCTTGGCTTGATATATATGTAATACAAAAGATAATCACAAAAGATAAGCCTTCAACTTCTACAACCTCTAGCTAAGACCATGGAGGCGTATCACTTTTGAAAATAATGTCCCATATTGGGTGAGCCAGCATAGAGATATGCTAAACATAATATGAGCAATAACTAAAACATGAGCATTGATAAATGTTAACCTTTGGTCAACCAACTTCGGACACAATCAATTCCATGACAAATATGTCCATGTTTCATTTTACTTTCCTTTACTTAACCAATTTTCAATTCATAAACATGGCTTAGAACCTGGCCAAACAATTAAATGAGATTACAACTCATATCAACAATGCTTCTATTTCAAATGAGATAATAACTCATATCAACAATACTTCCATACTTCACAAAAGATACACATATTTTATGTCGTGAGTCCATCCTATCTCCTTCCAAATAATATCGGTTTAGGAGTCCATCCCTATCTCCTCCCACACAATACAATGTATATAAACAATTATCATATACATGATCAATCAATACACATATTTGGTGTATTATTCCAACGTCATATTCAATGACATATTCAATCGATTAGTTTTAATTCACCTAATTATCATGCAGTGTCTACAACAATCAAGACTATCCTCCACCGATAGCCCAAAGCAATTATTTCTAAACAGATAATAAATGCACCAACAGATAAATTATTAACATTTTCAAAAGTGAGTGATTAATGAATCCAACTCTACCATTTGATCTCATCTTAAGCCAATTTCATCATTTCCCTCCCAATTTCATATTTCACAATGAAAGTCATTAATTACACTAATGACCCAATAAAACCCAAATATGGCATTTTCTCATTTTTTTTCAATATTGACCCAATGGTCCAAATATCATTAATAAACATTCACAACCTCATGGTAAGACCCATATACACATCTATAGTTCAAAAGAAACAAAACCCCTCTTTTCAATATTTCAAATCTCAAACCCTAACTTCCCAAATCAAACCATTTATACAAAATGCCCAACATCTATGTTAAAGATCATACAAATGAGTAGTTATCCTTACCTCAAATGGAGAGACCCAAAGGGATGATGAAGAAATTCAAAAATGATCCAAACTTCAAGATTTTCGGATTGAAATGAAGATCAAGGCAAGCTCCACACTTTTTGCAAAGGAACTAAGGAAGAAGATCACTCAAACTAGATCAAACCTTAGAGAGAAATTGAAGTCTAGAGTGAGAAGCTCTCAAGATTGGGTTTTGAAAAGTTAGAGAGAGAAGATCCGAAAAAGTGATCCCAAAGCTATTTTACGGTGATATACAAAGCAGTCGCTCGAGCGTGGAATGCCCCACTCGGCGTCGAGACCTGAACTTCGCTCAAGTGTCAGCGCTCGGCGCGGATGGACACTTCAGCGAGAAGTTTTGCGGCGATGGTCCCCATTCGAGCATGAAAGTGGGCGTTCGAGCATCCAGATGACTTCGAGAACAAAATCTTGAGATGAATAATCACGCTCGAGTGTCAAAAGCATCGCTTCGAGGAAGAAAGCAACAACAAAGGGCCTTTCAGCGTGAAGGCCAAAAGCGGGCATCAACTCTTGGTTTCCAAACACAACCAACGTGTTTGAACACGCCACAACCCAAGACTCAAATACAAAGAGTATATGATGGAAATGAGAATATGACAATAACACATCCACAACGAGTGGAATATAATAAACAAGAAGGGAAAACAGTGATCGCTATAACCTTCCCCTTAAAATTTCGTCCCAAATTAGTTACAAGTTCAAAAACATGCTTTCTCAATTCTCAACAATATTACAATTCAATATTTATCAACCAGACCCATCACCGGTCATACCATCCCTTCTCAAGGGGCAAATTGCAACATATTCTACAACATGCATTATTAATATGCATTCCTTGAATTTCAAAAAATTCCAATACCATGTTCCAATTCTATAACATATTCAATGCCAACAATATATTTGCATTCTCGAACATAATTAACATATGCAATGTTAAAGTAAACTTCCATTTTTTTCTAGGCATATTCAACAATTTCCATAAACCAAAATATATACAATGTTTTACAACTTAAGACATATTCAATGCTCTTAAAGTTCATCATTACAACAAAATTCCCAATACATAATTAAACATTAACAAACAAGTCCGGATATTTCTCACGGACCTCCAACTCACGTTCCTAAGTGGCTTCCTCCACTCCGTGATGTTTCCACAAAACCTTCACCAAAGGTATCGTCTTGCCTCGCAAGAGTTGTTCTCATCTATCTAAGACCCGTACCGGTCTCTCTTCATACGAGGCATCCTCATCTACCTCTAAGTCAGTCCAATCCAACACATGCGATGGATCCGGCTCGTACTTCCGAAGGATGCTAACATGAAACACGTCATGCACTCCGGACAGCTGCGGCGGTAAAGCTAAACGGTATGCAACCTCTCCAATCCTCTCAAGGATTTCAAAGGGACCAATAAACGAGGGACAACTTCCTCTTTCCAAACCTCATCAAACCCCGCCTAGGTGATATTTTCAAAAGGCGTGATAACCCACCTCAAATACCAAAGGCCTCCTCCTACAATCGGCATAACACTTTTGGCGACTACGGGTTATGTAACAAGCCTCCCTACGGATAAGCTCAACTTTCTCCGTTGTCTCCCCAAACCAACTCAAGCCCAACAAGGTGCATCACCGCCTCGGCCCAACAAGCTGAGACCTACGATCGACTATACAAAAACCTCAAATGGTGCCATACCAATGTCTTGGATTAGGCTGTTGTTGTAGGCAAACTCCACCAGGGCAAGTGCCTCTCCCACGACCACTAAAGTCAAGGACACAACCTCGAAGCATATCTTCAAGGATCAAGAACACGCTCGGACTTCCGTCGGTCGAGGATGATAGAATCGTGCTAAAGGTCAATCTAGTGCCCAGGCACTCTGCAAACTACTGCCACAACCTAGCGATAAAATGTGGATCTCTTTTGAGACAATGGACCTTTGGGACCCGTGCAACCTCACTATGTCGAATATACAAGTCGGCAAGATGATCTGCCGAGATCTCTCACGCGCGTAGGAATAAAGTGCACCGACTTAGTCAGCAGGTCTACAACCACCCGGATAGTATCACTACCCCGTGAGTCCTAGGAAGACCTACAGCGAAGTCCATTGTTACATGCTCTCACTTCCATTCGGCAATAGGCAAGGGTTGTAACAAACCGGCTGACTCCTCGATGTTTAGCCTTCACTTCTGGCGACAAGTGAGGCACTTGAACAAAAGCTGCCACATCTTTCTTCATCCCCGCCACCAAAACTAGAGATCCAAATCACGATACATCTTAGTGCCTCCCAAATGCACCACAAAGGCGTGAATGGTGAAACTCGAATTACCTCCTCCGTAAGACTCAGCCTAAACAAGCGGTCTCGGTATCTCACACTCGGGTTGGGATACCGGTCAAACCCTTCTCGGCCTTCCCACTTTGGAGATCTTCTCTCGGAGGATTCTACCTCAAGGTCACCTCTGCAGTGCCTCTAACACTCAATTCACAAGTGTAGGCTGCAGACCTCACTGAAACAAGGCCTTGACCTCAGCGGATCGCCAGCTCATCGAACTGCCAAGTGCACCCAACGTCTCCCACTCCGGATGGCTATACAAGCTACATCACTAATGGATTTCCTACTAAGGGCATCGGCAACAACATTGGCCTTTCCTGGGTGATAGTGCAACTTGAAATCGTAATTCTCAATGAACTTCATCCATCTTCTCTGCCTCAAATTCAAGTCTCTGTGTGTAATATGAGATACTTCAAACTCTTATGATCGAGAACACCTCTAACCTCTCACCATAAAGGTAGTGCCTCCAAATCTTCAAGGCAAAAATCACGGTGCTAACTCTAGGTCATGTGTAGGGTAATTCCTCTTGTGTATTTTCAACTACATGAGCCATAGGTTACCACTTTCCTCTTGCATCGACACATAACTTAAACCCTCTCGTGAGGCATCAAAATAAAGCGCATAACCCAAACCCTCTAGAATAATCAAAAGCTGAGCGATTGGTAAGTCTAACTCAACTCTTGGAATGACTTTTCAAAAGTCTCACTCCATACAAACTTGACCAAAGTGTCCAATCTAGTCAGCTGACTTAGGAAAATCTTTCACAAACCAGTAGTACCAATAATCGAAGCTGGGATCTCAAAACACTACGAGGCGTGCCCAATCCTACTTCGCCAATCTTGGATGTATCAGCAGACACCCTTCCCCGGAGACTACATGGCCAAAGAACGCTTCTCTTAGCGAACTCACACTTCCCAAACTTAGCATATAGCTTATGGACTCTAAGCAACTCAAGCACCACTCTCAGAGTGTTCCTCGTGCTCTTCCTCGAAGGTGAATAAACCAAAATGTCATCACGAAAACAACCATGAAAGCGATCTAAATTCAGGAAGATCGGTTCATCAGAATCCTAAGCTCGTGCATTGAGTGAGCCCAAAAGAGCATCTGGCTCACCAGAAACTCATAGTGGCCATCGTGCGAATGCCATCTTGGGATATCCTCCTCCGACCCTCAGCGGTGGTAACCCGATCTCAAGTCTATCTTAAGCGGGACACCTTCAAGCTGGTCCAGCAGATCATCTATCACGAGGCATGGGGTATTTGTTCTTAGTAGCAGATTCAATTTGATTAATCAATACAAAGTCTCAAGGCACCATATTTCTTCTTAGCAAAGAAGTCGATGCTCCACGCGTGAATGCTAGAGCGGATAAAACCCTTATCTAGCAACTCACGGAGTTGAATCTTCAACTCACTCGGCTTAGGTGACAAAACAATAGGTGCCATGGAAATCGGCCATCAGACTTCAATGAGAACTCAATCTCTCGATGAGGTGCAAACTATAAGGTCCTTGGAAGAGCGTCAGAGTACTCTGAACCACTCGGGACATAGTGCGGGTCTCGTTACACTCATCACTCATAAAGCTAGAAAGAAGACCACTAAGCTCATAGCCTCGCGGATCATACTGCGTGGCAACGCACTACCAACCCAATCCCCAAGAAATGGAAACAATCCGCTCAAAGGTATATCTGATGACCCACCGGCGATAACAATCAATAACAGTCGGTATGGCGATAACGGTCTATATCCAAAATCACATCAAAACCCGACATAGCCATAACTACAAAAGAAAAATAGAAGCGGATGCGGCGACCTCTATATCATAGCCCGACACCCTTGTTTCAAATCAACTTCGCCTCGGCGGGTGATACAACACAAATAGGAGAAGCTAATTGTGCCAACTCCAGCTAAAGCAGATGCAAATGCGGCGGATATAAAAATGGGATACCAGTATCAATAGCATTGGCAACCGGGTTGCAAAACAAAAAGGTACCTCTCTGACGGATGGAGTGGGTACAAGATCATGCCGGTGACGACATACAGCCCAGACCTAAAGGCCTCTGGTCTACGCTCACCTCTCGGAGCAAATGACCCCTTTATTGCATAGGCGGGGCGATGATGCCCCTGGTGGCCCTCGAGGCTGAGGCCGAAACTCGTCTGTCTTAGCCAGACACACCGAGATGTGCCACTCAATTGGGGCAATCTCTTCAAGTGCCCGGACCACCGCTTCCTTGAGTAACAATAGTGGCCTCTGCATGACTCGCTCTGAGGTTGGTGAAGATGAAGCACTCTCTACCCTCACCCTCTGCAGACAGGCGGAGACTTGTGGCCTAGTGACCACATTTGTAACAATGTCTCCTTGGCTCTCCAGAACTGGTCGGTGCTTGGAAGGTAGATCTCTAAAGCACCCTAGTACTGGGGTTAGAACCCCTACGCCTCCTACCATCCCACGGCCATCTTGACTCCTCTTGAAGCCCCTCATCCTCTCCTCCTCCTCTGCATAATAATCTCAAGATGTACCTTGACATCCATAAGGCGATCCATACTCAGTCATGGACTCGCAACTCTAGTCTTAAGCTCGTGCCTCGGCTTTCTCGAACTTAAGACAATGGCATTCCTCGAGCCACTAGCTCGAGGCAAACCTGATAAGCTAAATGCATCTTTGGCCTCAAACTTGGCCACAGGCATACTCGTTAGCAGGCTAACAAACTAGTCCCTCAACTTCTCCTGGCAGTGAGCAAAACTTCTCCTAGAAAACATCTACAAAAGGCCTCCGTGTGCCGCCAATATGACCTCGCCTGAACTTCCTGACCCGCGTCTCCACCCATTGGTGGAAGCGCCAAGGTCACCTTCAAGGCCGTCTTCGATGCCAAGCATCTCAACGTCTTCGTCATCTGCTTAAGCCACTCATCGACCCTAAGTGGCTCTTTCGGATCACCCACAAACTCGTCAGGTTAGGCGGAAGAACTCCCTCTTCGAAAAGAAGACTGCCTAAGCAACATGGGCACGGCAGATTCTATTACGAGAATGTCCATGGACTCCTCAATGCTCCTAATATCTCGCGGACTAAAAAGCGCCCGTAGCAGCTTTCTTGACCTCTTGGCTCGACATTGGCACGACCAACACCCTCTCCATGTGCTGGAATCTCATCGGTATAGGCATCTCTGCCTCTTAGGCCTACCTGCCTACCACGTCCTCGTCTTGACATCCTAATAAAAAGTAGCGAACATTAGCACATTCTAAATATTACGAAGCTATCTCACTCGCGTCTAATACATGGACAATAGTAATTCATTCCACGTAAGCACATAATCATATAAGCACTTACAATTTCATTTTAGGATAATGATCCCATGGCGTTGCTAGAGTTAGGTTAGAAATAGCATTGATCAAGTGCTTTTCCAGCGAGACTCGAAATAAGGATCAATCAACATCTAGAAACTAAATCTCATACCCAAGTAGTCACATAAGCATGTTGTCGAGATAAACACGTAATATCACATTAAGACAGCGAGACAAACCCATTGTGGTACTAACCACTTCTCGCGTACCCAATGTATTCGAACCCGATGCGCTCGATACCAAGTTGTAGCGCCCTTAAATAAACCCATAATCATACAATCATGATACAAGAAAGAGATATCATATTCCCAACATCGGTATACTTACAAGAGATATTACATGTTGACAATAAAGTAAATGCCCTATAGGCTTCTGACTTTCAAGTCAACACTTGGGTTCTAACAAAAATAGAGTTCTAACTCTTTTACACACACAAAATGAGCCCTTGACGATATACATGTAATAGATAATCACAAAAGATAAGCCTTCAACTTCTACAACCTCCCAAACTAAGACCTTGGAGGCGACATATCACACACTGAAAATAATGTCCCCATATAGGGTGAGCCAACGCCCGAGAGATATGCTAAACCTAATATGAGCAATAACTAAAACATGAGCATTCGATAAATGTTAACAACTTTGGTCAACCAACTTACGGCAATCAATTCCATGACAAATATGTCTATGTTTTCATTTTACTTTCCTTTACTTAACCAATTTTCAATTCATAAACATGGCTTAGAAGATTTTGGCCAAACAATTAATGAATTACAACTCATATCAACAATACTTCTATTTCAAATGAGATAACAACTCATATCAATAATACTTCCATACTTCACAAAAGATACATATTTCTTTGTGTCGATTGAGTCCATTCCTATCTCCTCCCAAATAATATTCGTTGAGGTCCATCCTATCTCCTCCCAAACCGTGGAGTACATCCCTATCTCCTCGCATAATACAATGTATATAAACAATTATCATATACATGATCAATCAATACACATATTTGATGTATTATTCTAACGTCATGTTCAATGACATATACAATCGATTAGTTTTAATTCACCTAATCATCATCGGTGTCTACAACAATCAAGACTATCCTCCACCGATAGCCCAAAGCAATTATTTCTACTTGGATAATAAATGCACCAACAGATAAATTATCAACATTTTCAAAAGTGACGATTAATAAATCAACTCCCCATTCGGTCTCATCTTAAGCCAATTTCATCATTTCTCTCCCAATTTCATATTTCACAATGAAAGTCATTAATTACACTAATGACCCAATAAAACCCAAATATGGCATTTCTCATTTTTTCAATATTGACCAATGATCCAAATATCATTAATAAACATTCACAACCTCATGTTAAGACCCATATTCACATATATAGTTCAAAAGCGAAACCCCTCTTTTCAATATTTCCAATCTCAAACCTAACTTCCCAAATCAAACCATTTATACAAAAGGCCCAACATCTATGTTAAAGATCATAAAAATGAGTAATTATCCCTACCTCAAATGGAGACCCAAGGGATGATGAAGAATTGAAAATGATCCAAACTTCAAGATTTACCGGATTGAAATGAAGATCAAGGCAAGCTCCACACTTTTTGCAAAGGAACTAAGGAAGAAGATCACTCAAACTAGATCAAACCTTAGAAAGTTGAAGTTTAAGTAAGCTCTCAAGTTTGGGTTTTGAAAAAGTTAGAGAGAGAATGTGTAGAAAATATTGCGTGATCCAAAAACTATTTCAGCCCTACGGATTGATATACAAACAAGTCGCTTCGGCGTAAACGCCCACTTCAGCGTCGAACGAACTTACGCTCGGCGTCAAAAGCGCCGTTGGCGCCCGGATGGACACTTCCAAAGTTTTGCGGCGATGGTCCCGCTAGCGTGAAAGTGGGCCTTCGGCGTCGATGACTGCGAGAACAAAATGCGAAGATGAATGACGTCGCGCTTCACGGCGATCAAAAGCGCCGCATTTCGGCGGGCTTTCTTTAACAAAGGAGCCCGCTCAGCGTCAAAAGCCCGCTTCGGCGTGAAGGCCAAAAGCGGGCATCAACTTCTTGGTTTTCCAAACACAACCAACCTGTGTTCAAACTTTGCTCAACACAACCCAAGACTCAAATACAAAAAGAATAAAGGATGGAGGAAATGAGAATATGGCAATGCTGCATCCACGGAACGAGTCAGGAATACAATAAACAAAAAGAAGAGGAGAAAGCACGGGATAGCTATAATCATTGTTTACTAGATAGTAGTTTGTTATCTGAAACATTGCCTCACATAGTACACATTTCTCTCGAATTATTGACATTGCTTCTTGTATTGGCATTACATTTCTATGGGATTATTGTTGTTATTAAGTGAAGCATTTGGATTTTATGTGGGCGGTGTTTCTTGTTTGTGTTACATGCGTGATTGGAGGCCATTGGCTAGAATATATGTGTGATAGAGCCGGCCGACTAAATTGTGGCTACAACTTCCACAAGTGGTTTTTTTCTTCCCCTTTTTTTTGAGAATAACTAACCCATATACATGCTCTTCTTTTTGGACAGCTTGAGCTAGCACTTGACCCTATGTTACAAATAAAGTAGCACCCGGTTGGCATTAAACCACCGATTTGGCATGGATTCCTCTGTCTACTTTTTGAAAACACATGCAGATCATTCTTCGGATGTCTCGAGTACGATCAACTTCAGTTGACTAGAAGCAGTGTTTTTATTTTCTTTTATTTATTTTTTTGCTTTTGTTATTTTTATATTTTAAATAAAAAATATTTTTCAGAATTTTTTAGAATTTTTTATGAGCTTTTAAATAGAACCTTTGGGTTGTTTGTTTTAATTATGAGTTGTAAAATTTTTGGAATCAAATATCATATGTCATATCAAAATTCCAAACTCCAATTCACAACTCTTTTCAAAATTCATAATTAAACAAATTTTCCACACTCAAAATCATAATTTCAAAACACACAACCTCAAAATATAATTCTATTTTTTAAATCATAATTTTTAAATTCTACCAAATACTTACCTTGAATTTTGAGGTGGAGACCACAACTGGTTGGGTTAATGGGAGGTAAGCTTTGTGGATATGCTTGTCTAGTTCTTGTGTTGATTTTTTTATTAATTTGGTATGTTATATTTGCATTCATTGAGATGATATTCTTGTTGACATTCTATTTTTCTGCAAAAGAGATGGAAAGGCAGGGAGTCTTGAGCTAATAATTTAAATTGCCAAGTCTGGGGTAAATTAAAATATACTCACCAAAATTTGTTTAAAAAAATATTAATTGATTATTCTCATATGTAGTTTTTAGAAGTACATCTTATCATTTTAAATTTATAATACGTTACATAATAAATTAATGTCAGCTTTCATTAATGATTAGTAAGTTAATTAATATAGTTTTTAACGATGTGTTAAGAAATATATTTTTGATTAACAGTTTTGTAATTTATTATTGTATAGGAAATACGATTAAGATTTTTTATTTTATTTTTATGATGAACTCTATTATTAAAGATAAATTTTGACAAAAAGTATTTGTAATTTTTAAAATTATAAAAGGGGTAGAATTATTATTTTTAAATAAATTTTTAGAGGGTGTATTTATAATTGATCTAAAATCCATGGGAAAATTATTGGAGAACTTTTCTATAAACCTCAAGTGAAATGGAAGACCATTTTTCTGGAATAACATATGTTGCTTGTCGCTTTGTGCTTTCTCCATGCACATAAATGACTTGTTATGAAAATGATTTTTTTTTTTTTGCCTTCAAATTCCAAAGCGAGGGGCAAATATTTTCTAAAAAAGTTACTCATACATAATTTAGAAAAAATTAGCGAGAAGTTTCTTAGAAAAACTAGTGAAAATGAACAACTTATTGAAATTGATTGAAATTTTTAGTTTTTAGGTCATTTTTTTCATAATATACACGACTGTTTTAGTTTTGAAAATTTGTATACTAATACCTGTTGAATTGATCAAAAATTATATTTAAATACTTTTATATTTTAGTTTTTGAACGCATTATATGATGGCGACTAATATAATATATGTTTGTTGATGAAAAGCTTAGTGAAAGTATTTATAAAGTAACTTTCATACATTTTCTTCATTTATTTTCAATGTAAAAATTTTATAAACTTTTATAAATCGCTTTAAAACATCAAGCAAATCCCTCTTCTACATCAAATCTGCAAAATCGATAGAATTGAGAACGGCATTATATGATGCAGCCATCGGATTTCAATCATCAAAACCAAAAGAATCGATTGTTATTAAACTTAATTCTCAACACTAAGCTGTATTGAACAGAAGTGATTACACCTAGCAATTTCTAAAGGTTCCAAAAAGTTTCTCCAAGTAATTATAATAGCTTGGTTCAAGTATAAAGCATCTTTCTTGATATTTATACATTTGAGCTCACGTTTAATAGTATTTTAAAATGTTTAAAAAGTTGTTAAAAAAATCAAAAAATCAAAAAGTCATTTAAAAAAGTCAAAGATTTCTTCAATTTCTCTCTAAGTTTTGATTGTTTTCTATAAAATTAATGTAAAAAAGTCATTTTATACTTTAATTTGTTTTTATTAACTTGTCGTAAGAGATAAGTTTTTTCATTGCTTTTGATGGGTTGTACAAAATAAGCTAGCTTATAAGATATAGTCAAATTAGACAAGTACAAGCCACATCATTTGTTTGTATTAACTTGTCATAAGAAATAAGTTTTTTTTATTATTGCTTTTTGATGGGTTGTACAAAATAAGCTATGTTAGGTTTTTATTCTTGGCAATCTCGGTTGACAAAACCCCTTTTAGTTGTACTTGTTTTCGCACTTTTATTTCAATAAGGCTATGAGTTTCTTAGATGCGAATCCGACCCGAATTATGCCCTGCAGAGAAGTTTGTGATGTTAATACTTTCAAGATTGCCACTTTGCTAATTATGACGGGGATCGAGCCGGTCGACTTCTTGAGGTCCAGGCGGCGCCCTTAAGTTCAGTAGCACCTAGGCGTGGTTGAGGGGCAGCGCCCCTGAAGCAAAATGCAAAATTGCATTCAAAGTTGCATGTCCGCCCTTGCTCGCTCGAGCGAAGGCTGCGTCTGGAAAAAAACCTGAGAATGATGAATGTACGCTTGAGCAAAGGTTATGTGGCTCGAGCGAAGCCACTTATGGAAAACACGCGTTTTTGGTTCCTCGCTCAAGCGAGAGAGTCTTCGCTCGAGCAAGCTTCGCAGTCCCAGATTTCTATAAGTATTTGTTTTAGTCCAAAACTAGGATTACTCCTCCAGATCTTCTTCTTGGATATTAAGATTTATATCTAGGGATATTTTGCTAGTTTTCTTTGATGTTTTGATTGAGTATTCAACTCATGGTTTAAAGAGTATACATCAAAGGATTATTTGTTTGTTCTACACAAAAGAGAGAGTTGTTCTTCGGTGGATTCTGAAGAATTTGAGCTGAAAGCTTTGGTGGATTCTGAGGTGGCTCATCGTCAAGACAATTAGAGGTGAAGGCGGGGTTTGAAGAGGCACATAGGGGTTGGTTCAATTCGAAATTGGATTAAGCTAGGTAATTGAAGTATACCGGTGTAA